>OY292314.1:44724400-45974400 GCA_958496155.1 Sisyra nigra | reverse complement strand
TAATTGTTGTAATTAAACCTGTTGATGACTCTTCAATGAATTATATGCGGAAGAAATTATATGGCCACTTTTATATATACATATTATGCACTGAATGACTATCGGGATCACAAATGCGATTTAAATAATTTTAACCTACTATTATCAAACCAATTTCATCTATTTATTCGGTCACTAACTGAATATTTTATCCAAAAACAGTTTAAATTTACATAAGAACTAAGCGATGCGTTCATAAGTTATGGCAAGTATATTTAATAATGTGAAGCATCGCCAAAAAAAAATCAACGCTAATTGAATTGATAATTTTTAAATCGAAACTACCGGTCTTTACGCTTAAAATGAAGATAATTAGACACTTCATATAATAAATGCTATGAAGATTTTCTAGAGTGTAACGGTCATTATTTTGCTCCATTTTTCATCGAAAATATTTGAAAATTGAAATGCTCGTGAAAAAGTCAACAATGAGACTTGCAGCTATGACCGTTCAATTTATTAAGTAATTTGTACGAAATAATAAAAAAAATTTGTTCTATTATAAATTTCAATGGAATTGTTTTAATAATTAAAAAAATGGTCGAAAATAAGTGGAGTAGAGCAGAAAAAACGATTGAAACGTATTGATGAAACTTCGATATCTGGGTTTGGTTTTGTTTAGACTTTTTTTTTTGAATACTTGAATTAGAAATTGACATCATTTACATTGTACTTTTTATCCTTCTAAGGTAATTAAAAATTCAAGGCTATAGCGGTTTTTCTCACATTCATTTTCCGGTAAAATATGCATTCACATTTGAATAAAACAATCCGAACTCCCGGAAATAATAAATTCAGAGTTTCTCGAATGTATAATTAGCGATGTTAAACGAAAAAGACTGAGCATATCTTGAGGAAATTATCGAGTGCGCTTAACCTTGTTTTCCGTGATATTTGGGTTTGTGATATTATAATTATTATTTTTTTTTTGCAGTTGTGTGGAGGAATTTGGGGAGGATGTGTGGCGTTGACTGCAGGACTTTTGGCACTTGGAGCCGCAGCTCGGGATTGTTGTCCGTTGAGGCAAAGCCTTGCCCGGTTGGCGCTCACAGGACATCTGGCGTTGAGTTTGATCGCTTTAGCGATCGCCAATTTAATTTTAGTCTTCGCCGCTATTGGCATCGTTCGAGACAGCAATCGAACAGACGTCGTATTTTTCGAACGACAGGTAAATTTACACGAGAAAGTATAATTGAGAAATTTGAGTCGATATCTCCCAATCAGTATATAAATAAAGAGAAAAAAAAATTAAGGCTAGCGATGCGTGTTTTTTTTTTAATATGAAAATCAATCAATTAAATCTTAAACGAGTCGTTTACGTTTCGGCATATAGTAAGATCGTAGTGTGAAAGTCGTTCGTCTCCCCATTTTTCAATTCATGAATGGCCGAAAAAGAAAAATTGACGAAATTTTACACTGAAATCGAAACATGATTGGTCAGTTTTGTGGAATTCGAAACATTAAGTTCAAATATGAAAGAAGCGCGCCGCATCCGATTCTTGTCCACCTACTTTTCTCAATTGAATTTGTGGGGGCCACAATATCACTCTTCGAGAAAGTAACGATCGAATCGTGAAATGAGATAAAATCGCTTGTTTTTCTTTTGGCTTGAATCAATCATAATCGTTTTCTTTTTTTAAATATAAACACTAGCAGTACCCCGCGGTTTCACCAGCGTTAAATAGCACTGCTGGTGTATATTTGCTTGATTAGCAAAGATCAAGATTCGAAAATAAATAAAAAAAAAAAAAGAATCAATGTTATGGTATAATAGTTTAGGTACTCTATAAATAGGTAAAATAAACCATTATTAGACTAGGGCAGATAATTTTTGAACAGAAAAAAAACTATAGTAGGATGAAACCCATTAGAAAAGGAAGAGAGTATTACAAAAATGAAAGGAAAAATAAATTAAGGTCGATCTGTGGTGGAGAAGTGGAAAAAAGGGGGAGAGGGGTTAAAGATAGAAACGGTATATCTCGGTTTCCAACAAAACTACAAGTCCTATGGAAAGAAGTAAAATAGCAAAGTTGTAGATAATAAATAGATCTACAACTTTTGTTCTAACACTTTTTTCACATAACCTCAAAATTTATGTGAAAAATTCAAATTAATTGTATTTATCATGTATTAATTGTATTATTATTACACTATCATTGATCATTGTAATGTATAAATGTTTGCACCATCAGAAAGTAGAGATTTCAACGAACAAAAAGCTCACCAACTTTTTTCAAAAATCAGATGTTTTCACGTGAGATTTTTCTATTGAAAATTAGGGTGCTTTTTCGATATTAAGTCAATATAAGGAGAAAAAATTAATATTTTAAATTAAAAAATTACAGTCTGTTTGGGACATTAAAGGGTATTTTTTTACAAAATTTTATGAAAATTTTTTTTTTTTGGAAATGTTAAAAATAACAAACCAACAACTTGGTAACTTGAATTTTTCACATAAAGTTAGAGGTAATGTAAAAAAAGTGTCAAAAGTTGTAAATCTAATTATTATCTACAACTTTGCTATGTAACTTTTTTTCATAGGACTTGTAGTTTTGTCGGAAATCGAGATAACCCATTTCTGCCCTTAAGTTAAAAACAGTACATTTTTTCAATTAGAAACTAGATTTTTTTTTCGAAATCTGATAAGATAATTTAACTTTTAAATAACTTAAAGCTTGACCAAACACAATAGTAGCAATGACAAAAATGGGTTTTATAAAGTTAAAAATTTAAGATTAGCTTTTAGCTTTTTTATAAATTTATTTTATTTATTTCTATTTTAGATTCCAAGTGATAATACGACATCCCCTAGTTTACACGATGAACCATTCGAGATAAACAGTAATTGGGCCGCATTATTGGCTAATATGGGGTTGTTAATCGCGTGCACTTGCGAGTGCATCGCGGCTGCAATTTCGGCGTGGAAATGTGCCCGTATTCAGTGCGCCTGTTTCCGGCCGTACGACTCGGATAAAGTTGATCCGGCGACTTTGGTCACGGCAGCCGCCTCTGGGAATCCCAAAGACGTCCTGGTCTCGGCATGGCTCGGAAAGCAGCCCTTATCAGGATCGAATCCAGCACTGGCCGTGACGGCAACACCTGTCGGTGCCAATCCTCGAGCGCCGTCTTCGGCCTCAACGAAATTATCGCCTCGACGGTCCACTTTCGTTGGCTCCTCGGTGGTTTCTCCAACGCCTGTCTACATGGCAATAACAACGACACCGAAACGAAAAGTCAAACAACTGGTGAGATTTTTTTCTCAATGTTTTCTTCTTTTTTTTGGCCAATATAATCGTTCATGTCCGATTTTTTTCATGTTAATTTATTTGTCGTGTTCTCTAAGTGGAATCGCACTACGTCATTTTAAATGCCTTTTACATAAAACGCATCGAAGCGGAAACGTTTATTTCTATTTTATTTTAAAAAACTTGGACTTGAAACATCAGTGGCGTTTCAGATCATAGAAACTGTGGAAGTACACTTCCCTTTATCTCTATACTTGCAGTAGGTTTCACCCATGATAATAATGATATACATATTAATAATATTTGCTTAGCTAGTAGTAATTAACGTCAAGAATTAAAAACAGATTTTTTTTAACTAAAAAAACTAATTTAACAGTAGGCATTTTTAGTTGAATGGCTACATTTCCTCTTAAAATGGGTAACAATGTTATAGTAGTTTGCACTACACTACAAGTAGGAAATATTACAGTTTATAGCACGTTCATCAAATCATCAATCAATAACAAGTTTTATAAACAATGATCATAACCAATAGTCAAAATATAGCCGCAAAAATTATTGTAATTAAATTTTAAAAATTTTGTTTATTGGAAATCTTCTTTTATTTTATTTATAAAATTAATTTGATAGAGAAATGAGTAAGAAACATATGAAAAGTTTAGGTACCATTTCTTACTTGGTAAAATATTATATTGAGACGAGATATAAAAATTTTCATTTTTACGTAATTACTTACCGTACAAATTCACTTTTTTAATATTATTGTTATTTTTTTTTAAGACAGAGTTGTATTTACCTTATAAGTCAATTTTACGCAACCCGTGAATTAAGTCACGGGTAGCCCCTAGTTAAATAATACGGTCATAATATGATGCCTTAAAACAGCCTTCACAAATGACATAAAATTTTTCCAAACTGAAACTATGCAAAATTTTCAGCCAGTAAAATTTCTATACTAATATTTTGTCTACAAAATTAAATATTATAATTTCCTCATAGCTAATTTCCACTAAAAACTTAATTGAACGCCACTGAAAAAAAAATCAGAAAAATTAAAAATGAAAATATAAAGAACACATTCTTTGATATTGAATTTCATCTATCTAATCTTTCTAGGTACCAGGTACACCTAGTAAGACCCCATTTCAGGAGATTTAATTTAAAAATATAATATCAATTTATTAAATGATTGACGCAATAAAAATACAATTTACATTTGTCGGTTGAAGAATGCAATTTTTAATTTCGAAATTGAATTCTCGAAAGAATAGCAAGAACGTGTCAAGAGGGGCGGACGGGTAAAAATGAAACCATCTGCCTCTGAGTATTTCATTAAATATAGATTACTAACGTTAGATAACTTGGCCTAGAATTCTTTGATTGACCTTAAATGCACTTGTTCTTCCGATCGGATGTGTTGTTGAATCTTTCCGTTTTTGAAATATCAGTACTTATGGTACTTTATAATTATAATCATATTTGTTCTATGTGGAAGGAAATTAATATGAATTCACGCAAATCTATGACAAATTGGTAATTTTACTCGGATAATTAACATTTTGAAAAAAAGTTATTTTGTAATTTGAATTACTAATTTTTTTCTGGTGTGTTTTTAAAAATTATAGGTCAATGATTTGATTTTTTTAAATCATCAAGTAGTTATTATACAGTTTAAATATGTGTCTCTTAACATGCTCTAGTTTTGGTTTTTAGGTACTTCACTTGTAGTTGCATAACATTTAAAAACAGATTTTTCTATGACGAGGTATTAACGTTTTATCGTTTTAATAATATGGCTTTGCTCTAATATTTTTCAATTGCAATAATTTTGTTATAATTTTTTCAAAGTATGATAGCACCTATTCTTGAACTACTTCAGAGCTAGGTACATACATGAAATTATTACAACATCAAAAGATTTATTTTTTTTTTGAATATATTTATATAACAAAAAAATATTGAAAAAATTATTTCATTCAATTATAATTAAGATTATTTAATTTTCAAATTGTGATTAAGCAATATCAAGTAGCAATACATTATTATCAAGTATAGTAGAAGATCCGAACCTACATCAACCTTCACCGAGTTGATATTAGAATGAAACATATTTTATCACGAATTTAGTAAATTAGAAAATTTTTTAAAAATGGGCTGGCTAAAAAAACCTGGACAGACTATTTTTAATTATTTTAAAAAAAATATATTTTTAATAAAATATTGCAACAAGTACAAAGAATTTTACACATCACAGGCGACTGCAATGCTGGGTCCTTTATTATTACACAGTATACTTACTTCGGATCTCTCTGTCACACATTTCCACGCGCATTAAAATTTCAATCTTTAAAATTCGCTAACCCCTAATAGGTCGAACTTTTGCAGACAAACCTATATCAACATTGTTCACAATAAAACAGCGCTTATGATTATATACATTTTTTTTCTATTATCTTGATGTTGCAATATTTTATTAAAAATATATTTTTTTTAAATAATTAAAAATAATCTGTCCAGGAGTTTTTTAGGCAACCCATTTTTAATATAATTATTTTCTTGTATACTAAATTCATGATAACATACGTTTCATTCTATTATCAACTCGGTGAAGGTAGATGTAGGTTCGGATCTTAGACTAGTACCTATAATCATAAGATTAATTTATAATGATCCCATATTTCATGTACTTAATAAATTTTCGAGTTTCAAATTTTAAGAAAAAAGATTTTAAAGTAAATGTAAGTAGAATTAATTTTTAAAAAAAACTTTCAACACGAAAGGATATTTAATTTTCTTAGGCATGACAATAAGAGTTTGAAAATTAAAAGCATAGACGCTCCACGCTTTTAATGTTACAGTAAGAGAGGATGAATACCGAAAGTTGTGTTCTGTACTTACAAAACAATAAATTGAGACTTCCTTGTTATTCTCACTATTGATTTCGTTTATTATCAATACTAAAATTGGAGGGTATAAACTGAAAAAGGATAGGAAAATTATCAATTGAAGACAAGCATAGTTCAAGAGAATGCTACCCTTCACATCCTTTCAATAATGCATCCATGACATGAAGTTAGCAAATAAGAGAAATATAGTGAAAAATAGTTAAAGCAAAACTGCGAGACCTATAAGTAAGTTTTCGAGTTAAAAGAAACCTTCGGGCTTATTCCGTGAGATATGTCGTTTGTCTAGTGAGACGACAGTTCAAATTTGTATTTTGTAATCTGTCACTTCACGACAAATGTCATATATGCTGTGATGCTCGATGTGTCTATGTTTTAAGATAGTGTGAATTGGGAATTGCCGTTTGAAACGAGAAATTCACGAAATTTGTCGTGAAGTGAAAATTGTTGACTCATTTAACAAATGACATTTCTTACAAAAACGGTCCGAGTATTTCAACCTTCATTAAAAATACCTTTTATTATAGTCTAAAGTTTAATCAGGACTATCAAGAATGAAAAAATTGTTTTTATAAGACCACAAATCTTGGTTTCTGAGATTAGAGCGTTCGAGTAAAAGTTTTTCATTGTTATAGATATTAGTATAGTAAAGTAACGGTAATAATTAAGACAGTAAGGCACACACACATCTGATTGGAATAAGTAAATAAGAATTGGCACAAATTTTTCAATTTCGAATGCATTGTTGTAACTTTCTTTATGTCTTCCGACTTTAGGGGTCGTTCAAGTATTACGTAAGAATATTTTAAGTGATTTTTTTTTCACCCCTCCCTCCCCATTGTCAGAATAGTCAGCAAAACCTTAACCCCCCTAACCGCCCTATGCTTACGTAAACATGTGTGTATGTTTTTAAATCTATTCAGGTTTCTTTATTGTTATTTATATGAACCGCTGCACAATTAATATTAAATATTAATTGAATGAATTTTACTAAGACAATTGTTAACATTCGTAAACATATTTTAACAAATTTTAACTTACAAAAGATCTTATTTTTTTTTTAATTTAAAATTTAGTAAATTAACATATTTTGTCCTCAGTCCATGAAACTTGAATCTATGACTCCAAGTTCTCGATGACATTGGTTGTTTTCTGTTCGAGAGCAAATACCTAAGCAATATCAATTGTTTTAGGGAATCCTTGTATACCTATACCTACTCTTCGCTTTCGAGTAAAAATAAGTATTAGATCAATTATATTTGTTTGAATTAGAATCTACTAAATTTGGCAAAAAATAATAAATATCAAATATACATTGCTGACGTAATCACCATCCAGACAACGATATCCCGACTTCTACATCATCGGGGTAGCAAATCGGGGTCCTTACGCAAATACAAGACCCCCTCCCTCCCCTAAGGTGTTTACGTAATAATTGAATGATCCCTAAGAGGAAATAAAGAAATAAAAGAACTGCTTTTACTATTGTAAAATAATCAAAATTTGGTGAAAAAAGACTATAAGGGACCGTTCATAAATAAAGTAAGGCGTTTAGGAGGAGGGGTAGTATGACTCAATATTATTAATTTTTAATATATGCAGGGGAGGTCGAGAATCTGATTTTACGTATGCTAAGAATCGCTCTGATTAAACGGTATTTTGTTGTAAATAAGTTCATTTTGTACAAAAATTTCTTATTAAAGGGAGGAGGAGTAGTTGTAATCTTATGATGTTTTACAATAGGGGTGTTTAATTGTTAAATAGCCTATAGCCTTCTCAAAACCATCAGAGATGATAAAAACTAATTTTTGAAAGGTTTACATTTGTAGTAACCAAGATTAGCGCGTTCAGACTTAATTTTTTTTTAGTTTTCTATAACTATAGTGCAGAAGTATACATTTATTAATTAGTAAGATAATAAATATACTTCTCAATGGTTGCATTGCTATTATTTTTACAGGTTATTTAAGCTCATCACAATCTTACTTTTATTTATCCTGCATATATTCACTACTTTCCAATACAAAATTGTAAATATTTGCATAAACTGGTTCATCGTATGCATTAAATTAAAGATTTTCTATTTTATTTTATAAATCCAGTTTTAAATAACATTCAGTACCAACAACAACAAGTGTTGATTTCTTAAAATATAGATGACTATAAAATTTGTCGATCTTGATAATAATTTCGGTTTAATCAACTTCATCTTAAAATCATTTCTCTTTTTCGTTGTAATGATTTAAAATAATAAATTGATCGACACAATAAATTTATATATATTATAGTTCAAAGAAAGTGTTGAATTCGCTCTTTATTCACGAGCAATCAGTGAAAGTTAACCGAAGTAAAACAATTTTTTTCTCTCCATGTTTTCTTGTAAATCATACATAATTAAATTTTAATGATTTTTAATTATCATTCAAATTATAACCGTAGATTTTCTACTCGTTTTTATTAAATTGTTAAATAGACGAAGTATCTGATAGTCGTACGCGACAACTAGACGTATTTCTTGCTGATTTCAACCAATTTTCTGACGCAAGACCATACACATTAAGAAGATCAAATTAAACCAATGTCAAGATCAAGATTAGTGCTCTTGAGCTCAAGTGAAAAGGAAAACCACGTCAAAGATATCATCAAAAAATGCAATTATTCCGTCACGGCTCGTGTCAAGCAACGTTAAAAATGCAATTTTTATTCTCAGTACACTCGTGAATTAAACAAAGAAACTTAATAATTCATTATTTTTGAGTTTTGTCTTTGGAAAATTCCTATTTTTGTTTTAATCTAGTGAAAAATTACATTAACTGTACATTTTTAATAGACTCGGAGAAAAGCTGGAGGTTTTAAAAAGAAATTACATATCGCTCGCGTATAAAACTCGTAGATATGAGGCTAATTAAAATTGCATGAACTCAAGAAGAAGAAAAATTGAAGAAGTAAAACTTAATTCTAGACAGACTGATTTTCTGTCTTTTCCGTCACGCTAGATGTTGCACAAATGGACGGATATATTTATTTATTTAATTAGCATAAACAGCAACAGTGAATTAGTCTATATCTTATATAGGTAGGTATAATTAAAAAATGTAAAAAATGATTTTCTATTAACGTGTCTAAGTATTAAACACATTTAAAAATATAATGTACCTATACGTAAGCGTAAGTTATCTGACACTTAAATAACTAATTAAATCTTCAAAACTATTTTCAGTAATTTATACTTAATTTTCAAGCGATTAAATCTTTTAAATCTTATTTATGGCTAAATCTTAGTTAAAAAGTAGCTTCAATGTTTATTAGACTATGGTGAACCTGAAAAAAGGATATATTAGATTCTTAACATGTTTATCTGTTCCCAAATATCTTCTAAACTACTTATCGTAATTTAACAAATTAGGTATCATTAGAAGTGGCTTAATTGCATGCTGGTTATAATCTATGTGACGTCAAACTAAATTAAATTTGAAGCCTTCTTGCGGACAAAATGCCTTGTTAAATAAATATTTTCAAATTGTTAATAAGTAATATTTTAAAAAAAGCAATAACTTGTAGATATAAGTTCAGAAAATTCGTCAAAAGATAAGAGTTTTACAGTGGAAACGGTCATGTAGATTTGATTTTTGATATATTTTAGTAGTGTAAGTAGCGCAAAGTTATCTTAGGCTTGTCTATCACTTAGCAGAATATATCTTAAATGGTTAGTTCGATAAAAAATTAAGATGTTCATTTTCAACTTTAACTAGGATGAAATTATCTATTTAGCTTAAATTGTGATAGACATGAGATACAGATTTTCCATATTTTAGAATCTGTATAATCACAATCACGAGCTGTTCGACAAGGTTGTATCCTGTCAGTACCTCTAGGTACTGTTCAATATATACCTACTAGGAAATGAAACTTAAGGAAGTTTTATCCGGGATTCAAGCAGAAATATTAATATCAGATATATACAGAAGGTAGTCGGCTTCTGGCCGAAAATGCCTTAGGCCTGCTTGCTCTATTTAATTTACTCCTTGCAACTAACCAAAAATATGGTTACGAGATTATAGAAAAGACAAGATATCTGCTACTACAAACATAAATAAAAATTAAAAACCCCTCAAGAATAGACCAAAAAGACATAGAGAGAGTTGAAAAATACATAAAGGAAGAATGGAGATAATAATAAGAAATAAAATAGCAGAATAGAACGGTCCAGGCAGATTTTTTTTATAAAAACGAGAACATTATTTTGTTGGAAAGAATTTAATATTTCTCTGAGGAAAGAAATTTCAAATTCCATTTATAATTCAGGTAATTAATGGAAAATTATTGGAAAAAGGGCACCTAATTGAAGAAGTGTGAAGAAAGAAGTTTGGAGTCTGGTTCGAGAGGGCATCTACCGATCCCTTTCGTACGATAGTTTCAAAAGTATAGATTGTCATTATTATAGCGGATCTCCAAAATTAGGAAAAGACACAAGAAAGAGGATTATCATTACTTATCAAAGTCGGTAAAAAATATTAATACAATATATTATTATTTTAAGTAATAATTAAGAAATACGCATCAGTTTCCATTTTAAAGATGGACTGAGTTGGTACCTTGTCTCGATAAGGAGGATTATTCATTTCTAAACCTTCTGTATCTTAAAATAGTCTCTCAAGGAAAAGAATATTCAAAATGAGAACATTCCAAATACAAGTTATGTATTTCTATTTAACAAATGCATAAAAAAGTTCAAGATAGTCATATGGTCTATCAAAAAGAGTTCAAGTGGTTGTACTTAAAATTAAAAAAAAAAAGTTATGCAAAAAAATATTTGCTGCGACGCGTCACAGTACTTTCTTTGACATGAAAATCGCTGTTGATTAAAAGAACATAAATAAAGCCCACGTTTAGATAAAAATATTATAAATTGAATAATATAATAATATAATTGAACCCATAGAATAAAGTAGGGCTTCGTGTCAAACAATTTCAATCAAAAGCTTCGCGGCACAGCTAGATGTAATATGAATGCAAAATTCCAAGTTTGGTAAAATTCGGGTAAAACTTTCGATTCGATATTGCGGCCACACACAGACATGTTTTTGAAAATCACTTTTTTGGATTCAAGAGACCTCAAAAAGTTTATTTTCGGTGAAAAGTTAAAATTGAAAATTCGACCCGTTTACAATATTTCTTTAACTGTATTAAAATAAAGTAAACATTCTTTCAGCGTGGCACAATGAGAATAACTCCAACTTAAATTAAAATTTACCAAATCATTTTTTTGTAAGTATTATCTCTACACCAGTAGATGAATTGAAATACACAGGAAAATTAAAAGTTGACCGCACACTAGAAAATATTGACCACTTCTAACTGAAATAAAATACCCCAAAATAAAAAGCGATAAAAAAGCGGTAATAAAAGCGATCCGGGGCCACCTATTGGCGCAGTGGCAAGAGCATTTAGTTCTCTCCACTTCATGCGTCAAGTGGTTCTGGGTTCGATCCCCATTGAATCCTAGACTTAAGATTCTAGACCTAAGATATACTTGATCAACAGAAAGTTTCTGTGTTTAGACAGTCGTGATATGACCTTAGCTGTTAAAGCGACTTAAAACACCCAAAAAAAAAGCGATCCAAGCAAATACTGAATACAACCACGGCTATCCTCTAATTATATTATCACACTATACGGAAGTTTGTCAATACACAATATGTTAAATTGAAATATACGTTAAGTATTTACAATTTATATTTATTTAAAATTTTCTTGTTTCATACTTTTTGAAGCATATCTCCTACTACAGCAGTGTTGAGTTTTTAAACGTATATTTTAATTAAACTAATTGTAAGAATAACTTATCTTCCAACATTCTCCAGTTTATTTAAACAAAATAACGATTTGTTTGATTTATAATCGAATTATTTAAAGTTGTAGTCAAAAAACAAGAATTCATTTAGATTGTAACGGAATTCACTTTCTTTTCCATAATAAATGTCCTATGTTTACGAATAGAGTTTCAAAAATAGACCAATGAACTTTGCAAAATATTCAAATTAACGTTTATTTTGAGATTTTTTTCCGAAAAGATTCTCGAAACAATTTCTAAGATCTAAAAGATTCTCATTATGTTATGTATATCAGAAGAATAAATCCGATTTATGGTGACGTTTTTTTGTTAGGTCTCTTCACCTCCGTATCATCTTCTTATTACGCAATAAGCCCATAAAAATTCCTCGGAGTCATTTCGATCATCAATCGATGGATCTGGTGGTCGCCGTGTGTATTCAAATTGAACGACGAGAAAAAATTTAATTAAAACAGAAATTTTTTCGACTCGTTGTGCGTAGAAATAATCTGTTCAAGATGATGTTCGAGGCGTTCCACCTTTCGGCCTGTTGTTATTTTTTTTTTAGTTTTGAAGATCATGCGTGAAGCAAATGGACTTTTTGAAATTGAAAGCAAAAAGTTTAATGAATTATTACCTAATATGATATTAAAGTCTCCAGCCAATTTTTCGGGTTACAAAAAAGTTGGTTCGAACGACAAAAACGATAGTAAAACCAATTTAGACCGCAACATCCTTTGAATTTTTCATTTTTATTGCATCAATTATTGGCTTGGCATTAAAATGTTACTTAAATCCAATTTCCGCTTGGCATTTTTCGCATTAAAAATAAGTTGGAAACTCTAAATAAGTAATTTTTTAATTACGGCTAATTGTTTTAATATCCATTTTAATTACTGAATTAGAGTCGAGATGGTAGTTAAAATTTGGATAAAAACTTAATGAGTAAAACGAAAAGAAAACTGAAATTGAATTTCTTATTTTCATCTTAAATTACTGAAACCTTGAACTGGAATAAAAAACCAATTTATAAAATATGCAAATACAGCTTTCTCCCCATATGACTTACGTTGTTGTAGGAATTTATAAAAATTTACATTTTTACATTTAATAAATAAAAGTGATATGAAATATGTTGATAGATAGAAGTTGTACTTGAAATTTTTTCAATAGGCCGGTTCATAAATTTTAGAACAGAGGCGTAGTGGAATTCTTTGAGAAAGAGGTTCAATTAATTCTTAAATTTTTCTTTTAAATTCTCTTCTTACACTATCAATCAGTTATTTTTCTAGTAAATTTATTTGAAAATCTCATTAAGTTTTGATCCTTATTTTAGTTTGAAAATCGTTGAAGCCTAATTGAAGCTTCTATTATAATATCTTGTAGATTAAGTACTAAGAAGATTGATTTCTAATCTTCTTAAACATAGTTTGTCGGTCGGAAATCCTTTGTAATTCAAAAGTAAAATTGGTTCGATTATTTTGAATACATAACTAAACTCGATCATCTAAATTCTAAGCCAAACCATACATTGGTACTTCTAAGTTATTGTTACCAAATCAAAACTATTAACGCAATATTTTTTTTTACTTTGTGTATAACAATTGGAATATAATTTATTTTTTTTTTAATTCTGATGAGATAAAAAATTGAATTCTCAAATTAGAATATCGGATTCTTTTATGAGCATTCCTTGCTTTTTTTCGTTTTTTAATTTATCCCGAATGTAAAAAAAAAAACTGATTACAAGATAATAAAACATTTATTGTTGCATATTATCTACATGAATATAAGAGTATATTATGATACTCAAAATTTTTGACTTCGTTTTTGTAAGTATAGAATATATATATAATAAAGAATATATATTATATTGCATATAAGTGAAAGTCTTGTTTTTAAAATTTTTGATAATTTATAATACTTAAGGAACTCCTATCCCTTATACCCTACACCAGGGGTCGGCAACCCGCGGCTCGCAAGCCAAATTCAGTTCTTTTATTGAAATTGTGTGGCTCTTCAGTCTGTCTAAAAATTATATTTAAAAAAAAAGTTAGCAGTAGATCATAAATGAAAAGAAATTTCGAATTCTCAAAAGGAAGATCAAATGATATTTGAAACATGGAATGGTCTGGCTGGTTAGCTGTAACTCCTGAGAGTTACAGTCAACGCTGACGGCATTTGGACTCTTGACAATTTTCGGATCTACATAGTACTGTAAGTAGATTTTTAGCAACATGAACATCCTTGAAAATACGAGTAAATAAAGACCCTCTTTCAACGATGTTAGCTTTGAAAGTTGTCTAAAACTAAAGACCTCAAATTATGAACCTGATGTAAAACAGATCTGTGAATCAATAATGATCTACAGAGTGTTTTACAATATCATCCTTGCGGCTCTTGGTAAGATTTTCTTTAATTATTTAAGAAAAAATGACTATCTACTTAAAATAGGTTGCCTACCTCTACCCTGCCCCTTAGGCTTGGTTGTACAACGCGCGTTTCCAAAACTCCTGATGTGTACCTACCAACTTTTATAGTTTAATTAATTCTGTTTCATTTTAATTTTACAATAGTTTTGTTTCTATACAACAATTTTTGACATTATAACGACTTATAAATCGATGAACACTGGGTAGCCTGCATGAAAAAGTGTCACGTTCCGTTTGAGTCTGTGCGTGCAAGCGAGAACGCTATACAAGTGATAGAGAGGCAATTGTTGAATCCTAGACAACGTGTTTTGTGTTTTTCTTTTACAATTTACTTAATAAGATTTTATTGATTTCTTTCATAATTTTCAGTCTGATTTTATTTTGAAAAAATTGTTAATTTGCAATTAATTCCTTCTTTGTATTATACAAAATAATGATAATTCAGTGATAATAATTCAATTCATAAAAGAATGCTATTTTTATCAATTAGGTATTCTTTATGACGTTATCACGTAAAATTGATATTTGGATAATTTATGCACTTAAAAGAATGTCTTTGGAGTTTCAACTTACTATGAATATCAAGGGATTTGTATATTAGTAAGTTTTAGGTGTTTTATCTCATGAATATAATTAGATGATCGGTTTCTTGGTTTAATCTTTTAGGCTTGAATTTGGCTCTGATTTTTCTGTCAGTCATTTTTCTAAATTATTGATATCACCATTAAGTAGTTTTTTTTAAGATAATACATAAAGGTAAGTTTTTATTGATTATTAGAGACATGAAATCGTATTCATTTTATATTCAGTGTTTCAATAATACAAGTCCTTATGTGTGGTTTTAAATGTATAAGTTAACTTTTTTTGAATAAACTAATCACACCCTAATACACGTAATAGTCTATTCGTATTTTTTTTTGTATTCTTTTCAATAGCCTAATGATATTTCAAAATTTGTACTGTCATGTTTTCCAAATAGGCCTTACGTTATACGCCAAAGATTTCACTTTTACATTATAGTAGGTCGATATACTCTGGTTCGAGAATATTTGACTTGTAAGGGGCTTAATCAGCAATAACGAGTTCACTCGAAGCCAAATTCAAATATTAAATATTCAACAGTTTTAACATCTACAGGTATCATTTCTTCTAACTTCAAACCTAATTGTACAGTTATTTTTTCAAATGCCTACAATAATTTGAATGTACCTTATAATTAATGTTTCAAATAAAAGACGTTTGGATGGCTAGAATAAATCTTCTAAGACGATTTTTTTTCTTGTGACTCGTAAAAAAAATTAAATATTATATCTAATTGTAAGCCTCATAGGAATTCAGTGATTTTGAAGTTAGTTTTTTGAATTTATCTCTGTTGAATTTACGACTGCTTACGCTAAGTTCATTGATCACGATTGACATGACGGCTTAGGATAGGTAATAAAAAAAGTTTCTTGACAATGTTAATTTTTAAAGGAAAAATGTTATATAATTAAAATTTGATTTTAACTATGTTTAAAGTTAAGTTTAATTTCTAAGGATGCTAAAAAATAATTACTATCCCACAAAAATGATACATTTTTAGGATAAAAATTTTATTCTCGTATCAATCATATTTAAATAAAAAATAACGTTGATTTGTTACTCCTTTCCTGCGTGTGAGAAGCGCAAACCAATAAACAAACATTTTATCCCACAAGAAATTGTGTATTTTTTGGGACAATATTGATTACCTATTAGGTAGTTTTAGTAACCTAGCACATCCCTATACTAAATATTATTTCACCAAGTCATATTAATTTAATAGGTTTAAAGAAAGATAAGGGGGCATCTATTAATTACGTGAGGTATTTTTTTATTATTGGGACCCTTCCTCCCCTTTGGTGAGATTTGGTCAGAGATGACAGACCCTCCCTCTTATCCCTTACGTGAAAGTAACTCAATAAATTAAAAAAATGATAATATTTATTAACATAAATAAATATAAAGTATTTTATAAATTATTATTAATTTTTCTTACCATCTTTCACAATAAATCTGACTCAAGTCAGTGGCGGAACTAAAAATTTTAAACCCCCCTACAAAAAAATTAGATCGGTCCCAACCTTATATGAATTTTTGCTTTTCGTATCTAGCGTCGCATATTTTAATTTAGCAAAATTTTTTATTTCTTAAAAGGCTCATGAGGTCTAGAAGAGTTAGCAGATATAATTTTTTTTCATATCAGGTGTTATATTTTGTTTTAAAAATTAGCATTGTTCATTAAGAATAACGACAGTTTCTTAATATCCTTATTAGTAACATCTTGGTGGAAAACCATGGTATTTTCATCTTTATTGAAATCAATTGCCGTACTGCTTCTGCTATCGACAAGTTCAAACTGCCTTCATCTCTAGGTGTAGTACCTTGATGTTTTAGTTTTAAGTCAGTTGCTTTTATTTTTCGCTATAAACTTGTTCAAACACCTGTTCATCTTTAGAAGTACCTACTTTGATTTTCTGTGATCGTAGCAAACGATTTAAGAAAACGGGATAATTTTGGTATTTTTACTAAACGTTCCTGTTTCTTTTTCAATTTCTCATTTTTACTGCACCCTTTCTGTAGCACTACTAGTACTAAGTTTCTCAAAATTTTTGACACCCCCCCCCAAGGTTTCGGGTCCACCGCGTCGCGGGGTCTAGCGACATGGTAATTCCGCCACAGACTCAAGTTATGGCAAACATTTGCGCTTACTAACGAACACTATTTAATTTTTATTTATAAAAATCTTTTGCATCTTCGTATTTTCGAATGAGAAAAAATCGAAATTTTTAATAAGTTGAAGTGACGATGAATCAATGTAATTGTAGTAATTTGTATGCAAGATAAACAAATTATCTGTTGAGTGTTTTTATATGTTGTATAGATACAAAGATAATAAAAGTTGCTAAATTGTTGATATAATAAAAAGAAATTTCATGATAAATTGCCAATAATAAAACGGTAATTAAGCTTGAAATCAAAAGTAAATGTTAAAATGAAACGAAAATTAAATGCCCATCATTTACGTTTTAATTCGATTAAATCATATCTCTAGAAAACGTGTAACAATGATGAAATTTTCCATCGTTCCAATGCACCTAACCATATTGTTCCTAATCGATATTTTCACCAGTTACGATGAAAATAATGTGAAAAATACGTATAAATTACAAAAATAAAATTTCTATTTTAGAAAATAATCATCTCTTTCTCTTTCATACCCATTAATGCCCATTCAAATTGACATTAGACCGATAATAACAGCGTCACATTCTATTCTATTCTTCTCAAGCCGTTAATCTCTAATTCAATTTTACTTTCTACAAGGAAACTATAAGAAAATATTTTATTAAATTTAAAATATTTAAAAGTTCAACTCGTTTAGATTTAACGTATTTCAATGTTTGGGAAATGTTCAATTTTTTAAATTCAATTTTTAATAGTTGTAAGATGTTTTTAAAGTGGAATGAGGTGGTTACATTAAAAAAAAATATTTAATTGGAATAATAGTGCGTTTATTTAATGTTAGTTATGTAATGTAATTAAGACAATCAATGTGTGGGAGAATTTGCTAATAATCGTGAAGATGCCTCTTAAAATTAGGTGAAAGAATGCAACGTTGGAGGCGTCTTCTATGTAATTAAGATTGTAAAATAAAAATGCAAATGCATCTCACGAAAAAATGGCTCATAAAAATTCCTACCTACTTAAATGAAAATTTGACTAATTTTTAAGAGGTCCGATTTTGAAAAGATTAACAAACGTCCGTGGCATTTTCATGAAACAATTACTTCATCGGATGTGATAATTGTTTTCGATCTATAATTAGTCGAGAATTATGAAAGGAAAATTGGTCGTGAGATTTTTCTCAAATTACGGGAAAATATCGAGGCACATTTCACAGTTTCGAGACGATGAAAAAATCTCGGACTTAAATTATAATTTCTCAATTAGAAAGGACGGTGTGTTGTTGTTGACTGTCTATATATATATATGCATCATTCTCGTAATATGAATCATCGTAATCACGAAATCGATTGCCTTTGGCGAGTAAAAAAAATGATTAGATCCTATTATGATCATATTTCTAACATCTTTTTTGTTCGATTTGACCCCGATTTTTCGTGTGGACTGTGTGCAAAAAGAGTTCCAAAGATCAAATTGTCTATATGGTGGAAATAAAACATGTCGAAATTTTTTTAATAATTTTTTTCTTTTATAAAATTGTCGGCTTGGTGTAAGAAATTGAGGAAGAGTTAATAGAAATGAAGAGGTGATATCAAGCAAAAAACGACTATAGAAATCATTTTTTTTTTCAACATCTCTAATGTTAGCAATCTCTTCAAGAAATTTTTTTGGTAAAAATTTTTATGGTTTTACAATTCTTTTCCATTTTGAGTTCAATGATTTGTAACTCAACATATACAAATAATTACTCGTACATGCTTCCAATTTTTTATCTTAAGTAAACTTATTTAACTAATTAGATCGTCTTAAAAATATTTATCAGACCATGAAATTGATCTACAGAAAAATTTATTTTTGAACAAATTTCAATACTACAAACTAACTTCTCATACTATATTTTTAAATAATTTTATCAGAAAATTATAAGTAATTGATTGGAAGTAAAAGTCTATTAACTAATCACAAAATAATCATTTCTTAAGGCTTTCGTATTGGCTTAACGTCAAATATACAATAATATAGGCTAGGCAAAATTTTCTAGCTATCTTTGCCATCGGCCATTCTACTAATGTTTCTAATCATTTTCTGATTCCTTTGGCGAGACTAATAATACTTATTTCATTTGAATTAACTTGACTGGTTCAAATCTTACTTGCTAATAAATGACATTAAATCACCCTCCTTAAAATTTGCTGTAATAAGAATAGCACCACGTGTATATACTCTGTAATATAATATTAATTATTTAAATTTTTTAAAACTCAAATTACAATAACGAGAATGGCGCCTCAAAATTTCTTTTGTTTGGTAATTAAAGACTAAAGATAACCCAACAATAAAATTACAGCCTAAAATTAAATTTAAAGACAAAAAAAACTTTCAATTCTGTGAGTAAATTTGTAGAGCTATATCTATTATGATTGTCATTTCTATTCTTGTGTATATTTATCGCAAAAATTATCAAAATGGTTGCTTTTTTGTTTTATTTCTTGGACTATTAATTTCTAGAATTAATAAAGATCCAGCTAATATTCTAATTTAAATATTCCAGTTATAAGTCAAATTAAAATAGAAATGGAATTATGACTCTCAGAGTAAGAAAGTATAAGAAAAAGCGTAGATTATGAAAAAAAAAAAAATTTAGATACCACTATTATTAGACTTAACTTTCAACCTGCTTGGTCTTAATTTGACTTGAAAACAAATCAAATATTAATATTTAAATTTTAAATCAAGTCAAGCATTGACTTTTTAAGTTATTTCATTTACAAATCAAAATATCAAGCACAGTTCATTTAAAAATATCCAATGATGAATATTGATGAACCTCCACTTCTCTTAAATAAGACAACATTCTGTTGCCGTAATACCTACACTGCCGGCCAAAAGTTTGAGACCAGTTGTAATATAATTATGCTATCACTTATTGTATTCAAAGTTTCGGTAATAAAATAAAAATTGTTGTCCATACATATTTTTAAATTACTGATGAACATCTAAAGAGACTTTTGTAGGTATGTTTCTCAGGTACAAATAGAATTAATGGGTTCTGTTTAAAAACATCCAAGACCGCAGGGTGTCTGGCCAGTGGAAGGGTCATCATTATATTTAAAGTAGCTCCGTATTAATTGTTCTTTAATTCTATTCTTCTTTAATTTTGCACTGGCTATTCTTTGTTATTATTTAGACTTTCTAAAACAGGTTATTTTAAATTTTTTTTTAAGTTATGTACCATTTTGTACGAATAATTTAATTTAGTCTTAACTTGGGGTTTCTATAGTTAAAACGTTTTAAAAATGGGAAAAGTACGAGAAATAAATATCGAAACTCGATCTGCCATTGTTACTTTACATAATGAAGGCAAATCCGAACGTGAAATTGCGTCTCAAATTAAACTTTCGAAGACTTGTATTCATCGCACAATGATTCGGTTTAAGGAAACGGGTAGTTTTCAAGATTTTCCACGTTCAGGAAGACCGAGAGCTACTACTTCTAGTGAGGATCAGTTTATCGTTATTACCAGCAAAAGGAATAGACGCTTAACAGCACCAAAAATTCGTGCTGAAGTGAACAAATCTTTAAATAAACCAGTTTCGCTTACCACAGTGAAAAGACGGTTGAGGAACGCTAAACTGTTTGGTCGTGTTGCCGTTCGGAAACCTTTACTAAGGCCGCAAAATAAGAAAAAAAAAATGCAGTGGGCCCTATTCCATCGAGATTGGACAGAAGATGATTTTAAAAAAGTTCTTTGGACTGATGAGTCAAAATTCCAAGTATTTGGCTCAAATCGACGAATTTACGTTCGGCGTAGCACCGAAGAAAAGATGTTACCAGATTGTGTAGTGCCAACTGTTAAGCACGGTGGTGGTTCAATAATGGTCTGGGGTTGTTTCTCAGGCCATGGAATTGGAAATTTGGTTAAAATTTATGGAGTTTTGAAGAAAGAGGAATATAAAACAATTCTCGAAAAACATGCTGTACCATCAGGCTTAAGTTTAATTGGCAATGGGTTCATTTTCCAGCAAGATAACGATCCAAAGCATACTTCCAAGCTATGTAAAAATTATTTATTACAAAAAGAAGCAGAAGGAGTTTTAAAAATCATGAAATGGTCACCGCAAAGCCCGGATCTCAATCCAATCGAGCTTTTGTGGGACGAGCTTGATAGGAATGTCCGAGAGGAGTGTCCCTCTTCACTTGCAGACTTGTGGAGACTACTACAAGAAAGCTGGAACAAAATTTTTCAAGAAACCATAAATAAATTAATAAGTAGAATGCCGAGGCTAGTAGAAAAAGTAATAAAGTGCAAGGGAGGATTTTTTGATGACAAAACAGTTTGAGTAATTAGTTCATTTTTTTTTATAGAATAATTTTTTATGTTTATTTTCTATACTAAGTATGTTTAAAGGTTATAACTATAATATTAATAAACATTTTTACTGTATTTGTCTTTGAATTTTTAAAAATATTTCCTTTTTTTGGCTTAAATCTATATGGTCTCAAACTTTTGGCCGGCAGTGTACATGTGTGGGTATGTTCTCACTAGAAACCACTTAAAAGTCATACACGAGAGAAAAAACTTCTTTCATTTCAAGTCTCAACCAAAGAAAATAGGATAGAGAGAGTTTTAATTTTAAGAATGAACGTTTATGTATATTTGAAGGACTTGGTGCAAGAACCTAATAAGTCCTGACTGACAAAGTTTCGGTAATCATTGAGTGAAAATAAAAATGACACCAGGAAGGCCTTACCTTTCCAACATTATTTACCATACATGACAGTACTGACGTTACATTTTGCTCCGGTTCTTGGACCAATCGAAAGAATAATATTGTACCCAGTAAAAAATTCTATAAAAACAAAATTGAAAAATTTGGAGTTACCGGGTTCTTGTACCAAGCCCTTCATTTTTAACATGAATTGCTTTTTCCACTTCTGCCTCATCATTAAGTAAACGAAAAGAATTTGAAATGTTTTCGTTGTGAATTTTTCACAATCTTATCAATTAATGTCTATAAATTATATACTTATAAGTGGATATACTTATAGAAGGACATAATATTTAATTTAGATCACAGTATAATTTCGTATTAAACGAGGTTCGTTTTGTATGTATTGTTATAAAGGTTTCCATTAGAGTTAAGTGTTTGTCCCTCAAGTGGTTATGTAACAACTACATAAGTAGTTGTTTTCATTAAAAAAAGTATTTAAATCACAATTTCCTGATAAAACTGTTAAAGATCAAGGCTGATGCAATTTGCTTGTATAATTTTAACTAAACGAGCATTTGAGGTGTGGACAAAAGTAAAGTTTCCGTAATCTGTAAAACGCTTAGAGTAATCTTATGATAAGAAAGTGTAAACCATAACCACCACAAAAGGGTGTTATTGAGAATTATTGGTTATGAGAAAGTGTTTTAAAGATTTATGAGGTATTTAATAAAACAAACATTAAAAACTAAACAAACTGACCATGCATAAGAACACAGCAAACTAGTAATCGACGTCACACTGTGAATTTTTTTCTCATCCTTTATGGCTGCAGAGACCATTCATGTTATTGGTCCTTCTTTATCATAAACTTAAAAGAACGTCTTTTTTCACCTACCAGTTTTTCGTATAATGCATAATACATAAATATAATGATAGTTAATTCTATGCCAATTTGCATTTATTGTAAAAACAATAGAATTATTTTAATTGTATTTGTATACGGTATTTGTTTTATTTCTTGGTTTCTAGTATAAGTACAAATTATCCCGATATAGCCTATACCTAATATATTAAATAATAAACGTTTTAACTTTAAAAATTTAAAAAGAGACTTGAATGCCGGAAACTGTAATTCACACGTTTTACATATTTTACTCCTTTTATTAATCAGTTTAATAATAAATTAGTAAACCTGAAATAGGTTGTATATGTGTGGATATTTTACAACAATAAGGTAGTCGAAAGGCGGGAGAGTAAAGTGTATCGATCTCAATTTTCAACCAGAGATAATAATAACATAAAAAAGATTCAATTTCAACACTTATGTCTTTGTATATTACCAATTGTGAATTATTATTAACGTCTACGACATGATAGTGTAAACGAAAAGGATTTACGTTAAAGAGTTCAAAAATTATATAAACTTCTATTATTCACAGGCTTCAGTTTTCACCCTCGAAAGGGACAAATAACAGCTTGTTCAAAATTGTGTTATATACAATTGTATTATGTACAATTTTGAACAATTTATTAAAATTTACACTTTTATTATTGCAATTTCTGGGAACATTTAACATTGTAATTTATATTTTTTGCACCATCAGAAAGTAGAGGTTTCACAAATAAAAAGCTCACCGACTTTTTTAAAAAATCAGATGTTTTGACGTGAGAATTTTCTATTGAAAATTAGGGTGCTTTTTCGATATTAAGTGATTTTAAGTTATTATAAGGTGAAAAATTAATATTTTAAATAAAAAAAATACATATAATAAATATAATTAATGTCTCAAACATATAAATGTTTGAGACGTCAAAAGAAAAGTTTTCACCAAATTTCGTGTAAAAAAATTTTTTTGGTAAAAGATAAAAATAAAAACCAAAAACTTGGTAATTTGAATTTTTCACATAAATTTTGAGGTTATGCGAAAAAAGAGTTAGCCCAAAAGTTGTAGATCTGCTTATTATCTACAACTTTTCCATTTAACTTTTTTTTATAGGACTGGTAGTTCTGTCGGAAATCGAGATAAACCGTTTCTACCCTTAACCCCCTCTCCCTTCCACTTCCCCACCTCAGATCGACCTTAATTAATTTTTCCTTTCATTTTTGTTATATTCTCTTCCTTTTCCAATAGGTTTCACCCTACTATAATTTTTTTTCACTTTTTTTTAATACGTTTTAATTATAATTTAATATTAGAGTAATAATGGGTAAACAAGTATTTACCTCTCTTAACCACTATATTTAATCAAAATGGAGATGTGAACAGAACAGATTGATTGAGCTTTTTTTCTCCAAATAATCAAACTTCAAAAGCGTATTTTATATTATACAATTTTTTTAAATTTTTTTCAACTCTATAAAAACTAAATTAAAAAGATAACGACTCATTGAAAATTAAACCCAGCTTGCACATAGCCCATTATTGGTAAATTGTACAACCACAAAACGTATCAACAACATTTTAAATTAGATCATTTCCACGATTTGTAGAACTGTAATAATGACTTGTATGTAAATTAGGATAGGTTAGATATGGCCTAGACATGCCTTGTGTGTAAATTGGGTTTAATTTGCGGTGGGTTTTTTGTAAATGATATCGCAAATCTAACCTTTTGAATGTTGAAGCATGGACACCTTATTCCAGATCTGCAAACTGCAACTTTGAAAAACTCTCTTGACCCAAGAAAAAATGTACGTTCCAACTTTCCCATAGTTTAACTTAGCAGATTGCATTTAAACGTTGGCATTTCGATGTTTTTCTTTTCGCAAATACTGTAAATTAATAACAATGTAAGCAAATGTTGATTAAACAGAATCGCTTTTAATGTAAACGTATATTCATAAGTCCTAGTCAAGGCATTGAAAAAGGAAAACAACTTTTTCCATATTGCATTTCTTATGTGTTGAAGAAAAAAGAAAGATCAAAGTCGCTAATTGCAATTATATAAGGGCTATAAAGTAGATGTAATTACCAATGAAACTTTACAAAATTTATTTTCATAAAATTTATGCAAGTCGCAATCTTAGATTGAGCATTGCGTCATATTTAATAATTGACAATCAGATACAGAATAAGTTTTAATATTTTATCAAAACCGTTCAAATTTAATAAATTCTTATCTTCAATTACTTATTTTTGCACAAATTAACAATTAAATTATGGTTTTTGTTAATAAAATCGAACATTTAAGTCATGAGCTTACTTTGACAACTTAGCTAATGAAGTAAAAAGCAATGTGACGTTCGCCCTCTGTCTTATAATTATATAATTATAAAGTTAGTTGAATTCAATGAGTTCCGGATTTTTAACAATGAAAATTTTGTATATAAGATTTTCCGAGGAACCAACAAAAGAATTCCTGATTTCAAAAGTCAAAAAATATATATTTTAATTTAATTGTTTTATTAATATTATTATCCCTTTTTTACATTAAGCCACTTACGAACATGTGTATCCTTTATCTGCGTTATTAAGGAATATAACTTCAACATAAGAATATTGATAAACAGAAAAGTAAATTGAGATCTCTAAACTTAAGTTGTTGGACTCTAAATTCAAAATATTTCCTTTTTTTTGAAACACATTGCCTACAATATATTAATTCTGAAATCTTCAACTATTAAAAATTTAATCAAATCAATATTTGGAAATTTTTAAGCATTATTACCTCTTAATAGTGATTAAATTGGTTTTGGTTCGTTTAAATTCAAGAACGAGCCCATTTTCAAACAATTTTCCACGCCTTTTGTGAATTTTTTATGATGCAATATTTTTTCGTTTAATAAAAACAATTAATGCACATATTTTAAGAAATAATTTGGGTGAACAAAAACCTAATTATTAAACAACATTATGTTGTGTGGTACAACAATATGGTTTCCTTGAAAATCGCCAATTCAATTAATTTGAAATTACATTTTCGCAAGATTATAAAATTAGGAAAACTCCAAATGTTGTTAAGTAAACGAACTCAGTGTGTTTTCTATTCAAATAATTTAAATTACAAACCAAATTTAGTTCTGTGATTAAATTACTATTTTAATGAATGAGTTATAATAGTTACAAATATTTTCGTAATTTTACTGAATCTATGTCTTTGAATTGTATTAAATTAAAAATTTAGCTTATTGTTAGTCTTAATAGTGCTATAGTCTCCCTTTCCTTCGTTATTATTTTTTAGTATTTTAATGCCTACAATAAGAAAAATCTTGTTTGCTTGATTTTGAAATTAAATCCCTTGAAGATCTTCATTGAAATTAAGTAGGAAATTATGATCATAGGCTTCCAGAATGCACGTATAGGAACTTTTTCTCGTGATGTTTAATTGAATATTGCGCTGAAGATGCGAATGAACGCCAGAGTTTCTCAACATCTTTTGCTTGCTTATAGACGGTGACCTTTTGTCGTAACCTCGTACATCATCGAGACATGAGAATGTCTTTCATTCCTTTTCTAAGCTTATCATCGCAAGAAGATACTTCAACAGATAGCTCGAGGAATTTCAAAAGTACATGGTACTGTTTTCGATTATATGCAAAGCTTGGTTGGCAGAGACGTATTAAATTTGCTTTGTTCAACTATTATACAAACAAATGTTTCTTTTAAGCTTAAGGTTAATTTAAGTAAAATTTCCGCGTGTTTTCATCATTTAAATATTGTTATTTGTTCCAATTAGCAATGAAATCAAAGAATAAAACCTGTTAAATGACTTGCATTGTATTCCAATTTATCGAATACTTTGTTGCAGATGAAGAGAAATAAAAAAAAACCGTTTTTTCTAATTTCTTTTTTTTTTCAATAAAATATTCTTAGAATTTCCTATAAGAAAAGATTTTCGAAATTTTTTATGTATTGTAAATTGAACGATTTTACTAATATAAATTGTTCCGGATTGTTGAATTACAATGAAAGTAAAATATGTTCACTTTTATTTATAGGAGTTTTTTTATAGGAGTAAATAGAATTGGGAAAAATGAAAACTGTTTTATCCAGAAATTAAGCACATTATTATTAAAAAAAAATCTCCCTTTGGTTTCATTTTGTTTTACTCTGGGGTAATTTTAAAATTATGAAGGTTTAATAACTTCAATTAAAAAAATATATGAATATTTTAGAGTTAAATTGATAAAATGTATATATAAAAAAGTATATTAATATTGTTAGAGTTAAATTTATAAAATTTATTTTAATAAGGTCCCTGTTCCTAAGTAATAAAAGTAATAAGTTTCAAAAACTAACCTGTTGGTTCTCTAACAGAATTTAAAATACATTCTCCTCTTCCTCTTCGTTGAACTTTACATTTCTTCTCTCATTGCACGTTGCCAGAAAAATATTTTCCAAATTCTTAGTCAAACTATACTAACTATACTCAAACTATAACTACTAAAATGTTGTTCTTCGAAGACGTTTAGGTAGTAAATTATTTGCCAAGTACGATCAAGACTTTAATGTAAATAGGACGTGGCTAAGACTATCCTCTAAAGTCTAAAAACTACCGCACATTTGCGTTAAATTGAAGTAAATAAGTCAAATGCATAAAAAATTGTCCTGCAGACTCTAGAGTCTAGAGCAGTGGTTGGCAACTTATAACCCACGGGTCACCAAGTGACCCGTTTGATAATTATCCCACTTTAGTTCCACTAAAGTATAATAACATAGGTATAAAATAAATAAATATATAGATATAAAAAAATTTTAAGCGTATTGTAATTATTTTCTTGATATAAGTTATAATGTATCTTTTATTGATTCCATGCGTTTTAATCCCCGGACAAAATATCCCCGACAAAACATCGTCGGACAAAATATCCCCATGACAAAATATCGCCACGACAAAAAGTCCGCAAAGAATAACTGCAAATCGTATTTGCAGATTTGCAGCATAATTTTGATGTTAAAACATTTAGTTTTGTGTAAAACTTCGCGGTGTCAAGGAGTGCACCTTTAGTCAAGGGCTCCTGGACCCCTTTGGCATTAATTAACACAGTTTTTGCGGATTTAACACGAACACATGGGGGTTAATTTAACACTATTTCAATAAATAATTGGGACTCAATTTAACACGTTTTTACCAAAAATTATTAAATATAAAATCTTAATTATTGAGCTCAAAAAATTGCATGAAATATTTTTGTCATAGGGATATTTTACCCTCTTATTCACTGAAAAACTTTTTTAAATTAAAAAAACCACTGACCCAAACGTGTATTTAATACTCAAATATTAGTTGATTTTGACCCGCAGGCAAAAAAGGTTGCCGACCCCTGGTCTAGAGACTAGAATAGTTATCGATATCTAATTTGTATATGTATAATTTTAATGATAAGTGAATTAGAAGATACCATTTTTTTATATCAAATAAAACGTTTTGCATTACAAAAGCAACTTCTCGATTTCAAACAAAATATGCAATACGATACAAGATACAAAAACTATAAGACTTCATTTCGTAGCATTATTAAAAAAAAATGTTAGAGTATTTGAAAAGAAAAGGATTGATTTAATATGAAAAAAGTTGTATTTGAAGTTAAATAACTGTATTGGAAAGAGATGATACATTCATATATCTATAGACAAAAATAGGTACTAGAAACATTTAAGTATACCCTCCTTTAAACGTTGTCGTAATCGAATACGAATTGAAGCATTTACATACTACCCAGGTTTTAAACTCTTTTATAAAAAGATAAGATCTTTTAAGAGTGAGTTATTAGGTTATTGTAGTGATTTTGTACTTCATAAAATTACCAGACGGTACAGCAAAAATTGTAATTTTTGTTTTCGAAAATTTCAATCAATTTATTGTTTAACGGCAATGTAAATTAATATTCAATCAAGTGCCACATGTTGCTTCTATTCTTGTCTATGTAAACAATGACTTAAATGTAACGATACTAAAAATACTAAAAAAGATCTCAGCATTACGAAAATCAAGAAAATCTAAGAATATTTCAAATTTAAATAAACGTTTTCTGAATATTAATTAATTCCCCACAATCAATGGTATACATTCAAGTGGTTTGAAAAAGCAATTAGGGTTCACTGTTTGACTTGATTTTTAAGCTACTGGTTTTAAATTTGGCTTCAAATCAAACTAAATTTACATCAAATTATTTATATATGAAATCAAGTCTAATATTCCAAATATATTTTATTTCAAAGTAACGAGGTTACGTCCAATTAAACTAGCCATACATAGCCAATTACTTGACTTCATAAATCCCTAGGTACGTAAATTCACTTAGGCACATACTCATTTATAGGTAGAGGAAGATCAGCATATTTGGAATACTGCAGGTAATTTGGAATATTCAGTTCTCTAGAGCAATTTAAGCGATATCTGTGTTTTTTTGTTATAAAAATAATATCACATGATTTAAAATGGCATTGAGTATTAAAAGAACCATTCCCTTTTGATATTTTTTTCGCCAGCCACATAAGTACAAAATGTCCATTTCGAAAACTTTTTTAGTAAGAATGTCATCTTTAATACTCATTTACTTTATTGAGTGAAATTTTTTCCATATGCGTTTATATCTTTAATAATCCTATTAGTTTATGGTTTTGATTTGATTTTATAAATATTTTTAAAATTAAAAATGTAACTTCGAGTTCTAATCTATAACGTCTTGTTGCTAATTTGGAATACCTACTGTGAACATAATTTGGGATAGTGTTCCAGCATATATTCATATTTTGCGTTTGTAAAAAGTATTCTAATCTTTTCTTAGAGATGTCGTCTGATCACAAATTCAATTGTGGCAATCTTTTTATTTTCACCCTAGGTTCACTTTGGGTGAATATAATTTGGGATACTATATTATAAATCATATTCCAAATTACCTGCAAGTTAAGGAAAATCACGCTTTGAAAGAATTTTTGGTTTAAATCAACTTTTTAGGGAATTATTATTTTTTATTTTATTTAATCGTTTATATTATTAAAGTTTAATAATTTTCCAGCAACCCAATGTGTTTTTTATTGAGTTAATTGATTTCATTTCCCATTTATACTCCAAAAACAAACTGGTATTCCAAATATGCTGCACTTCCTCTACGTATTTAAATTTCATCAGTTTCATTTATGTAGAGGAGACCGGGGCAGGACGGGATAGCTAACACAAAAACCGTCACAGAAAGAAAAATAAACTCTTTATTGAAATTCTTTTACAAAAGAATTAAAACGTATAAACTCATCTACTATAATTATACCTTGTAACGTCTAAAATCACATAATTGTTTTGACAAATAGAATTTTAAAAAAGTTGTCAAATTTCCCGTTTTGTCCCACGAGTGGAGTAAAATGGGAAACGCTGCGGGGCAAAACGAGGAAATATTCATATTAAATTTCATATTACATATAATATTCAATCCGTCAGACATTGTTCACAAGTGTGCCCTTCTTCATCTTCTCCATCAACTCCAGCACAAAAATTATGTGCCCATACACGGCATACGTTGCAGATAACCCAACCTTCGATTGACTCTGAGTATAGGTACCCGCAATAGATGCAAGCAGTCATCATTTTTTTCTTTGGATGAACTACTTTCCGTTTCAGTTTCTTTTTGTGCCTTTTATTCAAATGCTTTTTTTCAGGTTTCTTTTCATTTTTGTTAATTTTTTATTATTTGTTGCAGTCCCATTATGCCCCGACCTTTTTGCCCCATTAAACATATTTTGTAAAAGTAACAACAGTTTCAACCTACAAATATTTTTCTACAAAAATCTAATCTAAACTCATTGGTCTTGCACCATTACTAAAAGAACGTCTTAAAATTTTACAATAGCACTGATATCTACCTCTGTGCACATCTTCTTAGAAACCATATACTTGATAAAAATTCTCTAAAAAGCTGGTTTTTCTCGCCACGCAGCCAAAACAAGTAGTGACAAAAACGAGCCGATCAGACTCGTGTGACGTGACCGAACATCGCCCGAATGACACTTTGTTAGGCTCTGTTGTGTTCACCAGTCACGCACAAAAACACTTTTCCCATCCTGCCCCGAGCTTTGTCTTGCCCCGGTCTCCCCTATCACTAAAACGGATTTATTTCAGTGCAAAATGTTGTAGATCACTGGTTCTATAGTTAGATTGATTCAAGTTTGTTATAAGCGATCATGCCTATGTGTGCCCCTTGGTAGGTTAATCAACAAGTACATGAGTCACAAATTGGATAAGAAATTATAGAGTCACATTTGAGGTAAAGAATAATAAAATATCATTACTCCGTTCAGTACATGATATATAATAATTTAACAATGCATTGGTGCATCGAATGCATTTGTACGTGTTTAAGTACCTTCAAGACTCTGGTGATAAGTGCTGATAGTTAAATACACGTTAAAAGATCGTTATATTCGCATTTAAAATTGACATTTTTCTAGAACGATTTGTTTTTTTTTCTAATGGATTTTTCGAGTTCAGCAATGAATTAATCGTATGCGATATGTGTGTCAGGTGTATAGGGAAAGTGGAGTTCAATGAAGTCGGCAGTTTGCCTCCCGGGGACATTCGACTTGAATTGTTAATGAAGGAAAAAGTATCTTTGCCAACTAAAGCCAGCAACGGTTTCAGAACAAGTGCATAATATTCGATTTGTAGATACTATAAATATATAATCTATCATTGAGACCTGGCCAAACGAAGAGATAAAAAATGTTTGTTACTCAGGAGGTCTGGAGTGCGTTGAACCGATTGATTGCATAATAAATGTTTTTCGAGGTTAGAAAAATAAAAAGGAATGCAAATGAAAAAAGTAATGGAGTTCAAGATGATTTTAAAGATTTGACTTACCAATAAAATTAATTTGAAGTTTTAAACACATTAAAATACAGTTAAAAAGTATTTTTTTTATAAATTTAATTGTTATTATTAGATAGGTAATTTAACGTCTTTGGCATTATGCAGGTTTGAAACAGGTGAATGCAGGTACTTAATTTGTACATGCGTATTGAAACTGCCTAATTTAAAATTTTTAGAAGAAACTCTTGGGTGTCTTTTTAATTGACTAATTAAATTATTAATACTTAAATGTTTAATTTTTCATCTTAAATGTTTCAACCAATTAATTAATATCCAGCAGTTTTATTTTCTCAATAAAATCAAAACACTGTCAGTACTAAAGGAAACGCTAACTTATTTCCATATAAAATACAAGCGCTATTCGCCATTATCTTAAGTAGAATAAAATCTTTAAAACATTTAAAGAAAACCTATTCAATAATGATATCAAATCTTACCATTCAAAAATGTCTGGGGTCATTAACAAAGGCTTACCTTGATAATCAACAACTGACAATTATTAGTAAACTTTAACAGCAGAGAATCATAAAATTGAAATATTTAGGCACCATAAAGTAAATTCGATAGTAGAAATGGTATTTAAATAGGAAAAATAAAAATAGTTTACCATAATGGCACTAAATTAAGGATTTTAGAATTTATAAAAAAAACGCCTTGGGGTTATAACATACCTTATTTTTGTTATATATTTTTACAGTATAAAGTCTGCCCCCTCAAGTTGCATTCATTTTACAGAATTTATAAGAAAGAGCAAGTCGTTGGGAAAAAGTGTTGTTATTTCAAAACAATAGAACTACTGAAACTAGCAATGGAAAATTTATTGATTTTGGAAACTTTTTCCAATTGTTACATGGAAGATTGTTCCCAATTTAGCTAAACCTATTTACAGATTTTGATGAAAGTTAAAAGAAAAATCAATATGTTATATCATTTAAAAATAATTCTAAATTTTTGAGAGCTATTTATAATTCTGGACCAAGCTACAATAAAGCCAGTTACTTGACTTGATGAATCGCTACTTATAATCTTTTGAAAATGTTAACTTTAAAAGTTCAAGATAAGATGTAATTCTTATAAGGTTCATAAGGCTTTATTTGAAAGTTTCAAAATATATATTACTTATATTCAGTGGCGTAACTAGAGGGTGGCAGGGCTGGCAAAATGCCACGGGTCCCACGAGAGTTAGGGCCCCGGTCCGAGAGGCCGCTACCCCAAAAATAACCTATTATCTTAACAAAATTTAGTAAAAATTAAAAATGTTATATCTATCAGTTCTTAAAAATCAATTAAAGTTCAACACATCTAATGACTACGTACAAATTCATATAAATTACTAACATTTAAAACGGGGGGGGGGGGATTAAATATTATGACTAATTACGGGGGAGGTAGGTTATCCAATGAAATTGCCACGGGCCTCAAATGGTATAGTTACGTCACTGCTTATATTTTGAAATTTGAATCATCAGGAAATGGACGTATAAATCAATAATTCACAAAATTTCAAGTAAAATTATATTTCTGTAGCTCAACAGTCAAGTAAATACGTTATTGTTAGTTATTTAAGTATTTCTACCCACTTGATGGCGTAGTGGTTAGAGCAATTGCTCTCTTCGCTACATGCGACAGTGATTCTGGGTTTGATCCCCGTCGAATCTCTAGATATCGGATTAAAAAATTAAGATTCAAGACCTACAGAATATTTTTGTGTGCAGACAGTCGTGATATAACCATAGATGTTAAAGCGACTGTAAACATAAAAAAGTATATTTCTATCTAATAGTTACTTAAAATAAAATATTTATTCTTCAAACTTAACAATTATTAAATACAAATGTTTTCAAAATTGCTTAACATTAAAGAAAAGTTTTTCTAAAATGGTACTGTTTTAATAAGAACTATGAGGATTCCAAATCTTATTCCTATTTACCCTCTAAGTAAATATCAAAATGACTAACATTTGATCTCGCAAATCTCGCTTGAGTCTCGCTAAAACAGGTTGGCATCTTTCATTATAATGGATTCCCAGTTAAGTTGGTATCTTGGGAAATGAAAAAACAGGCATCCTCGCTAAGTCTGGCCCCTCTCTAAATCAACCGTCAACCCCTATGTCTTTAACATCTTCTCAGAGCCTCATCACAAGTACTATCAACTGACATTCCTATAACACTCAAAAGCATGAAGCACAAGGAAAAAAATGAGAATCCTTATTGGAATTCCTTATCCCACGATCTCTCTCCCGCCAGGTGTTAGCGGCAGCTTTCCGACCTACCAAGAGACATGACAGGTTTGTTCCACTTGTCCATTTGATGATGTTCAAACACGTCCACTGAATAACAAAGAGCAAGACACATTGACCAAGAGACAATGAGTGAGTAAAAATCATAAAGCAATAACTTCTCTCTAATTTTAAACCAGTTGCGGTTTAAACACCTCCAAATCCGTGTCGAAGCAATTGTCTATTGTCATGAAAACGTACGTTCATAGCTCGACTCTTGGCCTAATGCGGCCAAGCGGCTGAGGGCTAAAACATTTCTTCACTCACTCTTGTCTCTTGGTCAGTGTACCTTGCTCTTTGTCTTACGTGGACGTGTTTGGCTTCAACCTCTGGAACAAACCTGACTATTGGCATCCTACCGACTCAAATCTGCTCTCTTTGCAATAGGGAACCCATGAACACCATGCATGACAACTGTCCTGCACTTACATACGTGAGGGATGTAAACAAAAACAATCAAAACCAACTAATCACAAATCTCTACTGGACGGCGCGAATGGCAGAAATGCCAAGAGTGGGCATTGAATAAGAAGTAAAATTTGAATTATATATGAGCATAAAATTTTCTTGGGTGTTCTATTTTCATATACAGTGATGAAAAATTGTAATAATAATTCCCTCGATTAACGCTTGACAGTCTTTAGCATGAAGCACTAACTATGCTTCCTTTTTACAATGTTATCATTAAAAGATCCTTAGGAAATTGTCTTCTATAAAATAATATTCCTGCTGCAACCTTTTGATTTGAAAAACAAAATTAAACAAAGTTTTTTACTGTAACAAAAAAAATTACAACATTTAGTTACGCTGGTTTAAATTACATCTATTGAATAATAATTTCTCATAATATCTTAAACGTAATAGTAACAATTCAATGTACAGTTACCACCTGATTAAAAATTTAACTATTACAAGAACACTTTGTATTATTTTTATTACAATTCATAACATTTAACCAGAAACAAAAATCGAAAGTAATTTTTATGCTTGAAATTCAATTTAATAGCTTCCTGTTGAACGTTTGATATTTATTTGAGATTATTAAATAAAAAAAAATTGCAAAATATTTGATTTTTTTTCTGCGTCTGGCTATATTAATTAAACAGGATATAACGTGACACTTTTCATTAATGATCGTTGAAGAGAAATCACGGAAGAAATTTAAACAGAAACCGTCCTCAATCACGTCGCTGAATTCGCAATATTTGTTATACATTTGCACCGAACGTTACAATTTGAATGCGATAAAGATGAGAATATCAATATTATTATTGTTAGCGGTGTTATTGTTGTTAAGATGCTGTGGAATGCACTTAGCGAGAGTTAAACCCAGATGCATCTGAGATAAAAAAAGAAAAAGTATACGGGGCAGGAAGTAGACAAGTTGTCACTTTTTTATTCGTGTCTTTTTCTTACAAATATTTTCTATTCAGATAATATGAACGATTACAAATCGAAACCTGTTGGGCCTTCCCATGCTGTCATCTACCTCTCTGAAGGAATTCTTTTAAAACATTCCTTCAGTTTAATTGTGAAGGAAAATAAGATGATTTGTTTTTTTTTTATAGATTCCAGCTCCTCTATTTTCGATTCCTCCGCCACCGCCGGTAATTGGGTATCCTGTGATGGGGGCTCCACCACCTACGTATCTAATGCCACCCCATGTTCATCGAAGACCGGCACAACCAAACTCAAAAAATCGACATGGGTCATATGATAATGTAAGTTAAAAATACTATATAAAAAACTACGTTTATATTATAAGTATTAAAAAAAAATCAACCATTCAAACATTAATTGCCTCGTATATAGGACCCTTTCGATTAATTTTCCGGGATTATTCCGGATATTTTCCGGGAAGATTTGAACAAAGAATCCCTGCCATATAAAGCATTAATTTATTCACTGCGTAATTCTTACAACAGAATTTGTATCAACAATATTATTTGCACCTGCACTCTATACTCCGAGAGAGGCAAAAATTTTGGGACCAAAATTCTGGCTTGGCTACCGCAGTGGTCCCTGATTTGGGACAATCCTCATTTTGTTATAAAACTAGGGTCATTTTCATTGAGCTCATCAAGTATTTTTCCAAATAAAATTTTGATTTTTAAATTAGTTTCTCTAATTATGAATCTGATGATTGAATTATCATTATTTTGTATAATACAAAGGAGTTAATTGAAAATTACAATTTTTCTAAAATAAAGACTGAAAATTATGAAGGAAATCAACTAAATCTTATTAAGTAAATTGCAAAAAAACAAAAAATACGTTGTCTAGGATTCAAGGATTATTGAATACGAGGCATAGCTTATTGTAGAAGTTCTCGAAAAGCTCGCGTGGTGGCGTTCCAGTGACAGAACTCTATCGTGCCTCTCTATTTTTTTTATCGCGTTATCGCTTGCACGCACAGGCTCAAACGGAACGTGACACTTTTTTGAACAGGCTGCCGTAATTCATCAACTTATAGGACGTTATCACGTCAAAAAACGCATTGAGGGTTAAAACATACTTTTTGTTAAATATTTTTACAGTACAAAGCAAGTTTAAGTCTGCTCCCCTCAGTTTTTATTCATTTTACAGAATTTATAAGAAAGAGTAGGTCATTAGGGAAAAAAGTGCTTTATTTAAAAATAAATAGAACTACTGAAACTAGTAATGGAGAATTTGTGCATTGATTCATATTAGGTTTGTTCCACTTGTACATTTGATGATGTTGAAACACGTCCATCGAATGACAAAGAGTAAGACACATTAACCAATAAGAGACAAGAGTGAATGAAAATCATGAAGCAAGGGCTTCACCCTTATTTAAACACCGCTGGTTTTGCGGTATTAAAACACCTCCAAATCAGTGCCTGAGCGAGCTATTGTCATAAAAATGTACGTTCATAGCTCGGCTCTCAGCCTGGTGCGGCCAAACGGCTGAGGGCTGGAGCGTTTTTTCACTCACTCTTGTCTCTTGGTCAGTGTGCCTTGCTCTTTGTCTTACGTGGACTTGTTTTGCTTCAACGTCTAGAACAAACCTATTGTATTGTCATCAAGAACATGCTTACATGTAATACTTGAGCTCGATTGGATATTGGAAGGCATAAAATATCGATTATAAGATTCCAGTCTAATAACAGAAAGCAAAGTTACTATACCTGAAAGTAGTAAAAAAAAAATAATTCTCGTTTATCAGTGATCACTGATCAGTAATCATTCATAGTATTTGAATAAAACTTCACTTTTCTCAGAGAGGTTTTTTATAGGAAAGAAACATAGTTTACATAGTTTTTATTACATTCATTTATTTGGACAATAAAGCCTTACGGCTATTGAAGACCTTTTGCAAAATTTATTTCCACTCCTTTCAAGAGACTCGAATCGACCCTAATTACATTTTCTCTCCAAAAAAGATAATTCATGCAGTTTCTATTTACCTTTTTAATTACAATTTAAACAAGAATATCATAGATAATTGCGCAATTTCTTTAGACAATTATGAAAATTTAATTTGCTTTTTCTTATTTTAGATATACCGCAAACGTAAACGTTATCCATCTGACCAAGAATTGCAACACTCAACGTTACCACATTATCTAATTGAACAAGAAAAACGGCGTCGCGAAAAACGACACCGAAATCGAGAACAGCGACGCACAATTACCGAGGAGGACGTAGTTCGAACGTATACAGGATTAGATCGGACAATCGCTGAACAATTCATAGTCCGTTGTGACTCAACACGAAACCAACATAGCGTAGCGAGTAAATCAGATGAAGGCACAACTTCAGGAAGCGCTGTGGATACATCGCTTTCCCTAACCAACAGTGACCTAGCCTCAAATGAATATTTTGTAGAAAAATTATAAAATATAAGAAAGTAATAATTTTGTAAATATTTAATATTTTGTACTTAAACATTGTAAATGAAACCATGTAAATAAAGTAAGGGCCCGGTGCTGGATTTTTAAAAAACATAACTCATTGTATTTTAAAAGTCGTCATCGTCAGTATCTCGATGAGGTCTTGCACGACTGCTTAGAATTCTCGCAGAAGGTTTTCGTATTGCAGACATGCTAGGTCTAGACATTATTTCAGCATCGCCATCCCCTTTATTCAATCGACTTTCTAGAGTTCGAGAACTTCTTCCCCGTGGAGCGGTGACAGTTATATCGCCTAATTGATCCAAATCTTCATCATTTAATAAGATATCCTCAGAATCTGTCTCTGAAGTTGTTAAACTTGACTCTGAATTAGCAGAATCTGCATTCATGGCCCCATAAAGTCGACTATCAGCACGAGTTCCTGGAGGAGCCCGAACTCCAGTTTGTATTCTCAAACGATCGACTTCCACAGTTTTGATATTGACTGAAGGAGGTATTATATCTTCTTCTGGAATATCAGCCATTTCTTCAGTGTCTTCTTCTAAACGCATTTGTTCAGCTAGTTTTCTGGCTGCTTCCTGTTGAGTTTCGGCTCGAGAAGTTTCAGCTCGTTCCTGTTCTTCGACCAAACTTTCCAAGTAAATCATGGTACGGTAGCGTGATACATAGTCATTATACAAGACTTGTAATTCTTTCTCCAGGGCAGAATATTCATCCAAAAATGCCGGACGTACTTTTTGTAGCGTTTGCAATCGGTTTCGACTGCGTTCCAGCTCATTACGCTTACGTTCGATGCGCTGATCCAAATTAGCCTCAGTCAGTGCAATGTTATCAGTCAATTTCTTCGTGCGTTCACCTTCCTTTTTTAATTCTTCAATTGCGTTTTTGATCCCATCCTCGATTGTACCAATCTCGACCTGGCGTGCCACACTCATTTGACGCTGCGATTGCAAATCAACTTCTTTTCCGAGAAGTTCGTGCAAAATAGCACCGTTCGATGTTATGTCCGAGGCTAGTTGTCTGGTTTTCTTCAATTCATTTACTTTATTGTTCAAGTCGAATTGATTACTAATTAATTCCTCGTTTTCTTTATCTCCATCGTTGCTGGTCGCGTGCAACGCGTCGTAGAGCAAAGTAGCCACTTTCAACAGTTCACGAACGGCATGTCCATCGGCGCCATATAATCGACGGGTGTTTAACTTTAAGTTTGCTTTCATAGCCTTGAATAAATGATTCAATCAAATGGTTAAAAATATTTTTTGGTAGTTAATACTTACTAAGAATTGAGCTGCTGATCGAATTAATAAGACACGATCTTGTTCTGTGTCATACGGACCTTCAGGAAGTTCGGCGTCTGGATCTAATCTTTTTGATAGCCACAACAACAATTCGCTTAGTAAAGGAAAATTTGGATTTCGAAAGCTTTCCAATGATACAACAATAGGACATCCCAAAGTGCGCAACAGTTCATTGAAATCTATATGAAAGATAATTGATGTAGAATGGGTTGCCTATACAACGCAATAGATGTATGTAGTATAAGGTACAAAAGGCACTTACTTCTTAAATCACGATAAGACATTTTAAGAACAATTTGGTTGTATCACTAAAAAACCTGAATAATTGTATTTTATTTGATAAAAATGTTGTATTTATGTACTTTGGTAAAATTGATATGACGTGGGGCTTTTTACTGTGTGTTGACAAAACAAAGCGGTTGCTAAGTGAAGGATAGGGTATTTAAATCGATTATTTTTTTAAGGTGGGAGTTTTGAATATTTCCATTTTAAGTATTTATTTAAAATATTTATTTATTTTTAATTAACAATATTTTAGTTTAATAATTGTCTTTTCACAACTCGTACAACTATCACAAAGTAAACCACAGCTCATTGCTCAAAAATTTGAAAAAATCCTCTCATAACAAATCGGACCGTTCAACTATACCTTAAAAACTTAAAAAAATTAAAAATATTTGTTTGAATTCATGCTTTTAGTACGTCGTTTGGGTTGTCATAATGAAGTTCCCCAAAAACAATGCTTACAATGCATCTTAAATAATATCCCTAATCTCTAAAAAATACGAATTGTAACGTACTTTGATAATATGGACAAGTTTTGTTTTCGAATTTTAAAATATGACAATCTTCAAGACTCAAGTACCATTTAGGTAAATCATATCGAATTGATGGTGAAAAATTAATTTTGTAATTATCATTTTTAATGAGAAAAATTACAAATAATAATCCAAGATTTTCTATAGACTAGACTTGATAATTATATATAACTGAAAAATTGACGTTATTCCTGTAATTTGTATTAAATTAGATAGTTTCATATTTGATATATTTACTAAAAGATTAATCAAGTTAAATTATGTCTGAAATATTAAGTCTTCTTGAGTTTGTTCAAGTTGTTTATATTTAAAAAGGAAATTTTGTTCTGTTCTTAATTCTATATTATCGATATATTTACAAGTATTACGTTCATTTTCTAATAATTAAATCTTACTTTTTGCACTAGTAAATTATTTTAAAAACTTTACTTTTTCCTTGTAATTCTTTATGTATATAAGCAGTTTTTTAGTGATTAAATCCTTACAAATATCACGTAAATAAAATAAAATTCATAAAACTAATATAGTACTAAAATCTAAGACGACTTCTTAGTAAATATCATAAAACGATATTTTTGATTATTTTGTGTTTGTTCTGTTCTTTTTGCAGAACGGCAAAAAGTATTTTTTTTCCTTTACAATAAATAATGAAAATATAATTTTTCGCACAGCGATATATTGTTCAGTTATGGTCCTAAAATCTAAATGTAAAATTTGAGCTTAACAGAAAGAGTTTAAAAAAATAATATCGAACGGACGCTTTCTACGAAAACGTTTCGACAATGTCTCGAACACTCGTGTATGTGCCAATCACAAGTCCCAAAATTCCAAAGATCACAAGCAGTAAATTTTTTATGCTCATGAAAATGAATTCCCGTCGACTGACGTAGTACCACCAAGTGGATGATTGGATTATAGCTGGAATTGCCAGGCCAAGAGCTGATAAGCAAAGTGCTCCAAACAACGAGATGAACAATTCCAAGTTGGGAATAGCAACAGCCAATAAAACTATATGAAAGAAAATTTAATAACAAAAACACATTTTAATTTATTAAGACTTACAGGTGAATAAGACGATTCCAGTTCGAGTTATGTATTCGTAAAGCACTTTATGGTCGTTTTTCTCGAATTTTGGACCAATATAATCATTCCAGGTAATATCTACAGCGACGTAACATTGTAAAGCATGAGTAATAAAAATAGCAGCCGCCAATAAAAGCTTCATAACTTGAGCAAGTCTAAAATTACATAATCATGTTATTAATCTTCAAAATGTAAAATTAATTGGACAGCCCTTTGAGATCGTGTTATAAGGGGGTTCGATCTGTTTTAGAGCCAAAAGAATTTTTTTTTCAAATATAAGTCTTTTAAATCCTTAAATATAGGTAAGTGTGATGCTCAGCTCCAGGACCAAATGGGACCTGATAGACTGCCACATGAATTTCATAGTTAAAATAATTGAACATCAAAGGGAACAACGCATCCTCCTGAACCCCTATTCTTGATATAAGGTGTAACAAGGCGTTTAAATATTGATGTATATAATTTTGTTTGGTAAGCGAACTATTAGCTAGACGGACGGAGTTTTTCCATTTGTTTCAGGTTTAGTTGGAGAATCTGTATCCTCGAGTCGTCGAGGAAAAACAAATCAAATTTAATTGTTTGTCGGCTACTTTGAGGATACCGGGGGAAGGATGCGGTCCACTAAATGTTGAGGCAAATGGAAAAACTTGAGGACTCTGGTTCCGCCAGCCGAAGAACGAGCCTTGCCATAATTTATTAGTTGTTAGTAATAATAATTTAATTGTGATAATTTTAACTTTGATTTGTTTTTTTTTTTATTATTATAATAATTATAAAATATTTTTCTTTTCATCGTAATTTAAAATAAAATTTCATTTTTGTTAAATATTCATTTTCACAAGAAGTACAAGCGAGGCGACGATCAAAGTAATTCTTTAAATTCCTGAATTTGGTGATTGATAAACAATTGAAAAATCAAACGATTCCCGTGCCTCTCGGATCCATATTTTGTTTTAATTTCTTTTCAACATTTAATTTAATTGATTTAGAACGGAATTTGTTCGTCCTTATCGACTCCACGGGAGATCGCATAAGTCTGCCGCGTTTCAAAAGATAGGGGGCATATGAAAATGAAATAAGTGGAGAGTTCTATAGTAGGACAAAGATGGATCCCATTCTGTAGTATTGCTTATAAAGGGACAAGAATAAGCCTCCTTTCAGAGCTATCGCCTACGCCGAAAAAATAATTGAAAATGTTTTAATAAATTGTGATTGATATTCAGGCTTGTAAATGAAATAACTAAGGAAGTTAATTCTTGACTTGATTTGATATTTAAATCTGAATAGATCGAACCTCCTTAGGTAATACAGTAAAATAAAAATGATCCCAAAAAGGTAATACTTAAAAATTCAAATACATACATATCTTCGTTGGGCATATTGAGAGTAATACTTCCTTCGGATTTGTCTCCATATTTTAAAAATCCCAATAATCCCATTCCAACATAAAGTGAAACAATCGAAACCATGCCAATGTTCAACACTCCGCAAGACCTTCCGAAATGCTTCGGTGTTTTCATTTCGTTTTCCAATGGCATAATCTGATAAAATAAAAAAAAAAACATGTCATTACAAGGTTGAGCCCTTAAGTGTTACCAACAAATTCTTACCACTCCAATGGCTTCCAAAGCGAATAAAACCGTTCCAAAGAAAAGTGGGAAATGTTTTAATTCGCCGACCATTGGTCGATCTTCGAAATCAATTGGGTCTCGGAAAATGTAGTACATGATAATAGCGAACGTTCCGACGGTAATGAAATTAGCCAATGTCGAAAATGGAGCAAGGAATTTTAAGTTTCGCACCCAGTTAATGAAAATTAAGGGTAAGAGGAGCATTAGCATGTAATATCGAACGTTAATTGGTTCTGGAACGTAGATGTCTACGACGGATTTGATATTTGTGGCGACAAATACTACGTAGACGCAACATATTCCTAGTTGGTAAACTAATAGGAAAGCGTTGGAGACGTGCCTGTAAGAAATTTATAATTTCATAATAAATTTATTGTATTCAGTAATGATAAATTTAACATTACATAAGTTTATTATTTTAAAAAGTTATATGAAGAAATTAATTATTCTACCATTTTCATAATACAGTAGAAATCGTTTATAACAAAGTTCAGAGGACCGTCAAATTTTGTTCGTTATAAGCGATATTCACTATAACCGATATGTATCGCATGTGTCGCCTTATCTAAGACATATCACGGGGCCCGAAGGTTTTGTACGTTACAACCGGTTGTTCATTATATCCAGTATCGTTATAAACGATTTATACTGTAATTCGAAAGCTATAACAGAAAAGTTACAAACAAGCCAATTGCCAACCGGATATATTTTCTTTGTACTAGTAGGAAGCTTTGATTTTAACCAATATTTTTTATATGTACTATTGTATTATTTGTGAATTGTAAGTTCATTTTATATATTTTTTTCCAACCTTAACCAATTTTAGAGATAGTTCTATAGCAGAGGTGGCTAACCCGCGACCCGCCTTGAAAATTCTTCTGGCTCACAAGATACATTACACTTTTGCAAATATATTTATTCCACAATGACCCAAGTAGTGAAAATCAATGTCTCAAAAATTATTCATATATCCATCCAAATATTAAGAAAAATGATTGCGAAAATATAAGAAAAATTGAAATTAATTTTAAAATATTTTTCTGGTTATATGATAGAAAATTTCTGTTTTATTTAGGTACATTAGATTTTTTTTTTTTTTTTTTTAAAGTGTTTATTTAAAGTCGCATCAACTTGGTAGTCCTTAGCGACTTCTGTTGTGGTAGTTACACGTCTTCCAGTACTTCCAGAGATCGAAGGAGCTTTTTAATCGAATTTGTTTATTTTATGATCTGTCGCAGTCTGAATCAGTTATGTCTTGTTCTGTGTTACTGTCTCCGGATGGATCGGTTAAACTAAGTGAATCTGTTGTAGCTATGCTGAATTCTCTTTTTAACGTACATTAGATTTGTTTCCCGTCAAAATAAAAATGTACTAAATAAGTTATGCACAACATAAAAAGCTATTATTTTTTACATTACGCAGCACTGGCGCAATCTTTGCTCCGTACAATGTACGGTTTTATTTTCATCTGGAACAAACCCCGTATTATTATGTTTTCTATATTTCCATGTAAGGGTAAATAGTAAACGCAATAATAATAACTCATTGTGCTTAAATTTTACACTTCAAAAAACCGTATATAATGGATTCAAACCATAATGGATAGTAATAATAATAATAGTCTATATTCAGACGGTAAATTATATAATTTTTATAATATAATTTTTCAGTTACAGTTACACTTTTTACATACATCATTCCTTGTCTGTATGCCACTAGTAGACAGAAGCCTCAACCAACTGTCACCATTTAAAGCTAGGTGGCGGGTAGTAGGGTTCCCCCAAGGTTACTGTGGGGGAAGAAAATTTTGATTATTATGGGGATATATAATTATGTACGCAGTCCGTGGCGGTATGATGCATTTCCAAAATGGCCTGCAGGATCATTTGAGTGGGCCATTCTTGAATTGGCTCTGTTCTATTCTATACATATCTATTTTATTTTTGTTCGAAGCAAATGAATAAAAAAATTGACCAAATTGATTGGGAACCTAAGTTTACAATTGGAATTGATCAAATTAAGTGTTGTCACAGTCTAAGTGAATCGTGCTTGATATATTGATACGTGTATGTAGGTAAATGAAAGAACTTAACAAGAGACTTAAAGAATTTAAATGCTAATATTTGATTCAAAGGGTATCTATAGCCGGGTTTATATGGCAAATCTGCCCCCACGGTTTTTCGATTTGAAGTTGGAGGATCGATTTGACATCAAACAAAAATAATTCACCCAAATTTTTAGCGCCCTATCTCAAACGGTTTTCGAAATTTTCAGAAAAACCTCATTTTTCGTTTTTATTATTTTTTTTAATAGTAAAATTAAATATATTTATGAATGATGATTTTTTTTTCCAATTTCTAGGACTAAAAGAGATGTTATGACACTATCAAATAAAATCTCAGAAAAAAAGCCGATTTTCCAGAGTAAAAATAAAACTAAAATATTTTTTTATCCATGTTATTTAAAAGTCTCACTCACCAAACTTTCTCGGAAACTGTCTTTTATATTCCTTTACACTCATGAATTTTTTCATAATTTTTGATTTGGTGAAACATTATGAAAAAAAAAATAAAAACTATAAGTGTGTATATTGTAAAGGTATTCAACATCAGTGCTAGCTTAGATAATAGCCGCTAACGTTATCGGCCGGGACTTTCAGAACCTATTTCTTACTCTATAGCCGTTACTGAATTAGAGTTACAGGTAACCCTCCTATAACACGGTAGTTAGGTTCCTAGAAAATGCCGTGTTGTGTGAAACCGTGTTGCATGAGACCCAGGGCTAGTACAAAAAGGGAGGGGGGGGGGGTTACGTTCCAAAAACTTATTAAAAACAACTTTTTTTAATTCGACATAAACAACTTAATTTTTGTTAAAAATAGAAATGTAAGTACATTACAAAGTAAAAAAAAAATTTTTAATTCTAACGCAACCATAATTTAATGAATTTATTCGTCGTCACTGCTCAGTATAATCAAAGGAGAACGTTTTTCGGTGGATCGATAACGCTTTTACTTTTAGAACATTTTTTCTCTATTTAAAGTTTTTGTGCGTTTTCCTCTCTTAAAAAATCTGCAACCAAAATTTGCTTGCTGGTTCTTACTAGGTCATTGTAAATTTCGCGGTATGGAGCTAAACAGTTTTGCAGCACCCTTTTGAATTTTCGATTTCTTTTCGTAGAAGGATCTGTATTCAAGAAAAATGACTCGAGATTTTCCGCTAAACTTAGGCCTTATTGTATTTTTTTTATGTTAAATTCTTAACTGCACAACCTTCATCAGAGCTAGCGTCCTCAAAATCGATTCGATTTGCATCTAGGGATGCCATTTCCATCAAATCCCCTTCGTCAACTTCTTCTTCCACTAATAAATCTTGAATGTCTTTGATAGCCATATCCACAAAATCTTCGCCTTCGATTGATTTAGCGATTTCTAATATGGCACCAATTTCATTTTCTGATGTTTCACGGATGTTTTCTGTTTCAATTGAAGAGGGCCATATCTCATTCCAGCACGCATTTAAGGTTGATGTTTTTAGAAGTACATACAGTGTTGTATGTACAAAGGATTTGCAGTTTTCTCATCACGTTATAGCGAAACCGTGTTATAGGATGCCGTGTTGTAGGAGGGTTCCCGCAATTTATGAATCGTGTTATAGCGAAACCGTGTTATAAGATACCGTGTTATAGGAGGGTTACCTGTACTTTAAAAAGTGAAAATATAACCATCATTGCTATGTACAGTAGAGTCTCAATAATCCGGTACTATTAAAAAAAAATTGGAAAAAAAATCATCATTCATAAATATTTAATTTTACTATTGAAAAAAAAGAAAATCGAAAAATGAGGTTTTTTTGAAATTCACGAAAACCGTTTGAGGGCGCTAAAAATTTGGGTGAATTATTTTTGTTTGATGTCAAATCGATCCCCCAACTGCAAATCGAAAAATCCATGGGGGCAGATTTGCCATATAAACCCAGCTATACCCTTTGAGTTGATTTCAAGTTAAATTTATGTCAAGTTACTAGAAAATTAAGTCAAGTAGTGAATTTCAAGTTTACAAGTACAAGAAATGGAGAATGGCAAATTGCGAGAATGACTCGTCTTCTGAGGGTGTCAAACAAATTTTTATGAAATCTTCTTTTCTTTATGTTATGAATAAACTATGAGTAGATTTTCATATAGAATTCCTGCACTAATATATACACTTGTAATGGATTTTTTGATCGTTGGTAAGCCACTAATTCCAGAATTTACTCGTCAACAATAACAGAGCTTCATTACTAGCATTACTCATATTGTATCGCACTTGAAATATATTTTATAGGTTGTAATAAAGTATTTCAAATATAAATTAGGAAAAAAGTTTTACTATATACCTAAGTAGTTTTGCAAAAACCATAAGATATTAGAGTGAAGCCTAACTTGTTGTATTTCAAGGTATCAAAAATGTTTAACTGTGTAAAAATAAACTCATCGTTTTGAATACTCGTTTCAAGGTGGGATCAACAAGTACAAAACATGTTAACACATGAATTGCTAATATTTGATAAGAAAAAAGAAGATTTAAGTAATCATAATGAAGTCACTTGACTCAGGGCTTAAGAAAACAACACATCAAATTTTTATCTCAAGATAAAAATTAACCATGAACTTGATAAATTTTAAAGCACTACTATTTCTTAGTTTTACTATCTAGAATTTTAAATCTAAGAAGATGTTACATGATAAAATCTTATCACCAATTAAGAGAAAAAATAAACAAGTTGATTAAATAAAGTCTAACAAAGTTCACGATTGACTAATTTATGTAATAAAATGTAGAATAATGATAAGGTTATAAGCTTTCATCTTATTATAGGCCTTTCTTTGAAACTGTTAGACTATTTTTGCTTTGTTAAAAAAAGTTAGATAAGATAACAATAAAGATATTAAATTGATTGTTGGAGTAAAATCAATAATTTAATTAAATAATACAAAATACAATTTTGTGGTTAAAATTGTTATAAATGTATAACTGATTGTATTTTATTAATATTATCTTTCTTAACTGTTAGAAAGAACTCATCAAATCACGTAGATGAACATTTTTTGTAAGGAATTGCGCTTGATATTTTAACTTTTAAATGAAACAGGTTGTGTCAGGTTTACTTGATTTCAAGTTAAATTTTGGTCAAGTTACTTGAAAATCAAGTCAAGTATCCCTACTCTTAAGAATTATTTCTTTTAGATTTTTACTTTGAAAATTTTTGAAAAACTTAATGGTACTTACACTATTACACCGGAAAATTTTCTGAAAATTGGTGGTCCTTCTTGAAGAGCTGCTGATGCTGTTTGTGGATACGACATACTTGGTAACTTCCGTCGCCGACACAGTTCATACTGAGCTTTAATTAGTAAATGAATGCAATATGTGCATAAGAATCCAATTAAAATTGTTCCCACAGTCCCGACGACCCATCCAGCATTATGGAACGCTTTAGGCATCGCTAAAATGCCAGTGCCTAAACTCCCTTTTAATAAATGTAATAAAGTTTCTGTGCTCCTAAAATTCAAATATCCTATAAATTAGAATCTGGAAAATTTGGTGTTGTAATTTAAAACGTACGTGGTTGGATGTTCCACATCCCGATTTTTATGAGGGTCATAGTCGTCTTCTTGGGAAGAAGTTGGAGTGACTTTCGATGATGGTTTTAAACGGTCTTGAAGTTCTAAAACGTAAACGTTACTGTTTGGCTTCCCCATATCAGTTTCGACTACCGGGGCAAAACTAAAAAATTAACCATTTGTAAAAAATGCATTACAAAAACCCTTTTTTCCAGCAATTGGTACCTAGTTGCCGTGACGTCGTCAGCCACAAAAGATGGATTTGTCTGTCCATTTTTGAACATTTTCGGTTCTTGGTTTCCGGTTCCGTTCATATTTCTAGAAAAAATGAAAAATATTTCATTAATTTGCCAGACGAAAAAATAGATGCATGTATAACAGGTCGCATAATTTTGGACCGGATAGGTGATTGAAGTGGTGAGAATTTTTTTAATCTCTATTAATACAAATCGATATTGGCATAATTTCAAAGTCATTTTTGGCGAAGAAAGCTTTGGCACTGACAGCTTGTGACGTTTAAAACATTGAAAGTGGAAATTTTTTTTTACTTAATTGCTAGAGATTTCTCTTCCACATATTTTCAAATAGGCATACAGCGTCATAGTATACACCCCTTTTTCTTCATATTGACGTATTTTAAAAATTACTTTTCGATTTTATTTTTACAAGTGTTTTTCTTTTCAGTTACATAATAAGAAATGAAAATAAATATTTTATTTTTGAACTTTGTGAGGATAAATATTTTTTTAATGTTGTTTTCATTGACAATTATTAACGTCATGAATGTCAAGCATTCAAATTGTAAAACATAATTGTAACAAGTTGAAAAGTTTTAATGTTTATATCTTTTTTATTTTATTCAGAGTTTTATACACTCCATACCAATATTATAGTAGCTCTAACAATATTTTAAAGATAATATATTTTAGTATCACTTCACTATGTATAAAACACCATATTAAATATTATTCAGACCACGTTTGTTAAGTTTTAATTTACTTGTACACTTATCAATTTAAACTAACATTAATATGGCTTATTTGCTCAAGTTCAAAATAAAACCGAAAGCATAAAGATATTTCTACTTATAAACTAATAGAAAATAATGATTCAACTTATTGCTCTTCATTCAAAAAGTAAAAATTCCAATTAGTTGAATTTTAGTCTTATCAAAAATTGTATTCTTACTTGTACTATGCCAAAAAGTAATAGCGTAGCTGTGCTATATTATTTTGTTAAAATACTTCAATATCACTTCACTTAGTAGTATAACAGATAGCATATTATGAAATATAAACCGAAGCACTTTTATAAAGCTTTTTACTTGTATACCTACTATCACATTCAACTAATTATTTTTATATGGATTTTTTTGCGACACGAACGCTCACGAAAAAAGGAATCATAGCATTATTAATTGTGTCTACTAACCAACGAATGTATTCATAAAAAACAATATGCTTATATGTACTTGCAAACTATGAAAGCACTTTTTCAGTTTGTATTTGAACTTATTTAACGGATGTTTGGAACAATCATATCGAACAGTCGAGAAATGTCCAATGCGTTCTAGCAGTTTGGGTCATCTATATAAATACAACAAAACCCGCTGACTTGAGTCTGAGGTCTGATTCTGAATAAGACAGAACAGTGAAAATTGCGATTTAGTGCGAAAAATGTGTCAACAGTGATTTGTGTTATAAAATATATTAATATATGTAATTATATTTAAATATATAAATTATAATAATATATAATTATATACATTTTTTTTGGGTTAATTTAACGTTTGATGAATATTTCCATGAAATTAAAAGAACTCATAACGTAAATCTCAATACAGTTTTGAGAAATCCCGTTACAATTAGTACTTATTAAACTTTAAAAGAAATGCTAATATTTGAAAAGTATTAAGGTTTCCTTTAAACATTATAAGCATTGAAGGATTGTCTTCATAAATGTTACTAGTAAAAGCACATATTTTTGTATGAACACGATCCAATGATTCAACTTATTTTTCTTTTCATCCTTGAGGGAATTTCTTCGTTATATCCTCTTACTTTTATAACTTCTTAAGCGTAATTTCAATCAAATGAATAGTTTGTATGTTTATATTTCAGCAGCATATTATAAATAAATGTTGATTGAATATAAAATAGAACAAGGAACTTAAATAAAAGTAATTAATATCGATCGTTAAAACTTCCATATAAGTCAAGTTTAATAGAGAATCTGTGTAAATTTTTTTTAATAATAGTTATACGATTCAAGTTTAATATTTTTTTTATAACGTTTTGTTTGATCAATCAATGATCACGTGATTATTTTCAAAAAGGTAGTTCATATAAAAGAACATCATAACTCTTGATAGCGGGTAGACTACGATTTATTATCCTATTTATTATCCTTATTATTCCTATATATATAGTTCAATAAGTGAAAACTTCACAATCACATCGTAAGCATTATCGAATTATATCTTAGAGCTTTAGAAAAAGCTTTAGAAGATTTGTGGCATGTTGGTGTGAAGTGATAACAAGATCAACAAAATATTACTTTACATACTTTATATAGGTGGACCAGTGCGTTAATTACGTTTCCCAATAGTATCTATATTTCTTTTTATTTTAATCAAAAAGGATTATGACGGTCTTTAAAATGCATAATATCCCTACGTAGATTGACCTATCTGCATCGAGTTTACAAATGTTTAGTTTCCTTCTGTCGTTATTTCAATAAATCATTAAATGGGATATAACTTAAAAAATAAAATTTAAATTTAAACCTTCTACGTCGCAATTTTCCTTCAAAATTGGCACGAAGTGTCAATAAAAGAACAAGTATGAAAAATCTAGTTTTAGAATGTTTTTTTCTAAGTGAAGAAACTTTAAAATCGTATAAAGACGCCAACAAACATAGAATTCTGAATAAATAATAATCGATCACATAATGTAAGCACTTTGATATTTCCACCCGTTTAATAAAAAATGTTATCACTAACAAGCAACACAAATTAATTTGTACTATTACATACTTCAAAACTTGGAACGAATTTGAGAAAGTATCCCAATTTAAAACTATTCCTTATAAGAGATAAGATAAATATTTTGAAAGAAAATTTGCAATTTTCTACTCTGTTAAGTATCACAATCAAAATTATAACTAAACAGAGAACCTTTTCATACAAATTGCATTACTTTAATTGAAGCAATACCTAAGGTTAAAAAACGAAGAATATCTAACACACATTCAATTAAATAATTTTCCGATTGTTGAAATTTTAAGTAGAGCGATGATAATTTAAAAGTAATTGTTTTAAAATTTACCTAGGCAAGTTTTTGTTAAAATTGATTTATTATGATAAAATATCAATTAGTTTGTTAATTGAAGTAAGTATTCAACATGTGTTTTTGTTATAGATATTTAAAATAATATTTACAACTTCTTATCTTCTGTTGTAAGAAAAATCACATTCAAAATTATTTTTATTTAAATGATAAAGCGTTGAATTTCCGTATCCGGTATTTGCTTTGGGGTATTTAATTGTTAATGTGATACTAACAGTTCGACTTAACCGGTGTTTGGATATTAAATATACGAGGACAGCTAATTTAAATTCTATCTATTATGTTATCAATAAAGCCTGCCTTAAAGTTTAGCTGGTTAGGCAAATTTCTTGCAAAGCTCAAGAGAAAATTCTTTTTTTGGATTTTTTCTATAAAATGTATTGAAAGTATTAATAATAAGATAATCGTGAAATTGAACAATTGTTATTATACATTATACCTACATATCAGTTATGGCGAAGTCAAACTCTTAGCGTAGTAATTTTATCCTTTGGAAGAAAGTCAACTTTGCTTTTGAAAGTTGATGTTTACTTGCCTAAAATGGTTCGCCAAAATGTTTTGACAAATAACTAAGAGAAAATCAATTTAAATAATCTTTTTACCGGACTTTGCTTAGAGCGGTTTTGGTCGAGTTGTAGAGCTTGAAAGTTTAAGCCAATTTTAATTCAGCCAGCTTTGTCTAAAAGTGTACTTAAAAGATAATATAATGTAGTTAGAATAGGATATAGGTTCCTACGTGTACTTAGGTACCTACAAAACAATAATAAATATTTTCTAAAACATACAACTCTTTGTTTTCTTTGAAAGAATTTACAAACTTTAAATTTAATGAGTAATTTTTATTTTTAAATTTTTAAAATAGAAATAGCTGATACGTAAGTTATGTACACATTTTTTTAAAATAATTGTTTCTATTTTTAAATAGCATTATCTGTTATGTTGTTAAGACATATTTCTTAAATGATTATTTTAACTAAAATGATCCTTGGAATTATAACATCAGAGTTAAACTTTCTGTGTAAATAAGTCCATTTAGTGGCACAGCGGTTATATCTGTTAGTTGTTCGCTCTATGCATCTGTAACGCTGGGTTTGATTCCCATTAAATCCTAGAAATTTCAAGACTAATAACCTACAAAAAGTCTCTGTGACTAAACAGTCGTGATATGACCTTATTTTTTTTATGTTAAAGCGACTTAATAAACACACAAAAAACATTAATAAGTACATATTTTAGACACGTACTCTAAATTAACAATTTGAAGATTTAGAAAAATAACCCTCCAGGTAAGTATTGAAAACTGTAAAAGCCATAAAAGATAGAAAACTTTTTCTAATCCATCACAATAAAAACTATTGCATATATTGGAATCGATGAGTGTTGAAATAACGTGTAGGTACTCCGCTCTTTTCCAAGATTGTTTTGTTTTTTTATTTTTTTATTCTGTGGGCCTAGAATTATCTTTTAAGCTATTCTTAAAACTATAACCGTAACATGTCAAAAATGCTATAAAAGAAGCCTTAAAATGATGTTTTAAATAACCTTCGTGCTGGATATTGGGTTTGCCTGATTAATTATACTTCTTATACTTATACGACAAAAATTTATTTTGAAATTTATTTGACGCAAATTGTACTAAAAAATTGTATACTAGCCAGTAGCCTACCCTATTAAGATTGAAAGAATACTTCTATTAAGACCTAAAAAGGCTTCAAGCGATGCGTTGAATACGTTCCTGGTATTGAGAGAAAGCTTTTTTGGATTTCTACTTCCTTTTACTACTTTATAGTAAAAGTAGTATTTTAATTGGGTCGAATTTCCGATTTCGAGTTTTTACCAGAAATACTCGTTTTGAGGTCTCTTGAATCCAAAAAGTGGTTTTTAGAAAAACGTACCTATGTAATATCGCTGTCACACATTGTATCGAAAGCTTTATCCGAATTTCACCAAACTTGAAATTTTGCCTTCATATTACATCTAGTTGTGCCGCAAAGCTTTTGATTGAAATTGTTTGACAGGAAGCCCCACCTTTTTCTATAGGTTTTGTATTTTTTTTTTAAATTTTTTCAAAAACGGCTCCAATGATTTTCTTAAAGCTTGCTATAGTTTTTTAACCTATTAATGCCTACAACTATTATTTTAAAAACATCTTCTTGGAAAAATTAAAATAAGAACGGTTCTGCTGTTAAGGGTGGGAGTTCGTATATATATATATATATATATATATATATATTTAGGGCTTAATACATATACTTTATGTTTATATTGATATTTAAATATTATTCACTTTATAATTCGTATAGGCTTTAGAAACAAAGTATTGTGAGGCGTCGCAGCAAATATTTTGAAAAGATATTCTGTGATAGTCAATACATGACGAGGAAGTGAGTTAGGGTCTTTAAATATTAGCTGCACCGAGGAAGTTAGGCTATTCCACTACTGATTTGATTTTCGATTTTTTTACATTTTAAAACAAATACACTCAAATTTTTAAGGAAAGAAGTAGGTAAACATTAAAATATATTAGTTTTTCCATAGACTTGTTTAGACTTCCCATAGATTGAAAAACTTTGCAAATAACTAGCTCATTTCCATGGGAATAAAAAAGTGCTTCTTTCCAAATGCTTTAAAAAGTAGTTATTAGTTATTCTTGTGGGTGATCAAGTGTGCCGTGCAAGTAGAGTTCACTATTGGACCGTAATTGCACACCACACTTGAACTAATCACTCACAAGAATAACTAATAGCTAATCACTCGCACTAGTACTAATCAAAGTGTAAATGAGCCTTAACTTCAAGACGTATTCATAGTAATATAACCAAAAGATATACATAAATGGTCCTATATTACTTACCATTTAATTTACAAAAATAATTAAAATTACTAGTTTAATGTATTAGTGAAAATTAAGTAGCAAAACATGAAATTATAAGGCAACCATTACATAGATGAAATAAACTAGTAAAAAAATTAAAGCAATACATATTTTGTATAAATGTAATTTTTTTAAAATAACCAACATGGCTTTTATTTAATTTCAAGCTCTAAAAAGAAAATAGGCGTTCAAAATAAAATTTTATTATTTCAATTCGATTAAAACATAAAATTACCTTTTTGCTTGCATTTGGTTGTAAATAGAGGTTTATATTCTAAATACATAATTAGCAGCTTTATGTACATAAACAACTATTGCACTTTTATTAGGTAAATATTTTAAAGTTAATAAAAAAAACTTTACAGTCGTCCACTTAACACTTATATCGAATAATAACAACTGATTTATTCGCATAAGTTATTACCGTATTTAAAGTCTCGCGCTTACTCATTTCACTTAAATCACTAGTTGATAACCGAAATATGTTAATTAATCAAACTTATTTAATTTCATTTGGCTGTAGCCAATGAATTAATTTTGACTTCATATCAATAATGTGTTGTCATATTAAAAGCCGATGTCAGATCAATTGGTTATTAATCAAACATTTATAAATAGAAAACGGAATTTTCCAATGCATGCGGTTAAAAACAAGGATGCTGCAGCTAATGAGACAATGCATAAATTGTTCTGCGAGTAAAATCCTAGTTCTGTACCCTGTTACATTGTGGGAACCGAAAAGAGATAGGTAACTGAAACATGTGAGCAAAATAAAGATAGCGGGTTGATTTTTGATTTGGCTAAAACGCAAAACCAAAAACTAAGTGGTTTGGAGATTTGTTGATTTTTTCGCTAATTTTTTATGCATATTTTTTTTAATTTTTCATTGTGTTTATTTCTTAACTGGTTGGAAATGTATATTTTTCGAAGGTCGTATTGATTAGTAAAAAACTCCAAAAGTGATATTTCTTGTAGAATAAAAAAGTGATTGTTGCACTTTAAATATACAAAACTAATTGATATTTATTACCGATTTTTAAATGATAATATGTTTAATTGAACTTCCTATTTGTGGAATTAAGTTCAACCATAAGAAAAAAACAAGGACAATTTTAATTTTTTCTTCATTGAAATCAACCTTGACAATGTGATAATTATTTTTTACTTATTGTTAGATTATCACTGACAAATTAAACGTTGTGCTTTAATTGATGGATGTAGCAGTTAACGATACTTAACAATTAAGTTTTAAGTAAAAAAAACCATTGAAATCCTTGATTTCTTAAGAAATTTTATGTTAAACCAATTAAAAATTTCAGACAAAAATAAAAATATTAATATACCAATATTTCGATGGATAAATCTCTGAAGTCGTAAAAACCTGACCTATTTATAAATGTCACCTCATGAGGCAATCAAAAATTCTTCCCATTGCCATTATAATACGTAGCAATAAAAATATTTATGATGACTCTGGATGGATTTTAATAATCATATCCTGCCGTTTCAGAATAATTAGATTTGATTTAGCGCGGGGTTTTCAATAGATCTATAATAGAATAGATATTTGTGACCATGGCACATGGCATATATATGCGATCGTTTACAGTGTTACGACTTTATTATGGAAAACAAGCGGAAAATTAAAAAGAAATTTTAAAAAAAAATGTACCTCATTGTTTTGTTAAGGTGTCACACTTTTATTGTTTAGATCAAATATTTTCTTTACTGATAACACGTAGTTTATACTTTAAGAAATTTTAAGAAATGAAAATATTTTTGTGATTGTACAAGCTTTTATTATGTCTGTGAAACAAATAAATTTTTAAAGTGTTCTTTTGAAGAGAAAATATAATGAAGACACTCCTAGCCATTGTTATAAAATTGATAAATAAATAAAATTGGTCAATAGTTGTCAATAATTTGTATTTACACTGTTCGTTTTCTATCATAATTGGAATGTTTGCACAAAATATTCAACATTCAGAGAAACAAACAACGGAAAAAATCTCGTTTCGTACTAATATCACCAGCTCATCCTTCCACTTCAGGGATAATTGACATTCCCTCGGTACTCGTATTTAAGCTACACTAAAATTATTATAATAATAAGAATTTTTTTTAATTACACAGCTCTGATATTAAGACAGGTCCAATTAAATCGGGACAAAGAACCGGAGGCATTTGGGCAAACCAAGTTTTAAGAAGTGAAAGGAGTTCGCCGTTTCGGCTTTAGTCGCTTAAATTCCAAATTGCGTTTTAACTTCTTTCAAAAAAAAAAAAGGAATACATGAATCAAACTTACTCTGACAAAAAGTTGTAATTTCACTAATTTACACACAAAAAAATCGCTTTTTTACTTTCATACCACGGTAAAACAGAAAAATTCCTTCGGACACGGTGAATTTAAGTAGTATTCTACTAATCCGTTCAACTTGATTCCACTTACTGAAGCGAAAATTGTAAATTCATATTAAATGAATTAATCAATATAATTAATTCAGTAATTATTACAATATCTACGTTATTGCATTTTAATTACATTCTATTTGGAAAAAAAAGATGTAAAACCTTACTGTCTATTTAATTATTATTGCGACACTTATTAAATATTTATTTAATGCGACAATTTATCGTTGTACCTACTGCATTCTTCTAGTCGACATTTTTTTCAAAAGAAGTTTGTCAAGCTTTAGAGTCTTTTGTCCTATTTCCTATAACTCCTATCAATTTATTATTAGTTATTACAAAGAGTGATACAAGATGTTTCATTTACATTAATAATTACCAGTTTGCACTTTGTTTACAACATGGGATTTTCTATACTGGGTTGGTGGGAATTATGTCGAGAATTTTAAATCGTATGCGATTTTATTCCGAAAAATAAACTAATTATTTTTCTATATATACACAGCTATCTCGACTCTATTCATATGCGATTTTATTCGTGTTCATTGGTCATTAGCAGTCAAGGGGCAAGGGGTGCTCAATTTGACTTGCTCTGACGTCACTGATATGTTCTTTCTCTTTTCTTTCTGACACTTGACAGAAGCTATTAGCTATGTTGGTTCATATATTATAGTTCTTATTATATAGTTCTTTTGCAAAACAGTAAGTTCAAAGTCAAAATACCTCACAATACTCTACGACTTGGATACTAAAGGATACACCTCGCAAATATCTTAGAAATGGAGTCCGGCGGTGCAACCTCCGCCGGGAGTTTGGGGCCCAAAAATAAAAAGATGTTCATCCCAACTTAATTTTCAAGAAAAAATAACAAGTTAGTTGTGACCATCGCGTTGTTTTTTATTCCAATTTTGATTCCAAAAATTTGATTCATTGCAACTAATCGAAAACTTTAAAAATTGTATTTTTCATTTTTTTTATTCGAATTATTTTTCGATTATTCGATTCATTCGATTTATTTTAGCGAGATCTACAAGATTCCGTCGTCAAATCTTGGCGTCTGGTAAACAACAGAGCTGTGGAAATATTTTATTAGCCAACATATGTAGTACATATAGCTATACCTGTGATTTTTCACGGGCCAAGGCACTAGTTATATATAATAATCACTCCCATTAATCACCACAATTTTCAAAATTTTAAATAAGGAGATTAACTCAAGTTAATGAAGTTTATTTAAAGGAGATTGCAAGGTGATTTAAATTTCTTGGCTGTTGTCAATGGTACCTACCCAACTTAAAAAAAATATAGTAATGGATATTTTTTAAACTGATTTTTATAGGAAATTGTTTTTTATCAGATTTTTCAAATGATCTTTTTTTAAGGATTAAGGTTGCATTTTTTGAGTCAGTCATAAAAAACCGTCATTTAAACATAAAGCCTATGAAAACCTATGTAGTATAGATGTACATAAAATATGAGTAATCTGAGGTTTCTGTTATTTATTGTTGTATTTACTAAAAATTTTTGTACCACGTTAGAGTAGATACTAAATGTTTAAATTCTATCAAAATTAATGCAAAAAGTAATAGGTAAAACGTACACGAAGCCTTATTATTACTGTATTATTAGTATTATTTATTATACAGTAGAGTAGCGGGTTACCACTCAATGCTAGGATGGTGAACTTATTTGATCTATCAGTTCTGAAACAATGCGAACTTAATTCCCTTTAGCCGTAAAATCTTCGAATATTTAAAGATATTTTTAATTTTCCATCACATTTGGTAGGAACCTTGTTTTTATGCAGCGCACTTTATTGATAAGTAAACCAATTAATATTTAAAGTTTAACCTGATTTAACCCCCAGAAGTACGGGAAGAGTTTGATGGGGGTGCGCTTTGCACAGAAGGGGGCGTATATGTGAAAAGCTTAGGAAACACTGCTGTAGAGTATCAATTAGTAAGAACAAAATATGCAATAATATTGGTATACCTACTTGTATTTGATCAACTTTATTATTTAATAATTGATAATAAAATTTAAAAGATTAGTATGTACCTTAATTATTAATTTCTCTCTATCTCAGGTTAGTAAAAAAACTTTTGAGTAACCATAGCAACAGCTGTGGAAGGTAATAGGGGTTGATATTTTCCTAAAGTGTGTAAACGCTAACTGATAACACTCTTCCCAGTTCATTTGAATTCAGATTTTTTTAATTTCTTATTAACGAATAAAAGACTATGAAATTGGAATTTTGTCCTGTTCATTAAACTTTTGCAAGCTAATTGAAACTTTTTTCTTAAATAACAACCCTCTGTTTTAATTTCTAATTGTTTTTTTGTAAAAAAATCAATTTTGATATCTGCACAAATATTTAATGGTAAATTAATTGGGAGAAAGCAATTTAAAGGAAGCATAAAGAACCCATAAAATTAAAATCTATGTAATAAAGTGTTATGTAATAAGGAATCAACCCATAACACCAGAAAATCTCAGGTATCCGACCCATGTGAGTGTAAAAAACGTTTTTTGCTTTGTTCAAAAAATTCAACTAAAATAAGATTTTAAAAGCACTAATACTACCTATTAACATTTTTACCTATGGTGTATGCAATTTACATAAAGGTCGTTAACTGGACAGTTAATTTTCTCAAAAGTTGTAAGTTAACTTATTATTGTATACCATTAAACATCTGATCTTTTTCAATTAATATTTTGTAATGGGTTCTTAATGCTAGCTTTAAATCGCTATTACTGGGTCAATTTTGATAAAAGAAGAATTTTGTTTAGTTACTAAAATTCAATGGATAAAAAAAATCACAAAAACAGTGGTTAAAGTAAGGAATATTTTTTTTTAGTTAGATTATTTAAGGTCGCATCAACTACCATGGTTATTAGCGACCGGCGAATCCGAAAACTCATGAAAAAAATCTTAGGCCTTCATTGGGATTCGACCCTACTACCACTGGCGTTTTAGGGCAACTATCTAGTGACTAGTCAACCACGCCACTAAGAAGAAATAAATATTTTAACAAAAAGTTTGACTTCTTTTGGATTATAGTTAATAAAAACATTATTTTGGGTCCTTTAGAATGTGTTTTAAGTAAAAAGAGCCAACAAGAAGCAACATTTTATTTGCATGGCTCTACGCAAGGATATTGAGCTTTTTCAATTAACGTTTACACACTGTATAGTGAGGCATCCCGTAAAAAATAAAAAGATATAAGAAAAATATTTTTGAAGTGCAATGGAACTTGAATTACAGTATAGCTTTGATTTAAAAAGCTAATTTGTTAACATAAAACGTTGGCTTTATTAGAAAAATAAAAATATTTGAATTTTATTTATAATGTTATTAGCAAAAATAATTGTAGTACAAATAACTTGTACACAAATAACGATTCACTTAACTTTGTTAATGGTTTAAAAACTGTTTTGTTAAAGCCCATACGCAATAAATGATCGATAGCATGCTTAAACTGTATCTTAAAAAATGAACGTAAAAGGATCATGAAACTTCATTTTTATTCAACAAGAAATTATGACAATTTAAGAAAGTGGAAGACTTAACAAAAAGAAAAATTGTTAGTAATTACGATTTAACAAAAAACCAAAAAATTTTCTGAATCCTTCAATAATATCCTATATTATATATATATTGATAATCCTATCAATTAGAAAAACAAAAATTTTGCAAATACCTATAAAACTGTTTTTATTTTCAAGTTAGCTAAAATTGTAAGATAATCTACACACGAAAGCAAGGTTAAAATGAGGAAAATTTTAATAAAATCGGTAATAAAATAAGTAACAAAGTGAAAGAAAACCTATTAAACTATTTTATTATATAAGAACTTGTTTTAAATACTTACAGTTCTTAACAATGTCACAAATAATAAACACTTTGATTTGTGCAAAAACGTTAAAAATTAAAATACTAACTGCATGGGTTAATTTAACAAAAAGTTGATTGTCTTTGACAATATCAGCACAAAACACACACCAAATGTTTACAATTGCACACCGGTCAAAAACTAATTGCAAAGAAAAAAATCGATCACAAATAAATAAACGTGCTGCTCATTTTCCATCCATGTGGGCTACATTAAGGTAGAATGAAGACTGTTTCAGACTTGCACAAGTTTGAGGTATTTATATTTTTACGGTTACGAGCTCTGAATGTTATTTACACTTGGGCCAAAAAAGAAAAACTTATTATATTCGTTTTATACGAAATAAATATAAAAAAGTTTCCCTAAAAAATTCATAGAAACAATATTGCCCTTGGGGTTTTTCGTTCTCCTTTCAGCGCTGCTCTTCGTTGATTTTTATTTCTAGTTACAGGTGTTTTTAATTAAGACAGACTCGATCATTTTACCTAGATACTTTTTTTTATTTATTATCATAATCGTTCTAAATGGGCCCTAATTATTGTAGCACAACTGGCTACTTGCATTGCATACATTTCACTCTTTCTATTAAGAGTAATAAATATCTTATATACATGTTGATATAACACTTTTACATCGGAAAGATTTAATGTAAAAATTATTTTTGACGCACGACTACGATGACCAGAGATCAACAATGGAAAAATTTATACTTTATTTTTATCTAATTTAAAAAGTTACTGTTTGATCTTTCATATATTTAACATTGATTTAAGCTTTATACCTTAAACATGTCAACTGTTGGCACCTAAAGTTCAACTATTCACTTTTTAATGGACCCTCAAAAACGTTCTTAACCTTAATTTTATATTAGGGAAAACTTCCAAAGGCGTGCACTTATAAAGTTGTACCTAGGTATAATGAATATTGAACTTATCTAGATCTTTACTATCCTTATTTTAACTTGGCTGTTGAATGTATGTATGTGCCACGCAAATATGGCGACGGCAAACAAACCCATTTTCCATGGTCGGATCGAGCTGAAATTTAGCAGAAAGATTTTTTTTGATTTTTTAAAATCAAATGGGTCACCCATCCTTAGGAGCCATCCATAAATTACGTCACACAAATTTCATGATTTTTGACCCCTCCCCTTCCTTGCCACAGCTGGTCACATTTGTGAGACCCACCCCTCCATAGTGTGACGTCACATATTTTACAAATTTACATCTACAAATAGGTAATAATTGAATTAAAACAGCAGTTCCAAAATTTATTTTCTTTCAATTTAAATGATTTTATAATAAAATTAACATCAAATCAAACATTTCAAAAAATTAACCAAAAAAAAAACACTATTAATTATATTAATCAAAGATCAAACTTAATCATCTTCAGTCCATGGACTTTGAACTCACTCCTTTAAACACTTAGATTAAAATAGATTTTAAAATGTGGCGTCACAAAATTTAAGATCCCCCAACCCCCTTGTCAAACAATGTCATACTTCATCGATCCCCTCCCTCCCCCTTAACGTGTGACGTAATTTATGGATAGCCCCTTATGGAGAAATGCTGTTTAACCTTTGAAATTTACACTTTTAACTTATAGAGTTTTAAAAACTTTGATTTTATGGGTTAATTTTTTACAACGCTTATATTAACTTTATATGTTTGTATCGATGGAATCTTATAATGGATATTTTACCCAATTTTCAATATTTAATAAAGTGTCTTTTCTTTGTGGAAATTAATAACAATAAATAAATTTACACTAAAATATAATCACCTAACACATAGTCGCGATATGACCATTGCTGTTGAAAGCGACATAAAATTTTAATGAAAAAAAAATAAATAGGTATTACTTTTTTAGGCAATTATTAGGTAGAAATACCAGTTTTTTTATTTTAACAAATTATTTTTTTTACACTACGTTTCGTCGGTGTTATTCCAACTTCATCAGGTATCTAACAAAATACAGATACCTTATGTTAGATACCTGATGAAGTCGAAATAACACCGACGAAACGTAGTGTAAAAAAAATAAATTGTTTAAATAAAAAAACTGGTCTTTTCACCTGATAATTACTTAAAATATTAAACTATTAAGACCAGAAAATTAGTATTTATAAATATTACATTAACAGAACTCCTTATTGATCAATTAGTCAATCATAATTAATTGACAGAACCCTTAAACTTATAACAGGATGCCTCTGGTATATTAAGGGTTCAACACTACAGCGACTTGCTGATCGATAAGGTGTCAAGTCATCCAATAGGATAATAGGAGGCTATATTCAACATTCGCAAATCATGAAAATCCAACGATAAGCTCCCTAATAAACATACCATAATAGTTTTGGCAATCGAAGTAAATATATTAAATGTCGAAATTGCCTAATTTGATTTTTCAAAACAAATTAAAGAGTAAATTGGATATTAGGAAAGTCAAAATCGCTTTCGTGGGATTAATTGGTGGTGCTCGCGAGTCGATTTGGTCCGCAGGCCATAGTTTGAAAAACCCTAACATGGATTATAGAATTTTGTTACTGATGATGGCAAAGTGGCCAGGACCTATTTTTCGACTAGGCAAAAAAATGTTCAACTAATTTTTTTATATTTTTGAATATAGGTAAGCGTAGTATTTAAAAATAATAATAAATAAATTTTTGTTATTGTCTCACAAAAGTCCGTAAGAAAATTATTGTTGACTATAGTCGGTTCATTAAACCGTAAACTGGTTCGTTATATAGAGATGAAAAATTAAATATTGTTATAATGATGAAACAATATCTAAAGGACTCTTTATCGTAGAGTTGAAAATATGGGTGCATTATTTTAAAATTCAGGTTTGACTTTCTTTTCCTATATATTATGTTAAGTATTAGCAATAAACATACTGCTTATCCTTGACGGATTGCCATTTAAATATTGTCATTTTTAGTTTATCGATGGATTTAATTCCGATAGATTTGTTTTACATATTGCCTGTCCTTGACAAGGTAACTATTGCCATTCACTTTTTATATAAAGAAATTAAAATAAAATGTTTTAAATTTTCCATGAATCATTAGGTAATTTTTGAACAATACAAATCGAAATGCATTTCATTACGAAATGTGCAATAATTTGTTAAGTGCTCGATTTTTACGGAGGTAGGAAAAATTTTAGAAACACTGCTTTCGAATCTTGCCTTGGTGGAAAAGTTGAAGGCTTCCTCACTAAATCTTATTTGCAAAATTTCACTTTCAGCATTGAATTAGCAGGTATTTGTGGGAGACTTCGGCCTTAAACTTAATGACTTGTGAAATTGTGTCAAAAAGTCGTTGACTTCCATCAGATTCTTATCAAAATCTAAACAAACGAAATATTTATCGAATAGCTTTGTCGTGGCAATTTTCAAAACTATTACAAGTCGAAATGTCGTTTAGATTTGGGAGATAGATTTTTGGTAGAATCAAGGTTAACAACAAATTTTTGTTGAAATGCAATTTGATATTTCCACCAAAAAAAAAACTTCAAAACAAACAAGATGTGACCCGGATTTTCGGTAAAATGTTTGAGGAAATATCTTAGAGTCGGTGGAAAACACGTTTATCAAGGATAAAAATATCAGATATTTGCGAAATTCGATGCTTGTGAATATAAATTGGCGCGGTCAAGGATTTAACACCGAGTTCTTCACGGTTGACGCTCTCATTCAGATTAGAGAACAATGAGCATTTTTCTATGAATGAATTTAACGTGAAAATTTCAATTGATTCTCTATATAAAATGATCTGGTTTGATCAATTCTTGTGGTGACCACTTCCTCGCCTTGCACCGATTAAAATCATTTTCCCTCAAGAAAAATTCTCGTTTTTCACATCTTTCAATTGATTTCCCAATCATATGAACACCAATTAAAACAAGTTTTTCTCTGATTTAATTCACTATTTAAATCACGTGTCTCGGCACGTTTAAGACATAAATCTTCAGTTAAGATCTAACGTATAACTTAGATCATATTTTTTTTTCTTCCAACTAGTTTAGGTAGGTCAGTATTTTACCTTTTTTTGTAGCATTTCTCAAGAAAATTGACCTACCTGAAAATATTTTCTTAATCAATTCATTGTTGACCTCTATCTCCGAAGCTTTTCATAATAAAATAATTAAGTCGCTTTAAAATTAGATCATTTACGTCATTTGAAAATTGAACCAATTGAATCACGACCGTGACGACTAAAACTATTTTATTGATAAATCGCGATATAATTTCATTGGAAAGGGCACGTTGTGATTTTTCCGGTATCTCAACAATACTTGATAATTTTTTACAGCTTAAACCTGATTGAATGGAGGTCAAAAATTCACTAAATCCAAACTCAGTGTTACCCGCCGATTATTTTATAATCAACACTATTATTATTTATTATTATTTCGTGTTATGAATATTTATTTCAATGATAAAAACGTGATTTGCATTTAAGCCTCCAATTAAGCATATGCAGTATCTTCTTTACCTGCCACGTCTTTTTGCTTGCTGATCTTCTGATCAAAAATTTCTCGAAAACACGATAAAAAAAATTTAACTATTCTTTAATTTATTGATTTGTTTTCCTCAATAAAACATCCAAAATTATTGCCTCAAAAAAAATATTTAGCCAGGTTTCCCCTACACTTTTTAATACACGCAAAGCATTTCAAACATTTCTTAGAATTGAATTTAATCAAGTTTAAAAAAAATTGGTTGGCTGTAAAGTTGGTTTATGGACGATTGTTTCACGTGATAACGTCATAAAGAAACATTGATGAAAAATTGTATATTTTTATGAATTGAATTATTATCACTGAATTATCATTATTTTGTATAATATAAAGAAGAAGTTAATTGAAAATTAACAATTTTTTCAAAATGAAATCAGACTAAAAATTATAAAGGAAATCAATTAAATCTTATTAAGTAAATTGTAAAAAAAACACAAAACACGTTGTCTAGGACTCAACAATTGCCTCTCTATCATTTGTGTCGCGTTTTCGCTTGCACGCACAGGCTCAAACGGAACGTGACACTTTTTCATGCAGGCTACTCAGTGTTCATCAATTTTTTCAAGACGTTATCACGTCAAAAATTAACTAACTTCACTTAAAAATGCAACAGTTTTAAGATTTTGCATTATAATGCAGTTAAATGGAACCTTGGCCTTTTCCGGCTGCTTTGTTAATCTGATAACAACTTTCATAATATTATTTTATATCGTATAATATTTATTATGATAATTTATATTCATTAAGGAAAACAAAACTCTAGACAATTAACACGGCATTTTTCACAAATTGCAAACAAAATTAAATAAATTGGTAATTATTTAATTCATAACCAGAAGCGAAGGACGTTGAAAATGAAATAAGCACTAGCCAAAATCGCAATTAGGTTTTCTTCTTTAACATTTCCAGCTGTGTAAATATGTTTAATTCATTTAATCGCAATTATTTTTTTGAATTTTTTATGTAAATAATACTTGTCACTATCAGTTCGATTCTTTAACGCAATTCATCAGTAATTAACTAATATTACAGTGCGATAACGACTAATGAATAAATCTTCTTAAAAATTTCCAATGCTTAAAAAATATGATTTAAGGTATTATCGTTTACATTGTACATTTGAAAAATAATTACTCTGTGATAACTAAGAATATAAATGACGATAAACAATCGTTATTACTTGTCCATACAGAATCGTAAGTGGAGCAGTTCAAATTAAAATATTTTAGAAATAAATTGTTTCTGCGTTCAAGAAAAAAATTAAATATGAATGGAAAAGTACGTAATATTTTTTTTTTGTATCATAGGATCGCGTTTATTGTCTGAATAAGTTTACGTTAAATCTCAATATTAAAAATGTACACAATATACAAAAGTCTAGGCATCTTATTGTTAGCTCAATTTAGATTAAATATTTAAGAATTAAGTTACTTTATTTAATATTTATTTTTCTCATAAAACTGTTTGGCATAATTAAATTATGCTGAGACCAAATCTTAGATTAAAAATGTTAGAAAGGTGTTTTAAATTAAATATGGTAATTTAGATTTTCTTTATAAGTAAAATAATAGCTACAACTTTGTAAAGTTTCAATATTTCCATAAATAATTGTGTTTTATTCATAAATCTAATTTTTATATAATTGTCAAATTTTTCCATTTCTTATAGCCTAAGAGCCCGCTGCATGATTGCTACACTCATAATGTAGCTTAATCATTTATATATCAAATTAAATCTCTTTTTTTCTGTATGTGATTATATAAGGGTGCCAATTTAAAAGTGCCTGCAATAAGTGAAAATAGCTGTTAAAGATGAGATAAAGTGAGGGAGAGTTAACGCGCTGCGACATTTGTCAGACGAGAACAACGAGTGTTTGCGCTACAAGTTTTATCTCGATGGCGTGTCTCGATTTATTGAGGCACGCAAAGGGTTTAAAAACTTACGAGACTAGTTTTCACTTTCCTTGTCTGAAAAATATCGTCACGTGCTCTCTCACTTTATCTTTAATTTACAGCATCTTCAACAGCTATTTTCGCTTATTTGCGGACAATTTTAGATTAGCACCCTTATATCGTACAGAAAAAAGAGCTTTAATTTGATACATAAATGATTAAGCTATATTATGAGTGTAGCAATCATGCAGCGGGCTCTTAGACTATTACGTTTATGACGAGTGTGAACTGCAACATAGTTATTAGGTATCATCAAATTGATTAATTTTTTATAAGTCAGATATATCTTTGAATTCTACATAAAACTTAATTTTGGAAATCAAAATTAAAGTTGAAAATTTACGAAGATAAAATAAATTTTAATGTATCTGAACATCTTTTTCATTGTAGTTGATGTTTTTTGCTCAATGAAAATACGTAGGTATATGCTTCTTGCTTATTCATTGGCATTGAAAAGAATCTATGTGCTTTAAACATAGATGAAAAATTCAGATGAAAGACTCCATGAAAATGTCATTTTCATCAATTTTTTTTTATAATTATATCCTATAAGAGCCGCAACAGTTTTCGTTCAGTGAAAATTATCATTAATAAACCCTACTTTAAATAATTCATTTTCATGTAGATTTATCAACAATCCTTAAGTTAAGGTCCAGTACAAGTTGTACTTTAATTATAAGAAGATGTCATAATTTTGATTCTACTGAACTTTCAAAATGCTTCAATAAAATTAAACATAAAGTAAACATCTTACGATCTTATGGTTTTATTTGTTAAATTATATAAAAAATATTTCAACGTTCATATTTCGATAAAAAAAATATTTAATGGTCACATATACATTAAAGGTTTAGGGTTGGGCAGCTACGTTTCAACTACTTAAACGTGACATGGTTCCTTTCAATTATAATTTTATAAATTTAGAGTAATTTCTTTTTTGTTTATTAGTCAAATTTTTAAGTATGTAAAGCAGAGATTTTAATGATTATCAAAAGTAATCTGAGTTACTCTTTACAGTTTTAATATTAATTCCTGAAGGTTTTCGTTTAAAATTAACAGCGTTATCCATAAAAACCTTGTTTAAATGACCTTTGGGATCTGAATGGACTATATTGAGAGTTCTTCGTGTATTTGAAAATTTTGAATGAACAATAACAATCATAATTAATTGTTAAAAAATTTTCAACATCTTCGATTTGCCAAAAAAAAAAAATGAAAAGTGTGAAACACCACACTGAATTTTTTTTTGCTTCATATGAGGTAAAAATATGTTATTTAAAACAGATTGTTGATAAAATGGAACTTATTAAGAAGATTAATAGCTTCAACATTCAATCATATTTTAATTTGCTTAAAAATACGTCCTTAGGTTCTTTCAACACAAACGAAAATGATAATCAATCTCCCTAATTGGGGAAAAAATGAAAAGTTTAAGCTCTTAAATTAATCAACAGATCAACAAAATTTGGTATTTTATATCCCTATACACAATTCAAGGCTATAACTTAAGAAAAGGAAAAATTTTTTGGTAAGTTCCATTATGTTGAGACGATAATCTGGACCACTAGTAGGTTATATGGAAAATAGGTTTAGAAACAATTTCGATAGAACATTTTTGCATATTTAATACAGGTCTTGTTTTCGATTTTGCAGCCTTTGAAGAAAAATTTCGCATCTACATACATACACGAAAAAAAAATAGTGGTGTAAAATTTACAACACTAAATTAGTAATATTTTTACTGCACTTTGTGTTCACTATAACCACAAATGTAACATTAGGTAACACACTTTGTTGTATTCAGCTCTAACGTGTAGTATTTTTTACTACCATAGTGTAGTAAATATATGTAGCTGTTACAACTGCTGAGTGTTGTATAATTAACAAATTTTGGCGTTTCTGTTACGCCACGAATCTTAACAAATTTATAATCGTTACCATTTTTGGTGTATATAATACTATATACAATGTACAATTTACTCCATTATGTTGTAAAACCTTGTAAAACGGCTGAGAAAAGAAACATCAAAGCCATCTTTACCTTTTTCATAATTATATTTTTAAGATTTTTGATGGTGCGCATGCGGCGCGTACAACATTACCAATAATTTTGAAAAATAAATTCAGGTGTCAAAAATTCAACTATATTATATTATCATGGAGTCATTTTTACTAGTTCGTGTTGTAAATAATACTACAGTTTTTTAATTACACTTAACTGGTAAACGTTACCACACGTGGTGTCATCCTATATAATACTAGTTAATGTTGTAAAATTAACAAGGAATGTTGTTAAATCTACAACACATTTTTTTCCGTGTACGACAGCGACAATTTCCCAAATAAGTTTAACAGTTTCCTTTTAGCGTTTGATAAACCAAATTTATCAATTTCATTGAAATAGTTATGAAAAATTAAATGTTATAGCACTATAAAATGTTAAAAACGAGATTTGTTTTTGGTGTTAAGAATTATTACTTTTTCTTAAAATTAATAGTATAACAAATTTCTAACAATATGTTATCACTGCTATAAATTCAAACGCATTTTGTTTAAAACTGTCATAAGTTCTTGTGGTTAATTTATGAATTAATCATTCATAAATACGGTAGATAATTTTGTTAAATAAGTGACTCTTAGTGCTACTAAAATCTCATTTTCAAAAAGCATTTCCGTATGGTTAATATATTAAGATACATAACTTGTCTTTGATTTATAGAAGTTTTAGGTGAATATTAACTCCAAATATATATCTTTTTCTTCACAAAAAATAGCACTCAGCGACAAATTTCTAATGAAATTCAGTACTTTAATACGTAATAATATTAAGTTTACGCTTCTCATATGTTAACTAAATTATTTAAAATATAATTTTCTTTTTTAATTTTCTCATTTTTTTAAATGTTTACTCATTTCTGTAAAACAATACCAAATAAAATATTTTGAATAAGTACATGATCTATAAGTACACATACGTGATGTAATTTTTCTAACGGGTTCTACATGGAAAAATTTTTGAGTTTAATATTTGAAAAAAAAATGTCCATATTCAATTGCCTGTAGATATTCTGAATATTTAAATAAATTAAACTTTTTTTTTCTAAATGCAGTTGAGGATACCAAAGGTTTAAATGGTGTGCCAACAATTTATTGTTCAATGCAATCATGCAAAACGTTTGATTGGCAAGGTAAAAAAATCGACTTACCTAATGAGACTTGTTGCGTTTTCACAAATCACACTAACTTAAATGAGTCAACCAAGATCAAATCACGAACTAATAGACTTCGGGATTGATTTAAACGCGGTTCATAATTGAAAAAAGCAAATATTTACTTTCTTAAGAATAAACTAAGTTTAATAATCGTAATGTTTTTTCAATTACAACAAAATTATGTTTTAGAAAAGTCAGTGAATTGTTGCAGAAAAATTGTTACACAGAGGTCCACTAGAGTGAAGTACTTGGCTTGAACACCTACAATACAACTGATCGGTTCTGTGGCTGAAGTTGTCGTATTGTTGTCGGAAAAATTTGTGACATTCTCATGCAATACAGTATATATGAGGTATAAATGAGGGGGAGAGTCTCTCCAAGCAGTGCCTATTTGCTCGAGAATAGAACTCAGTGATAGCAATTTTACTTGAATGCAATAGAGGTGATGATAGCGAGAAGACTCGTTTATCTCCGTACCTATAAAAATTGTTATAAGGAAATTTCCACTTTATCCCTTTTTATCCTTCTCGCATAATCACATATTTAAAACATTCTAATGTGCCAATATAAATTAATGTCCCATCAAATTCTTCCTTTGAATTTTTAATTGTATCTATGACGTCAATTATTCGTTACGTCCAACACACTTTCACATAATTCCAATTTTTTTTTTCCACTGGTCTACATTGAAAACAATCAATCTCAATCGAGGATAATTCAATTACATTACTTCAACACATTTCCTTTTTGATCTTCGGTCAAATATGTTAATTTTATATTTAATTTATTATCGACAAATTTTTTTTCTTTCGAGGTGAATAAACGAATAATGCACCAACTACTACGCAAACGACTTACTTAAGATGAAAACATTGTTTAAACTGCAATACTCATATGGATTCAATAATTAACGATAAATCTCCACTTTTATTTATACAAAGGTTAATAGAAAAAAGAAAATCTGGGTCACCATTATTTTCAATTTATCCCTCTAATCAAATCCAAACTCTCAATCATTGTCGTCAACACTTAACATTAATCTTATGGAGTGTGTCGTATAATTCTAGAGGTTTAACTGTCGCATTAAAGAAATTTAATTTAGGTCTCTCCTTTTTCAAATGTACCTATATAATTAGTGCAAAGAAAAAGGACTTTCTAATAGTAAATCTTAATGAATATCCAATCAATGTCGGTTGGCTTTTTCTATTATTACGTTTATTTGCTAATATTATAAATTATGACTAATAGGTATTGTAAATACTATGATAATTGTTCGTAATGATTTATTTGCATTCTTCGATTGATAATGTAAAGATAATTGTTAAAAGGTAATAGTTGCAAAAATATCTATTAATCTAGGAGCTACTGGAATTACCGTAATTATTATCTTTTAATAGTACCTGTAAACAATTAAAGACTATAGTTAGTGTAAGTATTTAAACACATTTTATGAGTTTAAATAACGTAGGTATTTATTGAAAAGTTAAGTAAAACAAAACTATGTCAATAAGGTTAAAAAGGTTTTAGTGACACATAAGGGTAGGAAATATTTTTTGTAATAAACGAATTTCGTCTTAAAAATGTGTAAGGAATCATAATCTTCTTTCTAACTATAACAGTACTGTGATTGAATGAAAATTTAAAATGTTATTTCTAAGCAGAATGTGTCTTCTACTAAAGAAGGATTTTCAGAATTTCACCCTTAAATGATTCTTGTTTTGGATTTTGTGAGTTTTACTCCCAAGCTATCAAAAATGTTTTCAAATTCTAATTTTTCAAATACGATTCTATTTATATAGATACATTAAGTAGTCTTTCAAAAAAAAATCTTATTGACTCCAAAAATTTATAATATAGGTAGGTATCAGTGGCGAGCGGTCCATACATGCTGTAGATGCGCTGCATACCCTGGGATTGGGACAATTTAAAAAAATAAATATTTTTTATGATTTATTCATATTTTAATATACGTAATTGCATGTATTGTAAAATGATTCTAAAAATACCAAATACTAAATATTTTTATAATTTATACATTTTTTAATTTACGATATTATGAAACGTATCGCTCATAAAATTAGCATAGAATACCACATCAAATGAACGGCAAAAGCCGAAATAATGCGCAACTATCGTTGCATGCAATTGCTTGGTTAAAGTTGGTTGCGCATGCGCACTATTATGGTTTAGTACTACTTCTCTCGGCGTTTCACATTGCCGATGGACGCTTGTAGATGCGTTTGACGTATTGAATTTACTAATTGCTACTCATTGTTACTGATAATTTTCGTGATTTATTTTTATTTATTTACCCAGAGGCGATTCAAATGTTCTACTCTTTAGGATAAGAACTATTTTCGTGGTTTTTAAATACATTATATGATACGGTTATTGATGATTTTTGTAAGAAGGAGCGTTTAATAAGGCTAATTTTTAAAAATAAATACTTTAATACAATGTTTTACAAATAAAACAATTAAACTAAAAACTTTGCCCTCCCCCCCCCTTCTGCTGACCGCATGCCCTGTTTCAAAAGTCGCTGCACGCCACTGGTCGGTATATAAAAACAAAAAGTTTTGAGGAATAAAAAGTAACGAGCTGGCAGATAAAGAAGCAAAGGAAGCTACCACAGATGGAATAGTAGTCCCCGAACTCAAAACATCTAAGGAAGATCTAAAAAATGTGACCAGCCCATCGCTGGGACACAACATGGAAAGCACAACAAACTCAGCTCCATGATTGTAGAACCTCTGCCCAGAAAAAATCTCCAACAGTCATGGGTAGGAAACATCAATAAAAAATAACTAAACTGCGTATCCGGAACTCAAATTACACACATTTAGGGCTACTGACAAAGTAACAAATATAAGGGTGTCCTGACTCCAACCACGAAAGATCAGTCAAGCACTTAGTTCACTAAAGTCTAGCGTACAACAACAGACGAAGCGCAACCAAATTACCGAAAACAATGAAAGAGTGTCTTAAAGCTCAATACAGACGTAGGCATCTTCAAAACATTATAATGTCTCAAAAATTCGAATATTTATACGAACTGATTTAGTCACAAAGTCAACATAATACACATTAGGGGCCGTACTTAAATTACGTAACAGAATTAGAAGTACTTTTTAACCTCTACCCCCCTATGTAACAGATCGTAACGAAACTCTGCACCCCCCCCTATCTTGTACGTAATTTTTTATCGGTAAAAATTGTCATCTGCTACTCACTTAAAATCAATTTTTTTTAAATTGGTTTATTACTTGATAATATTATTGCTTAAAGTGAAGTGATCTAATGCCTAGAATGCCTAGAACTAGCGCATAACGCAAGTTTAGATGTTTTAAAAGGTTGGCTACAGTCAAATCCGGCGCGCGAAATTTGATTAAAATTTTTTTTTATTAATCATTAGACCAATTTATATTTCATTAGGTGAATTACGTATAAGCATTAAAAGACCCCTCCCTCGTACCGTAACGAATTGTAACAATCTTATTCGACCCCCTCCCTCCCTTAAATTTGTTACGTAATTTAAGTATGGCCCCTTATTAGAGTCATTTATAACCTTGTTAAATAATGACTATAAATATTAATAAATAAATAAAAAATTTGCACCGAAACAAGCTCTAAAATATATCTCTTTAAAAATGCAATTTATTAAAAACGTCGTTTTGCGCCGGTTCGATTTAAGCCGATTCACAATTACGCCGGTTGGTAGTTTCTACCTTTAAAGCCTATTATTTGCGCAACACATTGGAAGCAATGATCAAGGCGTTAGATACATGTTCCAATCATACCGTGAAGGATTACTGGCCGTAATTCGACATTTTAAAATGAATCAAAAATCGGAAGAGTGCTTGGGACGATGTGACTACCAATTGTTTAAACCAGCCCCCTGTCACTTAGATACGAGAAAGGCTAAAAAAACGTGACCGATTTCTACGGAAATCTGTGTTGTTATAAGAGTCATACGTCTCAAACAGCCCCCTACCACTTAAACTTATCAGAGTTATTATAATTATTATATAAAAATACTTATCATAATTATTCTTATATAATAACAATAATAATGAAAACATTTTAAAAAGTTTCATTTTAATAACTTGCCTGACGTTTAAAAAAAATTATTTCTAACCTCCGACTTCCATAAATTCTTCGGTCTTCGTCAGTCTTTGTGGTCTTCTTCGTTCAACTCGTTGGCAACTTAATGGCAACTAGTGACTGCAAATCCAGTAAATATGGTCACATTTTTGTAACATGGAGTTGTAGGGGGCTGGTTTAAACGGTGCTTGGCGTAAACTTCTGCCTGGATTCATATAAGTTGCAAGTGCAGAAGAGGTAGATAATATTTACATAAACGAAGATATTATCGGGCTTATACGAATGTGGATTCAAAGATGTAACAATCGAAGATGCAACCGAACTGTTAAAAATGTATAACTAGCAGAATCATTTATTTTTGATATTTCTTAATTCATTCATTTAAGGATTGAAAAAATTATTTTAAGTCCAATATCTACAATTGAATTAATTTTTATACCTCAAATATTTTATCTATTTAATTGTTGTAATAAATCTTTCAGAAGTTTTCCTGCTGTTTGCAACTAGGTGAATTTAATTTTTTTTGTTTCTATAAAAAAATTTCATTTTTGAAGTCTGAGTAAGTTAAATAAAGAATTAGAAAAGTTGATATTAAGAGGTGTTAAATCGACCTCAATTAGAAAATCCTGAAGAAGAGGAGGATGATGAGAAAGAAAATGAAGTGAATACATCATTTATCAAATAAACATATTACATAGATGGCTCTTAGAATTTTGACACGGAACCTAGCATTATATCGTACTTTATATTCGTGTTCATTTTACGCCAGTAACTCTCGGAACGGAACCCCGGCGTAAAACGATGTTTACCTGTATCTTATTAAAATTAGTAACATTTATACAGAAACTTTTGTAGTGAATCCAAAAGCTCAAAAAAAAACTTTGATTTATTTCACCAGGTTTTGCTAACATGACCAGATATTATACCTATTCAGATACTTATTCATTGATTCAAAATTCGTATTACTAAACAAAATACACATTATACATATTAAAACATAAAATATTGGAAAAAAATTATCGATACCTACTCACAATATCAAAGTTACTAAGTAAATTCTTTTAAATTAGAATTTAGGTAGATAAATCCATTTCTTATAATACAAACAGCATTTACGTCTTGTGTAATTCAATGGAGGAAAATTTAATCAATGGTCAAATTTTTTGCAACCTCATTTCTATTTTCCTCCTTTCTTTTATAAATTCACCAGAAACACTTTCTAAAACAGTCAACAAAATACCTAAAGACAATTTTTTTTTGTATAAAGAGCTTTGTTGCAGGTAGGTTTTTAAAGCTCACAATGAAATTCAACAGCTCTTTCCTAGTTTAAGTAATATAATTAACATCTAATTTTTAAATTAACTAACGAATTGAAAACGTTAGAGACTTAAGACTTAAGATTAAAATCAATGAAAAATTATAATTAAATAATAATCATAAAATTCATACAAATTTTTACTATTATTCCTATAATCTATCCATCAACAATCCTAATTTGGTTTCCTGTTATATATAATAGGTAGTTGGTTTTTAGATTTTATTCGTTCACATACCTTTGGATAGATCTAACTTACATTAGTTGGAAATAATAATTTATTCAAATCATTTTTCCAATTGAGATTACTGTTGTTATCAGTAATTGGTAATTGCATAGCTACTTGTTATATACTTGACTTATGTTATATTATGCTACTTGCACATTAATGACTTAATCATCGCTAGCTTATTTGATGAAACAGGGAAAAATGTAAAACGATTGTGGCGACAGTTTGCTTGAAAAAATTATCACAAATTTTATGTGCACTTCAGACGCCTCGTTCAAGGAAACTGGCAATTGGACCGTGAATTTATTAAGGAAATATATAGAGGCGAACTTCATTCGAACGAATGAAATTTTAGACAATTTCTCGACACCCGTATCAAATAATTAAAAACCTGACAAACAAGATGTTAAGTCTCACGACATTTTACAATAAAAAATCTCGGGGAATTCCCTTTATGTTTAAGGCTAGTTTCCTGGTTTGTATTCAAATATATTTATAAACAAAAAAAAAAAATACAAAATTTTAATTTTTAATTACTATTATCTGTGAATGAATTTTTTTTTTTGTAAAAACCAATCTAACTTATAAACAGGTGACAAATAAAATTTTCCAAATTAAAAATCATTTTTTTTTATACAGTATAAAAATATGAATCGTTGAGGTTTTCTTAATCAATAGTACAAGGTATCTTTTAAATACATGTTATTTCTTTAATGCAAATCAAAATAATCTGACCTTAGTTAAGAACGGGTTCATTATTAAAAAAACCACACTAAAATCCCAATATTATTTCGAAAGGTAGCCTTCGTTATTTTTCCAAAATCTATTCAGCAAATTTAATAGTTTTAAGACAGACATATTGACAGTCTGTTCTCATATTCATATAATTGATTTATTATAATTAGCTACCTTTTTATATTTTTGTTGTTGTATATCTTATTCATTAACAAAACGTAAAAAAATATTATATTCAAATAAGATATTTACAAAATATTCGTATTTCATAGTATTGCTTTGGTGATTCATAGCAAAATTTCAGCAAAAATTAAAAAAAAATATATATATTTTTGAAATCAGGTGGAAAGGTTAGAAACAAGATAAATAAAATAGGAAAGAAATAATCCTTCTTAGATGACCATATTTGCAAGTATAATTTATAAACGAATAACGTATCTACTATATGGGTTTGATGAAAGTATTATAATGGGCGGGCACTAGAGAATATACCTTGTGACTTCGTTCCCTAAAGTTGGAATGAAAATGTACGCAAAATTATACCTTGAGAAAATAAACCTTTCTTTAGGTCTCTTTGAAAGTATGGTAATTATTGATAACGACATTCGTTATCATCTGGACAAACTTTCAAGTATTTATTGATGATAAACTGCAAATAAAGCAAATATTCTCTTATGAATCTTGCTTTATCCTTAAATTTTTTGCAAATCACCATTATTTTTATAGATAATAAGCTTTAGGTATCAAAGAAGGAATTAAATAAATGATATACATCTCAAAAAATATTTTTAATAAAATAGTTATACAACTTTCCATGGATATACAGCCTTGCCCAGAAGTATTAAGCCTGTTTCATAAACTTGGATTTTTTTAAATAATGTTTAAAGAAGGATAAAATAAAGTAATACTAGATTGTAAGTGACTACAAAATATATTATTATTTAATATTTTGTTGCAATCTTACAATCTAGTATTACTTTATTTTATCCTTTTTTAAACATTATTTAAAAAAACCGAGATTTTGAAACTGGCTTAATACTTCTGGCCAAGGCTGTAGATAAATATTTTTCATTGTATCAATTTGGAGAGATCCAAAAATTAACCACCCTTTTTTCAGCCCATAAATGAACGAATTGGGTGAATCGGGCACTAGAAAGGTCTTTTAATAGGCCTAGGTACCTTTTAGTGTATGAATGAAAAAACCATAAGAAATACACATTTTGAATACAAAATTGTAGACTAGCTATCTTAACAAAGAAGTAGAAAAAAATGGGCGTTAATAGATTAATATAGCGTTATAAAAGTTTTGTTTATAATCTTTTGCTCAATACTGTGATAATAGAAAAAATATTGATAGGTACCTTAAAAAAAAGCAGCTAATATGTAGCTGTTCGAAAAATACTTTTGATTAGGTACCTAAAAATAAGTATATGGAAATTTCAAAATTAATAATTGCATGATTTTCTCACAACTATCAAATTTATGAACCTTGCGAAAATTATATTTGTCTAACTAAAATTTAAGGATGATGCAACATATAAAAATTAAAAATCACTTTAATGTACGTATTTAAAATTGCAACATAAACTATTAAAAAATTCAAGTTGAAATTACTTAATTAAAATCAAGAAAAACGTTACAATTTTCGCCTGCTAGATATTAATTAATTTTTTTTAATTTATTTTTAATTAACTTGTCTTAAGTAATCAGATATTAAATATTTTTAATAGGTAGATTCAATATTTCAATGAAGTACTGAATGTTATTTTACAAAATTTGCATCCACTTTTTTAAATATATGTATGTAAAGGGGATAACACCATGGATTTGTTGAGTTCACTTATTCAACCTTTCCATTAAATTTGGAATTTCCTTGAGGCAAAATGTTGACAATTTCTGTTTTGAGTAATAAGTATATTTCCATAACGAGTCATGAAGTAACCGCATGAAAATTATTTTTATAACGCATTGAAAATTTTTCAAAATGCGTCAACGATAAACAGGAAAAAATCGTTCGTTTGCAATCAAATTTACATTGACGGAATTGATCAGTGTATGGTCTTGAATTAATCAGAAGATCATACGAAGAAGATCCCCTTGACGCACCACACGACGTTAACCTTGCTCGAAAAAAGTAAAAAAAACCGAAGCGCCTCATTAGCAGACGATGATTTACCTGATTATGCACGGAAATGATCAGCCCCTTTTAATTCCATAAATTGCCAGGTAAAATTACGAGGCCAAGGTTCCCATCCATTTTATAACACAAACGCAATGACATAGGTCAAGATATTTTTAAGGAATCATGTCTGGAACGTGAACAAACTCCCAATCAGCATCAAGGATACGCGATCCATGGTGGAAAGTATCCCGCAATCAATTCCGATAGAAATGATCTCACAGTTAAATATTGTACATGCAGCCCTCGTCTGGCCGTGTTTCCATTGAAAATCTCCTCGAAATCTTCACGTTAGGTAATGAGGATGTCGCATTTACATCGTATTGTCAACGCTCAATTTCCATCAATTGAACGTTTGTTACAATCAATAACGATATAACAATAACATCGAGGTGGGAGATAAAAAAACTTTATACGCTTTCCTCTCCGAATAAAGAAGTGTTGCAAAATTGTATTGGGCGCGATTCTAAGGTCATTATCGTTAAAATTGGCCTTGTTGTGTTACTTGCGATTTGTATGAATGATACATATTTAAATCTCAATTAAAGACTTTATGGCAAATTAAATCTATTTAAGTACTTGTTGAATAAATAATACTTTTGAGATTTATTTAATTTTCTCAGTAGGTACAAAGTACTTATTTCACATATTGTATGTTAATGACGGAAGTTATATAGCATGAGTGGCAATTTACAAGCATTTCGAATGTTCTAATGGCGATTTTTTTAAATAATACTGTCTCATTGCCAAAGATTTTTAAATTTTAAAAACAGCATACTTTTATATCTTAATATATATGAAACAGTAACGTGATTAGCTGATAGATACGCTGGAGGATAAACCACTATAGATAAGTAAATGAAATTTGAAAACATTGTTCCTTTTAAGCTCAACAAAAGAAGAATTTTTAGAAATATTATATCTAAATGGTTTAAAGAGGGGGTTAGTTTTTTTTTACTTTCCCGCCCTATTCCAAAGTTACTATTTTTCTCAAATAATTTATTATTTTTATCTACTTGCAAATATAAAAAATCTTTATTTTTGGTGTTTCTTAATTCCTTCATTTAAGGGTTGAAAAAAGTATTTTAAGCCCACTCTCTACAATTGAATTAATTTTTATACCTCAAATATTTTATGTGTTAATTTTTGTTATAAATTACTCGAAAGATCTCCTGTTGTTTGCAACTAATTGTATGTGAATTTGTAGTTTTTTGATTTTATAAAAAAATTTCACTTTTTAAGTCTGAACTGTGTTTTGTTAAAGTTTACGAGATCAAAGCCATAGGTGCAACTAGTTTTAAACATGTTGAATGTTTGAAAGTATGGTGGTGCTATTCTAAGGGTGTATTCAAGAGAACTATGTAAATTTATTTCTATCCTTAATCTCAAATTGATTTAATATCAAAATACTAAATATATCAAAATAAAGTAGGTACTTATTCTTAATTTTTTTTTGTGTTTTAAGTCGCTCCAACATCTAAGATCATATAATGACTATCCAAACACAGAGAATTTCTGTTGGTCAATTATATCTTTGTTCTAAAATCTTAAGTCTAAGATTCAACGGGGATCGAACTCAGTACCACTTGACGCATGAAGCGGAGAGATCAATTACTCCAGCCACTGCGCCAATAGGTGGTAAAAAAATTATTTGTTACTTCTTTTTTAATAATTAATGAGTTTCAAAAGAAAATTACACATAAATCAAAATTATTGTCGATGTGTTAATTTTTTGTAATCATAACAAAGTTTTAATAATCTATGTAGTTTACAGTTGTCCCCTTACATTAAAAATTGCTTTCCTTTTGGCGTTGAACTTTTGCTAATATTGAATCGAAAAATCGTAAACATTTTTATATATTTTGTTTAAACTCAAATAATATTCGATCTAACCAATAAGTGAACTAAAACTAAAATTCAAACGCTGTTGGATAAAGACAAAGAAATTAAAAATTATAGCTGAGAGAACCGTGAGTCCTCTAAAGAATGAGTTTTCAAACTAACCCTAATTGGTTCAAAGGGACGTTTGAAAGTTTTTTTAAGCTTTTTGACCTTTTTTAAGTCTTAATTTTAAACTTTTGTAAACTCTAAGTTCTCTTATAACGAACACATTCTTTATTGTACTTTCAATGACCAATTTTTGGTAATGAAATTTTTAAAAGCTCACTTGATATTTGTAGTTAGGTGATTATTAGTTCCTCTTTTAATAGACAGGGAAAGCCAAACAGTGTTTGTATTTTTTTTTTGGCAAATGGCAAATTTTACGTAAACGAAGTTACAGATAACTACTGATAGCAGATAAATAATGTTCAAAATTTAATGAATACTTATAATTATTATATTACCGTATCTATAAAACTTGTTAGGCTTCTTACTCACTTAAAATTTAACAGCTTTCTTATTTTTTCCAGACTTTAAATGAAAAGCTTAAATGAGAAAGTGTTCTTTAATAATTGTTGGTTTTTATTTCAATTTTATTTGTAAAACAGCTACCCTCATCTGTTATTTAATGATAATAAGGAATATATCCTAGATGCTGCATCCATTGATACAGTATCGAACAGTTTGGAATACAGGCGAATAAGTTGCCTCGCTTGATCACGTGCCGACGGTGTAAAATAATGAAATGTTTAGTTAAATTTTTTTGATCAACTTCCCCGATCAATTATTTATGAAAGTCGAACTTCAGCTGAAAGAATGTGCCCCAAGGAATTGAAAAAATAAAAATTGCCTACTTTCCTCTTTCCGAAACTATAGAGTTGCCAAGTAGACACAGATAAGTAAGCGATATCAATATACCATCATAAGTAATTTAATCTAATTATATATAAAATGAAAGCTTATTTTAATCCCAATCCAACCGTATTAACTACACTGAACTTGCAATGAATTTGGGGCCTACTTTATACCTGGGTCTGTCAGCTTACCACGCATTTACAAGCGTTGATTACACAACGACTTTTTGTAACAAACGGAAGGTCAAGCATTTTAAAATATTTTTAAGAATAACGCATTTTTAGGAAAAATATGCTTCTTTGACGGATCCAGTGGATATACTCCTCGAAGATAAACTTCAGCCTGTTCAGGAATTTACTCTACTGCTCGCGCAGGAAATTTAACATTTTATATCTAGGCAACCATGGAGTCAACAAACTTTTTGATGAAGTAATCTTAAACAGTTGGATAAGAAATAAAATAAGCTTTCATTTGATATGCAATTCGATTATCAAAAGTATGAGAGTATATTAATAACACTTACTTATCTGTTTATATTTAACTAATCCATAGTTGCGCAAAAAGAAAAGTAGGCAATCTTTATTTATTTTTAATTTTCGGGGCATATTATCTCAGCTAAAGCTCGGCTTTTATAAATAAATAATCGGGGAAGTTGATCAAAAAAAATTAACTTAACATTTCATTATTTTACATCATCGATACGTGAGCTGGCGAGGCAGCCTATTTTGGATACATCAATGAATACATTATCTACCATATGTGTATTATCATCAAATAACAGGTGTTATAAGGTATATTACTTATATCACATATTAGATTAAGCGTCGCGTCGATTCATAAAATTTTGGGAGCTTTTATTAATGTTTCATAAAATATATATTTTTGATTTTGTTCTTATCTGAGTTGATACCTCAAATAAAATTGTAATTTGCCACAAAAACTAAAATGTGCTTTTTTATGAAAAAATCGTAGCTGTTTTTAAGCTTTTATATCCTACATTTTAGTAAGTAGGCACCTATTTTTTATTTCTACTAGCCTAATCATATATATTGAAAATTTTTAGAAATTAAGTAGATACTTAAATTTACAAAAGATGCAGCAAGAAATTTAAATTTTGGGTTTAAAGCTTCTGATGCACTGATATTAACATTCAATTCACCCTTAAGATTGAAAGCTTTCCTATAAAATGTATTCAAAGAAAACAACACAAAAAATGTATTAATGATAAAGTTCATAAAACTATAATGTCAATAATAAATAAAACGTAATGAATTCAAATTTCAAAACTAAAAGGTCAAGAGAATTCTTATGTAAGGTCAGTTAAAGGTAAATGTTCATCTTTATAGTTATGTTGTTAAATTGGGTATACACATACATAAATTAATATATGTAATATTTTGCGCAACTATACATAATCCATTTCTAAGGTCAACATCTCACCACCTTGCAAATCAAAAACCATATGTTTAAACTTTTTTAGGTAAATATTTGTAAGTGAATAATAATAGGTATATTGGAAGTAATATTAGAAATTTAATTTTTTTCTATTAGTGTTCTATTTATTTTTATTTTTAGAACCATATAACTAACACCATTTTTTTTTAATTCTTAGTATAACCAACGTCAAAAGTCTAATTTAGATATCATTTAAAGCAAAATACCCCGAAGAACCTTTAGAGTGGGTAATTAATACTTTTGATATATCATATGTTTAATACATTCACCTTAGAGAATTATTAATTGAAATTATTCAATTGAGTTATAATTGCGGTATTTTCAATTACAATTTTTTTCTTTATTGTCATTTAAATACATATGTTATGTGTAAGTTAAGTTAATTGGATAATAGTAGCATTTATTTCTGCTCTTTGCTTATTTGGTAACTTATGGAAATATACTTTATCAAAGTAATTAATAAAGGTTAATTGTATTGTATTGTGGTATGTATGACTATTGGTAAATCTTCATTTCTATAATTTATAAACTTTTTAGTGTGGATGAAAGATACAAATTATTGGACATCTTTCATATTTGTGAAAAAAATCTCTAAAAAAATAAAGCTAAGACTCGCATTAGATCATTTTTAATTTTCCTTTTTTTGTCACTAATTAGTTTTGATTGATAAAAAATATTTACATATTTTTTTCTTAATTATATCATTCAATAGATTTAGAGTTCCTTTACAACCCAAATGGGACGGAAAAACTGTCACACGTTGTTCATATTTTATTTTAGATCTTTATCACGAAATAGTTATTTTACATCAATAACAATTTATTTATTTAATTAATTAATCTAAGAATTATCAATAATATTTTTTATTGTATTTAAAATTAGAATAATATGAAACGACATTTGATCATTTACAAGATGCCAAGTTGAGTGAACTTTAAATAAATATTTAGCTTACAAATAAAATATGTTTTGAGGCTTTTTTCAAAATTGAATTTTAAAGAAAAATATTACGTCATCTATGTATTTAAGAAAGTACGAATAGATTAAAAGTACGGAAAAAAAGCACATTCCAAAGTCAGATATATGAAGCACATGACGTAAAATGCGAGTTTTAGATCAACAAGTTTTGCATTTATAAAAACAATAAATTTTGATTAAATTATAAAAAACCAAGCCCAGATTCCGTCGTGTACTAAAAATTTAAACAATAATTATCTCAGAAATCTAAGAAACTGATATAAATTATAAAAAAAATTATTTTGTAGTTGTTTATTATTGTAATATTAAATTTCATATTCAATTATGTAGTAATGCAAGGTCATACAGAAAAAAATGTGCATCAAAACCTGTCTTATAATGAGGAAAAACTAAAATTCGTAAAAAAAAAATGATGAGGGACATCAGTTATAAATATTTCTATAATTTTAACGTTGCATAAGAATTTTATTACAAAAAATTATGATAGTTTATTTTCGTCAAATATTATGTTTGATCATTGAATTTTCCGATCTCGTTGTAACTGAAATTGGTCATGTGAAACTGTCTGTCTGAAGCCAAATGGGTATAAAAAAAAAATTGATTTGATTTCATTATTAAAATCACAATAACACAGCGAGAAAATCAATGATCTGCTTCGATGAGTGCTATTAGAAAACAATTACCAATCAGTTATACTTTCAAAAGAGTTTGCTTTTTCTATCCAATTGATTAAGTTTGATATTGACTTTCCTTAAATTTTAGGATCAAAATATGGATTTAGTTACTTTTCTGATAGGTCATTTTTGAGCATTTATTGTAAACTCGTAAAACTAGTGAAATTTCTAGCATTTTGACAAAAATTTACAAGATAACAAAATACAAGAGAGCAAAACAAAAACAAATATTGGGAAAAGGTATAGACTATAGAGGTTCTAATCTGCTTACAAGATCTGAGTATCGGTAGTTACAACAAACAGCTGGTAATCCATTGGAAACTCAAACTTTTTCAGAGAACCGTATTTCCTGAATGTTGTGTCTTTTCACCTAAAGGATAAAGAGACTAAAGAGATTCCTTATCTAAAGTCCTTTAGGAGTCCCCTCCTAAAAAGAATCTAAATTTTTTCTACGTAAAAAGTACACTCCAATAAAGGACTTGTTTGGCTTTTTCCAAAAAAGAGAATCAGAACCGAGAAAAATACATTTTAAGACCAACAGAGGTGGTCAAGCTCTGTTAAAATTCCAAAACGACGTCCAAAAATACTGAAACATAATGTAAAATTTGACTAAGGTAAAGTACCCAGTACTTGAACACTGGCAAAAATGGACCCAGTACTTGAACAGATTTTTAAACTTGTTCTAAAACAAAATCCGAAGATTCATTATAAGTAATATGTGTATGTAATGATTATTTATTGGTTCAGTTATTGATTTTAGCGATATTTTTGCATTATAAATTGAAATAATAATATTTTTGTCACATTGAAAGTTGACACATAAAGAATAGCCGATAGTGGCTCCTTTTTTCATGAAAAAGGTACTCAACCGTAAACTGATCAATCAGTAAAAAAAAACTGTTTATTATTACTGTAAGTAAAAAAATTAGTGCCACAAAATAAAATAGTCCTTCCTAAACATCCTAGAATTTTTGTAAAGCTAAAAAATATAATTTTTATATTTAATTTTTTTCGTCTAACTATACCTCCCAATGTTTAAAGCGGTACCCAAAACTTGAACAAGATATTCAAGTATTAGGTATATGTAATTCTAATGGAAGCTGTAGATGAACAGCGTGACAAGTATTCTAGTGCAGTAATGATAAATTCCATTTAATTGTTTTCTTTTTAAAAAAAGTATAAAAATATACATATATAGTGATTATATTATTAAAAACTGCAGTAATTCCAAAAAAATTCAGTGCAAACTTATTTATTTGACCGAAATAAAATATTATTGAATTCAAACCAATAAAAGTTGATACCAAAGGTAAGATAAACATTGTGACTAATATTTACTTGTTAATCAACAATATAATCCGATAAAATTATTAAAATTATGGTAAAGTTCTAGTTTAGACACCCCGAGATTTACATTGTTGGTGTACATTATTGATACCGCGAAGTTTTACAGAAAACCAAATATCTTAAATGTGTAAAACTTTGCGATGTCACTATTATTATATATTTTTATATAAAACATAATATAATATAACATTTACATTAAATAAAATTGAAAATTCCAATGTAGGTAGAGGTACATAAAAAATGTAAGGTTATGTCTAAATCTTGGGGTGTCTATAACGGAATTTTATCCATAACCCAAATAACAGTTTATATTTTCAACAATCAATAAATTCCTTCTTACCAAACAAAAAAATGTCAACAAATAATAATAATTTCAGGTAAATCATAATTGGAAACTAAAAATATCAGGTAAGGGGTTTCCATTGTTGGTCTTACCTTCCTTACCATTGAAATTGTAACTTTTATAAGTTTGATAAGACGCATAAATAATTTAAATTTGCAAATACCTATTCCCTTTTGATAAAATAGTCTCTGTTAGTTAACAGCACGTACCTAATTGTTGAATAAATAAGTTAATATAAATAATTACCTTCCGTTTGACATTTGCAGATGTTTTCAATTGAAAAAAATGAACGTACAACTTAATTTATGCGCTTTGATACACGTGATATCTAATATCGTTTATCTATGCTGAATTATCCTTTAAAAATACCGGTAGGTATAATATGGTATTACTTTTTCGAGGTCAATATATCGCGTAACTTATCTATTCATAATAAAATATTTTAGCGCATTACTCCTATAAAAATATTTTTAAAGGCTTTATCATAAATTCGTGAAACATAAGAAATAAAGTAGGTATGTAGAAACATTTTTTAACATTGTATGATAATTTCTTTTTATTTTTATAATTATAACATAATTATTTTAAAGTAATAAGTATTTTTCATAAGTAATGAAGCATGTTTCCCTTATAACTGTTCATTGTCGTTTTCCAAAATATTCCATATACAAGTGTTGTTGATAGTGTGCATAGTTTAAAGTTGGCATGCAATTTTGATGGTATAATAATTGGGTAAGCAAGCAATAAAATAATATTTCCAATACCTAGTTCAAAAAATATTTCTTAAGTAAAATTACAAGGATGTTAGAAATGATAGAATTTAGTAGGTAAATGGAAAAATTATGCAAAGTGATTTCTTTAATTTTAAGCGTTTAATTTGTAAAACAACATTGAATCACGTTTGGTTCAGGTGATTTTTTTGTTTAAGCTATTATTTTTTTCGCTTGGATATCGTTTGTTGTTGATTTTACATCTGGGAAATGAGTCTTGTGGAACATATTAAGCTATTTTGATTATGACGAAATTATTTAAAGAAAATTAGTACCTACTAATACAGCGGTCGGGGAACTTTTTTTACCATTACCCCAAAATAATTTTGCATAAGTCGATATTACCCCCTTATTTTGAAAAAGGGACAATCAATGTAAATTTAAATTAAACATTATTTACTATATAAATTTACACGATAAAAAGTTGCATGAAAGTAGTAAGTAGGTATGTAATACCTAAACAAAATAAAATTCTCATATTGGAACAAACAAAATTACCTAATTGAAAACTTTCACCCTTTAGATTTTGGAGAAATTATCTTTCTTAATGTTTGATACAATAACTTCAAAATTGGGGCTTTTTGATGTAAGAACAATTTGAATAAAAATTAAAATCTTCGGCAATAATTACTCGCTTATAAGATAGCCATGGTAAAAACTTTCCTTATTACCCACAAAAATTTCATTTCACCCCATTCGGGGTAATTTACCCCGGTTCCCCGACCGCTGGATTAATGGCTTACAACAAATCTTAAGTTATTGCAACAACAAAAAATATCTTTAAAACCACTGCCAGTTATCAATTAAGGACCATTCATAAACTACGTGACGCAAAATTTTACCATTCTTGACCCCTCTGCCCTACCAACGTCACGGTGCGTCACACTTGTTGCAACCCCCCTACAAAAATCATATCACGAAAGCTCGACCCCCTGTAAATTGTTCATTTTGATTAATATACTGTTTTAATAATAAATTTTCAATACAGAAATAAATAGGTATGTATTTAAAATAAAAAGCAAATAAATAGTTTTTAGTTTTAAAATTAAGAAGTCGAGAAAAAAATTAGGGAATAATTGTTTGACGAACTGCGAACGTTACGTTTTCTTAGGCACCCCCGTCCCCGTGTCACACCTAGCTGTACCCCTCCCTCCCTTTGGTGTCCGAACCTATTTAATGAACGGTCGCTTACCATCGAAGTGAACGAAGAAGAAAATTTGAAAATAAAGGCAATAAACGCAAATGTTTATGTTAAAAAGCTAGCAATTATTAAATAAGTTACTAAAATTTCAAAAACTTTTAGCTGTTAACATTTCTTAAACTCTTTCATTTTAAGTGGTTTTAAGTGGTTATTATAATAGACAACGTTTATAACGAAAACAAAATTCGGTTATTTTGAAATAAGTCTGTAGCCTCAATGAACTGCTATTGTAAAACAAGTTTTTTTTAAGACAAAACAAAAATTAGGTACTTCTCGTATGAACAAAATTTAGTTCTTTTCCAAATTTGATATCCACTATACCTGTCGCAAACTTCATAGTTTTACAGCTAACCCTTGAATCTTTAACTACAGTCCCTGACCATTGAATTGGAAACAATAAAACATTTTTGAAAAATCGTAATAAATCAAAAAAATTTCTAAGAATACAATTAGGAAATGTTAAAGATGAGATTTTGTGTAAATAGAAATTTAAATGAATGCATAAATTACTCTATAAATGTAGGTTTAAACCAAAAAGTAAAAAAAAAAAAAAACAAAAAAACAAATTTTATCAGTAAAAAAATAATATTTCGGTTCCTCTAGTTTCGTACTAACCAATTTTACTGTACTGTTGTTATTGATGACGATATCATCTAAGATTTACAGAATTACAGACAACCTGACAGATAACGCATTATTTAAAGGGTTAAAATAACTAAACAAACCAAGCAAACAGCTTCAATAGTAAAATACATACATACTCAGTTACTCTAAGAAAAATTCGAAATGATAAAAATTAAAGAGTGAAGGAAAGATTAATTATCAAAGCATAGTGATGTTCAGAAAAAAAACATGAAGGTTTAACAATCTCAAGGTCAAACTATTGCAGCTACTTAAAGGTTTGAATCATTTGAAGCTAATAGTAAATACCTAACAATAATATTCTCCTTTAAAACTAGTTTCTTAATCATCGTATTCTCCCTTGATTTTGCAAAAGATGGTTGGCAAAGGTTTAAATATAAAATTTCTTGGTTTTTCCATCGCGAATCATATTGAAAGTAATTAAAAGTTCTATTAGTAAGCGTTATTTATAACTCAAAATAGAGTTATTAAAATATTTTTAAACTGTTCTAAGAGCTTTGTTCAAAACTATGAAAGTTTAAAATGTATATTATTTTATCAGTTGAATCTAGATCTCAATCATTTCACTACTCTTGATCGAAAAGCTTCATAAATTGTATTATATTGGTGTTTTAAGTCGCCTTAACATATCAAGTCCTATTACGACTGTCTACACACCTACAGAAAATGTCGGTAAGTCTTAAATCTAGAGATTCGATAGGGATCGAACCCAGTAACACTGACGCATGTACCTATAGAGAGAGCAAACTGCTCTAACCACTGCGCCACTAAGAGGACTTTCAAAATATTTCTTCATGTCTTTTTGCGTCTTAAGTAATCCTATTGTTATTTCCATAACTAGTTATCTTTCAATTTATTAAAAGCTTATTTTCAACGGACCTGAGTTTTGACCAATTCTTAAGATTTTTGCCACAATTATTTAGTTCTAACGATAAGATTCTTTATAAAATTAGCAAATATAAAATCTAAAATAAATCTTATTCATCTACTATATAGTAATAGATACGATAGTATTCTGTTTATTGTTGGATGTTTTAAAGCTAAGAACACCAAATTAATTTACGTATATGAATCCAATTTTTAAAATGTTATTAACTATAAGGTGTTTTAAGTATACAAATGTAGTTTGCATATTTTGCATTAAGTTAAATACAACTATTTACTACAATTAAATATTAATTTATTACAGCTAAAAAATGTGCATTACCTTCAGATTGAAATTAAATTTTGTGTTCAGCCTACAACGAGCTACAAATGTATTATTGTATTTTTGGGAACAATGCTAGAATTATTTTCGAATACATAGTGCTTCTCATTGTTAAGTAAGTAATTCATAAGAGGAATTAAGCAAATATTCACGGTATTGTGAGAAAATTATTATTTGAAAAATTAATAAAAAAAATAACATTTAAATATTAAATCGTTACAGAAGGTTAATTTTTAGTTACTTAACGAATTCTTAGCAAGTTTTCAATGAAATTATGGAATTTTTATCGGAACGTTTTTGTTTAAAAAAAAAACTGGTCAAGGAGGTATTTATATTTTGCATTATATAATTTAAAAATTAATAAAGAAAAATCATCCACAAACATTTGAATTCCGAAATGAATTTACTGGTGGCTAAAGGGGTATTATAGTTAGGATATTTGAGCCAGAACAGTTATATTTTAATAATACTTAGAAGTTAAACTTATATTGTTAAAACAAGAAGATCCTGAAAATATCAAATCGTATGCCTGTTTGGTTTTCGAAATATAAAATAAAAATACATATGAAATGGGAAAAAATTCTTTCTATAAGTTACTTCGATTGATTAACTTAAAAATTTAACAGTTCTTAAAAACTAAAACAGCTACATCATTTTATCAGATTCTAAAAAAATACTTTCCTTTTTAAATCTAACAGTATGGTATCAAATCTAGTAAAAAACAGAGTTTTCTCGTATTTTGAAACCCTCGCCACTTCGTTCTGGATAATACCAAAGATAATAATAATTATAAGCGAGAGAATAATACCTTTGATAATACCATTATCAAAATGAGATATTATTAGTTTATGAAGCTAATACTAAGCTTCAGTTGTTAATGTTTTTTTATTTTAAATTTATTTATTTATTTTTTTTTGTTGGTGTTTTTAAGTCGCTTTAACAGCTAAGGTCATATCACGACTGTCTAAACACAGAAACTTTTTGTTAGTCAGTATATCTTAGGTCTAGAATCATATGTCTAGGATTCAATGGGGATCGAACCCAGAACCACTTGACGCATGAAGTGGAGAGAACTAATGCTCTTGCCACTGCGCCAATAAGTGGCCTTATTTTAAATTTTGTTAATACTTATTATACGTTAATTTTGCCAGTGACAAATTCATGAAGTCATCAAAACCGTTGAAGTAGGTACACTTTCTGAAGCTCTAAGTATCAGATCTTTTACCACCCACTTTTCATAAAAAGGGGTGTAGGTCAGCTTATAAAATTTCTTATGGGTAGATACTTACATTTGTTATGAAAACTACATAGATTAATACAAAAACAACGAAAAAGAGGACTTATGACTTATGAACTATGAAGAAAAGATCTGCTGGCGTATGGAAAATACAGCTGGATTTTTTTTAAACTAGGGTAGGAACCTTATCTAAAGAAATCCCACTGAAATACTTTATGTTAAATAAGTTGACAAAACTTACATTCTCATAAAGATCTCACTATTAGAAACTTTAAAGACCTCATGAGGAGCCAAGCTTTAAATTCTATTAGTTCTAACCAGTGCCATACCGTGAATTTCTGCCACCAGAGGCAAACGATTAACGAATTTACCGAACTTAAGGGGGTAGATGCACTTAGAATTTTTGAAAAATCGATTTTTCTCCTTTCATTTTCTTAAAGTATGATGTTTTAAGAATACTCTCTGAAAATTTCAAGTCAACCCGATGAATAGTTTCCAAGATATTTAGTAATTACTGAAGCAACATTGTGACTAGAGCAGGTAGCGGACGGCAGCTGCAACTTTAAACGCGTTTTTCTCAAAACTGTGTTTTTTAATTCGGTGACCAATATAACTCGAAAACCATTCGGTGGATATTGATGAAATTTTAATATTATCTTTTTGGCATTAAGAACTAGTCTTTGATCGAAGGATATTGATTTTTGTTGACAATTACTATATTTTTTAAACAATTAACTTTTAACTTTTTATCGAAAATCAGAGCTCAAAGTTTCGAATGCCACCATATTGTGAATTTGCAAAAAAAAAACAGCTTCGATTAAAGACTTGATTTTATACCTATTAAACTAAAGGTTTCACCTTGGTTTTTCAAATTCAAATGATCCACCCATACAAAGTCGCCGTTAATGACAAAAGCCCCGTTTATCGGCCCATGTCTGGCTATCAACGCTCGGCCTATTAATGGGAATTTGTTAATGGGCCATATCTGGTTAATTGCCGGTCGCCGTCTATTCGATCATCATTCAATATTCGTTCGTCGGCCAACAATAGGCCAAAGTCTGGCTAAATAATTTTTTGCTCACGCACAAATAATTAAAAGTCAGATGACTTACTATAAACCTTAAATACTTTGAGGGGGCCCTAAGTCACCCTGAGTTCCCTGAGTTATTCATCACTTTGAGTCTATTATATTTGACTTATGTTTAAGGTGATTTGTGTTTTAAGATTTATTGAGCATCAACGTTCAGAATAATTGTACCTACAATGTCAAATAAACGCGTAAAAAAATTTCGACAATTATAAATAATGTGGATAGTGACAATAGTAAACAGCGACAAAGCGATACATCTTTAATTTGAAACATACATTTCAAATGAATTTTTCTTCTGTGCAATTGCGTCAATTATTTTTATATATTCGCACCGTATAAATACTTTCCAAATGTATTACAAAATTAACCAATGAACGCAAAATATGAATATATCCTTCATTTAAGTGCTATCTGGTGGTAAATTATTATACTTTTAACGGTAGAACAGGGGCAAGAGGATTCGTTTCGCTAACACAGAAATTGTCGTTAAACAATAGTCGCATGGTAAAGTGTTTAAAGTGTATTATTGTATTTCAGAATAGTTCGTCTATATCGCTTGTTGATAACCAGTCTATTTACTATTAAAGTCTCTGACTAAAGTAAATAGTTCTATTTAATAATTGAATAATAATACATTCTCTCGAATTAAACTATAGATAATTTATATTTATTTACCTGATAATCTAATAGCTTTCTCATAGTGTGAAATAATCAAATAAAAAAATATTAATAGTGTAATTTAATGTTACAGATGGAAGGATTTTAATGGCATATTACTTTGTAAATATCCACCGGCTGATGAGTATCCTAAAGTTGATAAGTTTGCTGCAGACTTAAGCGATGCAAATGAAAATTGGGATAAATATCTAGTCGAAATTCTCTATTATGCAGGTGAGTTATTTAGTTAATTTTCTAGAGAATTTTTTCTCATCTTAAAATTGGTTTTACAATTAAAATTTTTTTTTCATACCCTTATGAAAATAAATCTTCTTTTTTCACCTCTTATACTATTTTAGTTCTAACTCCTTCACTCACACATATTATGTCTTAAAAACATGTTTATTTATAATTGATTTTGCATATTCTAGATGTTGTAACTGAAAAGTTTGGGGATGCAGAGGAATCTAAAAATTTCGCTGGCAAAGTATGCCGATGGCTTTCTGGTTGGGTGGACCGTGAGAATGGGCGATAAGAAAGAGGATCTTCATTATAAACCACCAAAAATTCCCTTTTGATTTTAGAGTGTGTATTATGTACGCCAGGTTTAAAATTCTACTTTTGTATTAATTATTGATGTTGTCTGATTTTTTATTAAGATTGTATGTATTATAAAGTGAATAAATGATTGTATCATAATAATCGTTGAGCTGATTTTATATCATTTTTTTCAATATTTAAGTAGTTTTATTAATTTATAATATTTGCCATTAACGGTCCAGTAATTTTTACTGCAGTCGGCCGATTGTTGGTTTCTATTAACGGCCCTGTAACCTTTGCTTCAGTCGGCCGATTGTTAATCGCCATTAACGGCCCGGTAACTTTTACTGCAGTCGGCCGATAGTCGACTGCCATTAGCGGCCCGGGGTTATCATCCAGCCGGCAACCGTACTTGGGCCGTTAACAGTTGCCGATGTTGGGCCAACAACTAGCATCTCTGGCTAAGCAATGGGCCATTAATGGCCCTGTCGCCAAACTTTGTATGGGCAGAAGCCTGCTGTGATGGTCACCGCAAAGCACTACTCGCGGGAGAGGATCCAACCAATATGGCGATATTTTAATAAATAATATTTATTTTTTTATTTTTTTTTTTTCATAAATGTTAAGTTAAAGCATTGTATAAAAACTCTGTGTATTGTATTTTGTAAAATAAACATTATTACTGTAAAAAATAAATTTTTTTAAATAGACCTTTTTTACGCTTCTGAGTGCATCTACCCCCTTAATTTTCGCAGCTACACAAAATTCTAAAATAAACTGAAATGCTCTACTGGCGTGTCAAATAAAAACCTAAAATAAAACTCGTTTCAAAAAAAAATTTTCATTTTTGTGTTTTTTAACAACGCAAACTAATTTAGCATCAATGTGTCTAGATTCTAGAATCTACCACGTGTTCTATTGTTAAAATAGCTATAGAGGTGTTGAGACCAGTTCAAAAGATATAGAAAATTCTTTACAGAAATATTGAACGTACTTTTAAGCCTCGTCTACGAATTTTTCTTATTTTTAGGGAATTATTACATATGGCCCCATATTTGTGCTGGTCGGGGGTTCTCCGACTCTTGACAACCCCCACCCCCACCCGTTTCGCTTCTGATTCAAATTCTACAACCTCTATATTTCGGTCAAAAAGTATGGCCTAACTGTTTTGCAACCATCGCCCAGACACTCCATTCTGTTGAGTCTATGGCAAGGAATTTAGTCAATAGTATTCATTGTTGTGATGCAACAATACCACAATATAATTGTTCTGGTGCAATAGTTTAATGAAACAGTCAAGTTAAGTTTTTTGACTGAAGTGTAGAGTTTGTAAGGTTAGGGTTCTGTTAGCTTTTTCACTACAGTACAAGTTTTAAATTAGTGTTCTTTTTGAGCTCTGATATCTTTGAAACGGTTAATCTGAACAGCTTTGCTCAAAGAACCTTTTTTATAGCGCGTAAAATTTTCTTTAAATCCCTTGCTTCAGATTGTTGTTGCGATGAAATGTTCCCAAGTTATGAAAATTCCAAAAAGAAACATTCCTGTGTTCTTTAAATGAAAAAATGGATTGAGGCAAACCTTAATATGTACTTATATGAAGAACTCGTTTTGGTGCCATTTTTGTTTTAATAGGTGTAAAGTAACAATTTTTGGAGAAAATAAAAAAAAAATTTAAACAACCGAATGTACAAACTATATTTTATCTTTAGCATTTTTAAGCATAACAATAACGAAATACAAAAAAAAAAAAACTATCACTTCAAGCCCTAAGTGCATTTACACTTTCTTAATACACTTAATGCTAACACTTATTGTTAGATTTCATATCTCAAGATTTAATGTTTTTAATAAAAATCACATTCCAAAGATTACAATATTGAAATAATATGATTAAAAGTGTTTAATATAGATCAGAGCTTCTTAAAGTAGTGAACCGCGGCTCCCTGGGGGGCCGTGGATTACTTACAGGGGAGCCGCGAAGAGTCGCAAATGTAACAAATAATAAGCAAAATGCATGCAATTGGCTAGTAAGTGTACCTATACATGTTACACATACAAAATTCCAAAAATAGGAGCCGTGAGATATTGACTTGGATTTCAAGGGGGCCGTGATTTCAAAAAGTTTAAGAAGCACTGATATAGATAATAATAAAATCAATTTCAAAATTATAAGTAAATAAATGTTGTTATTTCTAAAACAATAACGACCACCTCTTTGTATTTTTACCGTGTATTATTCACGAGTATCATATTTAAAACGTGAAGGTTTGATAAATATATATATACAACTTAATTAGAACGAGAACTTGAATGGAAATTTTTACATTTATCCTCATTGAGGAATCATCTTATGTTTATGCATAGTTGGGAAAAAAAAATTTCCAAGAGAAGTTTTGGGAGGTGGAAGTTGTTTGGTTTTAAGAAAAAAGATCAAAGCCCTAGAATCCGTTTCGTATTGATGATAAATTTTAGATATAGACACACTACCATTTCTGATAGCTGTATATGATTACAATTAAATGTAAAAGGTATTAAAACTCGTGAATGGTGGTTAGTATTGTGTGATTCGCCGTCAGGTAACCAGTTTAATACAAGTGCAATAAATGAATAAATTTCATCCAAATAAACGGTGGAACTATTAATTTTCTATTAAGTATTTAATTTTATTTATAAGCCACGAGTTTTCGGGACATAATAAAAATAGTTAATCCGGATTATTCAGGATTGACAACAATTCATACAACAATGTAAGTATTAATATTTTTCATATAAATTTAAAACGTTTAACTTAGTAATCTTCAGAGTGGAAATTTACCAACACGGAAAATATTTTTTATTTTGGTTTTTTCCATTTTTCTTCCTTAAATTGATAACATAATAATTGTATTATAATGACACTCGTTTCATTGCCAAAAATTTTTGTAGGTCCAAGTTGATATATTTTTTAGTTGTTTTGAAGGACTTCTAACTAAATAATATAGATGATAATAGATATTTTCATAAATGAGTTTAAACTAATTACTAGTGTTATATTTTTACTAGAATTAAAATGTAATTAATTTTAATTTGTAATTTTCAGCGAGTTGCTAACAAAACATAATAAATCGTAGCAATTCTTCAAGACAACATAAAACTTTTCAATGTTCTAAGCTTTCATTTACAAAACAAAAACTTTATCGATTTAATTTTTAATCACGTGTCAATTTTATCGCCCTCAAACGAATTGATCATTTTATCCAAATGCGTTGTGCCTAATCTTTTTATGATTTATCTAGCAGCTCATTTTTGCGTGACAATTTGACATGAATTGAATTTATTTAAAGACAATAAAACAAATTCTCGAAACCCATAAAAATCAACCTCGATTTTCCTTTAACGGAAATTCTTACGCCGAAATTCAACGCGGTAATTTTCAAAAGCATTTTTTGTATATTAATTACACTTGAAAATGTGCACGTTTGCAAAATATTAACACTTCCTATTTGCGTGTTTCAGTGAACTTTAACTATATTTACATCAACTCCCAACTCTAAGAGAGAAATTAATTTTCTTCTTTGCTATAGATCGTACAATTTTATTTATACTAATTGATTTATTTAGCTTGTTAAACGATTTGTTATTGACTTCAGTATTTTCTTTCCGATTTATTTTTATACTTCCACTGCATTGAAATAAATAAAAACAATCGATTGCAATTGTTGCAATATTTTTGCATTTAATCAACTTCAAGTTTATGGTACAATGTAATAATGGCCTTGGTTAGTTCATAAACTATATTATTAAGAATTGAATTGGTTTATATACTCGTAAATACATAGTAATTAGTGATAGAACTAATGAGAGAACATTAAATTGATAATGTTTAAGTCTTTATAATATGTTAATTGGCTTAAAGGTTTACCGTAGATACTAGATTATAACACCTTGAGATTGCGATTCAATTTGAGTGGAACCGGTTGCCTAAACTTTGACAGTATTCAAGAGCAAGTAGATATAAAATAAAGACTAATCTACGATTAAGATTAGACTTTTCAAGTTTGGACCATTGGAGTTTGATAAATTTTCTTTAATCAACATATTAAACAGATAATGGTTACTTTTATTTGGGTATACAGTAAGATAATTGGATTCCATACTAATTTTAGAAAACCACTTGGGACATATAGACCTGGGTATTGCAAGTAGAGATTCATCAACTCAAATAGTAGAAAATATTTTTTTTGAATTGTGCTTAATACTTTGATTTATAATGGAAAAAACTTCTGAATTCAATGCTTGATTTGATTTCAATTCTAATTGAGATGAAATCGCCTGAAAAAAGCCGCTAAGAAAGTTAGAATTTTGGGACGAAATATTGTACAATAACTGTTGTTTTAATAAATTACCCATTTGTTCACATCCTTACAAGTATGGAGGTATAGTTATTGACAATGTAATGGCTTCATACCATAGGAGCGTAAGCACCAAAATACAACTTTCCAGAAGAGGTGTTAAAAACTTCTTAGATTCTCTTCAACTACTATTATTTTAGAAAAGTTATAGATTCTAAGATTAACAACCCCAACCTCAGTAAATTACATAATAAACTATACAAACCAAACAAAATATAGTCCTTAAAAACGGCAGCAAATCAAATCACTAACAAAATATCTCTAGTCCTCAATATGCATTACATATAATAAAATGCTCGCTTGTTTTAAAAGGATTCTAAAACTTCAATTTTTTCTCTGTAAAAATTTGTATTGTTCACTCGGAGGAGAGGTAGGTAGACGGTATTCGGTCCTTCTGTAGGAAGTAATACTGTGGTCCTAATTAAATATAATATGTAATATGTATAATATGAAAAAATATTTCAATCCTTTCAATTTTATTGAAATTATTTTCCATTGCATATGATTTCATGTTCAATTACTTCAATAGAAATTAGAGTCATTGTTTGGTTGCATATGCCCTTTCTGTAGGAAGCTTAGATACGAACGAGGTGCTGTTCACAAATCAAAAGAATTAAAATACTAAATATCTATCCTAACATAACAAAATATAAAAGCAAGTGAAACAATTTTTTTAAATATTGGTATGTAATTGTGTGGCGTAGTGACTACGCTATAGTTGTCCTAAAATCGAAACCCAATAGAAAAATACCATTTTTCCTCAAACTAACTTTGGAGACCTTAATAATAAAAAAATCTATATTTAATATTAATAACATACCTAGATGATAGTTTAAATTTTCAAAAGATGTAAATGGACTTTATTAATAACAGGACTTTAGTGCGAAAGCTGGTCAACTAAATCATTTAAAGCAATTAGCAAACTTTATTGAACGCTTACAAATATTTCAAGGATATTAAAAGCATTAAAACGTTTTAAACTTGAATTCTTATTATTAACACAAATCTTTAAAAAAGTAACAAAATCATGAATTATTAATAATTTTTACAACCATTGATAAGTGGATTTCATATTCGAACAAACCAAATAATTCTGTAAAACTTTTATTTTTTAGACTTTCTAAAAAGCTAAAATAAAATACTAAAGCCACATTTTTCCCTCTACTAATACGAAAAGTAATTTTCTTTGAGATTCTTTTAAATATAGGTACTTGTATTGTTAAATATTTGTACTGAAGAGTCAATATAGAAGTTCTTTTTCTTTATTTCTAAAAAAGTAACTCTGGGAAAATTTGTCAAAAATAAATACTTAGTTTTGTTTTAAAATACAATATAATATTTTGTAAATAAGTCCATGAAAACACAAAAAGAAATAATCTATAATGATAGCAATATTGCATTATCACCTTCAGAAAATGGCGAGTATTCGTTTACGACGAAAAATTGGAAAACAATTAAAACAAATCTAAGCAGAAAAAAAAGTATTAGAATTAACCATTTTATTTCATTCTAATATTTAAGTACGAGTATATAATGAAGAAAAAAATTCTACCTAAAATTCCTAATTAAAAATAGCAAGAGAAATGGAGAAGAAGTTATAAAAGTTAAAAACTATCAAGAATGCTACAGTTTTAAAAGCTTAAAGGTAGACTATTAAAGTTTAATGTTCAATCTTTTTTAAATATTTTAGGAGGAAAATTATGAAAAATTATTTTTTATAATATGCATAAAAATCTAATTAAAATCAATTATTTCTTATTTCTAAGAATCTTGGTTTGAGCTTTAGCATGTGTTCCATTAATTTATATATGGCGATTAAAAACCGCTAAATAAACACAAAATTGTAATCTGTCGAATATATTTTTTAAGATTATAAAGTCTTGAGTGTTATTTTAGGTTATTTTAGGTTAATAATGTGTTTATTTATTTATTTTATCGCTTAATAATACAAGTAAGTACAATGTAATCTGCTGTAAATTATCATTGGATAGAAACAGATTCCTGCTAATTTACCTATTATTATTTTATCATTCATTTCTTTTGAGATAGTCAATATTATTTTCAATATCTTGTAACTTGTTGTTTTTACTGTAGTTGAAAATAATTTCAATTAATTACTTGTAGATTTTATTCTTCGTGGAACACTTTCAAAGAGATTACAAACTAAATGTTTTAAATTGAGTAAAATTTAAGGGGTAACGTGAAATATTCATAAACGAATTTATTACGAGGTAAAATAATCACGTGCTTATAGCCAATAATTGAAAGGCAGAAAATTAAAACAAAAATAAGTAATTATTATAATCCAAAATATGCTGCAGTTTTGTTTTAGACGAAATATTTTTAAGAATCAGAAACAGGTTTAGAATCCTCATAATTGATATTTCAAGAATTGATTGGAAACCCGAATCAAAATTTTAAAAACCCCGATCGAGCCTTGTGGAGCCTTTTGATTTGGTCATTTGCCGCTTCTATTTAAAACCTTCTTCAACCTAACTACGCTAAAAACGAACGTACATAAGTAGGCTGAAACAAGATTAATTTCCTTAAATCTTAAAATCCATTTCAACCTGTCACGCCCTGACTACAGGCTATCTAGGTTAAAATGGATACTAAGGTTAAAGGAAATAAACCCTGTTTCAGCCTGGTAGCACCTAATTACGTTCGTTTTCAGCGTAGTTAGGTTGAAGAAGGTTTTAAATCAAAGCGGCAAATGACCACATCAAAAGAATAAGGCTCTACAAGGCTCAATCGGAGTTTTTAAAATTTTTAAAATAGTTGAAAAAACCTCGGGAATAGTTGATATTATATGTACACTTTTTGTTTCATAATAATAGGAGTATATTAAAAAAAATAAAAACAAATTGCCTTCAATCAACCAAATCATCATTTTAGAAGCAACTGTTTAATTTCAAATAAGTAACATTTTTAATACTGTTTTAAAACAAAATATTATATTCTATGTAAAAAAAAGTATTGAATAATAAAAAATTAACCCTAGGGATGGGTGACCGAATTGATTCTTTTAAAAAAGTTAATAATGGAACATTTCCCCGAGTTGAAATATTAATAGAATGCATTGTCATCGACAACGAAACTACCTGTTTAATTTCAGCTCGATCCAATCACGGAAACTGGCTTAATTTGCCGTCGCCAGATTTGCGTAGCACATACATTAAAAGTTTCTTATTGGAAATGGAAAAAAATTACTTTAATGAAATGAAAAAGGTTGCTTTTGGAACGCAAAATGTCGCTTTTAATGTTAAATTAAACTGTATCAGGGACTAAATTGAGTTAATCCGTCAAATACAAGAGTTAGTAAATACGCCTTTGTGCTTATAAGGGAACATCAAGTAGACTGTAGAGTATAAAATAAATAAAAGAATATAAAAAAATTCTTTAAAAGCGTATTGTAATTATTTTCTTGACATAAATTATAAGGTTTGTTCCAGACGTTAAAGCAAAACACGTCCACGTAAGACAAAGAGCAAGGCACACTAACCAAGAGACAAGAGTGAGTGAAGAAATGTTCTAGCCCTCAGCCGTTTGGCCGCATCATGCCGAGAGCCCTATGAACGTACATTTTTATGACTATAGCTCGCCCGGGCACTGTTTTGAAGGTGTTTAAAGACCGCAAAACCAGTTTTAAATTAGGGTGAAGCCATTGCTTCATGATTTTCACTAACTCTTGTCTTTTGGTTAATGTGTCTTACTCTTTGTCATTCGATGGACATGTTTCAACATCATCAAATGGACAAGTGGAACAAACCTATAATGTATATTTTATTCTCTGGCAGACTCCCTTAAAATGAAAACACCACTGACCCTAACGTCTATTTAATACTCACATATTAGTTGATTTTGACTCGTAGTCAAAAAAGGTTACCGACTCCTGCTGTAGAGTGTAGACTGTAGAGCAGTGGTCGGTGAATTTTTTTAACCATTATCCCAAAATATTTTTGCCTTAGTCGATATTACCCCCTCATTTTGAAAGAAGGCAATGATGCAAATGTAAATTCAAAATTATTTATTGAATTAATTTACACAGAAAATAATAAAGTTGTATGAACATAATACAATTGTCATATTGGAACAAACAAAACAAAAATTAATTGAAAACTTTCCCCTTCAGGTATTGGAGAATTGATGTTGCTTCATGTTTGGCACAATAACTTCAAAATAGGGGCTTTTTGATTTAAGTTTAAAAAATGGTTTGTATAAATACTACTTAAAACGTTTATGAAATATAAAAGTAGAAAAAATTCCCTTGTTGTCCAGAAAAATTTAATTCATTTTTACCCCATTTGGGATAATTTACCTCGTAACCATCCCCCCCACCCCCGCTCCTGTAGAGCATTATATGGACAACGATTATATGGAAACGCTTACCTATAGACGAGAAAGAATATTTAATGTTGCGTGTAGGCAACCCGTTCTACACCCAGTCATCACTTTGTGCATATAAATCGTTGATAGTTTTTATTCAACGAAAGATATTAGCAAAAATATTTACGCTACGCTTTAAATAATTTCCGACCAAAACAGTGTGGGACAATTTATTTAAATGGTACAAAATTATTTTTAATTCTCTTCAACAACTCCGCTTTGCCACACCAAAATGCATTATAAATCAGATAGAACTTCCTCAGCATTCGGGCTCTATTCACATAAAATATTTTCTAAACCGATCATTGTAGGTGTTGAGTAATTTTGCTGAACGTATTGACATTTTTGAATCATTTATATTTTAATTGCAAATATAAAACGATGACCCACACCCATTTCTTGTAATTTCAGAATGGTAATTATTTGCATACAAACACCTGATTGTTTCAAAATGCACGTGACGATCAAATGATGTCATTGTTGTGACGTTAAGTAAATCATTAGCATTCATTAAGAACGTGAGATAACTCTTTTAATCACTCGGAAGTGTGAATTTGAATGTTAAGGCTAAATTATATTAAAGAAATATTAATCTTGCAATTAAAAGAATATCAATTTTAATTTCGTAATTTCACTCTAATCTACCACGTTTCATCATATCGTGCGACTAGACAGATTTAGAAATAACGACTTGTTTCTTAAATATCCCAATTTTCCAATTATTGTATTTGTTGTTTTTAAGAGAAAAATCGTTGATCCATCCCTAAAATGACTGTAGGCGGACTTGCATTGACCCAAAAAATCTCATCAAAACAAACCGTTTGAAATTCAACGAAAAATAGATTCGAAATTACGCTTGAATTAAATTTAGACTCTCCATGGCACGTAAAAATTATAATAACATATTATTCTCGTTAAACTTTTACGCCTTGCATTTATCAAATTTTCAAACTGCCACCAGTCAGTCGATGACAGTTCTTAACTTTCCATGTCTTACTCAGGAAAAAAATTGTAAATACCATATTTATATTTCATTATCAATGATTTATTTATCTATTTAAAAATAGAAATATTCACATGGTCGACTATTAATAAAAGCTCGATCTAATTTTAGGACTCTCTATTGATAAGACTTTAACCTGATTGCGTCATTAATTACAATATATTCTCAACAATTGATTGTAAAAAATGAGCGATTACTTTACAAGCGAATCGAATAATAAATTTTGAATGTGATCACTGACCTTTTTAATTATAAACCAGAGGTAGCTTAACTTGTCATACCTCTCTGTGTACTTAAAAAAAAATCTAAAGATTGTTATCAAGATGTTTTACCTAATCGTATTGTCAACTTATCAAAAAAATGTTGTCTATTTAAAACATTACTCGTAAATAATTCGTCTATGACGAAATACTCTTGATAAAGTCATTATTTGTTTGTTTTAGCAGCGCTGGATGACTTAATATTTAAATTAGTACAACGTTTAAAAAATTTCCATTCATTTAATTGTGAATAGATTTCGGCGTCATAAATCGAATGGAAATGTTGGAGCAATTACTGTGCAAATTTTTTATCAATTCGACTGTCTCCTTTTTTATTACGACACAAATTAATAGTTACATTGATAATTGATGATATTATTTTAATTGATGAGATTTTTAGAACTTCCAGATTTAATTAAAGACTGTCAATAAGTGAAATGTATTAATTAGGGTATGATTAATTCAAAAATATTTCAATGTCTTTGACTTTGAAAATTGTAACTTCCGAGGATTTTTTTACTCTTAAGACTGGTACCTAGTAAAAACGACTTAAATTTAACTTGCAAATATATAAAGAGGAAAATGGTGGCTCATAAAATAGACGATGTAACTAGTCTGAAAATTAAAATGTAGGAGTATAAAATATTAAGGTCTAGATTGTAGTATTCAGGAAAAGAATAATAATAATAATAATAAGATGAAACTAGGTGGTAAAAACGAACCTTTAGAGAAAAAATAAGCTGAATACTTCTTAAATATTTTTATTGGACATTATGTTATAATATATAATATAATATTAAGCCAAGATATTCGCCGTGGAGTTCCCTTAATTGCGGGATTCCGAAGTTAAAATGGCGGGGATTGTAAAATACAATGTAAGATTTATTTTTGAGGTAAAATTAACAGTGAATTTGGTGGTAATTTTTAGTGGTAGTTCGTACGTTGATTTTTTAATATTCACGATGTATGACCCACTAGGGGATCCGCACTAAGCCCCACGCAATTATTTGGCCCTTTAACAACCAAAAGTTGCCGAATCTTGGCTTAGGGCATTTTGATTTAATTGAATAGTTGTGGGGCACTTAAATTTTCTACAAAGAATCCTAAGAAATTTTCATGAAATTGAATAATTTTTCTAAAAATATTTCCTTGTTGATATTCAATAATCAATCATTTTATCTGCTCCATATCGGTACAACATTCTTAGAACATTACGAACCTTTAAGTTAGGTTCTAGAATCTAGATATTTAGAATTATCTATTTATTTATACGAGGGATTTTCAGCCCAATCTCTGTGAAACTTGTGAAAGGTTCCTTGGAGTGTTTAGAGGAATTCCTCAACTGATCGCTATATTTTTTTTATTAGTTTACTATTAAGTATTTTTCTACTAGATAGACTTTGATAAACTACATATTTAGTACTTTAACATGCAATTCTTTCTAAGAACCTCTTGAATTCAATATCATATAAAGCTGATAGAATTTTACTCTGAAGGTGCTAATTTACTAACCAATGTTTGTAACCTTAGTTAAAAACTATTCAAATTTAAACAAACTAACTTCAATTCTATTTTCTATCATCCCTTTTGGTTCTGGGAACGCCAGAATGTACCGAGCCGAACTGAACCGTGCCTTTATCTAACTGTCCCTACATTTGTAAGATTTTTTTTAAAACTACAAATCAGAATCAGATGAAAGTTTGACAATCTCTTCAATGTTAATTTGGCATTTTAAGCAAAGAAATTCTCTTGGAAACTGTAGTTTTGATATGGGCACTATAAAAAGTTCAAATAATACATGGAAAAAAATAGTGGTGTAAAATTTACAACACTAAACTAGTAATATGTTTACTGCACTTTGTGTTCACTATAACCACAAATGTAACATTCGATAACACACTGTGTTGTATTCAGCTCTAACGCATAGTATTTTTAACTACCATAGTGTAGAAAATATATGTAGCTGTTACAACTGCTGAGTGTTGTACAATTAACAAATTTTGGCGTTTGCGCATGCGTTACGTTTGTACAACATAACCAATAATTTTAACAAATAAATGCAAGTGTCAAAAATTCAACAACATTTTTACTAATTCGTGTTGTAAAAAATAATACTACAGTTTTTTTATTACACTTGACTGGTAAACGTTACCACACGTGGTGTCATCCTAAATAATACTAGTTAATGTAGTAAAATTAACAAGGGATGTTGTTAAAACTACAACAAATTTTTTCCGTGTAGGTTTGTTCCAGACGTTATAGCAAAACACGTCCACGTAAGACAAAGAGCAAGGCACACTGACCAAGAAACAAGAGTGAGTGAAGAAACGCCCAAGCCTTCGGCCGTTTGGCCGCAAGAGGCCGAAATCCGATCTATGAACGTACATTTTTATGACTATAGCTCGTCCGGGCACGGTTTTGGAGGTTTTTAAACACCGCAAAACCAGTTAACTCACTCTTGTATCTTGGTTAATGTGTCTTACTCTTTTTCATTCAATGGACGTGTTTCAACATCAACAAATGTACACGTGGAACAAACCTAACGTGATCTATATAAGCACTATTTTATAAACTCAACAAACTTAGGCGATTGATGTGCTGATTCAGAAAAAAGTTCTGATTTGTCCGATAAAACGTATTTATTCAGAACAGATCAAAAGTATTTAGATTTTCACAGCCCCACTTGTTTGAACGTTTTCAATTACAAATTTTTAAAAGTTTATGAATCCTGAAAAGCTAGCTTCAATAGTTTGTTGACGACACTTCTAATGGTCACGAATTTTTATTGAAGACGAAGACATTTTTGAATTCATGGTAGCCTAGGTCCTAGAGAAGTTTTCTAATAAAAAAATTAAATTAATTTTAATTTTTAGTACCTACTCCTCTTAAACAATTTGGAATGAAAGTGCATTTAGATTTCGAAAAAAAAGCACTCCTTAACAATGCCTAAACTATTTATCTCTACTAATATTAAATAAGTAGTTATACACCAACATTGTTATTATACGCCAGTGTTACTGTGAGTTATTGCTATTATTCATAAAAAATAGTCAATATTAAGTCTTAAATGAGTCTGGTTTATTATTTCCCTAGGTACTTAATTTACTACTTTTTTATTTTCAAATATAAATGAGTTACATTGTTTTTAAATGCGAGTACAATAAATAATTTAAGCTAGTAAATTTGTTATTTTAGAGAAATGTAATAAATTATTTTTTAAAAAAGTTGGTAATTTTATTTATCACAAGTAAAACTTGATTTGTGAAATAGGAAAAGTACAAGAAACGAATTTTAGACTCAATAATATTTTGATATGTGTTTGACGAGTTAATAGAACATAAATTCTAAAAACCGCGTTATCAATTTCGCAACGTTATTATTCATTGTGTATATGTATTTCTGTAATAAACGTCTACCGCTAGTGAGTGGAAAATTCCATTTCATAACGTGATATAACCATTATACTCATTCATTTCCTGTAAGTGTTTCTTCTACGAAAAATCATAAACTGAAGAACTTAATTGTAAAAAAAAACTTGTCCAAAAAATTAACCTTGAATTGATCGGCGATTTTTGATTTGAGTTCCACACGAGCGGAAATTTTAAATGATATAACCCATGTGAGTTCCTATTTATATTTTGTGCACCTTCTATTTATTTTTTGTGCACTAAAAATTTAACTTTAGAGCTCTAAAATTAATCATAAGTGTCGCTTTGCGATCGACATGTTAAGAACTTGAAAAAGAGATGAAATATCTGTTCATAAATATGGTAATTGATGCTGCAATAAGTTGACAATGGGTAAATAATAACGTATTGTTAAGGCTTATTCAACCTTAACCGTTTCGAGTTTTATATATATATAAGATTTTTTTTTAATTTTTAAGGCATTGTGTGAATTTTTTTTGAACCAGGGATGTCCATTATATTTGTAGCCTTGACTATACAAGGGCATTATCTGAGTCATAATAAGACAAAAAACCTCTCGGAAGTAACTTCTATTCTTACACTTTTTGCACAGGTTTTTTGTAAAGAGATTCTAGAGTGAAAAAGAAAACGGAAATCCCCTAACAATAACCTGATTATGAAAACAAAATTTGCATTGAAAACGGTGGTTGCTTTTTTTAAAATCTGCACCCAACCCTATCAATTTTTTCCTTTAAATAATTATTCCCTACGAATGTAAAACTAAAAAAAAGATTGTTGGAATGGGAGAGAGATTTTCAATGGTTCGTTTTTGAATAGAACTGGTCTCTCTTTACCAAATCTGATCGTGGTCTAGACAGAGAATTTTTTCTCTGTTTGATTTTTTTTTTTCGTTAAATCTTTATTTGTGTGTTAAATCTATTTTAATATATTCAGTAAGTAAAATATAATTCTCCTTCTTTTTCGTTTTGCTTATTCTCCCATTCTTCTGGCAATGTCTTTTTCTTCATCTCTTTTATGTATCGTAAACCTGACTTTCAAGTGATTAGAAAAATAAAAGCAGATCTAAAAGTTTCAACTCTAAAAAATTCAAACTTATTCGATTAAATTTCCTAATTCAAATATTTAAAATTCAAAAGAAAATTTTTTTAATGAAAATGTAATTTTTATCTACCAGTTCGTCTTGGTTTTGTGGTGGAAATTCAAGGTTTGTTTGAGGTAGGCAAGTTTTGAATCACCTATATAAACCACCACAAATACATAGAGCATGTGGATGGAAGCATAAAGTGGTGACCTGCTTAAAATGCTGGTTGAGCGGAGCTAGTGGAAATTTCCATTCGAAAAGAAGATCTTTCGATTCCGGAGTTGGCAAATTGCAATCTTCGTGTTTAATCTACAAGCGAATCGACTTTAAATTGTAAAACTAACCAAAAAAAAACAAACAATGCACCGACTTGAAAGTAAAACTTGACTATCCCAGACTTTTTTGATAAAAGAAAAGGGTCAATTAGAGATTAATCTTAAAAAAATAAGTCAAATATTTGTATATTTATTTTATGATTTTCAGGTTATGGTTTAAGACTAACTTTATATGACTTCCGATATGTTTTGCTAATCAAAACTTTAAAAGGAGTTTATTTTTTAAACATTTTTTACATCTAGTTTTACAAAATGAAAAACTATCTAACGAAAATTTGTGGTTTTTACTTATTTTATTTTCAATAGCTTAATGGTATAAGCAGTTACAAGTTGTTTTTTCCCCAGTTCTATAACGTTGCCTAAATTATTGTTCATAATATTTAAGGCTGTTCCATATATAACTAAACCTATTTACAGACTTTAATGAAAATTGATAGAAAAATCTCCAATATCTTAAGAAACATAATCCTGAATTTCTAATGGTTGAGGATAATTTTGAACTAAAATAAAACTAAAAGAAATTATTCTCCAGAAGTAAAATTTTAACATGCATTCTTATGGAGAAATGCAAATGGCCGTTGAAAATATTCATTGTGAAAAAGTAAATTTACAGAAATTGAGAAAACAATTTTGGAAAAACACAAAATCATTAAAGAATGCAATAAAATATTTTTTCTGACCAAATATATCGCGGTGTATGTTGAGTAAAAAAAATATTCTTCCAATACTATAAAGTTCACATACGACAAGAGATAAGAGATGAGAAAATGGGAGAAAGAAGACGCGAACTCTGATCTAGTAACAATAAACATAAGCGACATCAAAAGTAAGATGTGTATGAGCAAATATGCCAACAGCTGATGAGGGAACAACCTTAATCAATCTTGAATTCAAAGGTTTATAGCTCTCTCATTTTGTTAAGTTCTGGTGAAATTTTGATTGTATAGGTAAATATTTTAATACGGGGTCTCAAGCTTCCTGTAGTACGTTGATTTTTATAATATGTTTTAAAACTTAATAAAAATATGCAAAAACAAAACATGGTATATGCATCAGTACATGCATGCAACATAAACTTTTTTTTCTAAGCTCAATATTAACTCGATTCAAAACTAAACGAACTTTTTAATTTACATGTATGTACATTTATAATCTCCAGGAGGCAGAACTGTACTCATTATCAGTAAAATGTAAAGAAATGATGGACAATTTCATTCATGTTAACTTTTAAAATCAAAAGCTTCTGAAAAGTTACACGAAAATAGAAATAAGTTTGCCAGGGGTGTAAGAGAGAGTGTAAGCTCTTTACATGGGTCTATAAAATGTTTACAAAAATATAAATCAACGGAATCAAACAAGAAAGAATCAGATAGAGACAGGTTAAATTTCAATAATGAATGTTAAAAATGCTTTACCTTAAGAAAAGTTTTGTTACATTTCAATTAATAATTTTTAGTTTACTTTAAAAACTAAATTTAAACGATTCGAGTTTTACAATAAAATTTTCATTTTAACATGGGTCATTTAAAGATGGTGAGTTTGCATGTTGAAAAGCAAATTTCAACAATCAAGATTTATAAATTTAATACTATTAAAATTATAGAAAATTATTCCCTGTGCAAAGAAGAGTAATAAATAAAAGTGTTAAATTTTTTCATAGCTCAAACACAAAAAAAATTGATTAGTATTCAATCTAATGTAGTTAACAATAATTTTAAAGGCTCCAAATAATTCTGAAATTATGCAATTTTTTCATGTCTCTGAACCTCTTAAAAGTTTATTATATGCATACGATCAATTCATTTTTTTACATATTTCACTTTGGAATCAATCAAAAATATTTTTTTCTTATTGTTCACGATTAACGTTCATTTTTTCTGTTACCTCATAAAATTCAGATGAGGTAAGTTTTCTTTATGAAATTGCCTGATCAAATATTGACATCGTTTATTTCGCTTATAAAATCTAATTAAATTTATATGAATTTGATAATCAGAAATCTGCTATTTATTTTGGAATGAAATGTATAAATAGTCTTTTTATTATAAAGCAAACACAAATTGTGATATTACGAGGATATTTTGTAAGCTGAAAAAAATTAATACCAGTAGTTTTCTTTCCGTATAACCAAGGTAAATGGTATGTTCAAACTAAAACTATAATTATTATATATTGATAAAATGTGAAGGAAAGTGATGCAAGCCTTGAAATGCAACAGTTGCGGAAGTGCATTTGTACAGGTAAAAATTTCAAGTGTTCAAATCATGACCTTGATTACCGGGAGTTAGGTGCTAAATTTTTTGTTATACTTGTATAGATATGATAGGTTTCATCCATAAAGTACATATTTGTGCAAAAATTTATTATATATTTTCTTTAATATCATTTTTGCGCGTATTTGGTTTTCTTTGTAGTCCAAATTAAACCAGACACGCTAACAAGTTTGATCAATATGATTGCGTCGTACAACCCTCATTGCAATATTTTTTATGTTTGATATACGCAATTCAGTCTCGGGGCTACGTCATTTAAACCGAATAAAATTGATCGAACCAATTTACGATAAAATAATAAACATAAACAAAATGATATGATCATGGGCGTATCTTTTAGTCTAGGGAGGAAAGAACCTTTGAAGAAGCATTCTGTAGCTTTTGTTGATTGGGATCTAATTTTTTGTTCTCATTGTTAAAAATCGTATCAAGAAATAATATTTATTATAACTGTAAGCATAACAGTTGTTACCTTTTCAAGTACCCTTGTTAAACCAATTTCTATATAAATAAGGTTCATATTAGAAGTGCTATTTCGATTATTAAACACTAGCTGATACCCGCTCGCTTTGCTGAGAGTATGTAAATTTAGAGTATCTAAATTAATTTGATTGATTAATTGATAACCTACCTTCACAACAAAATTTAAAAATTAACTACTAATTACTTACTTAATTAACTACTTTTCTCGGAAGAGATATTAGCTATCTTACAGGTTCATTACAATTTTAAATATAAAATGTTCCTTTAGACTTGAATATTTTTCATTTCAAATGTCATTTATAAACGTTCAGCTATTTAAGTAGTATAGATTCGTAGCTATCCTACAAGAACCGTGCCTTTTTTTAGGATAAATGGTAATCAATACGTTAAGATCTGAAGTATCTTTAACAAAAATTCATTAAAATTAGTTCCGTTATAAGTACTTGTTAGTTATTTAAAAATTTAGTATATTTTAATACGTTTATTTCTAATTAATATCTTCGACAATGAACAATAGAGAAATTCAAATAAATTAAAATTTCATTATTAATTTTATCGGGTGTTAATTGAAATTCATAGTATTTATTTTCCAGTAAATTTGGTCAATTTTTTACTTTAAACTTTGTAGAGGTTTCTTTTGCTACTTCGTAAAATTGGTCAGGCCTTCTTGAGGAAAATGTGTTAAAATGCTATTTGACGAACTTTAACAAAATTTACCGAAAATACACGGTCTCTGTAAGATTCAATTGTTATGCTATCCTATGTAGGGTGACCAACCGTACCCTTTTAAGAGTACATGTACCTTACATACCTAATTGGTGTAGAATTTTTTCAACTATATGTCCTAAGTAAGGACCAGCATAAGATTTTTACATTTATAAGAAAAAGATAGCAATAAAACAGCCACTACGTGCGACGTACAATATCCAGTCGCTCTGCCAACGCTTTTTAAATCTGTGATATCTTCTAAGATATTAATTTTGATGATATGCTGTAAGGAGCAAATTTGATCTACATAAAATGCACAACGTATCTAATGTATTTAATTTGATTAGGAATAATACTGTACTGTTTAAAATAGCTTGATAAATAAACAATAATTTTTTTGTAATATGTAAAAAATAAAAATGGTTCTTGTGGGTTATCCTTAGGAAATAGACATATATCGTCGCGGACTTTCTTATCAATCTTTTTATGATACACAATTTCGCCCTGTATGAGTTTGATCTATCTCGTAAGGTTTACCCAGCGTTTGCAATGTAAGTGCACAAAAATATGTTTATTATGACATCATATAACACATCTTTGAATTTCCCAACTTTTCTCTACTATAAGATGCATGTATTATACCTACAAACCTTCCTCTTGAATTACTCTATCAATTGAAAACTGAAACTTGAAAACTGCATTAAAATCCGTTTTGTAGTTTAAAAGATCTAAGGTAACAGACAGCGGGAGCGACTTTGTTTTATGCTATGTAATATGTAAAGAAGATTACTAAAATATGGATTATAGATACGGAGTATAGCATAATCCGCTTAAAGTAGCTCCAATTATAGTGTCAATCGCTTAGTATGACGGCATAGTATTACAGTGTGAAGTTTGGTTTTCATATAAAATTCTTTATAATAAGGATCACATGCGACTGTAATAAGTGATAAGAACAATTACCCATAATTCGTGAAAATTATTAACTAGGAACTTATGAATTTTACTTCATTTAGCTATTCTATTGAATAGAACAGTATTTAGGGATAGTTATTGTAAATTGTCACCCTACAGGGGACGCTGCTTCTTCGTTACGCTCATGGATATGGTCGAGTGAGCAATTGAATGAGGATAACGAGGGCCAATTAGTGAGGATGATAACGTGTGGTACATCCTCCACTGATTTATTCTGATAATACCCAACAAATTTTCGCTGCAGAGGTCAGATAAATAAAAGCGAGTCGATTATAATTTTGTCAAGTCTGTGGCTGTGTAAGCTATTTGCAATTTCCTCGTTAACGACTGAGATTAGGAAATATTTAGCTAGTTATTATTTGGTTAAACAGTAATCAAAACACTCACATGAACGAAATCGGTTGTAAAAAATCTAAACATCATGCCAACGTCGAATTCCTCGCGGCGGTGACCATGAACTTGGCAGAAAAATCTCCCAAACAAAATGCGCAATAACTCGACAGTGGCTTGCATCAATGAACTTTTCGAAGTTCCATCGCGAACGAGGCCCACACATTTTTTGTGTGGATTTAAATTTAGATTCATTCACCTCCCTCGGTCCACCTGAAACCAAAAAAAAAATTGATTGATCGATCTTGATGACTTGTACTTAATATATAAATATTTTCGATCACCACTTAGATATGAATTTATGAGCGACACTAACGCCCACGAGGAATTCAAATCTTTTTGTTCTGCAATGCAAAAAAAGTAGTTTGAATGGAATTATGGCGCCGTTATTTAGTAGAAAAAGAATGAAAGTGAATTCAACTACAAGCAAAACTTTAATAGGTTACTAAAAAAGAAATAAATGTGGCATTATGTGTCTTAATTGATTAAGAAACCAATAAAAAATCTTAATTGAAACAGAAATATTAACATTATTAATGGGTCTTCATAAAATAAAAGGGGTGGTGAAATGTCCAAATGTAACTTAAGTTATATTTGGAATTTTGAATTAAGTATGATAAAATGCATCTGTTTAATTATTTCGCAAGTAAAAACATTTTTAAAGTCTTACAAATTCGTGTTATAATTTAGAGTAAAAATGATTTGCAAATTTTTGAGATAACTATTGAGATATTTTGTTTATATTTTTCACAAGTTTAAAATTCAATTTTGATTAGACTCATCACTAAATCATAATTTGCACGTATAAGATTTAAAAATAGGCTCCAGATCAATTAAATTTTTGAGGTACTAATTTTAATTTTTCCAATAAAAATCTTCGAACAAAACGTAAGTATAACACTTACTCGTATACTTTATATGATTAAAAAATTCTTTGCCTGAACGGATTGAACTCATTTATCAAAACTTGAAAGCTTAATGTAACAATTTTTTATCATTTCTGATGACCCTTAGTAGTTCTCGAGTTTGGCCACTTCTAAACAAACTATTATAAGCTCATTTATTATGAGGAGATTATGGTGGATTTTGAATTTCCCTTCAACCCTCCATCAACTATCACAAGAAAAATTCCCGATTTAGCCTTATTTGAAAAAAATCTAAATATGAAAATATTAACCAAAGTCCATTTCCAAATGTGTCTGTAGAACAAAATATCGAAATGAACTTACGCGATTTTACTAAAGAGTCACTAAATTGTACGGGGTGAAATCGTAGGGTGTTGCTATTGTAAATAAGTTTGTTTTATTTGAAAAATAATTTAAATTAAATATGTATAGGTACCATCAACTTGATCGCACATAAAGTTTACAATGAAAAGAAAAACATTTTTTGCCACTAAAACAAAAAGAAAAATATTTTCTAGTAAAAATCATCTACAAGGAGTGTTCGTAACCACAACAATTGAAGTTATTAATATTTTATTTTTCATATACTCGTAAAAAAAAATTATTTTTTAGAACACAGACCCTTAAAACCAGTAATGTTCTTTACATTCATCAATTTTTTTTTCATGGTGTTTTAGTTTTAATTATGAAAAGATAATATGTGAACTGATAAACGATTATTTATTGCTCTAAATATCGATATTAAAATTAAAGTTACTAATGTAAAAATTTTACTATTTAATTACGCTAAGTTAGTACCAATTATCCCTGGTGGTGCTAATAAAATATCATTAATTTAATATCTACATTAACTACGTAATAAAAACTTTATTAAGTTTTTACTTTTACTTGATTAAATGTTAACATCTTTCAATATTTCCATCAATTCTATGACGCATGATAAAAAAAATTATGTTTAATAAGTCGATACAGAAATTTTTTTTCCTTAACTATTAATCATAAAAAGTTTAGACCAAAACAAAATTCCAAATCAATTTTCCCAAAAATGTTCACTTATTTCTAATAAAAATTTATCGTTTTAAATTTTTCTTCAATAATAAATTGGGTTTATTACATCTATTTTTTGTAGTTTTTTGAATTACACAAAATAGGTATTGAAAGAGTTATAAGGAGTTTGAACTTCGTTTTAAGTCTTTATATTCAAAAAATTTATAAAAATTCAAATAAAACAGTTCCCGAAATGGCTCGTAGTAATTATTTTCTATTTTCTTATCTGAAAATATGACTCGGAGCGAAAAAAGCCACCTCATATGAAGAAGTTGCTGCCAAGACAGAAGCTTATTTTTAAGAGCTGAGTAAATTCTATTTTACGAGGGTGTAAAGAAATGAGAAAATGAGAGAAAATTAGGAAAAGTGAATCGAACTGAAAGAAAATTACGTTGCAAAATGAAAATAAAAATATTATTATTATTTTTTTATAATTTTTTATTTGAAAATTTTGCGTTTTCATTTCTTAAGGGTATTTATTAATATACCTTCGTAGATACATTGCTTATAGATAATAGGTTCTTTCGCGGATCTCATACTGAACCGATAACGAATCACTCTAAGTGGATTTAGGATAATCGCCAAGCCCATACACGCTTATGAACTGTTTAAGGTTTTTTTTTTAATTACCAATGTTCGTGGGTTCTCGTTAATCCTCGTCTTACTTCCGAACATTTTTAAACTCGTTCACGGAAAAATAACCCTTGATCAGTTCATAAGTGTGTATGGGCTTGGCGATTAGGTATCCTAAATCCACTTGGAGTGATTCGTTATCGGTTCAGTATGGGATCCGCGAACGAACTTATAAATAGATGCTAAGAGATCAGTCAGATTTAAGTTTTAAATTATTCTTCTTCTTTTTATCCAACGCCCACGCTTGACATTTCTGTCATTCAGTGCCGCGCCGTCCAATAGAGGTTGGAGACTAGTTGGTTTTGGTTGCAGTTTTAAAAATATAATTCTTTTAATAAGAAATTAATAACTTATAATTTTAGAAGTTGTAAATTTAAACAATATAAATTTTTAATATTTTCAAAAATTATTTCATAATTTTGAATCATAATAATAGCTGTTTCTCTAACAACTTTGTTTTTATACTAATTGGTATAATTTATCAGTTTTTAAACCAAAGTTATACTTAATTCTCTACTGGTTTGATAGAGAACTAGGTTTACTAACATACAACTAAATAATATTTTTTAAAAATTAGAAAAATAAGACTTTATTAACTTTTTGTGTCAACTAAGAAACTATGATTTGTTCGAGGAAGTGCTTGAATAACATCCAAATAGAAAAGTTAAGAGAATCTCCAAATTCTAAAGTTTTCACATTACTGCCCAAAAATTGTCATCTTTTATTTACTTCACTTCTCCGCATAACCATAATTTGATTCTAAGAACTTTTCGCATGTATTGCACCCTTCCTTAATCTCTCTTCATTACCAATGGTAATTTTAAGTTTCTCGTGTCATCAAATAAAAAAAAAACACAATTCTAATGTTATAGGAGGATACTTATTATCTTTTCAATTTTTGATCGAAATTGGTGGTTTGGTTAAATTAATACGACCATAAAAAACTAAATGCCTTTTTGGTCACATTTTTCAACATTAGAATGTTATAGCCTTGTAAACTAAAAATAAACAGGGAAATACAAAATAAAATAATTATAAACATTTATCAATTGTAAATATTATTACAATGTATTTATTTTATTAATAAATAATCATATTATGTTGTTATTTTCAAATCTGCAATAATTCTTGACAAACTTAAATAAGAGAATAGTAAAAATCTGTTTATAATTTTACTTCTCTTTACTCTTTATATTATAATTATTGTGATGTAAATCTATTAACAAGATTATTCTAATTTCAATTGCAACACGTTTTGCTGCACCGTGATAAACCACGCCCATTGATCTGATCATAGGTGATCAGATTTTATCACTTCATATTCATATCACTTTTAGTCATATCAAAGATGTTTTCTTGAAAAATATGGGACAGTGCTGTGAGACAAATATTCTGTTGAAATTATTCTAATCTCAAATTCACCCACAGCCCAAATTAGCTAGTCGAAAATTGGTCAATGTGTGGGTTTCAAAAATTACTTTTGTTCTACAAAAATCATAAATTTACAAGTATATAATTAGCATTGATATGTTTGATTGAAAGGAAATGGTTTTTGAATGAATCATTTTTAAATTTTTATGTAATTTTTTTTCTTCTAAGAACGACCTTTAAAGAACCATTGATCCAATCAAAATACTTTCGTTATTTGGAGAAAACAAAATATTTAGAAAATTAAAGAATTGAATTTTTAATTGGAATCGTACTGTGATAAGAAAAATGATTTTGATAACTAAAAATCCCTGAAGTTAAAATTATCTATGTATTAACTAGAAGGGCATAATTACTAACAATAGATAATAAAACCCTCTATAAAATCCTACGTGATTATAATCTAAGTACATATTGACTTAGATTTCTTTTTTTTTTTTTTTTTTTTTTGGAATTCAGACAAGGCTAAACAGTTTTGTCAATAAAAAATCAAACCGAGTAGAAATTATTGAAGCGAAATGTCAAACGAAAAACGACTCAACAATATTTGCTCAAAATTCATCAACAATATTTATTCTTGTTTTTATTACTTGCGATCACGAGCTCAATGAAAATTAAAACGTCCACAAAACGTGTGACGACTATTTTCACCAGAGGTGTGATTATTATCTCATACACACCCCTTTTTTAATCTCTCAAACATCTTCTTTTGCCCTCAGGAAAGCAATTTCAGATCCAACAAGTTTTTGATTAGGGCCTCAAACAATTGGCCATGACCTAATTCACTGCGATTCTCGCAACCGAGGGTCAAACTACGACGAAATTTAAGGGTTCTAAATAGGATGTCTTCGTGTAATTTATCTGAATTAACATATGAGCTTTAATAGGGGACTGTCCTTCATAATAAATACAAGGGGACAACAAGAAGCCTGTGTTGTTCCATTGAATTTAATACTTATATATAGAATTTATACGATTTTTGCGACAACCTTTTTATCATTGAAATTAGGTATAAAAGACTTGAAACCAGTTTCGCTGAGGGTTGTATAGTATAAAAGGTTTTTGCAAAGAAAATGTGCACTCGTATAATATGTTTGTGGAAGACCGTGAATAGGTCATTTTTTGCGTTCGATTAATATGGGATTGAAAGGACAAAAGTATGATAAGATATCGAAAGAAAAAAGTCTGGTGTCACTTTTGAATGAGTTGAAGTTTCTCTTTTTCGCTAGTTACTTCTCTATAGATTATAAATATTCGTTATCTATATACATTAATAGAAGCTATATTTACTTAATAGTTAGCGCTGCATAATAAATTTATTTTCATACTACGCAGGTATTTTTCAGATAAGGTATACGTCATATTTTATGAACTTCTTCAAATCACTCAACCTACAATAAATACTGAAGTTAAAGCGATAACGTATTTGGACTTAAAAAGTAACGAAAACTATGAAGTAAAATAAAACCTATTATTTGATATAGATAACATTACAATTTAGTCTAATTTAAAAGGTATTAAAATTTTTTTTCCAATTTTCTTTATAAATACCCCTACCTTGACCGAGGCTATTTTCAATTTAATTTAAAAAATTACTTATATAGGTTTAATATACTTATAAGGTTTGTTCGAGATAAAAATAAAACCGTACTGTTACGACACAAATTCTGCGCAGTATACAAGTATGGTAATTGTTTGTCTATTGTGCATTGATTGTACTGTAAATGTACGGTTTTATTGTCATTTGGAACTGTCCTTTAACCCTATCCCTACTTAATCCTGTATTGTAGATAGAGTAAAATTTATGAGTTCCCGTTCAACCTTTTCACGGCTGGGCCGTGTCAAAGGATTAAATTTTGACAAAGGTAGTAAATCTTTTAAGAATGAGAACAAAAAAGAGCTCATTATACAATTTTGCATGCACAAAATATTGTACATCTTTGCCTTCTTGGGAGCATTTAAAGTGAAACTTCAATGATTTTGAAGGTTTCAATGATTTTTAAAACAAACGTAAAAATAATTAAAAATTCTAAATACAAAACCACTTGAGAGTACTACAAAAAGTTTGTTGACACATGAAGAGGTAAACGAGGCTTATCAGAAGAAAAATGGCACAAATCATAAGAAGTTATGATGAAAAACACCTTTTGTCGATCATCTCAATAAACCAAGCATGCTAATTAACCTATGTATAAAATATGAATACCTACTATACATATTTTGAGACTATAGAAAAATATATTTAAAAAATAAAGAGTACCTATATTTTGATGCATTAGAACAATGATTGCCAAACTTTGTTGCCCCATGGACATCGTTTTGTAGTTAAAGCTTTGTCACGGGTCCTCATAAGAAGACAGAGTGGCTCTCAATAGCGAAATGTAATAAAAAACACGCAGCTCATTGTTATCTCGCTTAGATGTTGTCCCTATGAATTGTTACAATGACGGTGTTTTCAAATATTTTTCTTTGACTGTTTGAAAAAAACGACAAAACTTTGGTTGCTTTCCATTTACACCAAAAAGGAACACTGTGTAACGCAGTGCTCGATAAAGTGCTTTCCATCAACGACAATGTCAAACACGGCTGTACACTGCGCGACACTCGAAAAAGCCGTGTTTGACAATGTTTCACCGTGTTTTACCAAGGATTACCAACACAAAAGAGAAGAATTCTTTTCTCTGCCTATGATGGCCTATGATTATTAATTATTCAGGTTCTTCAAGTTGGTATTAAAAAAACTTAAATTAACTCACGGAAATAACTTCTGTTTCATTTAACGCTCTTACACAAGTTTGACAGTGTTTTGCAATGTAACGCAGAGTCGCTCTGTGTTAATAAATGGAAAGCAACCTTTATCTTTAGTGTCATTTAGGATTTTTATTAAATGTTCCTAAACTTGGAAGGTTTCATTTAATACGTTTCCGTAATTTTATTATATAAAGATAAAAGATACTCAAGTAAAGTACTTTACGAGTACCCCCTAACAGTGCTCAGAGACCCTCAAATCAATTTTGATTTTTCACGGGCCTAATTTCGAATGGTATCGACAACCTCTGGAGGTTTGTGAAAAACCACTTTGGGAACCACATTAGAATTATAAATTGGCCAAGATTTAATTACACCTATTTACAGTGAGTTCAAAAATTTTTGAATATTGTTGCTATCTCTAGAAAGTAAAAGTTTTGAACACGAGACACGCATAAACGGAATGTTTTTAAGGCGTTTTTTTTTCCGCTTTGCGGATCCCAGGATATTCCTTCCTTTTATCACTGCGACCAAGGAGGTCTATTGTGATGTGAGTCTCTGTGTTTACTAGGAGAGCTCCAAGCTTTTAAAGAAAGCCAGCACCTGCCCAGGTGCTGCCGTTGCTATCTCGCTAGTCCGTCTTTCCGAGATGCTGCAGTCTTCTTTTGAAAGCTTCCTTGCATGAGCACAGTAGATGCTTTGCTGTTTTGCCGCTTTCCAGCAGAGATGACATATGTTAGTATCGGCTTTACCGAGCTTGTGAAGATGGTAATTCAGGGTACAGTGGCCCGTACAGAGACTTGTTAGTAGCCTTACGTCCCTTTTGCCGAGTGACAATATGTCATGAGTTCTATTTTTGGAGTACTTTATGATTTTCTTAGCTTGTCTATGCCCCGGAGTATTCCTCCAGTGCGAAGCCTTGGTTTTAGTCTCCCAAGCCAGAAAAGCGTTTTTGATTCTACTTTTTGTGATTTTACAGAAAGATTCAGGTCCTATGAGGTCTGATGAGGCGCCATTTTTGGTTTTTAAGGCGTTAGTATAGTTTATACAGTCGTCAAGTGAAAGGTAATAGTTTGTACTTTGTGGGGTATACCTTAAAAAAGTTAAGCCAAATAATAACTAAATAACGCTTATGTAATAAAAAGAAACATCTTTAAGCACCAAACGCCATATAAATATTTGAAAAGTAACAGGAAACAAAAAAAAAAAGATTTTCTTTTTTAAAAAACTCAATTTTTCATATTATATAGTGTGTTTAAAATAAAAACGTAGGTTTCGTAACGGTACGTACCTATATAAAAAAGGTAATAAGTGAAACATTAAATTTTTGCAAATTCAATATTTACTTACTATAGGAACCTTTATGAATTTTTCTGAACTCACAAATGAAAGAAAAATTAAAAACGTTTTAAATTACAAATTCAATTCTATTTGTATATATTCTTCAAATTTATTGACGCTCCAAACATTCTAAATTCAAAAGTTCAAACTAATAAATTTTTGTGCTGATTTTTAAATGTTTCCTAACCAATATTTCAAAGTGTGTAAGGCAGTGATAAATTAAATTTATTGAGATTTTGCAACTCTTGTTGTTGGTATCGCTAATATTCAAAAGTTAAATTATTTGTTTTTAGCTTTCATTTTGAGATCAAACAGCGACAAATAAATTGATATATAAACTATAAGTTTACCAAGTGCATCGACCAAATTTTAGTTGCACAGCTATTATCAACCAAAATGGCTATTTTATCTGCTTCTTATATACCTAGTAGGTATATATAAAGTTTCTTTAAGAAAATCATGATCTATAAGAGTTCCTAAGAGTGGAAAAAATTTAAGATAACCATTTTAGAAGGTATAATAGTTCTTAGTATCCACTGTTTGAGTTTTATTTTTTCCATGTTCTTAATATTTAAAGTTGAAAAGCTTTTGTCGGACATATGTCTGTCATTTGTTCACGAATTAAGCTTTGAAAGTAACAGATTTAATAATTTTGTAGATCAGAGATACTATTTCATATCATTCTATCTACAAATAAATTTATATAACACCAATTAATTAAAAGCTTATAATAATAAATTAACTATTAATAATATATGTATAAGCTCTAAATACTTGTAAACTTTTTAGTAAACATCCTCAGATCTTATTTATTTTAATAACATTTTTAAGAAAAAGAAAGTAACACTTGTTTTAAGATGTGATAACCTTTTATTGTTAAAAAGAGATAAAAAAGACAGAGTTTATAAAATTAATCTAATTCTGCTTCCTTTAAGTATTGCATATAATCGTCCTTGAATCCCTAAGTTGTAAACTTAAAAAAAGGATTTATTAATACACTAATATCTACTAAGAATTCAGGTAATTTTATATAGCCCACAGTCAGAGTCGAGGTTCATATTATTACATCAATATTATACCATATTAAGGTTATTACGTCTATCTATCTTATGGAGTAATAGATTAATGAAATATCATTAGTCAAAAATAAAAAAAACAGTAATTCATTGCCATTTGGATTTAGTCAACTGAGACTTTTTTTGCTCGCCAAAGCAAAGCAAATTGAGGTCTTCGGAGGCTTGACGTTTGTTTATTTTAACACCCTCTATTTACGACCCTGTACTGTTATTATAGTTAATTAAATTTATATAAAAAATAAACTCTTTAGAATTGTATTTTTAAAATCTTATGGAATGAATAAATTACAATTCAAATTTAACATTTAATTTACTTTATTAATATTAATAGGTATATTTTCTTATGCTAATTAATTATAAGATTTTCTATTAGTAAATCTTCAGAAACGAGCTTAATTCAAGCTTTTTTTATTCTAGTTTTCGATGTAAATTAACTTTTAGAAATATGATATCAATTATTGTTGGTAAATAACATAAACATCGATACACCTATATATGTAATTAGCCAAAAAAATTAAGTGGTATATTTTTTATGGTTTGTAATGTTTTATTGTATAGTCTTTAAGCAAACTGAATACTTAAATCATTATGAGTTTACCAAGCCAATGAATGATTCTTACAAACAAAATATTATATTAGATTTTTTTTAAATATTTAAATGGTAAATACAACCATTGATTTTTGAAACAGTACAATAGGTTGATTACAGAATATTACAGAAGGTTCACTTGGTATTGGCACCTTTGATCTGATAGTCGTTTTCTGATTTAGTGTATATGTGGTTCTTAATTATTTCTAACAAGCGACAAAATCATTAAAGGAATACTTTTTTCGCTACAGTACTAAAAGGAACTGAAACAAATGCATTACCTACAATCACAATATTTCAAAAGTACCAATTATAGTCATGTACAGTAATATGCATCGCAGATGCATTAATGCAAAAATGACCCACAACTCCAACGATTTCATAAAAGTGCAATACTTTTTCTACTGTAGCAAAGAGATTAACCGAGGTTTATTATCACTATAATAACATTAACTCAGGTATGTACTAATTGCAGCTATGTTTAATGCGCACCGCAGATGCGTGAGTGGCAAAAATGACCACTAAAGCCCAAGTAAAACTTCAAAGGTTTGAAAGTGATTTAAAAAAAGTGTGTATTTAAAATGCTTATCAATAGTCTGATTGTTGCTGATACAAAAACGTAGGCTTGATGTACCTTTTACGTAAAATGTCGGTACTTTAATGGAAATAATCCTATCTACCTATCTACTGTTGTTAATATGCTTTTAAAAAAATGTTCACGATAAGTATATGCAACGATTGACTGATAACGTCGATGAAATGATTTAAGTAAATAACCAAAAAGAATTCTACTTTCTTATTAGAATCTTCATGATTCTATCAACTCATACACGCGCGAACGTAGATAGAAAAAGGAAACCCTTCAAGCCCTCCCGAACCACCGCAACTGTCCACCAACTATCGACGCCATAGAGTAGTTGTACGTCTCCTAAAGAAATGTAGCTAAAAATTTGATGTGGGCTGAGGGGCGCTGGGGGGTAACGGAGATATGAACGCGGCGATTTACGTCGCGTCGACGGACGCTGCCGCACTTCATTTTGACGCTAACCGTCGTTCGATACGCACGTAACTCGCGTGTATTACATATCATCAGCGATTAACGTTGAAATAAACAGAAACAAAGCTAAAATTTTATTGTAAAAGTTCAGTGAATTTTTTTCGTAATTAATTCCGTAATTAAATTGTTGAATTGGATTTGAAATATAATTGAAAAAAATGTCACGAAAAAATTATCGAGACGCCATGGTGCCACTGCACGCAGAATACACGGTGAGTTTTTTTTTTCGAACTGCTTTTTTAACCGAGTAATTTTGGGTCTGGGATTGTCGAGGCCGCAAAAGGCCCGGAAGGGCGATTTTAAGTGCAATCAATTCTCGGAAATGTAAACGCATGGTGCTACCCTAATTTAAGAAATGGGTTTTTTCCACTCGGTATACATAAAAAGGGACAACAAATCACATGTGCTCTGTTCCTGTTTTTTTTTAACACTCATAATATGTACAACTTTTTTATCTTATCACCCATCATTGTTAAAACGTGGCAATTTGAAAATTTACCCATGAAATAGTCAATGTAAATTTCTTTATCGTTACATCACCAATTGATACGATAAAAACTAGTGGAAAACTAGCCGAGAAGTGGGGCACGATTTTCGGTGCTTTTTTTGAAATTGTCGCGGCAAATACGCCACGTGCTCACCAATTCGTTAAATGGGAAAACTCGATTTTTCTCAAAAAAAAAAAACATAAATGAAACTTATATTTTATCGTTGACCTCGATTTTGTTTGCTAAGAAAAATGCAATAATTTGCAGTCTAAGCTAAACGCGAAGCAAATTTAAAAAAAATGCTAAACAATTTTTACCGTCTCACTACGGTATAAATACTAGTAGAAATTAATGACCTTCTCATTTTTTTTGTTTTAAATTTTATTAATCTAACCATAAAATATGAATATCAAACACTATACGCAATAATAAAATATAACAAAATTTTTAAGCAGTTATAACAATAATGGAGTTCAGTTTATAAACATTTCCGACAAAGGTTCAACATAATATAATGATGCAATGTTTATACAAAACCTTTCATTTGCATTTTCAATAAGAAAATTTATGATACTGATCCTACATGTTACTATAAATCACATTCAAAAATTCGTTGGCTCCAAAAAAAAGTTAATGTCTATTTCATTAAGACGCATACGCAATTATTCAAAAATATCTTAATTTATGGTAATATAAGGGTTTAAAAAGGCCTTGAGTGACGGAAATTTTCAAATTATATATTTTAAATATGAAAGCATAAACATAATTGTTGTGTCCTCTTTTTATTATGAATTTGGGTACTTAAATTAATGGGGAATCATAGCTTGATGGAAATTCTATTTTAATACGTTTAAGAAGCAAGCCTTAAATTTCCTAATTATGAACCAATAAACCCATTAATTATAATGTTTTAATAGTTACCTTAACAATCGATTAAGTTGATTAAAATTCAAGAATTTCTCAATTCTTAAATGTAAAATTTATTTTTTCTTTCGATTAATCAAATATTTTGCAATTTGTATGAATATAAATTAAAACCTATAAATAATGCTTAGATAACTTATTAAAGCAGCTTCATGATAAATTCCATATCGGTATAAGACGCCAAAGATTTTACTAAGACCGTGCTATTGAATAACATTCGTCTTGTTTATGTGGAATATGAAATTTCATAGAGCAAAAACGTTTTGCGTTTTCTCTAAAAAAATAAATTAATCTTTTAATATGAAAGTGACTCAGCTGTAAAATTTGCAGTAAAGTAAATACTTGTAGTACGAAAATATTGTGATATATTTTTAGAGATTTAAAGATAAATGCATCTGAAATATGATTAAAGTTGTGAATGTTGTGCTTAAAAAATTGTTCCGAAAATATTTTTATCTCTATTTTTGTTTATTTTAGAACTTATCAGTGCTAAATTGTTAATAAATTAATAAATTTTGCAAAATTGATTTTTTTTATCACAAAATGTATAATCGTTTAAATTTTTCATTTAATTTATTATTTTTAATTTTTGACTCATTTTTGTTTAGGAATCAAAATATTGTTTGTTTAAAGAAAGTTGGAAAAATTTATTCCTAAGAAATTAGGATTTCGTTGAAAATTTTTAGCTTTAATTTTTACAGTTAATCATTTCATGTATTGCCGATGAAAATATTTTTCAATATTATAGTATGAATCTCAAAATAATAAAATGAATCATTTAATTCACATGAATGCTATAGCTCAACCAGCGCATTTTAAAATGATGCTGATGATTTGGATTCATGATCAAAAATATGTTTAATTGAGTAACAACTATTTCCTATTATTTGAAAAAATTAGCACCAAATGATTTTGATATAGGCTTACGTCTATCCATTACACTCTTATGAACCCTTATCATAAGAAAAATCCCTCACACTATTTATAGTTAACTATTTTTACTTTCTTTTACTACTATATAGTAAAGGAAGTATTGTAATCGGGTCAATTTTTTAATGTCGAGCTGTCATCGGAAATACATGTTTTGAGGCCCCCTGAATCTAAGAAAGTGGTTTTTAGAAAAATTTCTATGCCTGTGTGTGAGAGCAATATCGTATCGAAAGCTTTATCCGAATTTTACGTAACTTAGAATTTAGCCCCCACTAGTTGTGCCGCGAAGCTTTTGTTTGAAATCGGTTGATCACATTATTCTAAGAGTTTTTGAGCTTTTTCAATTTTTTTTCGAAAACGATTCTTACGATTTTCGTTAAGCTTTCTATAATAGTTCTTAGACTTGATGCCTACAACTTTTATTTGAACTTTTGACTGGAAAAATGAAAATAAGGACAGTACTGGGGTTAAGGGTGGGAGCTCATAGAGGCTGTATACCTACATATAGTTCTGACTTCTGTTTATATAGTTATAAAGTGCTTATAGTTTCAGTAACAGCAAGCTTCATAAAAGAAAGTACTGTGACGCCTCGCAGCAGATATTTTTGTTTACAAAGTGGCTTATACATATTTTTACTTGTTTTGGTTATTTTGTTTGGCTTATTGGCATTAAAGTTTATGTTGATATGCCAAATAGTACCAAACGTACTAATTAATGTAAAATGATGGATGATGTAGATATTTTGAAAATGTTAGCAAATAAATTCTTACTATGGGTTGCCTTTTATAAAATTAAATGTAAAAATTAATTTTTTTTTAAGCATAGAGTTTATTTTTACTAATTCTGCGGTTAATCAATCGATCTAGATTTTACACAGTTATTATTATAATTTTAAGGTATCAAGCTGGTATAAATTCTAACAATAAATTGTTAAGTTTACGACACCTTACTGTGGTAAAATTAAAGCACGCATATCTCCGAAAGTAGACGAAATCAGTCAAAAAGCCTTAGATATTGAAATTACAATCTTGCTACAAAATTGGTGAAAATCATGAATATTTTTGTCCAGACCGATTGAATAGGTACTATTAAAACTATGATCGATTTTAAGTAAGTCTACACCCTTCATTTCCAGCAATCATTTTACAGATCTTTTGTGTTTTCTATTTTTTAATTTTATCAGAATTATCTCTACCGAAATACATTTTGTTAACATAGCCGAGTTTTGATTTTCTTAAAATTTACAAGATAATAAGTACCAAATAAGTGCTGATTACTCACCAATGCTTATAAATACGAATTCCACGGAAAAATTACATAATATTTACATTCTCCGTTGCAAACATAGATAAAATTTTGGTGTTTCAAGAATTTTTTATACAAATACTTAAAATGATTTTTATCGCAAGTAAATTAAAAAATATTTATCTTAAGTTTCCTGTCCAATTCTAAACATTTTATGATTGTATATTTGAATTTAAGCAATTGAATTTTCCACCACTACATGTAGGTACCTAAAAATGATAATTGCGAATTAAGTTTAATATTAAATTTTGAGTGAAATTCGATCAGTTTTTAATCACTATTCAAATTAATAAATTAAGACAAAAAATTTTGTGTAAGAAAAAAAATTTGATGACTAATTTTGTTGATACAAATTGTACCTTCAATTAAATATAAATCAAACAGCAAATTTTCCAGATAAATTTCCATTGAAAAGAAACAAATATTTGTACAAAACGATGAGTTTTTCTTGTAAATTTCCTATTTTGATATTTAGTTATAAAATATGTAAAGCACAACATTTTTTATCAAAAGATTGGAATGAGTAAGAACAATTAAAAGTGATAGCCTTTACAATGTTGATATTTACAGGGGTTTTTAAGATAATAAACAAGCATCAGTGTGTGAAACTGAATGAGTTCATTCAGATTTTCTACTCTGAAGCAGTGATTCATTTTTTATTTAATGTTAATATGAGACGGCATTAAGTTGAAGTAGGTAACCTTCGAAACAGCTTTTTTCAATGGTTTTATCTAGGTATAGGCGCCATAAAAGAAGACAAACTTCCCTTTTGCTACTATTTAAAAAAATTGTATCATTTTGACGTCTTTAATGCCCATTTCAAACAATGACGAATTATTACAAATATGCGGCTAAGCGTATGATAATATTATCTTAGGAATTATACTTCAGCTAGTAAGATAATGAGTCATCTTTACTATCATAAAATTGTGCAATCTTAGGACATACAAAGTTTAAAAAATTTAATTGGCGAATTCATAGCAAAGGAAATCCGCAGTTTCTTATTGAATAATTTTGTGTTATTTTTTAATAAATCAAAATATTAAAAATAACTTTTTTGACGTCATATAAAAAAATTTAAAGGAAATCATCTTTTCTTATTTTAAAACAATACACTTTGAGAGGAAATGAGTACCTACTTAATAAGTCTATATTTGCAAGACAAAAGGGACGATGAAGAACGCCTCTTAAAAGAAGCAATGTAAGCAAAAATAAGGGATGACAGCATTTCTCTGCATATAGAAAAAATCGACATTTTTTTGCTCTTACTAATTCATTTAAAATTCTGAATTAATATAATAAAAAATCAATATAAGTTAATCTAATCTGGCATCCATTGAACAACAAGATGTCGATTTTTTTATTGTTTCAAACGCTACAATTTTCAAAGTTCATTTGTAAGGAATAATTATGGTTGTATTTTTACGTTGATTGTGATTCTCATTCAAATTATTCAAAGTACAAAAGTAATTGCTGATACATTGAAACCACGTGGGGTGATTTCTTATTTGTTAGCTATGTAAATATAATATTGTAATTGTAATATTACAGTATTATAGTGTGATGGTAGTAGTATTTTCAAAACTTACAATTAAAAATGACTTCACCCAAATATAATAAATATTATATACGTTAATACATTAATTGCTGCAATGTTGAATACAAAATGTGATTAGAATGTTACGCCTTTAATTTTTTTGAAGTTTACTTTGCCTATTTTAGGTTTAACTTGAGCGTTTTTTTTTCTTATAACTATCGAAAATCTGACCAATGGTGCTATCTCTAGTAGTAAAAAGGTTTTGAATACTAAACATGCATGTTGGGAATACTATTTAAATCGAAAGAATAGTTTGTTCAGCTGTCAAAAGTGGTAGGCAATAATTCGTAAAGTAAATATATTTCTATATAAAAAAGAGTAGACTGATTGACTGGCAAATACCTGGAAGCAAAACCATTAAAGATAACAACATAAATTTGTAAAGTGCCATTCCTGGAAGGACTATGGTCTCAACTTAAAAAATATTCTTTTTATAAATTCTACCCTTAAATAATTTTAAAAAGAAGTTGAAAGTTTTATACTTTTAAGCCTTTCTCTTAAAATATCAATTTTTTCAAATTCTCTTCTTGCAGTTAGCAATCTACATGCAAATATAAAGAAACTCTGCTTTTGTAGTTTTTAAAACGTTTCAATAAAGGGTTAAAAACAATTTTTTAATGTTTCAAGAAAATTCTCAAAAAAATTTTTATTTACAAGGCCTTGTTCAAGTTTAGAAAAATCTATTTTAGTATGCAATCGACTCTAAGACATTGACGTGTAATTTTGACACATTCTGAATTATCTTAATTAACTCATATTTTTAAGCTTTATATACCAAATTATCAACTTAATTTAATAACACGAAATAACTTGCTCGTGAATAAATCAATAATTTCACTCAACCACTATGATAATAACTTAATCAACATGATTCAATTTCATTAAAGGATTGGCATTTTTATCTTTTTGCAAGCTTGTAAAAGTAACTTTATAAAAAATGCAATGAATAAGTAAAAATACTACAATACTATCGCAAAAAAATGGAAATATTTATTTCAATAACCTTTATTATGTCATTTTTAATACAAGTAATTTTTCTCGGCTATTTATTTCTATTATAAAAAGACGCGCACGTCTATGAAATCAGATAATGTAGGTAATGGATTAAATGTTTTCATTGTAATAAATTAATTGAATTTATTACATTTACAATACAAAGATAGTATGCCGATGGCAATATACGCGCGAATACAATTACCAAATGTATTGTGATACGTAAGAATAAATTAATTAAAAAGGGAGCATTAAAGCCGACAAATTGATTAAAAATTATATGCGTAGATAAAGTGGATTATGATTAGTTCCTTTTTTAATCGAGGATTTCCATTACGATTGATGGAAATACCAAGCTGTAATTTCTAGTTGAAAATTAATTAAGACTTCGAGAGACAATGATGAATGAAATTGGTGTGGAATTTCCATTTTTATAACGTTAAAAACCCAGATTTTTAAATTTTATTAAACTAATTTAACGTCAGCCGGATGTTTAGAGATTAGATAAAGTAACCACATATTATACAATTATGAAGAAGAAATAATTAGAAATCTTATTAATATATACGACAAATGAAAAGGAAAATTCTTTGTATAAAGCAAATGAGTCCTTCGTTTATTTTTACCAAAATTTCTCCGTGAGTTTTGAAAATACAGGTCAAGAATCCCGGTCAAGTATAAAATTCCCGATTTCATACTCAAGTTTGAAGCACACAAATCCTTGACTTTCCCAAATTTTCTAAATTTCCTGTCAGTCAATTTGGTATTTATTGATAATTTCCGCTCTTGCATAACTGAAAATTTTTTCATGTTCATGATTTGATTTTCATTGGAAATGCCATTAGGTTTATTTGACTTTAATGAAGTAATCAATCATAATTAAATACATTAAAGAATGTTCTTCCTTCCTCGAAGATTTAACCTGAAGGTTTTATGATGCAATGAAAGTAAGATTTATTAGTTAAAAATTTTCTCGTGCACCTTTCCTATTTTTGCCAAGTATAAATAAAATTTCTGAATGAAAATAGTAAATATCCTGTTCTGTGTAAATTTTTTTTTCTTTGAAATTTCTTTAATATTTTATATTTATAGACGTGCCTTATTTATAAACTTTATTATCAGTGAAGCGCTAATTAAATTAAACAATAACAAAATAATTATTTGTCAAATTCCTATTGGCTTATTGTTAGTAAAACTTGTCCGGGTCGACTAAAATATCTACTAGTAAAGTGAAGTTAATGAAAATATAAGGTTATTTATTTATATTTGCGATCCAATCATTGATCTTGACTTCAACAATAAATCATGGCCAATAAAAGGTAAAATTAATTAGAAGTACGCTTAATTATCTTGGCAAATTTTCTTTCCACGTTTCAAATGATAGAAATAATTAATTTTTTTGCTCATAATATATGCTTGTGCAGCAAAATAAGCAAGGTTTATTTCGAAAATAGATGAAAAAACCCTGACTGAGAGATAAAATTTAGAATCGAAATGGTCGTCACTCTTTGCACATTGTGGACATATACACAAAAATTGAAATTGGGCCAAATGAGAAAATTCAAAAATAATTGAGGAAAGAGGAATTGGCAAGTGATTCTATTTTTATTGAAAGAAAGCGAAGGGAAATGATATAGTTTTCTTGAAGGTAGTCGTTCAATGTTGATGGTTCATCGTTTTTGAAGCGACACGCAGTAAAAGCACACACATTTTTAAAATTGCAAATATATCCGTGTAGCCAAAATACTTTGGCACATGTTTAAATCCAAACAAACGAACCACAAAAAACAAGGAAATTTGTGCAAAAATCAATAATAGATACCCCTCCATAAAACCACCGACCAAAATCTTTAATCATCCATTTTAAGTTTATGAGAGATTTGTTTAATGATTGATGTAATTAGAGGGGTAATGGACCGTGATTTTTAAAATAAACGCATCAAGAATGTCAGGTGCGACGTTCCGCCATACATTACGGCTTCATCAGGCTCTCTGATCTATGCTCAGCATTTGTGTCGTATTATAATCTTGCATATAACAAACCCATATTATTTTTTCTATTATATAAAACGAGTTTGACACGTGATTGATAAATTGTAAAAATTTTTGTCAGATTATTGAGAGATTTGCAAAAATGTAACTAAAAGACCTTGGCCTTTTTCATTATTGGGAGTTAAGACGTTCATTTCCATTTAACGACACGTATTTAAAATTTTTCTCGCTACAATTACGTCACTATTACAATATGTTATACAAGGGATATAAAAACGACGATTTAAACACGTTTATTTTAAATGTAAATAAGTTAATCTTTGAGTATTTATGTTGAATTTAGCATTCATTTATGCCTTGTTTGAGTCTAACCTTAAAAATTTATTCAAAGAATATTTGACGAATTTATTTACATTTTTTGTTATTAGCTTTTTTTAAGCATTTGCAGTAAAATCGAGAATTTTTTAAATGGGAGCCATTAATTTTAATGAGATATTCAATTAGTAAAGCGGTATTAGTTTTAAGAAAAAGAGTTTCACTGATGGAAAAACAAAATATTTAGGTCTTGTAAGTTGGTTTAATTCAACTATGACAATCAAAATATAATGCAAGTCGGTGGGATTTTCACGCCGCCAGAGGACATTTTGTAACATTTCTTCAGTTATTTATAGAACGAAAACGAGCGGGATTTAGACTACAACGTGTCCAAAGACATAGTTTATATATTCGAAAAGCCACATGCAATGATTTTACAATTGAATAAACTCTTTATGCTGATGAGTGATTTTTTTTCTCGAAAATTCCTAATCCGTTATTTGAGAAAATATTGACATGAGTAATTGTCGTCGCTTCGCCTATCCTATATTTATTTACTTATATATTCAATGTGCACTCCATAGTGAACAATTTCTTGGAACAAATGTCGCGACTCTGCCATAAGAAACGAAGTTATCGTGAAATGCGTAAAACGAAGTCAGAAGTAACGCCGAAGAAAAATTACGACAGTAGCGTGCGGTGTAGAGTTGCCAATTTTAATTGATTTGATTGAATCAATCATTAATCAATCAAAATCGGAAATAAGAAAAAAAAATTGCCAAGTGCATCGTTTTGTCGTGCACTTTTATTTCGTAACTGATTGAAAATAGCATTTGTTGCATTTCTTCCACAATTACGCCACTGATGATGGGTTTGTGCCCAGACTGTGGTAACTTTCCACAATCTCACGTGTTCATTCGTCATCATTTTTTTACAATATTTCTCTTTTTAAATTCGTTTCTAATTTTTTTTTTCTTGTGTGACAATCAGACACTGTCTTTCCCGTTGCATCCAAAAAACTTGTAAGCGCCAACAAGTGGCCTCATCAAATCAGTCTATGTTTAGAAAGGTCAAGTCAGAACAGATTGATGATGCTATTATCAGTCGAAGATGAAATCTTAGAGAGTTTGACTTTCACATTACGTGTTGTATCTTTTTTGTTTACTACTGTTGGGTGTCTGAGACCATTTCTTTCCGTTTTAACTCGAATGGGAGAGACTAGAGACGTCCTTGCGAGGTTATCGACCCGATAAAAGACCTAAAGAACTCTTTAGTAATAGTTCTTCGCACTTGTAAACACTAGCCAAAACATGTGCAAAAAATGTAAACACCAAAACCTTTCTAATTTAGATTTAAACCGATTGACGTCAAATCGTGATTATTTTCTCAAAAAGTCAACAAAATACCGCTAAAATAATAACGTTAGGTTTGGTCTGCATTTTTTTTTTTTATTTTTAAATATTAAGGATTTTTATTTGAAGCGTATATAAATTCGTACAAATATTTATATTTGCCTAGTGGAAATTTCGTTTAATTGAATCGAATTTTGTTTTAATTGATTCAAGCTTTAACATAATATGGAATTACGAAAAGTAATTAAATGAATGTACAATATACACACTATTGACTAACGTATACTCGTATAAATTAAACGAAATTTTAAGATAAAAAAAAGTATTTTACTAATAGTTATTCTTTGTGCAGTGTGTAAATGCTAATTGAGAACACTTAATGTATTTACGTAAAACCATTCAGTTTGATTTCTGTTATTTGGTAATAAGGTATTGAACATTAATATACTGCACTATTAATTATTATGAACTGTAAATTGCAATTAATTATTTTCGTTTCCGAAGCTTTTATACTAACAATCTATAACCAAATTGACTGAAATCTAGCACAAAGAACCTATATTAAGAAAAGGCTTAGAGTTAAATCAGGTGGTCTAGGACTTTTCTTTATGGAGAAGAGAAACCATAGAAGGTTCATTTAGCCAATAAAATTCATAAAACGATTAAACAAAAAATAATAAGTGATTAGGTACTACAATATGAATGTTAATATTTAGTATTTGCGTCGGACTAACAGAATATAAAACCCCTTTACCTGGTCAAGTGGCTTAAATACTAAAATTCACCCACCCACCTCTCAGGCAATGAATGGAATATATTTTTTCTTTCAATAAGATAAATCTTAAAAAATATAATTTTCACATAAGAAAAAAAGAATTTCTTCATACTTATTGAGTTTAGTTTTTGGGATATAAGCATTCTAAAATCAGTGGCGGCCTATCAATGGAAGCAAGACAATGCCCCCAAAAACTAAAAAGAATACATTCATAACCAGCTTAAACTTTTTTGAAAATGTGATACAAAACAAGCATTTTTATTATGCATTAAACCAGTGGTGGCCAAACCGTGGCGCATTGTATCGCCTTGCGCCAAAATTATTGTAGATTGGTTCTTTAACAAACGTGTGACTTTTGAAATGACGTAAATTAATTAATTGAAATGCGCGATTTAGTTAATCCTTTTCCTCTCAGAAACGAAGCAGTTCTTACTCCTATCTTTATTTTACTACCCCAAATGTGAAGTTAAAAAAAAGCTCGAGTTGTATGGCACCTCTGAACTTGTCTATAAAAAAATTGGCGCATGGTAAATAAAAGTTTGGCCACCATTGTTTAATGATTAAACAACTTATAAAGTCTAATCTTAATATGACCGTAGGTACCTATAACTATGATGCCAAAAAATTACATCTACAAAAGCTTTGGTCACGAGGTGCCACTATCCCAAATAAAATTTATTACTTTAAAGCTTAAGAAATTTCAATTTTTATGATTAACCCAAAAAGTATAGATTTAAAACTATCAATAGGACAGCTTTTTGATTATTTTCCAATGAATAGCTAAGCACTTAAACAAGTGAAAGAAATAAAGAAGTAAGTACTAGAAAAAAATTCTTATTCTGAAAAGATAGTGCTAAAAGGGTAGTGATTAATAAACTATTAAAATTGAGAACAAATGTTAGAGATACCATAATGATGGGTTCCTGGGATTTTTGGATAGTAAATAAGAATTTTAATCTTGTTGTTTTTTTTTTATTTTTTTTTTATTGATTTGTTGATAATTTTAACTATTTTATTTTAATAATGAATAGGTATACGCCAATTTTTAATTTATAGATTAATAAAGATTAATAAAGTCTCGAATGAGACGAAATGTACAAAAATCATTAAAAAAAAGAATAAGATTTTTATCTACTATCCAAAAATCCCATGAACAATCATTATATTAAGTAATTATGGATATGAATCATGTTAATTTATTAATAGTAAGAGATAACTTTTGTAAATAAAAAATAAAGAAATTCATAGGTTGATGGTAATATCAATAGTAGCTTAAATGATCATCCAAAACTAGTAGATATATAAGAAAGGTAGTAAGGAAATAAGTTTTCCTGAATAAAATAAGTAGTCTTAATATATTTCTTATCTAACCTCTTACTTTCCCATGGTACAGTATCAAAAAATTATACAAAGCTCAAATGGGTTTCTTGAAATTAAGAAATTGGGTCATTGGGTGACCCATAGGTTGAAAGTTCCTGATATCTATAGGTTCGTAAGTACACAACAATTACTTGTATTGTAATTTTTAGAAATACTGTGAAAGCACATTAAGTACTTTGATGTTTCTAGAGAGAAAATTGTTTAATTTCGTTAAAAACCTAATTTATAATTAAACGTTTTATTATGTCAGATTTTTTGCCTTGATTATGTTTATTTTACAGAATGAAAATACATATAATAAATATTTTCGTTTTTTCATCCACCATGCCTAGTATTACGTATGAATGATCTAAGTTACACGTAGTTGAGAGTTAAATTTAAAATAGTTTCCTCCAAAAATATTTTTAAGCTCCCACAGTAAATGTAATTGTCTAAATTGAAACGTACGTTAATTATGACGTGTTTACGTTCAAGTGAGACCATGACGAAGTCGATGTTGATGTCCTAAAATTAGCCACAACTCGACGAAAATATTGGCAAAATTCCTTCGGCGCTTGTAAATATTTTAAAATGTTTCATACACAAGATAATGCTAATCGATTGATTCATTTCACTATCGAGACAGTATTGTCGTAGCGCAATTCTTACAATCGCATCGTAAAAACGGTCTAATTTTAAATTTTTTTGCCATGAGTGAGTCGCGATTTTTGGCAAGATGTGGCCATAAAGAGAGATTGTTGGATTATGGCCCAAATGATGGCATCTGAATCAAAATGTGATTATCATTTTTTTGGCCTCATATGCAAATCGAAATGTTCCTTCACGATTTCCTTGAGTGATCTATTCGTGGGTATATTGGAAGACCAATGTTTTTTTTTTATTTTGTATTTACGTAAAACTCAATGCCAACATGAGAAATTTTGAAATTTTAACTTAAAAAAATATTGTTTGACGTACATAGTTCTATGATATATCAAACATATGTTTTGATGAATGAAAATATGATTTTTAAAGATTGATTTTTCTTTCAGACCCAAATACGGCCTATGATAGCCGAGTATAACCCGAAAAAAAGAGACGCACGAACAGAACTTTCCGATCTCGTTATGGTCAAGTAAGTATTTCCATTTCTTTAATTTTGATTTGAAAAATATTAGGGACTCCTTTTTAAAAAAATACGAGGAAAATTGGTAATAATCAAAGAAGTTCATGCTTTGAATTTTAACTTCAGTCCATTTTTACCAAAGTTTTATTCTTGTTAAATAATTGATTATTACCAATTGGAAAATCGATAATAGTTTTTTTTTTCTTTAAGATAATCGCATTTTCATTTCAAACATTAAAAGTAAATGTAACGTAAAAGAAATGAAATTGAAACAAGGAGAAATCCGAAGAAAGTTTCATTTCTTTCACAAGTCATTTATTTTTACCTTAACATTTTTTTTTTTGTATTAAAATTATAGGATATATCTATGTTTAACAGTTTGGAGTTAAACATTCTCATCTGCGAGTAAAAGCGTAAAATATATTTGTAAAATAAAACCTAATTATGTTTTTTATCATGACATTTTTAATCAATCACGCAACTGCCTACATTTCAACACTTGCAACATTTGTGACTAATCATTAAAATCTTCTTAACAAAATTCATGATTTAAACCATAAATAGGTTTAATATATGTAATCATTTTATTTTTCTGAATTTCGTTGTACAAAATCATTCAAGCCATGTTTCTACCACCTATCTAAAAGCTTTACTTGTAAATATCGAAATCGCTAAACATTCCCACTTTTAATAAAACCGAAAGAAATTTTCTTGTTAAAATACTTGTTACAAAATTTAAATGCCTTAGCACACACGTGCTTATGTTCCAAGGATAGTTAAGCTTATCGTGGATGAAAAACGTGAATTTTAACAAAATAAAAAACTGCTCATTAATTTAAAATTATCCTTTAAATTATTTGTTCACTTCTTTTATATATGACAACGTTAAAGTTTTATTAATTTTTCTTGGTTAAAACAATAGCGCGAAAATGAGCTATTAAAACGAAATGGCTTTTTGTAATGATAATAAAAATCAGTTTAAAAAAGTCTTAAAATCCATTTTCAATCATGCTCAGAGTGCATGCTTTCACTATACATCTTACAATTTGTATCCTTACGTCCCGGAATGCACTTTTCAATCATGTTGAAAACGATATTAATTGGTCAATTATACCGGTTTATCGGTACCGGGTTGTGTAACTTAAAATAAGATGATCAAGTATAATTGAAAAATGGATTCATTCGCTTAAAGTAAATGTACTTAAGCATGCTAAAGGATATGAACTGTAAAAGCATGAAATGTGGATGTTTGAAATATGATTCTTTGGCTTAAGAAAATTTCGTTGTCTAAAAAGCTATTCTTTAAAAATATTTTAGTCGTTTCATATTATTAGTGCATATATGTTGCCTAAAATTTTTGAAGTGAAACTTCTTGGTTCGACGATTCGATGTTCGAGAGTGAAATTTTAAGAACGCACCGTTTCGTTACACGAGAGAGAAGGATTATACGGCTTATAAAGAAAAAGAACTGTAATATAAGAAGGTGGCATATGAGCTGCTCAATGCACACATTGATTAACGCCGTTAATCAAAAAGTTGAATAAATTGATATAATTGATCTTTAAAAAACATTGTCTATTATGCAAAGGCTAAAAAAAATCATTAAAAATTGTTAATATTTATTATTAAAGAAATTTTTTGCGGATACATCCAGCTAGAGGTCAACGAAATTTTTAAAAAATTGAAAAGTGGAGTTAATCATTTTGTGCACTGAATGACTCATGTATACATAGATAGAATGACAATGCAAAAATTAAATAAACAGAATATGTTTATGAAACTTTTGTATTGGTCTCTTTCTCTCTGACCTTGGATCTCACATTGAATCTCGTCAATACTTTATTTCGTAAGAAGTTTCACTTCTATCACGGTGTTTAAAATGATCATGTTTTTCTTTCTCACAAAAGAGAAATAAAATAACTATTCCTTATGCATGTAAATCCCCTTTTTTTAAACAAATGGACAATCAAACGGGAATTTTAAATTCAGTGTTATTTAAAATAACATTTTGTTGACATAATTTCAAAATTTCTTATCTATGAAAATATTAAATTTCAAGAAACCATAGAACTCTGATAACAATCTAATCGCCTACGAGTTACTTATGTAACCATAAAACTCAAATTTAGAGGTTAAAATATGTTTTTGTTGTGTCTACTAATTACAAAGTAGATGTGAAATTCATTGATAAACCATTTACATTTTTTTGGAATAAGACATTTAGAAATTAGTTCAGCAAACTGTAAAAATAACGAGATATGGCTTTAATGATTTCATACATTTTTTTAAACAATTAATTTTTAGAAAAGAAATGACGAAACTAGACTAAACATATTCACAAGTGCTTGATTTTTTTTGTTTTGTTTTTTTTTTTTCTCTCAAAGACAAAGTATCCTCGGATCCGATTTAGAACTTATATCTTCTCCAACACTAAAAGAATATGTTGATCATTGTATCGTCATTTATTTTCCTGTGTTTGAATGTTATTAAGATGATGTTAAGTCTTTTTCGTGAGCTTTCGCATGTCTCGTGCTGACTATTGAACCTGATACGCACGCGCGAGACGCGTTGTGTGTTAGCTGACCGCTGCGGCGCCATTCCAGCGAAGAAAAACACACACACAAAATGACGGCTGAGATAAAGAAGGACTTAAAAGCCCAGGGTACATTATTGTATTTATGGTTTCTACAGTTTTAATTATTTATTTTTCTATTAATATATTATCTTAAATTTATTATTATGATTAAATTAATATTATTATATAATTAATTATTATATTTATAAATATTTAGAAAGTTTATCATTGCGTTTAAATCTACGGTTTTTTTGATCAGAGTAAAAATATCTGGACACATTTGTATAGAGGTTTCATGTATGAAGAGCAACAGCCTTTACCATATATGTAATATAATACTGTGTATATTTTTTGAGGAATAGGAAAAAGTACTGAGGATATATCGACTGTATTCATTGGTGATTCTAACTTAAAATTGATCAACTATTTAAAGAGATTGGTTTACTATGAAACCATAAATATAAAAAAAAATTTTTGGGAAAGAAGAATGTATCCAACACTAATACCGTCGATGTATACCAATTTATCTATATCTCAACAAATCTATCTGATGCGAATTCCATTTGTGCGCTTGGTTCGAAATCATGCTAATGCTTGTATGTAAAGTAGACGTCGAGTCCTTAAGTAGAACATAGTAGGTTCAGCTAATTCATACCACTAAGTTGCAATTCTCTCATATCAAATCATTTTTTTCATCAATACTTGCGCACATTTAGAATTCAACCAAGTACCATCATGACTTTTATTCAATCTCTTTGATGCCTTAATTTACAGGCTCTTATATTTTCTCTATTACATATATGAAATAATATCAATACTCGTTCTAATTTGGGATATGTACACAAAACGCTAATTCTAAAGATTGATCAATAAATTGACTTAATTTGATGGCTCTTGCTTTTTGTTCTTGATGAAACTGATTTTATTTGCGTGATAATAATTCTATTCAAAAATATACCCATGGAATCGGAAATTATTTTTTTATTGTTTGGCTTCTGAATTTAACTATATTACGTCAATATGATACTAATTTGAATTAAATAAGGCTATTGTTTCCGTTTAAATTCTATTGATATATTTTTGGAATAGAATTATTCGGTCGTTTTTCCTTAGAAAATATTTTTCTGTACGCAAGTACTAAATTTAACTATTTCCATGCGATGATACTTCAGTACACTATTTTTTTTTTAGTTTTAAATAAGTTAAATTTAGTTACATGCTTAGGAAAATGTTTCCAGATATTTGTTAGATTTAAATCAATGATTTCTAAGATTTATATTATAATTTTTACCACAAAATACTTCGTTTTGGAGACCATAATCAATAGTGGATAACTAGCCTTTTACTATCGTTATTTTCATTTCAATATCTTTTATACATTAGGTACAGAATTAATCATTAATTAATATTTCTTTAATATCATTTCTATATAGTTGAGAAATTTTGATTCTTGGCAAATTAGTCATACTATTCTTTCATAAATTTAAGGCCTAGCGAAATGATGGAGGCGCCTGGCGTTTATTTGAAATGGAAGGTTTGCCAATATTTTCAAATAGCAATTATTTCAATCCTTGTCTCAAGGAATAGTTTTACTTATAAAAAACGATTAACGTAAGTTGAGCTTGTGTTTGAAAGTTTTACTATTCATTAACTTTTCATAATTGATTTTCTATTTAATTTCGTAAATAATTTCTGCTTGCAATTTCATTACGTTTTTTGTGATTTACAACTTTCTGTTTAATTTGATTCAATGAACGAGGTGGAGCAAGGCAAACATTAAGCTTTTAAATTTCCTCCAGGCCCTTCTCTAAGTGTAAAACTACTGTCAGGAATCGAATTAAAATGTTTCAATAAAACTCTCATTGAAAACATAGTAAGAGGTTAATGATCTAAGTTTCTTTCAAGTATAATATTAGGTGTTGTTATATTTCAGTATGAGAATTCAATTAGATCATTTTCTTTTGTTGATGACTTTTCAAATTCATTATTTTCATTAATTTTTCAATAATTAGACTTTAGTTGTGTAAGGATTTAGTTATATATTAAAGAGAGTTAATTGAAGGGCTGTATTTGATATATTTTGGGAATCGTGTTGCAGATATACTGTCGAAAAACCTCCAGAGGTGCCAGTCACCCTTACAAATGGATCCACTGTACCACTGGTGGAATTGGTTAGCAAAGATGAGGAATTGGGTGGATATGATCCATTTGCCAATCGAAAAGTGCCACATCCAACATCGTAAGTATAAATAAAAAATTTGTATTAGAAAAGAAAATTCACTTACATTCCAATGAAGAAAATTGCTGTTAGCGTTGTAGTTCGTATCAAATCTCTCTGAAAATAAAAAAAATCATTTATTAAAAACGTTAACTTAAACGTAATTTATCTAAAGTTCATATAAAGTATAAACCTACAGCCCATGATGAAGAGAAGCTTAAATTCAATGCGGCTATTACACGTACAAATTAACAACTACCTAATACAAATTATTTAAACTAATAGCAATTTATGTTTTTGTAGAAGTATTAATTATTATACTTAAATTTACAAAAATTGTACTTTCTAATTTTAATTAAGACACAGATTTAATCACTTTTAAACACCACTTTGCATCATTGTTGTAAAAGTGATGCGCAAGACGTTCTTTTTTTTCATTTACCTTCTATAGTTATAAACAACCTAACTTACCGACTTGAATTTTTTAAATATATTAGAAAAATCTTTTCTTAAAGAAAAATGCCCTTATAATTTGTTTATATATATATGCTTTATCATTTTTTTCCATGATTTATTAATGTATACAATTATATGCGTTCAATATTTATAAAAAGGCGTAGGAATAAAGTATTATATAGCAAAAATAATTAAGATGAAACTGAAAGCGAAATTTGCGAAATTTTTCTAGCCCTGGAACCTATCCGTAAAGTCACCTTTTAAGTTCCCTTGTAGCCTCAACTATAAAAGGATAATCTAAAGGGTTTACTTCTAAGTTATTAGGATGCTCGTTGAGCTTTTCTCCAGATATTTCCGACTGTATTTTTGAATTTCTTCCCTTACTGTTGTTAAATCTGAGTCGTTATGTATTTTGGTATTGGTGATATACCAGGAAGCATTGATATTATTTGTTAGAGAGTTTTTAACTGAAATGCCGACAGCGCGGATAGTTTTCTTATCAGCCAAAGAGTTTCTTAGTTTTTTTTTTTTTTTTTATTAAAATTAATTTTAATGTATTTCAAATTTTAGACACTGTTTACTATAGTACAACTGTACAGTTACTGCAGCACTGTGCTATTTTGTTAATTAGCCATAAGTACTTAGATATAAGTGTTCATATTATCAAGGATTAATAACTACCTACTTGACTTGACGCTCATTTTCAAGCTACTTAACTTTTTGACTTAAAACTTAATCAAACTTAAAGCTTACGATATGTTAATTTTTATTTAACAAAAAAGATGAGAATTGGCTTATGAAGTATAGTTTAAGAAATTAAAAAAGGGTAAAGCAGCACCGAGAAATGATGCATCACTTTGAGGCCCCGGTATTATTAATCCGGCCATGTTAGGGTTACAATATTATTTCGCACTAAACACTTGCAAAACGTTTCGTGTTGAGCGTTTTCCATTGTATAGAGCAGCGGTTGAGGAATCGAGGTAAATTACCCCAAATGGGGTAAAAATGAAATTTTTGAGAGTAATAAGGACATTTTTTACCATGGTTATTTTATAAACGTGTTAGTATGACCGAATACTGTATTCAAATTGTACTTACATAAGCCCCAATTTTGAAGTTATTGTATCAAACATGAAGCAAGATCATTTCTCCAAAATCTAAAGGGGAAAAGTTTTCAATTAATTTTTATTTGTTCCAATTTGAGAATTTTATTTTGATTTTCTATTACATACTGCTTTCATTCAATTTTTTTTTCATGTTAATGATTTCATTAAATAATGTTTAATTTAAATTTATATTGATTGTGTCTTTTAAAAATCAGGGGGTATTATTGAACGTATGCAAAAATATTTTGGGAAAGTGTAATTATAAGTTTTTTTTTTTATTTTTTTAGTGATTTGGATACACTCATTCATTTGCTCAAAGGATCATTGGGAAGTGGAATTTTGGCGATGCCAATGGCCTTTTACAACGCTGGATTAGGCTTTGGCTTGTTTGCTACGTTCATCGTTGGATTTATCTGCACGTACTGCGTGCATATTTTAGTCAAATGCGCTCATGAATTATGTCGACGAACCTTAACTCCATCATTAGGATTTGCTGAAGTTGCCGAAACAGCGTTCCTTGCCGGTCCTAAATCGGTGCGGAAATTTTCAAGATTAGCACGAGCCATGATCAATACGTTCCTTGTCATCGATTTACTCGGCTGTTGTTGCGTATATATCGTCTTCGTTTCATACAACTTGAAACAAGTCGTTGACTACTATTCAGATTCAAATATCGACGTGCGACTGTACATGGTCATGCTTCTTCCATTCTTGATCGTTATGAATTTGATTAGAAACCTGAAATTTTTGGCCCCATTTTCAATGATTGCTAATCTCCTGATGGCTACTGGAATGGCTATCACGTTTTACTATATTTTTACGGATTTGCCAGCGATTGATAGCGTACCAAACTTTTCGGAACTTCACCAACTTCCCTTGTTCTTTGGAACAGTCATTTTCGCTTTGGAAGGAATTGGTGTAGTTATGCCGCTAGAAAATAACATGAAAACACCTGCTCATTTCATTGGATGTCCTGGAGTATTAAATATTGGAATGTTCTTCGTAATCTCTCTTTATGCTGCTACTGGATTCTTTGGATATTTAAAATATGGCGATACAACACAAAGCAGTATCACCTTGAATTTACCCAAAGACGAAATGTAAGTATAGCAATAAATAATTTTTAAAAAATTATATTTTAAACATTTTTTTTTTTAATTTTCTAGACTTGCACAATCAGTTAAAGTTATGATTGCAATCGCGATCTTTTTAACGTACAGTCTTCAATTTTATGTACCCATGGAAATTATCTGGAAAAATGTAAAACACCGTTTTGGATCTAAGGAAAACATCGCCGAGTACATCATCCGAATTTCGCTCGTAATAGGAACCGTGGCTTTAGCCGTTGCCATTCCTGATTTAGGTCCATTTATTTCTCTTGTTGGAGCCATTTGTTTATCAACTTTGGGTCTCATGTTCCCAGCGATCATCGAAACCGTCACCTACTGGGAACGTCCTGGAATGGGCTGCGGCAATTGGCGATTATTAAAGAACATCTTCTTGGTGATCTTCGGAATTATCGGTTTTGTAACAGGCACATTTGTTAGCATACAGGAAATAATTGAACACATGAACTAAAACTCTTTCTTCGTGAAATTGTTGAAGTAAATAATTTGTCTTTTCATAAAAGACATCAGAGAAGGACTTGAAATTTGAACAATTGATTCCTTTTAGAGGAATACACATTGTTATATATATTTTTACAACAAACGATATGAATTAGAAACCATCCATTTTTCATATAAATTATCTTTGCCAAAATATTTTCGATTCAACATTTTGGTTTTTTTTTTTATTACAACTATATATATTTTTGTTGCTAATATTTAGCTTAGAATTTTATTCGCACCATAAGGGGCTGTGAAAAAGTTTTAAAAATCATACTGCAAACAATTGCTTCCTAATATAATTAAATTAGATCCATAAGACAAAAAGACTCATGTGAAGAAAAGCCATACCTTTACAATGGCAAATTAACAAAATTCATTTATATTCTATTTGATCTTCCATTTAAAACAATAGAGCGTACTTAGTTTCCTTTATATTAATATTCATAGTTTTTGCTTTTATTTATTTTTCATAACATTTTATTATTTTTCATCATTTAACGCAATGTGTAGCTCTAGTACTTACGGGCAAGAGCATTGAGAGCAGTTAAAATTTACTTCTCTCGATTGAATTTTGCCTTTTAGACTATATTTAATGATTAATTTTTAACAAAGGCTCTAACGGGGGTCTACAGTATTTAAAACGTAGCTTTTAATAATAGTACAAGTAAATTTTATCTTAAAGGTATGTGCCTTAAATCAAAACTAAACTCGCTCAATACAAGGAATCAAATTACTAAGAAACCTGACAATTTTACAAATTTGACTCTTTCAAAAAAGACACTTTTTATATCGTTGCTGTTTTTTGAACGTTTCTCTACATAGGTTTTCGGAAACATTAATTGAAAAAAAGAAAATTAAGGGCACAGCATGTTTTAGTTTTTATTTTGTTCGTATGCATAGAAAATTTTTTAAATAAACGTTTTCAAAAATAGCTGTGATATAAAATAGTATTTATTGTTATTTTTATTTTCATTTCGTTTTACTTTAATGAGAGAAGGATTTGCGGACTTGAGTATGTTGTTGGTATTGTTCAGGTCAGGGTGATTTGTTTTATACATTAAGTTGATAAAATTTTATTTGAATTCCTATTTTCTTACATATTCAAGTTTTATATTGTTAAACTCTAATTTTTCTGTAATTTAATTAATTTTATGTGTTTATGTAAATACATATAGATATTTAAGAAAATATATGAACATGAAAAAGAGTTTTGTTTCCGGTTATTTATATCTCTTATCACATAATTAAGTAATTAATAAAGTAATTAAATTAATTTTATTGGTTTTATGAACACAGTTACAGGTGTGCCTGTAGATTGTGCATCTTCTAAGAGATTTTATTGGTTGGAATATGGTCTGCAGGAGCGCTCCCGCGACAGTGGTAGGTATTGATAGAGAAGACAGCGCCGTCGTTTGGATTTTGAGGCTCCGGGTATAAATATTGAGGTGGGGCCCCCGGTATATAAAAAAAGTGAATAAACAAGCAAGTCTTTAATTTTCTCACAAAATTCTTGCTTAAACTCTTTGTTTTTTTACCAACCATCTTCACCCCATTGTCCTGTACTGACTGTCCTGTATACTCTTGAAGAGGAATACCCTAAGGGACTGTTCATAAATTACGTATGGCATTTAGGGTGGGGTAGACTGAATGTTATCAAATTTTACTATCGGCAAGGGGGGGGGGGCGACAATCTGATTTTACGTATAATTTTGAATTGAAAGTTTTACTATTTCACACTAAGAATCGCTCCGATTAAACGGTTATTTTATCAGTATGTTCATTTTTATGAAAAGGAAGGCTGAGTACGTGTAATCTTATGATTTTTTACAATATGGGGGGAGAGGTATAAATATGCCTCAAAAAAGTCATACGTAATTTATGAATGGCCCCTAAGTGGCCAATTGAGTTTTTAACACTAAAGTGTAATCAAAACCCGTAGTGTTCGTATAAATTGGTGTAAAACCAATAAAATATTCCATAATTTCGATATCATTTTCGCAGAAGCAGTTTGCAAAGCGATTTTCTGCGCAGTCTGCATGCATACTAAATAAATAATTCTTGCATACTCGCTTGATTTAAGTAATACATATTAGGAGGAAATTTTCAAAACGCAGAATTTGACAAAACCCCGTTTTTCTATATAGCCTTGCCCTTACCTTATTAATTCGGATATTTTATTTTTGAATATACTAACATGCAATTTATCCACTCAGTGCACACATCGATTAACTCCACTTTTTCAACTTTTACAAATTTTCATATCAAAACACTTGGTTGACTTGTAACTTTATATATGCGAGATAAATTTTTCTAATAATAAGTAGTAACAGAGGTCACTTAGTGGCGTGGTGGACTAGACAGTTGCCTTATACGCCAGTGGTCCTGGGTTCGAATCCCATGAAAGCCTAAGATTTTTTTCTGGGTTTTCGGATTCGACGGTCGCTAATGACCAAAGTAGTTGAAGCGACCTTAAATAAATCAAAAAAAAAAGTAGTAACAGCTCTAAATGGCAATTTACTTTTTAGCTTTTTCATATGAGACAATGTATTTCAGAAATCTGTGGCGACTAGAAATTCGGACATGCAGTGATTGCCTCTCGCAGCTGCCCTGACGGAACGACATTATAACCTTAAGCAATTCAATTTGTTCCGGGCCAGTGCTAGCCAATGCAATTGTATATATTATATGTAAATAAATGTGGGTAACCACTCCCATTTTACAAGTCTATTTTTTTCAATTTACTCAATTTTTTGAGTATGTAGAATTCTTAACAATGAGACATCATTAAGAAATCTATATCTGAAAGTTACAATAAGGCTATTAAAACAAAAAAATAGAACTAAAATATTATTATTGCGCATCTTTGGCGTTTGAAAACGGTTTCAAATCGTCTGTATTGTTAATTAAAATAAGGTGACTCGGTGGAGGCCCCCCTAGCTTGTGGACCCCGGGCATTCACCCCATTGACCGACGCTACTGAAAGAAGATGAAAATTTTTAATTTTAAAACGCACAAAACTCAAAAATGTTAAGCTTTCACTAAAAAAATCTTTTTGAGTGTCTCACACTTTTGGAACATACGGGTGGCTTTCTTTTGAACAAAATTTGAAAAAAATTAGTTACAAAATCTCAATACTCTTCTGACTACTGTTTAGAGACGACTGAAAACTAAATTATAAAAACTACATAGCCACATACTGCTCTCCTCTACTTGGAAACTTGGCAGTAATTTTTTGTAAAATGGAGAGGTTATTTCTGCCACACCCTGTATATAAAACAGTTTTATTATTAGAGAATCTTGGGCTTATTTAAAAAGTAAAAACGGTAAAAACATAAAACTCAACTATTATTCTGAAAAGACACTTCCGACAATTCTATTAAGGAAAAATTGTCAAATTGTCACCCCTAACTGGCCTAATGAGGGACAAGGTAAAAGTTTTTTTTTGTCGTCTACTCTTAAATTATCAACTTTCTCAAATTATTATCCTGCAATTATTCATCTTTATGCAGCTGTTAGACAACCCTGATTCGTTCATTTAAAATTTAAAAAAAATGATTAGATCTTTCATTAAGTAAATCTTTGTAGCTCCACTTTGTGTTCGGGAATTTTTCTGCTGCTTGCAAAAAGTTTAATTTGTAGTTTCTCAGAGGTTGGTTTTCTTAAGCCTGACCTGTGTTTATTTTTTTTTTTTTTTGTTTTACGTGGACATGGGTAGCCACTTATTAAAGGATAAATCACTCATATCGATATGATTTTATTTACGTTCAGTAATTTGAAAGGTTTATTAATTCCAAAGAGAAAAAATGCCTAATTGCAGTTAATAATCTATAAAAATAATTGGTATTTAGTAGAGATGCGACAAATATTCGGCTACTATTCAGTATTCGGTCTATTCGGCTGCATTTTTTAATATTCGGTATTCGGCCGAATACTAAATCATAACAAAATAAATGTTAAATTCGAAATCATATTTATTTAAATTACAAATTAAGATGGAAAATCAATCAGGGGGAATTAATTATAATATCAATACAATTTTTTCTGCATTTGAGTAAAGTTTCCTCGAAGAGGAACCTGCTTTGAATTTAGAAACCCCTACTTATATGGATCTAGTGTCCGATCTAGGCGAATATTTTGTAAATAAAAATCAATTTCGGTAGTCGTTAAATTTTTCTTTTTTAATAAAAAAATAATGCGCCTTGTGATACGATTTACTCAGAAATGAAACGGCCGAATATTCGGCATTCGGCTAAATTACTATTTGTTGCATCTCTAGTATTTAGTATAAGTACACTCAGCAAAGCGGGTGGGTAAAAGCTAGTTGCATAAATAAACAACTAAATTTTTCTGTTTGTTTATATTTCTTAACACATAATAATTACAAAAGATTATTTCATCAATTTTTAACAAAATAATTAACATTTTATTGTGTTTAAACATAATCTTACGTCGTTTTAATTCGTTTCTGACGCGGTTCTTTCTAAGAGTTTGTTGATGTTCTCCATTTGGCTAGAAAATTCATTTGCGCTAACGACAGATTTTGTTTTGCTAGATTTAGTGGTGCTAGATGTTAATTTTCCTTTAAGACGTTTAAGTTTTCCTTTTTTCGGCGTTTCATTCTCATCATCTGATTTTAGTACCAACGAATCATGTAATGGATCTTTAACATCCTTTCCTACAGGAGTTAACCTGTTTTTCTTTTTTGATGCAGGAGTTACACTTTTAAGAACAGTCTTTAGTAACAAATCTTGCATCTTTAAAAGGTCCGCTTCATCGATTAGCGAATTAGGAGAACCGGAACAAGACCCGGGACGTGGAGATAAATTAACTAAATTACTTCCATTTGATTTTTTCTCGGTCATAGACGAACTTCGTGATTTCGAGGATTTCTTAGCATTCATATTACTGTCGTTTGGATCTAGTTTGATTCTTTTAGTGATGACGGGACTTTCGTTTGAATCAATTGATTTTCTTTTTGTTTTAGTTACTCGTTTAGGTGTAGTCGATAGATTTGATGTGATATTTTTATCATGTTTGCTTTTACTAGGTGAAATTGGACAGTGTTCATTCTTTTTACTGCTTTTCTTGGGTGATGGACTGGATTCTCTGACTGATAACTCATGGGTTTTTGTTAGCTCCAAATCAGGTTCTTTAAACTCTTTTTTAATGTTCGATTTTGATCGAACTTTTTTCTTCGCCTGATTGAAACTACTGAAATTTTCTATCTTGAGTACTTTTTCTTTTTCGTCGGCTGATAATGAGTCTCGTCTGTCGATTACTTGTTTTGGTTCTTCAGATACTAAATACATTTCAGAATTGATAACATCGAGAATATCTTTCCTAAAAATATTAAATATAATTATAGAACTTGATACACTGTTTATATTCTTAGACCAGAGCCGATAATTTTTGAACACAAAAATAATTATAGTAGGATGAAACCCATTAGAAAAGGAAGAGAATATAACAAAAATGAACGGAAAAATAAATTACGGTCGATCTGAGGTGGGGAAGTTGAAAAGGGGGGTGTTTTAGGGTTAAATGGCAAAGTTGTAGGTAATAAGAAGACCTACAACTTTTATGCTAACAGATTTTTCACTTTAATTATTGCATTTTCTGGGAACATTTAACATTGTGATTTTTTTTTGAACCATCAGAAAGTAGAGATTTCAACGAACAAAAAGCCTACAGACCTTTTTTAAAAAAATTGATATTTTGGAGTGAGAATTTTCGATTAAAAATTAGGATGCTTTTTCAATATTAAGTCAAAATAAGATGAAAAAATGAATATTGTAAATCAAAAAAATTACAGTGTGTTTCATTCATATTTTTACCTAATTTCATGAAACATTTTTTTTTTGTAAAAGATAAAATTAAGAAAACCAAAAAACTTGGTTGTCGCAATTTTTCACATAAATTTTAAGGTTAAGTAAATAAAGTGTTAGCACAAAAGTTGTAGATCTTCTTATAACCTATAACTCTGCCATTTAACTTTTTTCCATAGAACTTGTAGTTTTGTCGGAAATCGAGATAAACCGTTTCTACCTTAAAAACACTCCCCTATTTCACTTCCCCCCCACAGATCGAACGTAATTTTGTTTTACTTTAATTATTTAATTTATCTGCTTTTCTACTGGGTTGCATCTTACTATTATTTTTTTTTTTCACTTTTTACCATTTTCAAAGATTTTAGCTCAGGTCTACGAGGAATCTAGGAGGAATCGGCGTATGAATGCCGAAAATATTTTCTAATGAAATAATTTCAATATATGGTAAATATTATAGAAATATAGTTCGCCATCTTGTCTCATATTGTTTAAAACAAAATTGTTTAAACAATCTCAAAATAATTTTTACACAAGACCGATTTTTTTCGTGTTCTTTAATACAAATAGACTCAATTTGTTTAATAAAACTAATCCAACCAATTCCGTAAGACGTGCCACTTGTCACCACTGAACACCATAGTGTTCCAGACATGGTCCTTAAATGCACCCATTTGAGAAACACTAAATTATACCGTTTCCTTTTAAATAATATCAGACCAATATGTCTTATGCTAAACAATAAGTTTGTTCGCGGATCTGATACTGGACCGATAACGAATCAGTTCAAGTGGATTAAGAATAATCGCCAAGCCCATACACGCTTATGAACTGATTAAGGGTTATTTTTCCGTAAACAAGTTTGAAAATGTTCGGAAGTAAAACGAGGATTCACGAGAACCCACGAAAATTGTTAATTGCATTTAACATTGACAGAAAAGGAAAGCGCAACGGGACTCTGGTTCTAGCGATTCTCGTTTTTTTTAGGACGAAAAATTTGATTCTCTTTTTCATGCGCAGTTTGATAAAATGTAGCTTGATTTTCTATCCTTCGCTCACAACATTAAATTCAATTAACAAGTTTCGTGGGTTCTCGTTAATTGTTGTCTTACTTCCGAACATTTTCAAACTCGTTCACGAAAAAATAACCCTTAATTAGTTCATAAGCTTGTATGCGTTTGGCGATTATCCTAAATCCACTTGGATTGATTCGTTATCGGTCCAGTATCAGATCCGCGAACGAACCTTATATTTCTATAACATTCATCATATATTTAAGCCATCCTGGAAAAAGTTCATTGAAACATTCAGCAGCACGCATGCACCAATTCTTCCTAGATTAATCCATCTTCATACTTATGTTCAATTTCTGCCCGTATATATGGAATAACATTATGCAAATCTGCGTATGTAATTTTAGCTAAAATTTCTTGTCCCATTTGAACATCGTTTCCTAGCCATGAACTAGGTAATTCTGAAAACTCGGAATGCCCCCCTGCATTTCGTTTAGGTATTGAAACATTAAACGTTTTATGTGCTAGGGCTCCAACGTGATCTTTGCTCATTTTATTGACAAAAACTCGAAGTTTCTTTCCAACTTCTGGACGAAACACATAATAATCAGCTTCCACATTTAGATTGATATCACAACGAGCAATATGGATAACACCACTTGTGGGTAACAATTTACAGTTTTTATACGCTATTAAAATTCCATTTAGTTGTCGATCATATTTCATAACACTTGTACGAAGAGTTTCCTTTAAACCAGCCTCGAAATCATTTAAATAGAATGGATGAAGTGACAGTTTTTTGACTGTATGAATCAAAACTATCCCGCTTAGTGAGTCTCGGGTCAATTCTTTTAAAACTGATTCACTAAATCTTTCAGTGTCTGACATTTTTTTCCTGAAAAATACATAATATGTTAACCACGTGCTTATATGACAGGTTATGGTTTTTTTCCCTCAAGATCTTAAATAACTGTCCTGCACTATTTTACTAAGAAATTCCTCGAAACTAAAAGATTAATTTCTTAAGAAATGACAGATTTAGGGGATGTTTCAATTATTTTCATGCGATTAACTTAAATTTTTTAAATGCAGGTTAAAATGCTATTGGATTGACTTACGTTTTTTTTTTACAAAATATTTCTTTTTTTTTAGTTTCACATAAATTTAATGTGGAAATTTTTCAAATCATTTGGACAACATTTTACAAAAATTTAGAAGTAAATGGTTTTTTAGTAATTATTGTTTTTGTTTGTGTACATAACGCTTCCAAGGAAATGCATTTTACTTTATGTTTTTTAAATAATATACATACCTTAAAATATGACAACCGTGGTTACTTAATTTATTTTTAAATAAGATTTTACACTATAAAATATTCATTTTATAAATTATTTACTTAAGTTTTGTGTTAACTTTTGTAACAATTAAGGCTAAAGAGTTTACGTCAGTTTAGGTTCATTTCGGGCCTCTGCAGTGCTTACAGTAATGGTGAATGATTCAGTTGTATTGTACAACCTGATACATTTAAGAGGTGATTCATAAGGATGTTAATATTATAAAATCGGACAAGTGCAAGATGTATTCGTTGTATGTGGGTTACTTAAATATGAAATTTTGCTTAGTTTATGTCGTTTATGTCTTAAATAGATCGTGTATTCCGTTAAACTGTGTGATATAAAATTATGCACCTATAAGTACAGATACAAAAAGATGAATGTAGTGTTATCGGCGTTATCTTTAATCTTTGATGTTACATACAAAATAATATTCTGCTTTTAATTTTTTTTTTTTGAATTCCAATACATTTTCCATCAAATGCGTATATACATTTTAAGAGTTTAACTACGAAATCATATGTTTCATGTATGCTTTAATCGTCCTCATAAGCTCATAGCGTAGTTTTTGACGTGATAACGTCTTATAAATTGATCAACACTGGGTAGCCTGCATGAAAAGCATGAGTTTGAGCCTGTGCGTGCAAGCTAGAACGCGATACAAGTGATAGAGAGGCACGATATTATTGTTGAATCCTAGACAAAGTGTTTTGTGTTTTTCTTTTATAATTTACTTAATAAGATTTAATTGGTTTACTTCATAATTTTCAGTCTGATTTCATTTTGAAAAATTTAAAAATTTAAAAAAATATGACGTTATAGAGAGGTAATTGTTGAATCCTAGACAACGTGTTTTGTGTTTTTGACGTGATAACGTCTTATAAATTGATGAACTACGATAGCCAATCTGAAAAAGTGTCACTTTCCATTTAGGCCTGTGCGTGCAAGCGAGAACGCGATAAAAGCGATAGAGAGGCAATTGTTGAATCCTAGACAACATGTTTTATGTTTTTTTCTGGAATTTTCTTAATATGATTTAAAATTGATTTCCTTCATAATTTTCAGTCTGATTTCATTTTGAAAAAATTGTTCATTTTTAATTAACTCCTTCTTTGTATTATTCAAAATAATGACCATTCAGTGTTAATAATTCAACTTATAAAAGTATGCAATTTTTCATCAATGTTTCTTTATGATGTTATCACGTAAAACTATCGTATGTAAACGGACTTTACAGAAAACCAATTTTTTTTTAATCGTAACCGATTTTTCAGTTATAGTAGCGTGACTATATACCAACTGGTACGGGCCAAATATTCCGCCCCCCTTATCATTTCTTCGATTTATTATAAAAAAATGCTTTCTCAGTTTTTCGAATCGGTCAGATAGACCCCAATTTACCATAAAAATACTACAATAGAAAGAAACTTAAAAACTCTTAATTAAATAATGCTTCAAGAAAATCAAACAAAAAAAAAATCCACATGGCCCAATCTAGAAACAGTCCCCTCCTTTTTCGTTTTTCTTTTCTCCTTGTCCGTTATTCCGAAATTATCTTAAGCCCGTTACAGACACACGCCGAGTACTCCCGAGAAACGTGAATGTGATGGGTTTCTAGTCGTCTCGTTCTCGCGCTAGCCTGTTCTCCGATCGGTGTCCGTTTTTTTCCCCGCTTTAAAGGGTTTCTCGGGCGAGAAAAGAGAACGATATCACATTTTTGTTGAATACAAATCAGAAGGTTGCATGAATGTGGAAACTTTCTCGGTTCTCGCGCAATATCTCGGCAAGACTTCTCGCGGGAGTCTATTGCCGGCATTAGACATTTGCCAAACAATACAATTGATTAAAGTGAAAGTGAAGCGGTACGTGACATTTTGGCGCGGGACGTTTTGGCGCCTCCGTTTGGGTGCAGGATGTTTTCCCGCGGGGGGTTTCGCTCCATTGTACCGGGGCCCTAAGACTATGCTGGGTGGTTTTTTTTATCAACTTCCGGTTTCCCATTTAAAACTTCTGTGGTTGTCCACCTTAAATCCTGCGCGCAAACGGCGGCACCAAAACATCCTGCTTCGAGAGTAAATAGCAAGATTTTGTATTCTTTCTTAAATTCTGACAATGAACAAACGATCAATTTTTATTCAAAAACACCCAATTCAAAGTTGCAAGAAATAAAATAGGGAACAATTTTTGCATTGACGTTCAGGTATAATTAATAAATGTAGTATAAGGACAGTTTCAGATGAAAATAAATCCATACAATTACGATGCAAGTTTTGTTCAGTATATAATTATAGCAACTTTTTGTATGCTGCGCATCAATTGTACCGTAAATGTATGGTTTTATGTTAATCTGAAACAGACCTTTAATGCCTTTAATATATTATCGAAACAATAACTTTTCGCTATTATTGCTATAACAATAAATAACTAATAACTAACGAAGAAGCTATTTCTTGAATGAGCCTGTCACCACATGTAACGGCATCGTCTATTTTCTTATCCTTTTTAACGACTTGCCTATAGAGTGGATAGAGCAGGATAGAGTGTAGCGAATTCTGCTTAAAAACACTGTTAAATGTACTGCATTGTACAGTACTACCAAGTAGACAACTAATATTCGAAAATATCTGGAAATATCCTTTAAATGTTCCCCTAAAACTTGGTTGCCATCCCTGATATCACAACAACGTTGGTATTTTTAGTAATTTTGTTATAATTGTCGTATATTTGACTAAAGGCAAATAGAGCCCAAATATTAGTCAATATTGGGCTAATCTACACAGAATTGATTTATCAATAATTTCAATATTTTATTAAAAAATTTCGTGCCAGGCTCCACCAACAATAATAATTCTTCTATTAAATGTCATCTAATTTTTATCAGTACAAATTTATTAGCAGTCAAGCAGTGATTGATCAGTTAAAAATACTTAATGTAATGCTATATTAAAAAAACCATTATTATCGTGCCATAACAATTTAACATTTGTTACTAAAAACTTGTTAATCTGTCGCCAATAATGTAATCTGATATAAATTTCCAATCAGTAAATATTGCAAAAATGCTTTTGCCGTGGTGAAAACAATTTATTCTACTTGGACTTTCTGTGTGCTTGGGGAATTGAATGTGAGGCTTGAAATAATATGACGCTTGAGGATCCATTTTTTGTTGTTAAAGAGTAAGTGTTATTAATATTATCTCTTAATAATATTTATATTAATAAGTAAATAACAATAAATATTATCATTAACCATTCACATTTACCATATTTACTTAAAAGCTTCAAAGAAAATATTTATTCATGGAAAAGGTACCAACAATGGCCGATTCAATAATACTTATTGCTCTATTTTCAATTGCTATTTATACGTATTAAACTATATTCTATTCATATCAACAATTACAAATTGAAGAATATTACTTCGATAATATAATTTAGTTACATTACACATTACATGCAACTAATATTTATTCAATGATTCCTCTCAATTTTTCATTCTAACAAATTCAAATCCAAAACAATATTTTCTAATTAAATTTTCTTCGCAAATATTGCCATTCTTATTTCGTCATATTCCCTTCCATTATCAGTTAATTCAATCCTGTTAAAATGAAAAGTGCATGAAATTATTTTTATATCTTTTATATTTACTTGGGCTTCAATTACTATAATCCTATTTACTTTAAATGAAATTACGGCTCATTTGCATCATAAAATTATATTAACAGCATTTAGTTTTATCTAATGGTTATAAATTAATTATTGGAGAAAGCATAAGTAGTCTTTTTTGTGCATTAGGCACTTTCTTTCTACAGTTTAAACTGAACAGTGACGGCTCTTCTATGGAAGCAAGGGGGGCGTGCGGTGACTTTTGAAACAGGGCATGCGATTAGAAGTGGGGGGGGGGGTATAAAAACCAAATTTTTAAATTTATTTTTTTATTTGATAAACATGGTGTTATAAGTATTTATTTTTAAAAACTAGCCTTATTCGACGCTCCTTCTTACAAAAATCATCAACAACCGCATCATATAATGTATTTAAAAACCACGAAAATAGTTCTTATCCTAAAGAACAGAATATTTGTATGGGCCTCTGGGTAAATAAATCAAAATAAGTCACGAACAGTATGAGTAACAAGTAAATTCACTGTTTAAATTCAAAACGTCAAACGCATCTGCAGACCGTTAATCGGCAATGTGAAATGCCACGAGAGGTAGTATTCTACCGTACTTGTGCGCATGCGCGATCAATTCAACGCAAACGATCGCATGCTACTGCCGCCTGCGCATAAATTCGGCTTTTGCCGTTCTGATTTGATTTGGTGTTCTATGCCAATTTTATGAGCCTTACCTTGTATAATTACGTAAATTAAAAAATTTATAAATGATAAAAATATTTAGTATTTTTAGAATCATTTTACAATGCATGCAATTACGTAAATTAGAAAATGAAATGAATAAATCATAAAAAATATTCAATTTTTAAAATCGTCTTACAATCCCAAGGCATGCGGCGCATCTATAGCATGTATGGACCGCACGCCTCTGGTACACAGGTAATCTAGTACAGGTTCTATGCAATATAATACACGAGAAGTAAATTAAAAGCATAAATTGCACTACTGTTCAAATATTACGTAAGCAATCATCTTCATAGACTTTAAAAACTACGTGAGGGTGTTTTTCGAAAAGAGATCAAAAACTATGTAGGAGTTCCCATTGGAAAAAGACTCGAAAACTAGCTGTGATTTCTATCAGAAAACTGCTTAGGGGTCACTGTTGGAAAAAGATAGGAAAAAACTTGGGAGAGAGTATTGCAAAAATATAAGTAGAAATTATTTTTAAAAAATTACGTGGGGTCACTATTGAAACAAGATCAAAAGACTAAGTGGATTGATTTTCGAGGAAAGATAGAAAAACTATGGGGGTCACAATTGCAGATTGCTCTTAAAGCTACGTGGAGATCACTATGAAAGAAATTCTGAAACTGCGTGAAGATCACTATTAAAAAAGCCTTAAAACAATATGGGGGTCACTTCGTGAATCATTACATAAAAGTCAAAACTACTTGATTTCCACTAAATTAGATTAAGGCTACGTTCCATTAAGTGGTAACAACATTTAAACCAGTTTAAAAACGTATTGCAGCCATTTAGCCGGAAACCACGGTTGTTGTATTTAATAAACGTCAATAATGACGTCATTACTTTCGTTAATGGGCACGCAAAACTTTTTTAAGCGATGGATCAGGGTGATGAACAATGCTCAAGAGCTTCAAAGTTAATGGAATGGTTAAAAAAAGAAAACGGCAATGAGCGTAATTACTGCAAACGCGTTGTGGAACGTAGCCTAAAATCTGGACATCTGGAGTAATTTTAATAAGCGTTATTGCAGTTTACGTATATAGTTTACTTATAGTATTTTATATCGCATTAACCCGTTAAGGTTCAGTATCCACACGTATTGGACTTGCTTTAAGGTCTAATTTAAATAAAAACTCATGTTTATTGTAAAAAATCAAGGAAAAAAGGTTATAAATATAAAGAAATAAAATAAAAATCCCCGTATAATATTTTTAAAAGTAGAAACTGTAAGAATTATCTACGTCTTATGGGTAGTGAAACTGCCACTAAAAAGCAGATGTCCAATACGTGTGGGCACTGGGCCTCAAAGGGTTAAATTGTTATTTTATTATTTGCTAGCATAATAACTTGTAACATATATGGGCAACAAAGGGAGTCATAGTTTACAAATATACGTGATGGTATTTAATTAAAATGGGAGTCCTTGAAACGAGAGGAGCCCTTTCCTATTTTGAGTATATTTTTGAAACAGCCACAAAGTATTGTTAGTACTCTATTTAGAGATTTTTAAAATAATTTTGGTTGGAATTATGGACAAATGCATGATTTGTACTAAGTGGTGTAAATTTGCGCTACAATAAGACATAATTTATTTAAAACCAATTTCAAAAAAATAATAAAGAATTTATAAAATTCAATCTTGAAAAATTTACCCTACCCCATAAGTTATTGTTACGAGCCGCCACTGATTTTTTTTTTGCTAAAATTTTTCCTATTTTCCTATTAGCGAAGTATTCAAAGCATTAAATCAAGCTCGAGGATTATATCTACGCTGGATTGAACTCCAGGATGACTCAGTCGCCATAACAAAGGACGAAGTTGAATGGACAAATACCGAATTAAAGAACGCCGTTCGTAGCATTGAATGGGATTTAGAGGATTTGGAAGACACAATTGATATCCTTTTTAAATAAAAATGTTTAATAACAATTTATGAGCATAAAATACGGGATAACGTTGTTTTAAAATGCGAAATAATGTCTTTAAATAAATAAATAATAACCACGTGCTTGAGAAAATCGATCGACTGGACTATGAATAAAAACAATGACGTCAAAACTGCGTTTTAGTTTTACTTTAACTAATTAAAAACGAATTTCATCATTTTCAATTGTTCATAGATTTTTATTTTTTTTTTATTTTGGCTTATTTAAGGTCGCATCAACTACTATGGTCATTAGCGTTCGTCGAATCCGAAAACCCAGAAAAAATATCTTTATAGGCTTTCATTGGGATTCGAACCTAGGACCACTGGCGTATAAGACAACTAACTAGTCCACCACGCCACTAAGTGACCTTTCATAGATTTTCTAAAATATTTGAAATTTTTTTAAACATAATACGCGATCAGGAAGTTATTTCGATGTTTTATGACTTACGTTATCAATCTTTTAACTGGCGAAAAAACATGTAGATAATAAAAATTATGAATATAAGTAACAGTTTTTCATATATAAATCCTTAATAATTCTATTTACGTATCGTCGAGAAAAATCCATCTAAATTTAAAATCGATAACAAAGAACTTACTTCCCGAAGGAATTTTATCGACAACACCCGCAACGAAGTGAAGGTTCCTATCTGTTCTCTCAAATAATTTGATCAATCCAAAGGATTCCCTATTTAAGTTCGCATTTTTTGTGTTGTAGAGTATGAAAGATAACATGAATATAAATAGAAGTAGAGATCGTGATCGCACAGCAAGACAGGTAACGATTTTTCAATATTTTTTTTTTAAATAAAATAAAAGATAATTGTTATCATAATTTAAGACTGATAAAAATTGAGTTGGGTATTTAGTTAAATTTGTTCGATTTTATATATTAAAATGTTTAGTAGAATTGTAAAACTTCCTGTTAAATCTACGTTAAGTTTAAATCATTCTTTGATCAGTGAAACAGAAGATGCCGAGTATTATTATGATAATGTGTGTGAATGTACCAATTTTTAAATGTAATTTCTAATGTGATATTTTTACTAGCCATTATTGGAAAATTCAAGTCCCACTCGAGTTCCTAACACTCATGGAACTACGAAATATTCAAAGCTAGAAAATGAGCTGGACAGTCCACAACGACAGTTTCTGGGTGAGACTATGTCCCAGCAACGAAGTATGACGAGATCTCAGGATGAGCAATTGGAAGTAATCAGTGATACATTGGGCTCATTGAAGACGGTGTCTCGTCAAATTGGAATTGAAATCGATGAACAAGCAGGGTAACAATGGATGGTAGATAAGGCTGTATATCTCTAATGGGTCCCATACACGTTGTGATCTGCATCGCTACTTGCATCGCATCATGTGGCGATACATGTATCTGAGACTTGTACCCATGTCTCAACTGCCCCTACACGTTGAGATCTGCATCGCTACTTGCATCGCGTCAGGTGTCGATACATGCATCTGAGATTTGTAACCATCTTGTTTCAACTGTTTCTACACTTATACATATATCAGTTTATTCACAATGTTTATGCTTAAGTAGCGTGATACATATTAGCGTGATCACACACGTTGCAACATGTATCAGTTGCATGCGATCGGTATCGAGGTTGCAGTACAGCGATGCAAATAGTGATACCAGTTGATACCGATGCAGCGATACTGAGACCGGCCCATATACGGTTAGATTTGTATCACGATACTGATACTTGCGACATGTACCGATGCAGATCTCAACGTGTGTGGAGCTCATTATAGTCGAATAATTCTGGTTACATTTTAAGCACTCTTTCTTTAATACAGAGAGTTATACATCCTTTCTATATCCTTCATGAGATTATATATAAAACAATAGAACTTATTACTAATGAAATTTAATGATATTTTTAGAATGTTGGATGATTTCAGTCATGAAATCGAGCAAACGGATTCGAAATTGGATTCAACTCTAAAAAAAATAGCTAGCGTTCTACATGTGACCAATAGTACGAACTAAATTTTATCAACCTCCAATAAAAATCTAATTTTTTTTTTCTGTTCCAGATCAAAGTCAATGGCTAGCCATCATAATACTATCCGTAATTTTATCAATTGTCATAATCCTTTTTATTATAAATTAGATTTAAAACTATTTACCACAAAATGTCTTGCATAAAATCATATAGAAAATCGAAAATATGACCAGTAGCAGTAAATATATTTAGCCACTAATAGAACATTTTTTACTGGCCAAAGTTAAAAGATTTCTTCCGTTGTCCCCTTACTACATGTTATGTACCTTAATCATTTTATGCATTCAATTTCTCCATTTTTACAAACAAGAAAATATTGGTGCAGAGTCAAACAAATTAAATGTCTGTGATTCACAATGTTGAGGAATAAATGTAAAATTATTTAGAGTCACTTACGAAGTATTTAAAATTATATTCATTTTAGACTGATCTTTTAATTATTATATTATTTTTATATTTTGATTTATTTATACGAATTGTAAATATTTGACTTATGTTTTATTGTCGTAGAAATAATATTTAACTTAAATGGTATTTAGAATAAAATTGTGAGAAGTAATTGAATATATACTATGAATAAATAGCAATATGGTCTTTTTCTGGTGCAAGCAACCATGTAAGATTATTACAGACTGTTTTCTAATCGACTTAAACCTGTTTGATAGCACAGGGTCAAAGAGATCCCACAGAATATTTGAATCATCAAACAGATCTCATTAAACTATTAAAAACGTGGTAACTGGTGCTATCTCTAGGAAGCAAAGGTTTTTAACATTTTACGTGCATGGTGGGGAATCCTATATCCCCACTGGGGATATTATTTAACGGGTAATTATAGTTTTCATCCGTTCCAAGTATAGTTTTCATAGGGTCTACTTCAACACCTATACTCTCGTCAGTCATAATCCAGAAGGCCCAAAATCCCGACATCCCAAAATGCAGGCAACATGATAATTCATTTGTATCAAATTTTTAGGGCAAAAAACATTGCGATCGTTAGATATCGATAATAAAATGAAAAAAAAAATACAAAAGACCAGCTAATTTCTGCAAAAAAAAATACTGAAAATCTTTGTATCTAGTGGACCATTATACTCAGTGGCCTCAGTGGTATATTGCTAAAATAAGAAGTAACAGAACGCATGGTGAGAACAAAAATATAGTTCGCGACTTTCCACAAGGAGCTTTCTGAAAGTTTTTTTGGAGATCATCTTATTTTAAGCAAAAGGTCGTAAGGGTATAAGAATGGTGAATTTGCCCTCGGAAGATATTTAAACGATACTTGGAGGGTTTGTAGGTATTAATGAAATGATAAGATCCTGAAAATTTTAGGTCCTTAACGAAATTGGTTTTTGAGAAAGGGCACATTTTGTAAACATCAGAAAAAAAGATATAGAAAAATGGATGAGGATTTCAAAAAAAATTGTTTCGTAATTGTGCCAAAATTGTATAATAGTTAAAAATTGGAATTAAATAAGAAACCCCATTTTTTTTCAAACATTTTATGAACCGATAAAGCTCTTAATTTTTTTTTCCCCAAAAGCTGTTTTCAGCATCTAAAACATATCAAAAATTAAAATCAATCGATTTAACATGTTCTAGAGAAATTTTTTTTACAAAATTTGCTTTTTCTCAAAAACTAATTTTGTTAAGGACCTAAAATTTTCAGGATCTTATTATTTCATTAATACCTACAAACCCTCCAAGTATTGTTTAAATATCTTCCAGGGGAAATTCACCATTCGTATACCTCTACGGTCTTTTATTTTCCTTGTTTTTTTTATTTATTTTTATTGTTACTTTACTAAATATTAACAAACAAAAATAAGAAATTTGAAAAAAAATAAAAATAAGACCGCTAAAGCCTACATAAAACACAATATGTTTATTTGATTTAAAAGAGAAAAAGAAGCAAGACACAAAAAGCAAGATAAATTCTCTACAAGTTAAGATATTTTTTGAAATGTTTTTGCAATTTCGCCAATTTAAAACAAAAATTTCATTTGGAATTAAAAAAATGATTAGTTACCTACTAAAAAAAAGTACCGGAACGCGTTCCCTTTCTGATAAAAAGTGCTGGAACGCAGTGAAGCCAGATCGTGGGATTTCTTTACCCCCCACTTAGCAGCACAAACGTCATAAATTGAGGAGAAAAAGGTCCCTTCCATATGTGGATGATCCCCTCCATGATAGGTAACACACACGTACAAAGCGTTGTATAGGTGTTGTTTCACCTATCCGTGTCATATGGAAGGGACATTTTTCTCCTCAATTTATGACGTTTGTGCTGCTAAGTGGGGGTAAAGAAATCCCACGATCTGGCTTCACTGCTGGAACGTCGTTCCGCCACGTCCCCCCACCCCCGAATACACCATTGATGATACTCCCAAAAATTGAATATTTTCTTCCTTTGGAATATAAACTACTTTTTATCGGGAGTTTTAACTGCCAGGATTTTGGGATGTCGGGATTATAAGTGTGTAATTATTTTCAAGATTATGAGTATCTGGATTTTGGGCACCACTGCAATACACGTAGAAAGAGACTTCTGTATACCAAAAAAAGGCAGGCTTCCCATTTTTTTTGAGCCGTTGGGACAATTCTGGTAGTTTTTATGGTATTTTAAAGTTGCTGGAGTTGAATAGACCATGGTGCTGCTATTAGGTTCGTTCCATTTAACATTTCTCGTACGTATACGCGATGATAAAAGACCTTGTATGTTCTTGCTTTGTGGCGCATATTGACTCTTAGATAGTTTTGGGTGGTTTAAACGATACCCAACGACACCTAATCTAGACCATTATTATGATGGTTTTAGTATTACGGGTTTAGATTCGTAGATCATAAGACCACGAGGCCATCTGGTACGTAAACTCACTCGTTCAGAAAAGGTAACAAATTATATGGAACGTCATTTTGCCGTTCATGTACGGTTTGTTTGTTAACTGTAGAATAATAATATTTTTAAAAAACATCTTACTAACATTTAATGTTCTTGGGGTGGTAAATTTTCACCGGTGTCATAAGTGAATCGGTCTCCAGTAACAGGATATATGACCACTCGATGTCTTATATAACTTTTAACAGCATTACCCACTGTCGCGTTGGGAATAAACCTTTCAATGGCTACACAGTCAAACAAGTATTTTTCCAATTCAATAAAAGCATCACCTTTATACAGTTCAAATTCATGTAGTAACAATGTATAAACGAACGTATGCTCAATCGGATAATAATCTATATTCCTACATATCGCACATCGTATGCGTATGTCAGTTATAAACGGTGGTTGTTCTCTTTCCATGTTGATGCTTATTTTCAATCCGCTTAACTGGATAAATTTACCAGTGTTTCTCTTAAATGCAGAAATAGCTGAATTCAAGGCTTCAATCAAATGATCTCCATAGATAGAACAACGAAAAATGTACAATTCGGGTATAGCCGAATCGATATCTTCTTCCGTTATTGGTATGGGGATTTTAATGCCCATAATCGAACGACGAAATACGGCACCTGATAACAATGCAACGGGAGCATTGGTCCAATAATGTCCATAATAATGACGAGCGTAAAACTCGATCATTGCATCGGTCGCCAAATTACCAATGTTACATTCAGCCAAATCACATAAGTAACATTCTAACTTCACTTTAGAATAACCAATAATATTTTCCTTTTCTTTTTTCAATGTGGATAAATAATTTTCTAATATATCTGTTACATATGGATCTTGTGGAATTCCTGCATGCAATTGAAACGTGTTTCCAGAAAACGTTAAACTGTTCTCGTTTTTGTTAAACTTGATTCTTAAGACTCCAATGTATTTACCATTTTCAAAAGCTTGAACAACAGGTACATACCTGCCTGATTTCTGGATTACTACAATAGGATATGGGCCGTATGGCTCTACTGTTCCGCTTGAATTCGGGTTCTTATTCGTTTGCAGGAACGATTGAGAATTTCCACCTATAATCACATCCAAGTCGGGAATACGTGATGCAAGTTCCTTATCTTTCCATATCCCCGCTTGGCCTAAAGCTATAACAATATCTACTTTATGCATTTTTAGTCGCTTCACTTCCATACGCAAAGCATATTCTACATCTATGAATGAAATGTTTTTTAAGGGCGCTTTCATCATCACTGCAGAATCTGAATAACCAACAATACCCACTTTAACATCGCCATACGTTTTAACAATCGACCTAGGAATCCATAAACCATCGAACAATTCATTTTTTGTCGTGTCAATATTAGCCGAAATGACCGGGAACTCGATTTCCTCCAAATATTGAGCAAATGTATTTTCTCCATTGTAAAACTCAAAATTTCCGATTGAAGTAGCGTCGGGTGCTAGGTTGTTCATCATTTTCGCAGCTAGCTTGATGCCAAATAGACTGAACCATGCAGTTCCTGCTATGTTATTGCCCGAGTCCAAATAAAGAAATGGAATATCAACTTTGTTCGCTTGCTTTCGAAACAATGTTAAGACATACGACAGCCTAGCGAAACCTCCGTTACAGGCGTTGGTTTCTTTTTCGCAATGCCAACGATTTTCCGAGTTGTCATAATGGCCCTCAAGATCATTAGTGTGGGCGATGATAAGATTAAAATCACGACCACAATGTGAATTTAATATTAGAGTAATTGAAATGAAGATAAAATTTAGTAGCATTGTAGTTTGAGTAGCAATAATTCGTACTTCACGCGCTTTAAGCTACGAATCTTGGCAAATTACGAATCTTTTCTGACATTACCTACTAATATCGCCTAATGAAACATTAATTGCAATAAGGAGACGAAGGAGACTATGATTTACTCACTTTACACGCTAACTAGATAAGAGCTATGAGGATTTTAAAAATAATTATAACTCGACTACTTTAACAGTTTTATTAAAATGGTGGAACGAATTTTAATGATATTTATGTTTAAATGTTTTCAAGTCTTACAGTACAACACAAGTATTTGTATCCTTAAAAAAGTACAAAGTCTGTGGGTTTAGCTTATAACTCTTAATCAAGAAAATTAGTTTTGATGAACTATAACCACTATTACCTACTATAAAATGCAACTCTTATACCAAGATATTTAAGTAACTCTGGAAAATGTGCGACCCCTAGGAAATATCTATTATCTTTTTATGACAAAGTAGCTAATAAGATTTTTTACTTTCTTTTACTACTATATAGTAAAGGAAGTATTGTAATCGGGTCGAATTTTCGAATTCGAGCTTTCACCGGAAAAAAATGTTTTGAGGTACCCTGAGACCAAAAAAGTGGTTTTTAGAAACATGTCTGTGCGTGTGACTGTGTGACAGCCCTATCGTATCGAAAGCTTTATCCGAATTTCACCAAACTTGGAATTTAATCTGCATATTACATCTAGTTGTGCCGTGAAGCTTATCGTTGAAATTGGATGACCGGAAACTCCACTTAATTCTAGGGGTTTTCGAGCTTTTTCAAAATTTTTCGAAAGCGGTCCCTATAATTTTCTTTAAACTTGCTATAGTTCTAAGACTCATTAGTTACAACTTTTATTTGAAACTTTTTTCTGGGAAAATTCGAATAAGGACGGTTCTGGGGTGAAGCTTGGGAATTCATACATTTATATAGGCTGTATGCATGTAGTTCTGTTTATGTGTATAGTTCTAAAGTGCTAATAATTCTTTTAACCAACAGCGAGTTTCAAAAATTAAAGTAAAAGAAAGTACTGTGACGCCTCGCAGCAAATATTTTTATTCTGCTATAAAGGTTTTTATTAATAAATCAGAAAATTTTACTATGTTCAGCGAAGCAGGCGGTTATCAGCTAGTTACGGTATAGGTGTAAATATAAAGGATCTAGCCCAATAGCCATAACCAAAGTGCCCTAGGCGGTTTTTGAAAAATGCTTCCGTGTGCTGATTCCTCTCCATGAAAAACTTATTGTCGCGCAATTTTAACCCGCTACCCCCACTTGTATTGGAGTTACGGGGAAAACTACCCCAGACGTTAAAATTGTTTTTCAAGAAAACTATTGAAGATTTTTTCATGAAATTAAAACTGTACGTAGATATTGATAAGACGCATAATATATATATTTTTTGTAAATCTATAAATGATGAAAAATATTATTTTTATTTTTTGAGGGTGGTTTTTTACATCAACCCTTAAAGTGACACCTTTTTTTAAAAAAGTGATAAGTGCATTTATTATCTATCTTTCATTTAAAAAAAGTCGCCTCAAGAAATTAGTTGTCGCTCACCACCAAAATGAGGTCATCCAGGGACAGGTTTGTAATAAACAGCCATGAGTCAATGCATTTCGTGAATGCATTTATTGCTTTATGGCTTGTATATATGCCATAATATGGTTTTCGTCAAGAAAAAAAGTCCTGAGACAGAAATTAATTTTTGAAAATTTTTAATAGGCCTATTAACAGTATATTGCTGGGATCTTTTATCCATTCTTTATACTAATAATAAATAATAAGTTTGCTAAATAATACCTACTTGTATTTATTTTGGATCTTATATTACCTACGTATATATTCAAATATTGTTAGTATTATTATTTGAATCAAGTTATATTTTTGTTTGTTATAGCAGCAACATATTGTTAATAGGCCTATTAAAAAAGTTCAAAAATTAATTTGTCTCAGGACTTTTTTTCTTGACGAAAACCATATTATGGCATATATATACAAGCCATAAAGCAATAAATGCATTCACGAAATGCATTGACTCATGGCTGTTTATTACAAACCTGTCCCTGGATGACCTCATTTTGGTGGTGAGCGACAACTAATTTCTTGAAGCGACTTTTTTTAAATGAAAGATAGATAATACATCATTTATAGATTTACAAAAAAAAATATATATTATGCGTCTTATCAATATCTACGTACAGTTTTAATTTCATGAAAAAATCTTCAATAGTTTTCTTGAAAAAAAATTTTAACGTCTGGGGTAGTTTCCCCCGTAACTCCAATACAAGTGGGGGTAGCGGGTTAAAATTGCGCGACAATAAGTTTTTCATGGAGAGGAATCAGCACACGGAAGCATTTTTCAAAAACCGCCTGGGGCACTTTGGTTATGGCTATTGGGCTAGATTCTTTGTAATAATTATTCTACTAGATCATAAACAGACAATTAGTTTTATAAAGATTACGAGCGTATATCTAAAGATCAAAAAAGAATTAAACCAAACCTGATGATTTAAGATGAATAATATGTCACCAACGCCATACTTCCTATACTGCTTTCTTGAAGGACCGAAAATAACAAAACCACAATTCACTTCATCGCTATCACATGCATTTGTAATTAAAAACTCCATTTTACACACGAAAATATTTTAATTATGCACCTAACTATTTACAAATATGATTACTCTAAAATGTACTTTAAAATAAACTAAACACTTGTTACACTGAGTCACTGACACCAGTTGACAGTAAATCAAAAGTCGACAATCAAAATATCCGTTACACAATGAAATGCCATACTCTGATAATTGGTTATTTTTACCAATAAAGATGTGGATTATCTTTAAAAACACATCGAAAAATGTTCACGTGTTCACAATATAACATAAAAAGTTTATTTCCTATTTTAAATACAGGGAAAACTAGGAAAAACGCGGTTAATATTTATCACTCAAAAGCATTACTCCAAACGACTGAGCCACCATATTGTTTCGCAGAGAAAGATACATATTAGAAAATACATGTAGAAGATAAAGACGCATTCAATAAAAAAACAATAATTTTGTAAATTCAAAAATCATCCTTCTACCTAGTCAATTCTAGTTTGAAAAAAAATGCTTTTGTTATTCTTTTCTATTAAAAACAATGAAGCTAATCAATAAAATAAGCAAAGTGAAAAATTAAGCGATTAGTGCTTTACATACATCATTACTCATATAAAATTCTTTTAATTGTTGATATTTATTTTTCATGATCCGTTTTTAAGACTTTCTCAAGCAACTGTATTTCACGTAGTATTTAATATTGTCTAATATTAACATACTAAATGGATATTAATATTTCTTTCTTAACAAAAAGAAACGATATTTTATTGTGTTTCTTGCAAAATGATATCTTTAAAACTAGAGATGCAACGAATATTCGGCTACTATTCGGTATTCGGCCTATTCGGCTGCATTTTTTAATATTCGGTATTCGGCCGAATACCAAATAGTAAATCATAACAAAGTAAATGTTAAATTCAAAATTAAAATTTTTTAAATTACAAATTAAAATTGAAAATCTACTTAGGAAAATTAATTATGATGAATCAAAACAATTTTTTCTGCATTGAGTCAAGTTTCCTCGAGTAAGAACCTGCTTTGAGTTTAGAAACCCTTACTTATATGGATCTAGTGTCCGATCTAGGCGAATACTTTGAAAATAAAAATCAATTTCGGTTGCCGTTAAATTTTTCTTTTTCTGTTAAATTAAAAATAATGCGTCTCGTGATACGATTTACTCATAAATGAAACAGCCGAATATTCGGTACCAAATATTCGGCTATTCGGCCGAAAGTGTTGGCCAATGTTCGGCCAAATCACTATTCTTTGCATCACTATTTAAAACTAAATTATAAAAGTAGAATTGTTGAAATTGTCCAAAATGAAGTTATAGATGAAATCCCAGAAGTTCAAAATTATACTAAGATTGAAAATTTGACATAGGTAACTTGAATACTATGAAGAATTAAGATACTTAGACCCGGATAGTAGATACATAAGACCTAGGCTGAAAAAAATGTTAACTTCAGATAGTCACAATAGAAATGTGAATGTCAGGAGTGTAAGAGAAAGCGTTAGTTACTAATACATCAATGTGTATAGTTTACGTTTAGTAAAGTGGGCAGAGAAAAGTTAGTTTACAAGGTAGAAGAAAAGGAACTTAGTTAAATACAATCGGGGGTGTTCCGCAAGTCATGACAAAATTCATTTTTATTTCAAAGATAATATTATAATACTTAGTCCAGGGAATAAAGACAAAAAAGGTCAAACTTTGGAATAATTAAGGAAAAGCTGAATTTTTGCATGAAACTTTCTTTTGTGGTTCTAACCAACATATCAAAAGTCCCCGACGATACATACGCCGCTAAAAATTTTACGCGGGATCAAAGGTTACGATAAACGAATTTTCGCAAAAATCTCGCTAATGGTAACTTATATCGAAAAAATACTAGTTATCAAATTTGAAATTTAGAAAAGAATCTACAAAAAATTTAATGTTGCTTTTTTCGTAAGACTAATAGTTTTTGAGAAAATTCGATTCAAAAAGTTGTAACGTTCAGTATGCACTTCTTAATGGTATCTGCATATCGAATGTTATATTTGTATAATTAAACGTTAAATGTGACTTTAAATATTGGAAAATTTATTTTCGTGAAAGTTTCAAAGCCCATAATAATGCAAACTAACGCATATCTATGTACTACACATTAGTTTCAACTTAACTCTTAGCCTAAGATCCCGTTGCATGATTGCTACACTCATAATGTAGCTAATAATTATAAATTAATGCTCTTTATGATGATATAAGGGTGCCAATTTAAAAGTGCGTGCAATTAACCGAAAGTCGAGATCATAGGTTAAAAGAGTTAAGTTGGCATTATTGTGCAGTACATATGTGTTGGTTTGCATTATTATGTACTTTCAAACGTTCACGAAAATAAATTTTCCAATATAGTCACATTTAACGATTAATTACAAATATAATATTTGATATACAGATACCACTAAGGAGTGCATACTGAATTTTCTCAAAAACCGATAGTCTTACGAAAAAAAGTAACAGTATATTTTTGTAGATTCTTTTCTAAACTTCGATAATCTGTATTTTTTCGGTAACAATTACCATTAGCGAGATTTTTGCAAAAATTTGTTTATTGTAACCTTTGATCCCGCGTAAAATTTTTAGAACCACAAAAGAAAGCTTGATGAAAAAATTCAGCTTTTCCCTAATTTTTCCGAAGTACAATGTCTTTATTCCCTGGACTATAATACGTAGCTTTGCTCTTAATTTTCATTCCAATGAAAATAGTAATTTACGAAGGATTTTATTTAAAAAATATTCTGAAATTGTTCTTGAAATTAACTTAAAACGCGAAGGATTTTTTATACTTAAAAGGATGTGGAAAAAAATCGTTACACAGAATTTTTATTGTATTAATTTTTTATTGGGATCAAATATAAAACGTTTTAAATCTAAAACTACATCAATTTTTTGATTTGAGTCAATTGTTTTAATATCTTCATCTAGAGAAACTTTCACTTTTCCACTTTGACCAAATGTAGAAGCGATCGTCCCATTCTGTCCAGTTGACAATGTCACTTTTAATCCAATAAAGTTACTTAAATTTGCCTTTTTCTTTTTGAACATACCTTTAACAATCACTTCCCGATCGTTAACAACACGTTCTACAAATCCTGTCCGCTGTTTCATTTTATAGATTTTCAATTTTGGTAAATATGAATTTTTGTAATTTTTATCCTCGCATATTTCCAATAAACTTCCCGAGAATGCCAAACGGCAGACGTTGCCGTGAATGTCTAAATCTAATTTTGATCCTATCAGCAACGAATTTGCAATGGCAATAACTGGTTGTTGAAATTCCAATATCATGTAGTAAATATTATCGGAATCGATATCTATTTCGTCTTGATATTGAAACTCCTGGTCCATATTAAATTTATCTTTCGATTTCGTACTGAATAATAGAATTGAAGCCATAACAGTTTCATGACCAATGGTTATATGGAATTTCGTTTTTGATTTTATCGCCAATTTGTAATATTTGATTGGGTTTACTTGAGATATACCACAGGTACACCACTTTGTTATACCAGGTATTGAAACAATGCCTCGTTCTAATAGACTAGGATCAAATTGTGTAACACAAATCCCAACTCGATCACCTTGCATCGCAGATTCGGTAGGTTTTCGAAACATTTGCATCGATTTAATTTTTTTTGTTAAATTAAGTGCTCGAATTTCTACAGTCTAAAAATTAAAGACAATTTTAATATTGTATTATTATATTAATAACGAAAAAAATACATCATTAACACGAATTGAGCCTTGCAAAACCGTTCCTGTCATCACAGTTCCTTGGCCTTTAATTCCAAAGCAATGATCCACAGCAAATAAAAATGGTTTTTCCACATCCCGTTTTGGGAGAAATGCAAAATGTTTCATTGTATCGACCAACTTATCAATCCCACATGAATATTCCGGATGAGCCGACGTCGTGATAAATGGAGAATTTTTAAATTTGGTCGTCGACAAAACGGTTTGTATCCTCTTGGTGATCTTGAAAATTTAAAATATATTTTAATTAGGAGTTTTGAATGAATTGATCAAATTTAGCAAATACACGTGATAGGGTTTTTAATTAATTGAATTAATGGTACAAGGACATAGTTGATTTCCGGCCTTTAACTTTAAACGTTGTATGATAGTATACGGATCACACGGGATTTTTGAATCGGATTTTCTCCTAATTATCAAGAACATGGCTACTGCTAATGAGTATTGTCTATATCGTCTCTATCAAGTAGAGATTTTTGGGTCTTAATACCCCTACAGAATTTTTGAAGGGATTTTTGTCTGTTAAATTATTGAAAACATGGTAGTACTCGTGCTATCTTTAAAAAAGAATATTACGTAACTATTACAGAACTGTTACCTAGTTAGCTAGTTTTGTGCTAACTGGACTACTTCTAATTCATTGCATACCGGTATGGGTACCATAAATTGGAAAACGTTTGCTATAATAGACCTTCATCTAGTTGATAATAGAATGAAACATATTTTATCATGAATTTAGTAAATTGGAAAATATATTAAAAATGGGTTGGTTAAAAAAATCCTGGAAAGACTATTTTTATTTATTTTAAAAAAATGATTTTAATAAAAGATTGCATAATTGCAACATCAAGATAATAAAAATATCTGGTGCGAGGCGTCACACAACTTTCTTTTACTTTCGTTTATGAAAATACTCGCTGTTAGTTAAAAGAAATATAAGCACTTTGTAACAATACATATAAACAGTACTATATGCATACAACCTATAGGGCTATATATGTATATACACAAATTCCCAACCTTCATCCCAGAACCGCCCTTATTCGAATTTTCCCAGGAAAAAGTTTCAAATAAAAGTTGTAGCCACTAATGAGTCTAAGAACTATAGAAAGTTTAAAGAAAATCGTTGGAGCCGTTTTCGAAAAAAATTGAAAAAGCTAAAAAACGCCAAGAGTAAAGTAGAGCTTTCGGTTAACCGATTTCAACCAAAAGCTCCGCGGCACAACTAGGTATAATATGGAGGCCAGATTCCAAGTTTGGTGAAATTCGGATAAAGCTTTCAATACGATATGGCTGTCACACACAGACACACACACACACAGACACACACACACACAGACACACACACAGACATGTTTCTAAAAACTACTTTTTTGGACTCAGGGGACCTCAAAACATGTATTTCCGGTGAAAGCTCGAATTCGAAAATTCGACCCGATTACAATACTTCCTTTACTATCTATATAGTAGTAAAAGAAAGTAAAAATTTATATAATCGTAAGCGCTGTTTTATTGCGATCACTATTATAAACCAGTGCCGATAATTTTTGAACACAAAAAAAATTATAGTAGGATGAAACCCATTAGAAAAGGAAGAGAATATAACAAAAATGAAAGGAAAAATAAATTACGGTCAATCTGAGGTGGGGAAGTGGAAAAGGGGGATGTTTTTACGGGTAGAACCGGTTTATTTCGATTTTCGACAAAACTATAAGCGCTATGGAAAAAATTAAATAGCAAAGTTGTAGGTAATAAAAAGATCTACAACTTTTGTACTTGCACTTTTTTCATATAACCTTATTTATGTGACAAATTTCAATAACCAAGTTTTTGTTTTTAATTTTTAACTTTTACAAAAACAAAATTTTTTACATGAAATTTAGTGAAAACGTTTTAATGTCCCAAACACACTGTATTTTTTTTAAATATTAGTTTTTTCACCTTATAATAACTTAATATCGAAAAAGAACCCTAATTTTCAATCGAAAATTCTCACGTCGAAACATCTGAGTTTTTAAAAAAGTCGGTGAGTTTTTTATTCGTTGAAACCTCTACTTTCTGAGAGTGGAAAAAAATATATACATTACAATGTTAAATGTTCTCAGAAAATGCAATAGTTAAAGTTTAAATTTTAATCCATTTCTCAAAGTTGTATTTGTACAGTTACATTATGTACAATTTTGAGGAATTTATTAAAATTTACACTTCAATTATTGCATTTTCGGAAAACTTTTAACATTGTAGTGTATATATTTTTTTGCACCATCAAAAGTAGAGGTTTCAAAGAACAAAAGCTCACCGAGTTTTTTAAAAAATCAGATATTTTGTCGTGAGAATTTTCGACTAAAAATTAGGGTGCTTTTTCGGTATTAAGTCATTATAAGGTGAACAAGTTAATATTTTAAATAAAAAAATCAGTGTGTTTGGGACACTAAAAGGTAAATTTTCACCAAATTTCGTGTAAAAAATTTTTTTTGTACAAGTTGAAAATTAAAAAAACCAAAAACTTGGTAATTTGAATTTTTCACAAAAGTTGTAGATTTTCTTATTACCTACAACTTTGGCATTTAAATTTTTCCCATAGTACTTGTATTTTTGTCGGAAATCAAAATAAACCGTTTCTACCCTTCAAAACACCCCCCCACTTTCCACTTCACCACCCCTTATCGACCGTAATTTATTTTTCCTTTCATTTTTGTTATATTCTTTTCCTTTTCCAATGAGTTTCATCGAACAATAATTTTTTTTCACTTTTTACCATTTTCAAAGGCTAAAAGCACTGGTCTATTAAGGGTTGGCGAATTTTAAAGATTAAAATTTTAATGCGCGTAGAAATGTGTGACAGAAAGATCCGAGGTAAGTATATGTACTGTGTAATAATAAAGGACCCAACATTGCAATTGCCTGTGATGTGTAAAATATTTTCTATTTGTTGCAATATTTAATTAAAAATAGTCTGTCCAGGATTTTTTAAGCCAACCCATTTTTAATATATTTTTTAATTTACTAAATTCATGATAAAATATGTTTCATTCTATTATCAACTCGGTGAAGGTCGATGTAGGTTCGGATCTTCTACTATGAAAATTAAATCAATTAAGCACAATACCTTAGTGGTTGTACGCTCCTTTTCCTCTGGAGACAGAAGATCCACTTTATTTAAAACAACGATCATTTTTTCGCAAGTTATTTCCCCGATAACTAAACATTCAGCCGTTTGTGTCTGTATACCCTTCGTAATATCTATGACTAGTATCATAAAATCAATTATCTGAGCTCCCCCAATAATCGTTCGAATCAAACTGGCATGTCCAGGACAATCAACTAAAGTAAACTGAACTCCAGACACATCGTTTTTGGCTAATTCATCCGGGACCTGCGATAGCATGAATGAACTAAAGCCAAGATCCAAGGTAATCCCGCGTGATTGCGACTGAGGATTCTTATCGAAACACGCCGTACTTGGTGTTTCCGTGAGAAGTTTAGCCAGCGACGTTTTACCAGAGTCGACATGTCCCAAAATTCCAACATTAAGATTTAATAACATCTTAGATTTTTGAAAATGTCTATTAAACGGAATTGCACGACAGTAATTCGGATAGTTCAAATCGGCACCGACTTAACCTTTCACATAGTTGGTTAATTGAAATTATTTGTGTATTTACTACTTGTTGGAGCCTAAAAGTATACAAAAATTTTATAAAATTTATTTATTTGAAGTATTTGATTTATTTTACCGATATTTTCTCATATCATTTCGGGAAATTTGAAGCCTTTGACCTGGTTGTCATGCTCCGATATTAGCGCTCCTAGCGTGCAAATGGAAAACGTTTAACGAGTTTACCCAAACGGTCATTTCAATTGTGTTTTCAGTACGCTATAAGCCTCGTTGTAGTACGGAGACGAATTTATTACGTTATGGTGATACAATGACATTTATATAAATGTGGCCTGTGTTTATACACAATGTTAAAACGATTTGATTTTGCAAAAATCAAAAACGTGAACAATCTATTTATTTATTCAGTGAATTAATTCATTGTGTATGTGTCTACAAGTGCGTCTGGAACGGTGCTGTCGTGATTTCATTTTTCCATATTAAATCATAAATTGGTGAGTTCCTTGTTGTAATTCCCATCTATTCCCTGAGTATTTTGTCAATTACATCATTTCGCTATTTACAGTTTCTATACATCATTAAAACCCATTATTATAATTAGTTTATTTAGGTTTGTCTATTTTCTTATAATCAAACAATAGATCATATTGTTCTTAATCTATTATTAAAGGAATAATTATTGTTACAATCGAGGTAATGTCTTATACATTATATTTTGATTACAATCATTGTTATTCCTATGGCAAAATTTAAATCAATTAAAATCTCACAACTGAATTATTAGAATCATAGGAGATTAGCATGCATTTGACAGTTCTACTGGTTTTTATTGATTGAATTAAACTTAACACCTATACTATTTAATAATACTTTCATAGAACAATAGAAAATATTAATTACCTCATTCTTAATTGAACATAGAAGCATTAAGTGAATTAAATAATTGAAGAGACCATAAAAATTTAATTTCTTAGTCATAGATTTACAGGTTGTTGAAAAGTTCATTTGTTATAATTTCAAATATGAAAATAGTACAACTATAATATTCATAAAGGTCAATAAAATTTTCTTTCAATGTCCGAGGTGATTGAAAATTAAAGTAAATCATTTTCTACCCCTATAAGGAGCAATTAATTAGTTGCAGTTTAAAGTACCAAGCGTACCAAGATGCAACTAGCGACGAGCCGTGCATAAAATCGAGATCCAGTTTTTTCCGTGGCAACAGAGCTGAAAGTGGTTTTTCAATAGAAAATTCCAGTTGTACCGTTTGTTGCTCATACGTTTGTAATAGCATCGAGACGGGATTAATTTCTATTTCAAATATGAATTTGAAAAATGCAATATTGCAATAATTGCAGTGGTTGTTTATTTGTATTGCAAATGTGGCAGGTTCCCACTGCGATCGCTGTAATTACTTAATTGCCTCTGTGCTTTTCTGCGAGTACCCGAAAAGCATTAAAAGTCGATTAGAAAAAGTCGAGTTTTTCATTTAAATTGGCGAAACACTGATGTAGTAGAACGTTAGAATTATCATTGCAAATTGCAATCCATAAAGAGTCTCATTGCATACTGCAACTCTTTTCGTTTTCATAATTTTTTTATCTTCATATCCCAGTACAGAAATAATTAGTATAATATATAATATGGTATAGGCCAACATGAATATTGGCTTTATGATCTACAGCAGCGGTCGGAAAACTTCTTAACAAATACCCCAAAATATTTTTACGTAACGCGATATTACCCCCTCATTTTAAAAAGGAGACAATCAATGTAAATGTAAATTAAACATTTATTGAATTAACTAAAATGGAAAATAAAAAAGTTGTATGAATATAGTAAATATGTAATGGACAAATAAAATAAAATTGTCATATTGGAAAACGAACATCCCAACTATCTGGCTGTGAATACTCCTGGATAATTCCAGCCACCATCGAAGGCTGAATCGCGTCTCATTTCTGGAGTTACCTTTCAGAGATCCATTAACTTGTCTTTCCCACCGTATATTCATCATATATGCTTAATGTCCAGGGACAGATTGCAAATTCAGAAAGCGGAAAAAAATATTGGAAAAGACTAAACAAAAACTAACTGAGAACTTCCCCTTTCAGGTTTTGGAAAAATGATGTCGCTTCATGTTTGCCCCAATAACTTCAAAATTAGGGATTTGTTGATTTTACTTTAATAAATGCCATTTGTAACGTCCGGGATTTTTCGCTATTTTTTTTAAAATTAAAAATAAGAGTTATGCCCGGACTTTAAGAGACATTTTTTATTTCCCCGTTTGGCGTGTGGTCCATCTTCCACAAGGTAATTTCCCATATGATTGGTTTTGTTTGAATAAACGAGACTGAGATATGCTTAATAATTTCTTCAAAAAGAAATCTTGGATATGAAGAGTTTAAATAAATGGATGAACATACGAAATTAGATCCAAAGAGATTTTTCGATAGATTATAATATATCGATAAATTCTTCCATGAAATTTCAACTTTTTTCGAGGTGTCTCTGATCGTCGATTCGAAAAATTTCCAAAATCGAAAAATTAAAATCATACTCTTTCGCTTTTCCGAGATTTTCTTGGTGTCAATCGATAGAGCAATTCACACTGATTCCAATGATGCCACGATCGTTAATGTACGATCGATAGTTAACGAAGCATTCGACGCTAAAGTTGTAACAGGGGCCAATTGTGCCACTTTTTTAAGAATTGCTCTGATTTTGGTGCGGTTTTAATGCGGCGCCGCATCAAAAAAAAAACAAAAAATCCAAATAAAAATTTGAGAATTGGCTGGAAATTGAAACATGATTCAACCCTCGCTTTCCCATTTTGGAAAATCGGAAAATTCATACCCAAATTTTCCGATTTAAATTTTTCAAAAATTATTAATAAAAATCATTTTGCAGATTTCCAGAATCAGATTTACATTCGTTTTTATATATTTTCATTACAGACATTTTGATAATTAATTAGAAATTTGACTTACGAAAATTTCGCTCCCGTTGTCGTCCCGGTTTTAAATCGTTTGTAAAAATACTAAGTAACACGTTTATAAAATAGCAAAGAAAAAAAATTTCCTTGTTACCCCCAAAAATTTCATGTTTACTCCATTATGGGTAATTTACCCTGGTTCCCCGACCGCTGATCTACAGACTGTATGTCTGATACCTTTCCCATCATAACCAATTAAAGAAAAAATAGCTTCACTTATCAAAAAGTTTGCTTTTGGAACCACCAGAACAAAATTCAGATTCTAAGACAGTGCCCCCAAATAGTTTTATTTACAAAAAAAAAAATAGAATATAGAAAATAATTTATTCAAGTAAAAACAATAGTCAAAAAGAGGTTACACGTCAGTAGTTCTGGGGTCGAATCCCAATGAAAGCCCAAAATTTTTGTCATGGGTTTTCGAATTCGACGGTCGCTAATGACCAAAGTAGTTGTTGCGACCTTAAATAAACCAAGAAAAAAATTTGTCAAAAACTGTAGAAATTAATCTTTTTTCTACAACTTCTATGCAAGTATGAGCTTTCTCGTAACAACCCCTAAATAGACCGCCCTGCTGGTTGCTTCAACTACGTTACATCTTGGTGTAAACGTTCCTCTTGCTCTCTGAATAGCTTTTAATGTTATCTTTAAATTATTCTAAACAAAAATGTATTATATGGACCTCAATAGACATTTTCCTGTCCCCACGTGTGAAGTTATCAAGCATAGTTTCAAAAAGCTCTTTTAAATGCTTCGTTCAGTTTTTGTTTTTATAAAAATAAAAGTTTGAAATAGGCTTTATGAAAACTTAAATGTACCATCAACGTTAATTTTTTGTCATTTTAAAACTTTGCTAAAGTTATACTAATGTTAGGCAATGGTTTATTGTTTGTATTTTCGACCTAGGAACACAATGAGAAATGCAATTATTTCTATAAAGTGGTATATTTAGTATCTTTAAGTCAAAAGTATGATAGTATGCTATTTGTATTTTTCTTGCACATCTCTATATTATTGTTATTCTTTGTTCAGTTATTCAAAAAAATTCAGTTCTTATATATCATTGTAAAAGGAACTAAAACAAACTTTCTGTGGAGTAAAGAAACTTTTGTATGGATAATGGATATCGTAGAAATAGAATTGAAATTTTCTTCATGTAGATTATTGCTATAGCTTAAATGTTTTGAGCATAGTGAGAATCGAGGGCAAAAGTACTGAAAACTAACACTAATTAGTTTATTTTTCTATACATAGATATATATCTGGAACTCAATATATAAATTTATAGCACCTTCCTATACTATAGCAATGCCTACTAAACTACCAGCTCTTATCGGTCGTAGATATAGCTGACGTTGGTTAGCATTGCATGCAATTAAAATTAAAATAATGTAGTAACTAAATAGAATTGCATCAAAAAGATATACCTAAAAAGAGCAACTAAATAGGTTATGCATGTCATTAAGAAAACAAATAAAAAGATAATTACTTGGAAATTAAGGTTATTTACCCGTTGGTAACAATTGATATCACCATACTGGTACAAGATCTTTAGCAGATCGGGAACCTCTAATTAAAGTAATTTTAACACTGATATAGAGTGGTTATAGGACGAATAAACAAATTGAGGTACGATTTTATTTATATAAATGGTTGGTATAGCTTTAGCATTAGTGATTAATAAAGCAAGGTTCAGACCGTAATTGTCTTGGAATGGGTTTTTATCTTCAGCTTGATCTTGTGAACTTAATCCTGATTTTGTTTTTTAATATTACTTAATAATTATTATTAAGTATCGATGATAAAAAGACATGTTTTGAATTTCCCAAAAGGACTGGTAGTCTCTGTATTCGTCTTCACCTTGCATATAGTCTTATTTGTTTGGAAAACCAAGGTAAATAGACCAAAATTTGCTTATCGCTAATAATTATTAGTTGTAGTTTAGTTTGTTTCGTCAGTACTTCGATTTAAGGTATTGTAAACTTTTTAAAGCCAATCCGGAAAAAATCAGGAAGAGGAAGACAGAATGATTAAGCAAATTAATTATTACTAGTAGCTTCCTTTGAAATATTTACGACCGATAGTTTTAAAAAAAGTTTAAAATAATAAATAATCAAATTACGGTTGCGGGATTCGTCCCCTAGGCTTCTCGCTTGTAAGACCGTCACTTTAAACGCTGTGCCACAAATGTACCATTGAAAATCTAACAAAACATTAATATAACCGTCCTTAACTGTCAACATACAAAAATTTGCTTATTATTATTATTATTATTATTAAATACTTTGGGGGGCCCGAAAATTTTGAGAAAATTCGTACTAGTGGTGCTGCAGAGAGGGTGCAGTAAAAAAGAGAAATTGAAAAGGGAACAGGAACGTTTAGCAAAAAAACCAATATTATCCCGTTTTTTTAAATCGTTTGCTACGAGCAGAGAAAATCAAAGTACTTCTAAAGATGAACATATATTGATTTAAGCCCGTAATGAATATTGCAAAATACTTCTTTTTATAACCTTCTTTCCATTTGGTCAAATTAATTTTTGGTTTTCTTATTTTTTTTTAATTACGCCTTGAAAGAACCTGTATCCAATATCATTTAGGAATTATTTCTCACGCTTATTTTTTGATTGGAAACTACAAAGAAGGCTTAAAATAAAAATAAACCTGCTTTTCATTAGAAAATGTGGAGAAATTAATTTTGTAAACAACTGACAGATGGATGTCGTAAGGATTTAGTTTACCAAAACAATATGCATTAATCAGGAATTCTTAATTTACAAGATAAATAACAAAATAATCTTGAAAATGGATGAGACAATGCTAAATGATTGATAATGGTTTGTTGTTGCAATCAAAACACTAAGCGTTAAACTTTAAATCCAGAATGCGATGACGTCATTCAGGATGTTGACTCTGACGTCATTCCTGATATAGGATTGCATTCAAAGGCATTGTGACGATAAAAGATTATATGTGTGAAATTTATCGCTTTTCTCAACAATTCTTGTCATTGGCGGCATTTTTGAACATCAATCAAGGCTTTATTGTTTTTTTCTTACTTTACTTTCATATAAAATAGTTTTTAAGAATCTGGAAATACAAGTCTTTCCTGCAAGGACATAAATGATATTTAAAAGAGACTAAAATAGGGTTGATAACCTCTCGATCGATTTACACACCATATGTATGTAGCGTATTATCATTAGAACACCTGAATTATTTATAGATCTAGTTTTATTAAATTATTGAATGGTAAAGTGGTTTCGTCAAAGAAAAGCATTTTGAAAATCGCATAGGGCAATTAAAATTTTTCTTTCAATCTCAACTGGTTTTCCACGTGTCTGAATTTAAATTTAGAACGCGGAAATTTCTCTGGTGAAACGGTACAGGTGTATGCCGACAAAATGGGAAATTTTTCATGGCGGAGGGACGTTTTTTTATTGTGTTACCTTTGAAAAATTTTAATGGAAAGTTTTGGTTAATGTGCTTCAGGTAAAATATGGGCAATTTCTCTTGAACGTTGAAGAGTAATTGTGCTGAATTCTATGGCTCAATTTATGTGTATTAATATTTAATAGCGCTTAAATTAAGTGAACGGTAAAGTTGTCGCAGTTGAGTCATTAAGGCTTTAGTAAAAAAATTTTATTAGCGTGCGCCCGATTTACATGAGATTAGAATATAATGTGCATTTTTGCAATAAAGACAAGAGAAAAAAAAGTAGACACGCGACATAAACTTCTTTCCATTGAAATTAAGGCCTGTTGGGTCTCACGTTGACTTCCTCTTCGAGTTCTATTTCGGTACTGTAAATTTTTTCTTGTTAGATTTTCTTCTTTTTCCGCTTGCGTGAGGCGGGAGAATTTCTGGAACCGACACCAGACAGATATGGATGAATGGATAATTTATTTTGAGATTTTCCCGCCCAAATACGAGCCACTGGAATGAAATCTTCACGTTAATTATTTGGTAATTTAGCGCTTCACTTTTCGAGTTTCTATTTGCATTTTAATCAGGGCAGTTTCTCTTTGACAAAAGTTGTTTTTTCCGGTTTTTGATTCGACATCGCTAATATATTAGTATCAATATTTTCGTTTTACTTTTTGGAGTATGGTTTTGTCGTCGTTATGAGCTGTTTGGAGCCACCTCAGTGAATAATATCAGTAGGTACCTACCGAGCGATTTTCGATGTTCAGTGTAAAATCGTTAATGTAAATAAAATCAGCCAAGCGTGAGCTCTTACTCAGTAATTTAAATCGAAATAATTTTTCCGCTCAGAAAATTTGAAGTCAATCTACCAATGTAATTGGCAATTGGCTCAAAGGTTGCTTCTAAAGTTAGATGTTTTAACTTGAAAAAAAATGTTTTTATACTTCTTAACTTAACATAAGGTATAAGAAAACTTCTTTCAATGTCTATTTATTTGCTTCATTGTTACTTTCTTTGTTCATTTTGCTGTTTTTATTTTTTTCATTATATGTATTTCTAAGATTTAAGACATCGAAATTTATTCGTTTATTGTAGTACCGCTATACAAGTATAATAAAGTTTTTTATATAATTGCTAACAACAAGAAGAATAAGAATATTTTGAGTTTTATTCTTAGCAGTTTATATCCTCCTCAGGATCATCAGGAGTAATAAAAAATAGTATTTATAAAGTTTTAAATTTTAGTATCTAATATAAATGGGTTCAAAGTAAAAATCTTAAGTTCTCGTATATATGAAACGATTATAAAAAAATGCATAAATTATCTGGAAAATTTGGAGGTTTCCACGATATGTATGTTATTTTCTATAGTTTTTTTTTTTAGTTTTGTGTTTGGTTATTGCATTTTTGTATTCTTCTATAACAGTGTTTTCTAAATTTTCTAGCCTGCGAACTCTTTTTGCGTACCTATAAGAATTTTCGTTTTGTCATTTGTGTAGAAAATAGTAATTAGAAGAAAACTAAGATTTGCCCAGTATTGGTATTGGTCCTTGGTCCTGCTAGTGTAAAGGCAATCTTGGTCTTGCATTTTCGCAAAATAAAGTTCTTCCATATTCTTATATCTGGATAACGCTCGATTGAAATATAGAAACAAACAAATTTTGTGTTTGAAACTTCCACTTCTTTGAGCAAAATTAGTCTTACAATTAGTCTTGCCGTCGTCGTCTTGTGAAAATGCAAGACCAAGATTATCTTTATACTAGCAAAACCAAGATTGCAACATTAAGACCAAATTTGTTCATCACTAAAAAAAGTGAAAATATAAAAACAAATTGTTTGTCTATATATTTCAAGCAAGAGATATAGATAGATATAGATCCTTTTTTTCAAAACAATAGTAAAGTTTCTTGTTTTGTAACTATTATAAGTATTAAAATTAAGTAAAGCAAACTGAAATAAAAATCACCACTTGATGGTGCAGTAGTTAGAGCATTTGCTCTCACCATTACATGCGTCAATGATACTGGTTTTGATCCTCGTCGAACCCCTAGGTATAAGATTACGAATTAAGATTAACATTACATTAAGATTTCTACAGAAATTTTCTGTGTGTAAGACAGTCGTGATATGACTAGGGATTGCGATCCAGCAAACTGGGATCCCGCAGCAACAGCTTGCGAATCCGCAGGTGTCGAATGATAAAAATTCATTAAAATTTGCCGCTTTTAGCTCACTTAATTTTAAAGTTCTTATAGAAATAAAATAATTTTTTTCCATGAATACTGTAAACAGTAAAAAAGGAGGTGTATTGCAGGGGTTAGAAAATCTGAGCTGATTTGGGGTATACATGAAAATAGCCTTTTTAAAAGTAAATTAACTATGGTTTAATTAACGTATGCGGCATCTCGCTGGATTGAAGTAAATGCAGTAAAAATCTCGCGGGATTGAAAACAATGCTAGATGCAATCCCTAGATATGACCTAAGATATTAGGTTTGTTCCAATCGTCATGGCTTGGTGATGCACGAGAGAGCGTGAAAGAACTGTCTGTATTACTTTATGCACAAATCTACCATCAGGTCAGACGTTCGGCCGGCCTGAACGATGTCGCATCAAAAACTAGAATCGGTAAGCACGAGTTTAGATTTGATCGTCATAAAGTGACAAGTTCGCTTGATTTTTCCCCCCGCCTACCGCCTTAGGCTTACTGTACTCCTGTTCTGCTCATGTATTCTTGTTGTACAAGGATTCTTGCTTATTCCAAGCTCAGCATTCTGCCTAGCAGAAGCAATCTCTGTACTTGCTAAGCATTTTGCGCGATTTGTGCCTATTTGGGCGTCATTTATCCCATACAGGTGCCGCCACTTTGTGAGGGCTTTGCAGTCAAAAATGCCCTGGGTCGCGTTTTCTTCCCCATTCCCACAGAGTCTGCATTTGGGGTCTTGTAAACAAGACAAACCAATAGACGCTTGAGTTACTGACTCACCCGCTCAAGGCACGTGCATAAGCACCGCCAAGCTACCAGGAACGGTATTTAAAACAATCTTGGTTTTTCATTTTCAAAAAACTAGGACCAATTTTGCTTAACACTAGTAGCAAAACATACGAGTATTGAAGGCGAAGAAAGGAGTGTTTAAAATACAAAAGGATTCTTCTATAATCCTTTGAATAGTTTTTGTGGCGTTCATGAGAGTAGGAAAATCCTACATTGAGAATCGTGAATCTTTAAGAATGTTCTTTAGGATTAGCTCCGAAAAATGTAAACAGCTGAACTTGAAAACCTTAAATTCAATATTTTTTTCAAATACAGTTTGTGTTTTTTTTTTTTCATTTTAACATGAATACATTTAATGAGTAGGTATCTAAGCTAATTAAAGTAGCTATACTTTTTCATATTCCTTTAATGAGAATGAAATAAAACTTCTTCATTTTTTGCGAATCACATCCGTTACTATCAATCGTATACTATTTTTTTTATTTCCCCAAGACCTCATAAACCTCTTTTATGTGAAGTTAATCAGAAATCATTACAATAATTATTTCCGCTATTCAATTCATTACATATTTGTCTCAATGAAAACCGCTTCTTGAAATACGTCTTTTGGGCATATTTATGTTATTATGTTTTAAAGCAAACCAAATGTTTTATCAATTTTACATGTTATTAAACTCAGTGTGAGATTTTAATTAGCGAAATAAGATTCAATAATTATTTATAATACGAATCATTTACCATATGGACTTAATTGAAGCGTGTAAAGAAGAGCTTCCATTAGTGAAGACTGAAGTCGAAATTGGAGACACGGTTTTTGCTCTGTTTTGCATTAAAAAAATATTTTCTGTAACACGGAACAAAAGAAAGGTCTGATCAAAAGAGATCTGATGTGAAAAAAACGTGACTTGGTTCTTAATAAGGCGCTTGTTAAACAAGATTTTTCTTATTGATGTTGGCTGTCGTAAATATTTGTGTACATTTTGGTTCAGATATTGACTTGGAAATTTTAACACACTTGATGTGTTTGTGAATGTGTTGTACCTACTTTTGTGAAAAATGTGCAAGGCAGTCATGAATTTTCTCATTTCCCAAAATATAATTTTCATGTCACATGATAAGGAATATAACGCGCGAAGCGAAAATAGAAATTGGGATGGGAATGATTAAACGTAATTGCGTTAAAAATAAACCGATCGATTTTTTGTTCGGAAAGAAATTTTTTTTCAATGTAAAATTGGTTGGTTTGTTTATATATGAACGTGATAAAAATGGTATATCGTCGATTTCTATCGTTAAATCATCACGTTATTTTATTTCTGATTGGTGAATAAATCTTCCAAATCGCTATCAATTGCTTTATCACGTCAAATATTTATTCCATTTTATTTGATAAAAAATAGGTGGTTGTATTTGGGTTTTAAATCCAAATTCTAGTAGCACCATTCGATTTAATATTGGCGTTTATTTGCCTGATTTGTAATAATCAAGGCTAATAGTTAATGGTGACTATATTATCTATTGTCTTTAAGAAATAATGTTATACTAGTTTACACTATTTTGTATGAAGGTAAAATAAGGAGTTTAAGTTAAGTTTTTTAAATTAAAGATTCGTTAGAACTATGGTTGATGACATGTTTGATAATATCTAATTAACTATCTATAATTTACTATTAGAATATTTTACGGTAATATTTACGTCAACCAAAAGAAAGACTTTGATATATATTATGTATATTACTCATTATATTAAAGCACCTTTAAAGTATACACGAAACCAAACTTAAAACCAAGCAGAACTGTTTAAAATAAATATGACATTTAAGTAAATTGATCATCAAATAATGAATATTTATTAGAGGAGTATTTCATATTAAACGTAAAGTACTTTCAGTAAGCTTATTCCTTCAAAAATATTCTAGTTACGTAGTGTTGGATTCAAAACTTGAACTTGACTTCATTTTTTCCATCATTTTGAAAAAAATTCACTGAAATCATATTTTATTTATTTAAGACTATAGAAATGCAGAAATAAGAGTTGTGTTTTTTTAATATGTACTCAAATGTACTTCAAATGCCAATTAACCGTGCGTCAATTGGTTTTAACTTATAAACTTATTGTTAGTTGCAAAGATTGTAAGTATAATTTTTCCTCAAAAATATTGTCAAGGTATTCTTATAAACATAATAACTGTGTATTTTAACGACTTATTGATTACATTAACTTATTAATTTATTACGAGCAAATTAATGTGTATAATTTTAATTTCCTGGGTTTTTCTGTTAGATTTATTTTTGAATCAAGGCAGAGCCATTTGATTCCACAGGTGGAACATTTAAGGTCAATATATTAAAAGCTCGGTGGTTTTACTTTACTAGATTCTGCTTACAACAGCTTATCTAATATCTTATGATATAATGTGTGGTATATAATTTCAGGTCTAATAAATTATTTCAGACATATAAATTTCTTAAATATAGCGATGATGTGTTCATTTGAAATGAAGAGGAAAATGTTTGTTTTTTTAATAGTATTTACTACATAATTCACTCAAGAATAATGAAGTGTAATTTCACAGAAAAACCACAGACTTGATGTACATTTTCTCATTGAAAAATATCGTACTTAAATTAAACCTATTTTTTATTAAAAATTGGAAAAACAAAAGAGATATTAAATAATGAAAATATTTATAAGGGAAGTACATTAAATTTCTATATACATTAATAATTCACCGAAGAACAATATTCAAATAAATTTCTGTTTAGTTTATTTTTTTCAGCTGTGCTGAAAAAAATTCATGCTGATTTCATCCTTTTTTTTGACCTCAAGTGTTTTTGTCTTGCTATAGTTGTCACGTTCCTCTGAATTGAGCGTGAGTCATAGACAGTAATATTGCTTGCTTATTGACTTATATATTCTTCTTTATTTTCTTATTTTGTCTAGCCAAGAATGAAGACTCTCAAAGAGGACTTTTCATTGATTACTAAAAACGTTTTCTGGCAAGATCTTATTAATACTTATATAATACATTCTTTAAACAAAAATTTCATCTTACAAAGAGTCAAAAATATAGTTTTTATATATAAATGGGCGTAATTAGTAGTGCTAAACTATTATCTTGTTTGTATTTCTTTCTCATTGAAGTTTTGGCGGTATCTATCTTTGCTACTTTAGGTTTGTTCCAATCGTCCTTCTCGTGATGTTCAAACACTGATAAACAAACAAAGGACAAGACAGCATTGACCAATAGACAAGAGTGAGTGAAGAACATACAGTGACAAGTTCGCTTGAGTTACAAACCGGTTAACCAGTGCTTAAACACCTCCAAATCAGTGTCAATAAAAGCGATTGTCACGAAAAGGTACTTAGCTTGACATGGCTCGACTCTCGGCCTAATTCGGCCGAGCGGTTGTAAGCTGAAACATTTATTCACTCACTCTTGTCTCTTGGTCAATGTGTCTTGCTCTTGGTCTGTCTGTGTTTGAACATCAACATAGCTAGTCGTATGAAACAAACCTTTTGTATCATTAATGCTTAAACTATCAGCAATTGTATTACTATAATATATAACAGTGATTCCCAAACTATGTGTCGCGACACACTTGTGTGTCGCGAGATTTTTAAAAAATATTTAAATTTGCTAGGGTTTTTGAGTATTATATTTATTTGAGTAAAATTTCTATCTACCAGAATGTAAGCCGTAACATATATTTTATTTTAAATGTAGTTGCATCGCAGGATGCAACTAGAAAACAATGATTTTTGTATTTACGCCCACGCTTTTTATGAGCTTACGGTGGTGTTACAATACAATGTAGGCGTGAGTTGGCGTATGTTAAATATGAGCTAAATTCAATTTGTAGCTAGTCCTAGTACCTTCATTACTCTTGTCTGCCTAAAACGATACAGTTCATGTATAAAATTAAGTCTTTCAGTGGAGGTAGGAGGGGAATTAATAATTTAAGAATATGAGTAAGACAGATCGTAAAAATTTGAATTGATTTTTTTAGGTATAGTAGTTCAACGTAGAAATCACTTGCTTAACGTTTGAAAAAATAATTAAATCAATAAAAATTAGTTATTAATCATTTTCATAATGTAATCACTTACAAAAAAATCAAGCGTTCAACTTTTTTCAAAAGAAGAAGTATGCATAATTTTTTTAGCCATAAGAATCATACTAAATGTTATTAAAATTGAAATTTGTTCTTCAAAGTGTTAACAACAAACTGTCAATAAGCGGTATTCTTGGCATGATTTTGAAGGTATTTAACTGAATTTTCCAGCTACTAAGTCTACATTAAACTAGAAACTAAGTCAAACTCAAGTCAAATATTAATAAGCACTTAAATAACACGTCAAGTCTAGCGTTGATTCAAATCAAAATGTCCAAGCTACCTGATTTGATGAATCAGGGTATTAGGGTAGATAATAGATATATATGATGGATATATATTTGACTATTTACTGAATCATTAAGACAAATTTTTCGAAACTTAAGCATTCTAAAAAAAGCTGTGTGGTATTAGTGTAACCTATGTACAACTAAGTTCTTAAATTTAGTTACTGTTGTCGATACAGAAAAATCTTGTTTTAAGGTTTAAAACGTGATGGGTAGGTAATTATGACCGATGTCATTTTTAGAATCAGATGGCCTAAAGAAGTATTTATCAAATATCAGATCTAAATAAACAATTTATGTGTTTTCTAGTATAATTCAAAATTCCAATATCGTGAATCGTTTCCACCAAAAGACAACTTAAAGTTGTAGTAACAACAAAATGTCAACAACTTACATACATTGAGTTCAAACAATAAAAAACTGTTATGGAAGTATTATGTTAATTATGAGCGAGTTTTTTTTTTCTTCTTTTTTTTGTTAAATTGCTGCAATTTTCTTTTGCAAAGAATCATACCATAAATCTCGAAAACTAAAAGAAAACAACTTATTTTTTATGTCTTTTTATGGAAGTACAAGAAGTGATTTTCACACCAAAAACAGTGATTAACTTGTTAACCGTTATTTGCAAAAGTGTTAAAAAATAAATTAAAAAATCATTTTAATGTTTCACTCAGACAAGATATTTTTTTAATGAAATAGGACGGTTAAAATGTTTTCCTGAATTTTTAAAATCTAGATTTACAATAAAAGCGCTAATTGTTCCTGAAAATATGCATAGGTACATACAGTAATTTTAAGTAATAAAAATTTATTTTATTGGGATAATATGTTTTCAGTATTTCTCCCAAATGGTTATGATTTATTATTCTTTTTTTGGAATCAGAAATAAAAAATGGAATTTCCGATTACTTAGAAAAACAGAAATGTTAAGATTAATAAAACTCTCAAGGCTAAATATTTGGTCAAACCTAATCTTTTTTCATAAATTGCTAAAAAAGAAGTTAAATCGTATGTTTAATGGTTGACACGTAATATTTTTTTTTTATTGAAACTTCTTATCATTTAATTTCCTAAAGTCAACCATAAGTCTTCTTTATCAGAGATGACTAAACTTTCGATAAGGTGCACCTCTTTCAGAACTATTTTAGTATTGGAAAAAAGACTCATGAACTGATTTTTTTCCTTAAGTCTTTTATAATCATTATTCTTAAGCTATATTTACACTGAAATTATAATTGTTTAGTCATACGTTATGGTTTTTTTGATCAGTTAATAAATATTTTTAAAAAAATCTTCTCTTTTTATATGGGCACTTAAAAGAAAGTATAGAATTTAAAGAAAAAATTTGTTTTCGAAATACGAAAGTTTACTTAATAAAATTTATTTCTAGTGACTGATTTTATCATTGACCAGTTTTTCCAACGAAAGTATTGACAATATCATTATGTTGGTATATGACAATCAATAACTGTTTTGGCGATATGTTAATTAATACCTTATTTAAATACAATTAAAATAAATTGCTTCTTATGTATTATTAAGTCGTTACTTTTATTTTCGATTTTAACTAACCAATTCAATTATAAAATTAAATTTTTTTTATTTGGTATATAAACATTTCATTTTTTTTTTAAATATTTATCGTCAGAAAGTAAATGAAATGCAACGCATTTCAAATTTTGTTTTTAATTTGATAATTGGATAGTGTCTAATTATTTTATGTATATTTGTAGGTTTCAATTTCACTACAACTGTTTACTTGAATTAGTAACCGTATTTCTGTTCCCTACATTTCAGAACTTTCTACATCCTTTCTATATTACCTCTGTCTGGATCTTTTTTGTGGATACCAATTTCAACTTCCTTACGTTACTCTTAACTTTACCCTCTCGCATTTGTTCCCAAGTTTTCCCCTTTTCATTCACTATTGGAGTGCGTGTCTAGCACTTTTCCTTTTCTCTAATCAACTTTTACTTCAACCATAAATTGCCATTTTCATTAGATACAAGCAACATATTTTTTATATTTCTGAATATAGAAGTATTTGAAAATTATTAACTTGAAAAATATCATGTATAATCGCACTAATATCCATAATTTGCCTTACTTATATATTATATCCCTAATAGCATAAAAGCTCATTTTAAAAATTTTATCTACTATTAGATCAAGAGCTGCTCTCATTTTATGTTTTGTACTATTTTATATTTATTAACACAACGTATTTTACTGAATATTTTAAACCTCTTTTCTCATAATCTTTAAGGCATTATAAGGTATATATAAAACGTTAGATATTTTACTATTCTTTAAGCCAGTTTAAGCTGAAGCATATGCACATACGAGTATTAGAGCTTTTAAATACACACGTATACGATAAAATCTCATTAAATATACATTTTTAAGAGTTGAATTGAATAGAACACATTGTTTGCATGCTTTTGTTATTTTTTATTTATACTCTTTTTAAATAATAGAACTTATATTTTAACTGTTCTCAGCACATTGCAGGGGAACAATAAATTTAGTTAAAATGAAGCTTTTAAAAATTAGGTTTTTATTATTCGATATTTCTTAAGTATTTATTCGTGTCATATATTGCAAAATATTCCTGTAAAGATTATAGCGATTGGCTTTGTGAATAAAAATAATGTTAAATATACAAATTAAGTACATACATAATATCATTAATCTTAAACATGAAACCTTTTCTTTTATCTTCCAATAGCCAGTTTCTTATGAAAGGTCGTTGGAAGCGCCTACTTAATATGCAACGTAGTGCGTTTTCATTACCAAATATTAATTCATAAAACAATCCAAATATAGTTAATACGTGGACGTGACTAGAAAACGTGCTTTAATTTTTTCTTAATTTTATAATTGTTAGTAAGTTAAGAAGATTTAACTGATGATAATGCACCTGTTTGGTTTTGTTTATTGAATGACAATTGATCTTAATAGAAACATTACCTTTAGAAAACTAATTATTTGTAAGATTGAAACATTGATTACTCAAATGGTAGCAGATTTCATTGATGTGGCTTTCTAGTTTTTATGAATTTCAATCTGCACATCTTATTTACTTATTATAAACTGTGTACAAGCGTCCCTCGTATAACACGGTTAATTCGTACCGTGCTATATCGAAACCGTGTTATACGAAACAAGGTATACCGTGTAGTAATGAGACCTTGTCTTGTGTTATATCGAAACCAAATTTTATGATATCTATCTAAGCCGGCCCAGTAGGTTTTTTAGCCTGACGTTTATTTTGTTCTTCTCCACGTATACCTAGGTAGGAGTAGTAAATATACTCAATATTAGACCGCTACCCCTTCTATTATCGGAGCTAGAGGGGTTACAACCCTTAACTTAAAAAATTGTTTTTTCCAAAATTAATAAAGATAAGGGAACAAAATTTTCAAAATAAAATTTAAATCAATAAGATCTATATTCTGTAATTTTTTGGTGCTCATATCAAAATATTTAAGTGTAGTACAGTAAGTATACCTGCTCTTAGTTGACACCTTACAAAAAAATATATTTTATGCAAATATCAAGTACCTACTTACCACAAAAATATCGAAAAACTCGATTTGGTGGAACATACTTTAAAAAAAATATATTCCGCACTAATGTTTGGATAGCGACCATTAGTTGTATTAAAAAAAAACAACAAATACATAAATAATTTTTTTTTAAATTCCTTAATAAGTTTTCTATTTTAAAAATCAAATTTTAAACAATACAACACAAAGGCTTATTCGACTAGACCCTTTCCAATGCATATTTTTCAAAATCGTTTTATTTCAAAACCGAGTTATATTCCCTACCGTATAATATCGAAACCGCTATATTAATCTCAATTCTTGTACCGTGTAATATCGAAACCATGTTTTACAAGTACCGTGTTATACGAGTCTGTATTCGCAAAGTAGAAGGGTTGTCCAATTTCTTATTTTTTTCTTAAGTAATATGAGCTTTTTTTTGAAAATAATAAAAGTGTTATGTACTCGTATCAATTGTATTAACTAGACTAAACGACGACGATTTAAAAAGATTTTTTTTTGGAAACTGTTTTTAATAAAAAAACGCATAATATACAATGTGATGAAAAACGGATTGAAATAAAATGGATTGACTACTTGAATTAAATTTAAAGCTACTAGACTTGACTTTCAAACTACGTGGCTTATATCAAGTCAAACTCGAGTCATATATATTTATATTTAAAATGTCAAATCAAGTCAAGCCGTTGCCTTCACATGTTGTTTCATTTAAAAATCAAAATGTCAAAATGTTTATATGTTTTTGCTTTCTCCGTAAACAAATTCTAAATTAATATTCTACTAATTATTTTTAGTTATAACAAACAAAAAAATTACTTGATTCAAATAAAAATACTAACAATAGTTGAGTATATACGTAGGTAATATAAGATTCAAAATAATAACGAGTAGGTATTATTTATCAAACTTTCTTTGAATTTATTATTAGTATAAAGAATGGATAAAAGATCCCTACACTATATTGTTAAAAGGCCTATTAAAAATTTCAAAAATTAATTTCTTTCTCGGGACTTTTTTTCTTGACGGAAACCATACTATGCCATATATACAAGCCATAAAGCAATAAATGCATTTACGAAATGCATCGACTCATGGCTGTTTATCACAAACCTGTCCCTGGATGACCTCATTTTGATGGTGAGCGACAACTAATTTCTTAAAACGACTTTTTTTAAATGAAAGTCAAATAATAGACGCACTAATCGCATTTTTAAAAAAAGGTGTCACTTTAAGGGTTGATGTAAAAAACCACCCTCAAAAAATAAAAATAATATTTTTCATCATTTATAGATTTACAAAAATTCTGAAAAAATATATATTATGCGTTTTATCAATATCTACGTACAGTTTTAATTTCATGAAAAAATCTACAATAGTTTTCTTGAAAAAAAGTTTTAACGTCTGGGGTAGTTTTCCCCGTAACTCCAATACAAGTGGGGGTAGCGGGTTAAAATTGCGCGACAACAAGTTTTTCATGGAGAGGAATCAGCACACGGAAGCATTTTTTAAAAACCGCCTGGGGCACTTTGCTTGTGGCTATTGAGCTAGATCCTTTTGTAAAAATCTTGACATTATATTATGTGCCTTTTATCTTCAATACACGGTTAAATGTGGATACTAGCTTTTATATGATAGATGTACGATAATTTGTAATGTACACCATCAATTTCTCATTCATACTTAAAGCATACAATGTACATTGTATTATGTACATTTACATTAAATAAATGTCTATGTAACTGAAATGCTTCCAAATCTGTGATTTCATGCGAAGTCGCATGTTTTCAATATAGGTAATACAACCGCAGACAATGATTCGCAATGGATACAAATCGTTATCTGCCACGACATTCTCTGTATTCCAGACTTGATACGACCATACATGGTTAAAATAAAACAAAATGATAACAGGATGAGATTTATTTCGTTGAATTTTTTACTTAACTGCTCTTGTAACATTTAATGGAAACTAAATGTTTGAGATTGTAATAACTTTTCGTACATAGATACTAGTAATATTTTTGTGTATTTTACGTATAAAAATTTGTTTGCCTTTCGTGTTCGATTTTTGTTATTTGTTAACCAGTTAACGTATAATATGCTTCAGTTTTACTCGAGATGTATTAGGTTTTCTCTCAAATATCATCAACGCAAACTGAATGAGTACAAGTATAAGCATAGCCTTTTTTATGAATAGGTACGACTCATTACCGACCTTGTTTTTTAAAAATGTTTATTCGATAATAAATCAAAAATTTACTCATTAAAACATATATCTAAGTATTAAACCGAGGAAATAAATTTAGAACTATTTTATATCGGAAGGCTTAGGTCTGTCCTAAAGTTGAATTCTGGCCATGCACAGCGTACGTCCTTTTCATGTTTAATATATTATTCCTACTCATTCATTGGAGCAATGCATTCGCTGTGGAATGGATTCAATTCAAACAAATATCATTATTTTGACACTTGTGCTACAATTTTATATGTTTTATTTGATTTTTCTATTGCTCAAACTATGTTTTTAATATGCTTAGCGATTAAGGAAAAAAATGACTTTGGTTATAAATAATGGAAAGTTCTGTTACTTCTAAATGAATTAAGAAATAATGTAGAAAAAGTAGGATGAACGGCAGCCAGTCTGGTCAAGCCAGTGCTTATCAAGACTGGGCTGCCAGGCCTCGTCCAGTCTATGGTTAGCCAAGCTTGGCCTAAGCCTAGGTCGCCATACCTCGGTCAGTCAGTCAACCAAAACCAGTCCTGACAACCAGGTCCTTGACACGATGTTAAGTTTTCCGGCTCTAGCCAAATCTGGGCTAAGGTATTACATAGTTGGCCCACGCCTGGGCCAAGGTTGACTCCATTGTAAATTGCTAGAGATAGGGTAATACCCGTGATTATTGTGGACCCGACAATATCCCAAGTCGTTGAATTTCCATATGCCTACTTGCGTCAAATTATAAATTTTTTATTTCTATAACAAATCGTCCGGGAATCCCTCTCGGCGACACTGCAACAAAGTATAGCGTCAACCATACCCAGATCGAACTTGTTTTATGAGGGAGCATCCATTTATTACGTGAGGTATTTTTATGATTATTTGGACCTACCATATATTTGGATTTGGATACATATTCCTTGAATTTAAAAGTTAACGTGAGATTTTCAATGGCCCTCCTCCCATTAAGATGAGATTTGGTGAAATTTTACTCGACCCCTTCCATTTTTATTTCGCGTAATTTATGGATGTCCCCTCAGTAAGGATTTAGCTTTTTCACCTTGCAAATTATTTTTTTTTTGTGGTACCTATATAGGGAATACAGTAACATATTTCAAAGTAGCATTACTATGAGTAAAATTCTAACTTTTTACGTTTAAAAAAATGAATCATTTCACGTGTATTAAAGTTTAAATATCATACAATCATTATTAGACCTTTTGTTATCGCTACTCAGAAGATGTGTTAAGTAAGCAATAGTGAGATTTAATACGACAAATTTCTTAGAATTTATTGGGTATTATTCATACAAACATCTTCACTTCCTACTTACATTTTCCTATACTTTACATGTCATTTGAATTGAGTGCGGCTACATTCAAATAATTTCTCTCACTTATCAGTCAATACAAGAACTTTCAAACGTCATTAATTTTTTTTTCTAGAGGAGATATTTTGTTAACTGATATACTTAACTCAATGATCCATAAATCTCATTTATTGAATTTAATTTTTTTATGAATTGATTTTACCTGAAAAAGATATTTTGCAAGATGAAAATACGTCATTACTTATTTATAATTTAAAAATTAATTTTCTGTAAAATTGAACCTGTATTTCTCTTTTTTAAGAATTTTCGTTTATTTATTTCAACTTCCCGTATGTTGTGGTTTGAATTCTAAATCAGATTTGAAAATTTCTTATCATTTTTTCTTGTTTTATTTAAGATTTCAATGGCATTAGACGTATTTTTTTCGTCAGTGTCAATGGCATTTATTTAAAAATCTAGTTCATTCTCTAATACTAACACTAACACGAAGTCGCTCTGAGCCATAAAGCAGATGTGTTTTATCGACTAACTCAATATAAATATTTTTTCATGAATCAATTCATAATAAAATTTTTCTCATTAATCGCCCATTCTTATTTAATCATTGGAAATCACACGTTTTTCAAAAATTTTTACTATATGACAAATAAACATTTTTCCTGATTCAAATTTGTTGTGACTATGATATAAACGTGTCTTAAGGAATTTCATTCCAGAATTAATGTCTTAAAATAAAAAGCCTAGGATTTAACATTCTCATAAATATATTTTTGGGCAGATGTTGAGACTCAAAATGATGGGACTCAAGTTCATAAATACTTACAATTAATTTATCTTTCGAGTTACTCAAGGGGCAATTAGTTAATAGCTTTTGTGAGATAATTACGTTACGTATCTTTTTTTATATATTGTTCTTGTTGAAAGTAAAACTAAACGAAAAAATTGGAAGTCTAAATTTGGATCTTATGTAATTGAAATGATTGAAGAATAATTAGTTTTTTCTCTTCTTATTAAGTTATGAAACAATTAAAACATCACAAGTGGGTCGATTTGAATTTGGTAAGAGTAAGTAAAAGTAGTGACTGCTTTCTTTTAATTGAAGAAAAGGAATATACAGTTATAATGAAACTGAAGGTACAAAATGTAGGTAAATAAATGCATTGGATTTTATTATTTCAACATTGTATAAGTTCTCTACAAAATATTATAGGTAATGCTGAAGTAAAATTTAAATAGAATATTCGCGATGTATAACAGGCAATTTATTTAAAAATAAATATTTACTGAAGTAATGCAAAGCTCTATTCTTTTAATTGAAAATACGATGTTTAAGCATAGTAAAATGTACGATTACTAAATTAGAATTCTTAAGATATATATTTTATGTGATTATTAAAACTGGAATATAATCATTGGGATGCAAGGAAGGCAGTGGTTTACAATCTGTGGAGCGCGCCCCCCTAGGGGGCGCGAGACTGTTGCAAGGGGGGTATGCAGCTGTTTCCAAAATATAATTTACGAATACAAACCAAAAAAGTGGAATAGGTGTCAAAAAATAAGTATACGTCTGTATCTATATTTTTACATAGTATTGTATATTATTTTGTAGCCCATTAAAAAAATTATAATATCAGTTGAGTATTTATGAAATTAGATTGTTAGAAAAATTAAGGGACGCAACAGTTTTTTAAAGGGGGGCGCAGGTACAAAAAGTTTGGAAGCCACTAAAGGAAAGTGTTTTTATCGGAACCGAAGTCGAAGTCAGAGTTTTTGAATTTAATTTATCAGAGTCGTAACCGAAGTCGGAGCCGAAGGTGGTTGCACAGGTGGTGGCATAAGAAATATGTTTTAAGAACAAATAAAAACGTTATTTATAATTCAATTATTTAATTGTAATTAAAAAATAATATACAAACATGTAATGCAGACGATGCACGTAAAAATTATCATGATTCAATAATAGTTAGCAAACTAAATCAATTGAATTAACTCCAAAAATAAAATATGACGCTTAATGAAAAAAAAAAAAAACTTTGCAGCTTTGTTTTCATCTAATTTATTTTATAAAGGGCCATAGATTAAAGCAGCACCACTAAAACGTTGTTCGCTTACTATACCGACCCTAGTGGACACGATAAATATTGTCGGGCAATCGACATTAAAAGGCTATTCGCTAGGCTTCAACCTCCGTTAAAATCTTCGATTTAAGAGTGTCGAACTCGCAGTTCCGTAACATGCCCTAATAATCAGGAACAGAAAATTTAAAAAAAGACAAAATTTAATTGCATATAAGTACATAATTCTTTATTATAAAATATTATATATAAAAAACCAGTACAGTCGAGAAATCCCCAACAGAAACGAAGTTCTTTGCAATAACTATAAACACTCCTTAATTTGAAATAAAGTTTTTAGTAACAATATTTAAGTAATTTCCAATTTAGTTGGAAAAAATTAAAATCAGTTTTTTCTTCTCTTCTCTCTCTATTTTCCGTCTCTTACTTTACAGACTTCACTCTTCACCAATCAGAGAGAAATAAGACTTAAAAACAAAGGGAGAAAGACTGCCTGGTCACTTTTTTGTTACGTTATGGTCTCTAAGATTATACACTAAGCCGAATAATGGAACTTCTTTCCAAAAAATATGTAGTATTCCTTAAAAATGTAATAAATAGGTACCCCAAGATCTCTTAGAAGTCTGATGACTAGATTGTTGTTTTTAATGGCAGTGGTCCTTGGTTGAATATACCAATGGAAGACCAACGTTTTCTTGAATATTTGGATTCGCCAGGTACATAATCATAGTAGTTCCTATGACCTTAAATAACTTTAAAAAACCTATTATCTCTAACTCAGTTAATAAGCTAAAATTATTTTTTGATTATTAACCAAATATTGTTTTAAGCGTTTTCCACTGCAGTTAACTGTACTAAAAATATCTTTATAACTTTTTCCCATTTATCACATTTTATTTTATTTTTCTTGAAGAAATTAAAATTGTTTTCCATTAAAAAAGATTTTCGAGAGTTTAGAAGTTTTGGCACAGCTCGTGAACAATACAGTAATCCTTTCTTTAATTATATTTGATAAATCCAATGCACGTAATGTGTTTCGAATGTGCTCTTCAGGGGTTTTAGCGTAGGATTTAACAGAAATAATTCTCACATATCACTGCCAGTGATTGACGTCAAACGTGGCTAGATACCCAAGAAATTCGCATTTTGTGTGAAATTTCAATCTCAAATCCCTCTTTTCAAACAGTTATAATAAATAGATTCGTATAATAAAATTATCTTGGAACTTTTCGTTTAAAAAATATCGAATATGAAACTGCTCTGAAACATGCAAGGTAATGCGGTGATAAAAGAGAAAAAAAATTCCATTAAGCTTACTCTGGGGGTTTCAGCAGTCTATAGTGAAAAATGCACGCTATGTTTTATTATTATTATTATTATTTGGTTTTTTAATTAAATCAGTAGCTGTCAGGGGTTGGGTCCTGCAATTAGCCCTCGAGAGTACTGTCTGAAGATGGACTGCGTAAGTTCGAAAGAGCTTATATGTACATTATAATAAGCTTGATACCAATTATAAGCTTATAAATTGTAATCTGTTATTATCGCGTGCATCAAGCGCAAATATCGTTCCATCACAATCTTTACTCTCGAATGATGAATGCAATAATAAATAACCGTACAAAACGTTCCGCTTATTTGTGTCTATCCGTGGACACGAAAATCATTTTTTTTTTCTTCCTCGTTCTTCGCCTTCTGCACTTGCAAATTGATATTTTTGTTTCTTTTCAATAATTATTTGCTTCATGCTTAATTTATTTTGCGTTTATTTCTGCTTGATTTTGATAATAAATTATTTGTGAAATTTGCCTGGTGCACCGTCGTGTCGTCTGACGATCGATTTTGGATGACAATTTTTAAAGAATCGAGTCATTGTTATAAATATCACGGATCAATTACCAATAATCTGGGTTTTTATAGAAAGAATGAATAAATAATACAGTTTATTGTGCGTCAATGGCATTCATATTGTTGGCCTATTACCAAATTTAAATTATATTCAGACAATTGGCGGCGTTAAACCACTTCTTAAGAAGTTTTTTTTAAACGTAGTAATTTTCAAAATTATTCATTTCCGGAAAGTTTTATTGTCGTTTTTCACAGTCTCGTGGATCCAATGATTTTAGTTCAAATATTTGAGATATTACTCAAAACCAATATGTTACGTTTATGTGATATTTACAAGAGGTATCTTCTGTTATTTGAGTTTGATCTCTTTGTTGTTTTGTTGAATCGAAACTTATAAGTGAATTTCAATTGAGACAAGCTGACGATCATATAACTTGAAGAGATCATTTTTTATAGTATGTCTTCCTCAAAATCTAGACGATTTTCCTTTAACTTTCTACAGCGCTTTAGATACAGTGGAACCCCGCTATTCGTCCGCCTCTCTACTCGTACAATTCGTTATTCGTACAAGTTGTTCAAGTAAAATTTAAATCGCTATTCGTACGCTTTTTCGCGTGCACGTTTTTAATTACGCAATTAATTATGATGAGACTGGTCTTTTTTTGGAAAAAGATTCCAAGGAGGACCTTCATCACAAAAGAGGAGAAATCATTGCCAGGACATAAGCCTATGAAAGACAGGCTTACACTCTTGCTGTGTGCCAACGCAAGTGGAAACCTCAAAATAAAACCGCTACTAGTCTTCCACTTAGAAAATGCAAGACTTTTTAAGAAAAATCATGCCATCAAAAGTAACCTGGGTGTAATGTGAAGGGCTTATCCTAAAGCTTGGGTAACAAGACAGTTTTTCACCGAGTGGCTGTATGAAGTGTTTGTCCCAAGTGTGACAACGTATCTAGAGCAAAAAAATGTACCACTCAAAGATCTTTTGGTACTGGACAACTCTTTAAATAAAGAGTTTGGAACCGATTAAGTAATGCAATTTACATTATATCTTATGCCAAAAATTATTCGCCATTAGAACTACCTGCTAGAACGAATTGTGTACGAATAGCGAGGTTCTACTGTATTCGTATTTTTTTATAATGCTACGATACTAAATATGTAATATAAGGTTCGTTCGCGAATGTGATACTGAATCGATAACGAATCAGTTCAAGACCGATTTAGGATCATCGCCAAGCGCATGCAAGTTTATGAGCCGAGTTACGGTCCGATATTCGCGGTTCACACGAAATGCGTTCGTTACCGATTCATAATTGGTTCTAGCGATTCTCAGATTTTTGTTAGGATGAAAAATTCGATTCTCTTACTCATGCGCAGTTTGCTAAATTGTGGCTAATTCAAAATACCGTTTCGCTGTCATGCTGCGTTCACACGAGTCAATTTTAGTAGGCCGTTTTTAGTTGATCAAAAAAATTTGAATGAAAAACCTCGTGTGAAAACCGTAATCAACGTTTTAGTGGATCAAAAAAAGTTTGAACAAGTCATCACACTAAGTTTTTCATCCCACTTTTGATCGATTAACTAAAATTGGTTAACTAAAGTTGACTCGTGTGAATGAAGCATCAATGTTCAATTCATATAACAATTTTCGTGGGTTCTCGTTAATTCTCGTCTTCCTTCCGAACATTTTAAAAATCGTTCACGGGAAAATAACCCTTAATCAGTTCATAAGCGTGTATGCGTTTGGCGATTATCCTATCTAATAATCTTTTCGATTGATTCTCTTAGTTGCTCTCTATTCATTACCAGTTCCGAATCAGTACTATCAGTACCGCGAACCTATTAAAATACTCATTCTCTTCTGATAAGTTCTTACGGTTTGATCTACATATTTCTGCTCCCTTGAAACTACCTGTGGACAATTAATTCTCAATTTATTTTTCTTAAAATATATAAATTTCCTTAAAACCAAAACTTTCATAATAAATTTTTAGTCCGAGTCTGCATAATGTAGTAAAACTTTGTTTAGGTACTTTTGTTCACACTCGTGTATAATCGAATTACTTGAGCCAACGCTAAAACGTGAAACTCTTTCTAGAAAGGATTCCGAAGACTTTGTTCTTAAGAAAAGATTTTCACAAAAAAATAATCTCCGTGTAAGCAGACTCATGCCAGACATTCTCTTGAGGATTACGTGTAAATAAATGGCTCTCTATACACGAAAATATTCGTATACCTTCTACCGTCTGAGAAAAACTTTTTTTCTTATTCCGAGCCTGGGAGGTTTTCCTTGGCATAGGGTTTCTCTAAAGCTCTACACCTACCAAATTTCTAAGAAGCTTATAAATCCTTTTCAAAAATCAGACTGATAAGAAAATTAAACTTTATTTTTTTATAAAAGCTTAATCCTTATCACAAAAGTAATAACCTATTGCTAATTTAACGTTAGCTTAACATCTTTTAGGAGCTATTTAACAATCTTGATTCTATTTCTGTAGTAGTTAAATTTTGTACTTTGTTTTCAACATAATTAAGCCTTATTGTAAACATTCATTGTATGATTAAGTTATCACGGAATTGATAGCAAATAGTCACGCCTTTGTATGAAATTTTTGTTTATTTTTCGCATCTTGCTACCCAACAATACATTAGAACCATATTTTTCAATACCGCCCAAAGTTATTTTACATTAGTTATTTTTACTGTAACTTAATAATGTTGATTAGGACCCATAACTCTAGCCTTAGCATAACCTAAAAAGAAAATTTTATTAGTTCGTTTGTTGAGTATTTTTTCTATAAATACATAGGGTAGTAGATATTTGCTACAAATGAGTTCAGATGAAAAACAAAACTCAACTGTATGGTATTTGATAAATATTTAAATTTCAATAAGCTTTTTAAAAATTTCCGTTATATTAATCTTATCGTTAATTTTTCATGATTAGTATACCTCACTTGAAGAAACTTGAATCTTGCACAGGGGTGTTCAACTGTGTTCCTTGGGTAGGTAGAAGTTCTGCAAGTAGCTACTGTTTACTCAACCAAATCGCACGTAAAATGTAAATCATTTATATAAAGAATTAAATAAAATAAATCTCGATTACCTACTTTACTATCCATTTTTTAATTAGATGTTTGTGTTAATATTTAATAGAGATATAAGAATAATTTAGATCACTTAGTGGCGTGGTGGACTAGATTTTTGCCCTATACGCCAGTGGTCCTGGGTTAAAATCCCAATGAAAGCCCAAGATTTTTTTCATGGGTTTTCGGATTCGACGGTCGCTAATGACCATAGTAGTTGCTGCGACCTTAAATAAAAAAATAAATATTTTCACTTTGAGTAGGAAAAAGATTTATCGTATTATGATCTGCTATATAAATATGGTGTTAAAAAAACATAAGCTAGATAGGGATTTAAAAGTGTAAAATACAAAACATCCATACACTAGCAAATACGCGTACCTACCTATATATATATATATATATATATATATATATAGTGACTTTAAATACCTAAATTTTCCATTTAGGAACATTTACCATTAAGTTGTAGGTTTAAATTGATACTCCAGACATATCAAGATCAAAATTATGTCTCGCGTTTCTACTTAACATGAAGAAGTTTTATTTTTATTTACTCTTGTTGATTTTCAAAAATTTTAATATCTCATCTTGTAAAACTAAATTTGCAAAGACGCAACATCATTACAAATGATTAAAGAAGTATCAAAATTAAACAACTACGTAAGATATTTCATGCAGGATGATAGCTCTTTGATATTTTAAAAGAAAATGGTTCTCCCATTAAGTATTTTAAAAGAGACAAACAAGTACCTCTCATTTATACCTACATCTAATTAAATATTGAAAAGGTGTCATTCTTTAATTTAATATTTAATGAAAGAAAGTGTTTGTAATTCTTTCTATGAGACGAGGGATCGTCTTTTATAGTGAATGTCAATTGATTTTTTATATTTTATAAATAACTAGTTTCGTGAGCTCAATTATACATAATATAATACTTAATATACTTTTTCAAATCCACTTATATCATCTAATTTAATTTTATTTTATTTGACTGCTGTATTAGTAATCACATGTACACATTACACTATCAATATCTCATTTTCTGTTGCGGGTGTAAGTAAATACGTATGTATTAACCTTATTTTTCAAAGAACTAAACGGTAAAAATGGATCAATTGCAGATTAAAGAATATTCTTAAGGATTTTATAGTTAAATAAATGCGTATATTAATAAAATTTTTGCAAACAGGAATAAGAAAATCATCTTTAGGACCACTTGATGACGCAGTGGTTAGAGCATCGGTCGGGGAACCGGGGTAAATTACCCCATATGGGGTAAAAATTAAATTTTTCGGGATAATAAGAAAATTTTTTGCCATGGCTGTATTATAAACATGATAGTATGGCCGAAGATTGTATTCAAATTGTTCTTGCATCAAAACATTTGAAGTTATTGTATCAAACATGAAGCAAGATAATTTTTCCAAAATCTGAGGGGGAAAGTTTTCAATTAATTTTTGTTTGTTCTAATATAAAAATTTTATTTTGTTTGTCTATTACATACTTACTTTATACAAGTTTTATTTCGGGTCAGTTAATTCAATAAATAATTTATAATTTAAATGTACATTGATTGTCTCCTTTTCAAAATTATGGGGTAATATCGATTTACGCAAAAATGTTTTGGGGTAATGGCGAAAAAAGTTCCCCGACCGCTGGGTTAGAGCAACAGTTGCTGCAGTTACTACTCTCCCCGCTACATGCATCAGTGGTACTGGGTTTGATCCCCGTCGAATCCCCAGATATAAGATTATAAATTAAGATTATAGACCTACAGAAATTTTCTGTGTAAGACAGTCGTCATATGACCATAGATGTTACACCGACTTAAAACACCCAAAAAAATAAATAAATCATCTTTGAAACTTTAATAAAAATGGATGTTAATAAATTGAAAAATCAAAGTCACTTATTGGTGTGGTGACTAAGTTGTTCTAGGTTCAAATCCTCAAATTTTTCGTATTTACCACCAAAAACTTAGTAGTTTATACGTCTTGAAGTAACCCAAAAAAATCGATATAGCGTTGTTAATTTACTAACGGGCTAAGTATAATCTAAAATTTTTGTTTCAGTGTCTTAGTCAATAGAATACTTTTTATAAATTAAGAATTTCTAATTCTGCCCATTTAGTATAATTTGTTTCAGTATCAATACACTTTTAGTACAAAGAATTTCCGATCAATAAAATTAATCTTATTTAATCTTATAAATAGAATCGAACCTGTTTTTAAATGTTAATTTCGTGGCGAGTGTTCTGGAAAAAAAACTCCAATTTCTTATTTCTAAATGACCTAGGCTTAGTTTTTCAGTTGAGCAGGTTTAAACGCATACAGTATGCAAATCATAAATGCAGTTAGTGCATTTAATGATTATGATATTACAACATTTATCTAATAAGAAGTTCCGAGCATTCCGTGCAATGAACTTTAATAATTTGAATCCGGTATTTCTGCTTCTTCCTGATTCGTTTCATCTCAAGGAAATTTCACGAAACTTGAAATCTTAAGGCACGTTTTTTCGTGGAATACTTTCAGATCTTTTTGAGCCTATAATCATTATTAATTAAGTGGTGGTATTTGCAGATTTTTTTTCTTTCTTTGTTGAATCTTATGGAAGAATAACTTCGGTCTTTGTATAGTAATTATTACAATTTAAATATCTTTTTAGTCGTTTCTTCATTGTAGTGTAACTCGGTTGCATTTCAATTAATTATTAATGGTGCTTTTTTTTCTTTTCTTTTGCGTGTTCTGTTCTCGTCACGTCTTTCGGCGTTTCGATTGTTCGTTTTGCTAGCCATTGCGATCATCCACAATGTTAGTGTAAGGTGTTTGGTTGGTCAAGGCAGACACTGACCATCCAGTTTGAGATAAACCAGAATGTGATAACGACGGGTTCCTAGAATTATATCAAGTCTGGTTGATCGAATGGCGTTAAAATGGGTATTGAGTTGTTTTGATTCGAGATATAATTGGGCTTTCGTCGGAATGGGTTTGGTGAATTTAAATTTTTTGAAATTTCGGACTTTTTGAACTTGATGTAATTGACATAATGTATCGTTTCTGTGAAAAATGGTGGTGGTGACATCCACAGAAATTTGCATTCCGGTTACTTATCGTGATGATAGTTTACGTGGAAGGTAACCATAAATGTATTTGACCTATTTTCAAAATAGCTTCAAAAAGCTGGTTTATTAGTTATTGATATCAAAATTTTTAAAAAATGTTTTTATACACTTTACTATGTGATAGATCAGCGATATACGGTTTACTAAAAAGGAAATTAAGTTTGGACGGAAATCCGTGAATTGATTTGATAGATGCGTGACGCAAAGATTTTTTATTTAATGATCAATCGAAGAAAAATCGTGGGAAAAATCAAAACATAGATTGATTTTATTTCTACCTTTTTTTAAGTTAATATTTTTTTAAGGCATTTAATGAAAGTTCAATGGTCTTAAAGAATGCATTTTTGCGATTTTGATAATTTTTGTTTAATCATCAAAATTTTTTTTCTATTTCCCATATCTTTAGGTTCATTAGAATCTCTTTCTCTTTGATTCTGATCAAGTGATTGTTTCTATGTTATAACAAATTTACGTGGGCAATGAGGCAGGACTTTTGAATTATTTATACAGCGTATAACAAATCAAATGTATTATACAAAAAAGAATTCAATAGGAATTGTTGTAAAGAAAGTGTAAAATGTAACGTTTCCGGAAACCACATATGTCATTTTTTTAAAGTTTTCTTTCAAAGAGTTTATCATTGAAATTGTTTGTTATTTTATTAATAATTCTGCATCGTCTTCGTAGCAGGCGAGTGACCATGGTACAATGAGGGGGAGGCACTCGGGAGGGTCAAGAAACCGAACATTCATCCTCTAGTGCTCATTATATATCGACGAGCAAGAGATCGAAATAAAAACGCAACGAAGCGGAGGAGACATTATCGTTATATGAATACCTACCTAAAAGCTACGGTTTTGATTAAAAACAACAACGCTTACGCGTTAAGGATTTTTTCTAAATATAAATTACGAAAGTAAGATCATTAGGATCTCGTCTAGAACGCGTAGGATTCTTAAAAGTCAAGACTGGATCTTGACATCAAAAAAATCCACCTACTTAGTTTGTTTTATTGATTAATCGACAAAAAATGTACCCTGCACACTAATCGCTAAATTTTTTTATAAAAAAAAAAATAAATAAAAATTCTTAGGTCTTTAACTTTTAGAGTGGAATTTATATTTCTAATTTAAAAAAAAATGAAACGGGAGAATGTGCGTCTTGTTATGGTTGAAATACGATCGGACTCCGTTAATCTTAAATTATGAGTTTTGTAATAAATAATAATGAGTTAATTCTATTAACACTTAAGCCTAACTAGATTTCAACGTTTCCATAAAATTCTTCCGCTTTCAAAATTGAAATTAAATTTCGTTTTAGCTTCAAGTTCAATTTACTTATAGCAATCAAATAATTTTATTTCCAATTATATTTTTAAAAATCTATTAAATTCAATTATATATCGCTTTAGTGTAAAATGTTCAGTGAGTAAAAATAATCAAAATATATTTAAGCAAGCATTTGAAGGAAATGCCAAAACATTTCCCGTGTTGTACGTTTAGAATTTGCGTTGTTTCTTGCAATGGATCCCAAATGTGAAATAGATTGATTATCAAATCAGGATAAAAGCATGCAGGTGGTTGTACAAGTCCTAAGGGACCTACATAAATTTCTATTTGCCCCATAACGAATAACTCTCGTCGAGAAAATATATTTTAATCCTTTGTAGGGAACAACACCGTTAAATATTAACTACAAAACATTTTTCTTAAGAACATTAGTTCCAAATTAAAACCACTTATTTGTATTAGTTTTGTTCAGTATAGGCAAATGGTCATGCATATATGTTAAAGAAGTTGCCTACCATTTCATTTTGCATAAGTAACTATGATACGAGGTACAGCATAGAAGTTTCATATATATGTAGGTGATAAATAAATTATTATTATTGTTGTTTTAAATTTTAAGCCATATTATTATTTTTATTGGTCAGCTTCACACCCACGCAAAGTTGAATTTATGCCAATATTATATCAAATCAATTTTTAAGTAATGAATGTCTAAGTGTATTGATTTTTAAGTGTCTCATTTTCGTCGATAATAATTAACGATTTAAGCGCTTTTTTTTAAAATATTTTAATGTTTCTTATAAATAATAAAATTATGTTCATAGCTCAGAAATATCACGTTTCATACGCGCGAAAATAATTTAAATTGAAGCTTTAATCAGTCTCATCTTTCCATTTCGTCTGTTTAATTTTATAATACAATGATATCATTTGTGAAGTGTTTCATAAACAGAAATTGATTTTATTCAACGTTCAAGATAAATAATTGCGTCATTGTAATAATAATACTATACATCACAGTTTATATTATATATTTTTTTTTTTTTTTTTTTTTTTAAATTGTTAACATCCGTCGTCTGAGTGTAATTGAGATTCAACTCTTTTCAAAAACATGAAAGCCTCGTGCTTAATAGCTTCTTTTCATATAATGTTGTTTTAAATGCACCTACAATCTTCCCTCATTGAATATTAAACTGATCTTTTCTCTCCCCTTTTTTCAGACTCAAAATCCGATACATCATGCCGTCAGCTCATTTGACTCTTCGTGAAGAGGACGTTGTGCGTCTCACATTGGAATTTCTTCACAATCGTGATTTACATATATCACAATTAAGTGTGGAGCGTGAAACGGGCGTTATTAACGGCAATTATTCCGATGATGTGCTGTTTTTGCGTCAGCTTATTCTCGATGGTCAATGGGACGATGTGATGGAGTTCATCCAGCCGCTGGAGGCGCTTCAGACTTTCGATATGCGAAAGTTTTGTTACGTTATCATGACACATAAATATATCGAATTGTTGTGTATTAAATCCGAAGCTGGGCTACAAGGAAATAACGTAGATAACGCCGTTGAAGAAGTCGTTCATGTTTTAAATGACTTAGAAAAATATGCTCCGTCAAAAGAAGAGTACTCGAATTTATGTTTACTTCTTACACTACCACGATTGTCGGATCATCTATTATATAAAGATTGGAATCCTAGTAATGCTCGTGTGAAATGTTTTCGAGAAGTGTTCCCTCTAGTCGAACCGTTTTTGCCGGGAGATCGAAAAACATTAGATCAGGCAACCGGAAGTGTAGCAAATGTGACAACAGCAAAAAACGATCGACTAATCCAATTAATTATAAAAGGAATCTTATATGAATCTTGTGTGAATTATTGTCAAGCGAAAGCAACCGGGTCGAAAGAATCTCAAACACAAGAAATGAGTTTTAGTCGACTTTTAGATGGAAGTGTAGGATTTAGTGATAGTGATTTAAGTCTGCTCTCTTGGTTGCAAAGTATTCCCTCGGACACATTTTCCGTTCCGTTCGAGCAACGCACATTAAACGTAGATGTCGAACGATTGGAACGACCGTCTTTGGAAACGTCCTGGACGGAGCATATGTTAGTCACTCCAATCAAACCGAAAACGTTTCCTCATTCCGCCATGCCCTTTACCCGTCCTCGTTCCGCTGCTGATATAATGTCGCGATCGCTTCATCCAGCGTTTGATGGTCTCGCCAGTGGCTTGCAAGGTTCTCCGGCTCACCTACAAAATCCTCGTGTGATGGCACTAAGTACAGGTGATATTCAAAATCCTATGTCTCGCTCGAGCTTTGCCAGCTTCCACTTGACTGGACTTGGCGCTAAGTCAAACAAACTGATGAACACGTCGGTCGATCGATTATTCGAAAACGAAAACGACGTATTCCTTAGTAGCAGCTATGCCGAGTTTCAGCAACTACCGTCAATTATGGAACATGCTAGCACACCAAAAAGCCAAGGCACTCCTATTTCTAACCTTCCTACCCCATCAACAGATCCCCCTCGTTCCAAATCCAAAAGTCCTGATAAAAGTAAGGCAGCCGAAACTCCAACAGCGGCGTTACGTTCTGCACAAGCGGAAGGATCGCCGACGACTTCGATGAGATCTTCGCGGCGAGACTCACTGACAGATCGAACTTCAGTTCCAACGACAAACGTTTACAATGCGGTTACGAATAATGGAAATGGTACAGCGTTTACTATTCCGGCAACGAATTCAGCGCCGGATCCTCAAATGCCCAGCATGGAAAATAGTTACAATGGTGATTTACTCAAAGAATACCAAAGACAAAAACTGCGTGTGCAAGAACAACTAACAGCCAAAGAAAAAGAGAGAGAAGAACTGATTAAGCAAATGAAGCAACAGCAGGATAATAGGTTGGTTGATGAAAGGTAAGGGGAAACAATATCTTGAACAACCCGTTTATAAGACGTGAAGTAAAATTCAATCCATTCTGTCGTATAGTCTATACTTATATATCTATACTAGTATATATAATACTAGCTGATACCCGCCCGCTTCGCTGAGCGTATCTAAATTAATCTGATTGAATAATAGAAAACTTTACCCAAAATAAGAAATTTAGCTATTTTAACAAAAAAAGATAATTAGGTATTTCTAGACCTTTATTTCATAGAAACTTCATGAAAATCCGTTAAACTACTTTTCCAGGAACAGATATAAGCTATCTTATAGGTAGGATCTTTACGTTATTTGAATATTGTAAAATATTAAGAAAATTTTAAGCCTTCAGAACCTTTCAAAGCAAATGTCATATGAAATAATTTATTAATTTTAGTAGAATGGATTAGTAGCTATCCTTTAGGACGTGTACCTTTTTTAGGATAATAATATTTAATGTGTTATCTTAAGATCTGAGGTATTAGGTTTGGTTGCCTTAGATTCATAATTCTAGGATGTAGTATTAAGGCCATTATGTCTTATCGGCAAGTCTGCTATTTCCCGGGATCCAAGATTAGATAACGAATTCTAGATCTTGCTAAAATAAATTGAAAATTAAGAATATAGTTTTTTGGTAAAAAAACAACGCGATGGTCCCATCTAAGTTGCTATTTTCTCTTGAAAAATAAGTTGGGTTGGATTTCTTTTTGTTCTGGGGGCTCTGCCTAACGACTTCACCTCTCTTAGTCAAACTCCTAATCGGGATCACTTAAGTCGAACTGCTTGTTTTTGTTATTTATTCTTTCGGGTGTCATTTTTGAACTAATATATTTCTTTTTATCAATGAATCATATTTACTGCAGAGGATTTCCTTCTCCTCCCTCGACAATTCGAACGCTTACTCAGCCGAACTATTAATTATATATTAACTTAAATTTATTTATTAATTTAAATTAATTAATAATTATTAATAAATTAAATTTATTAATTAAAAATTTATCGCTTTCGCTTAAAATTTCGATGGTCGATTTTTAGGTAATTGACACGAAATTTAGCTTCTAATAGCCTTACTTTATGCTTATACAAAAGCAAAAAGTAAGGAAATGTCAAATACTCTAAGCGCCACGCTAACCTTACTCTTGCCCAGTTGTAACAGCTACATATATTAACTATGGTAGTAAAAAATACTATACGTTAGAGCTGAATACAACACAGTGTATTATCTGCTGTTACATTTTACATTTACTTTTACATTTTTCGTGTATATTATATTTATACTGGGGTGAAAACGTATGGCACCTACTGCTAGTTAAAAAAAACTTTCTCATCTAAATACTTCAGTAATTTACGTTAGGTCGTTTCTGTTTCTTCGATAAAAAAATCTAAAAATATTCATAGTAAATCGAGGCTATTTATTTAGGAATGTTTTTTGTTCCTCTACTCATTTACGCTAATGTTTAACAATAAAACGTCAACGTCTAAGAAACTGTCAGGTATTTTAAATGCATGTGAAAATCAGACATTAACTAAGTGCTTATTTATTATTCTTATTCAAAAAAGTCTGACTTTTCAAGCCGGCATATTTATGAATATTTATTTTTCCCATTTCCGTTTGAGACCTTTGAAGAAAATGCCAAGAGAAATAACGAAACTTGATTTCCATTACGAGCGAGTCGAGTCGTGATGATCGATTTGATTGATCCATAAATCTAATTTTCTAAGGATAATTTTAGAGATTTATTTGTATTATTTAAGTGTAGTATGGTCACACATGGATTTCCATACTTAACAATAGCACAAATACTGAGAATTTTTGCTATTTATGTAGCATCAGAGACGAATTAATCGTCGATTTATCGCTGTTAAATTAACAAAGAAATTTTTGAGGGCTTTTTATAGAATAATCGTTCATTAAAAAATTCAAATTTTGGGGGTTTAAAGCATTCAATGAAAGTGTACATGGAAACAAATTGTAAAAGTAGAATTTGAATTGTTAATGCAAGTATATTCCGAGCCTGGAATTATAAATGCAGCCTCTTTTCTGCTCTTCTCTGAAACTTAATGTTTTTTTTTTATTATTATGGATTTCCATCACGTGCACACATCAAGTGTTTTTAGAATTACGCCATTACGTTGTCATCATTATAAGATTTACTCGGTCGATATTTTTCTTCTCGCTTTTTTTAATTGCACTTTATAATGTTTGTATCTTTCCTCGCTTATTTATTCTCAATTTGATTAGTTCTTGTCTCTTCATCTTGACAAACAGTTTAAATGTGATTCCTAGTTTGGGCAAGGATTTAATTAGCTTTTTCAAAAATGAAATAAGATTTAATTAAATTTTTAATTAAACACGGATCACTTTCGCTTTTTGGTCCAGTTTTTAACATACTCAGTTTCTAAATATTCCTCACGTGAAAATGTCAAATCTTATCAAAGATAATTTTAAAAATTCAAAATGTCATACACCCGATTGTTTAAATCGAATGATTCGTTTTCGTTTGTTCGGTATTGTAGATGATCGGTGAGATTTAATAATTATTTTTTAATTGCATTTTAATGTGTGCTATTTTTTTGTAGTGTCAGGACACCGACTAAGATTCCAGTTGCTAATGGAGTTACTAGAACTACTCCTAGTAGTAATGGACAAGTGCAACAATCACATACAAATCATCCCCCAGCCCCATTGTCTGCAGCTCCTCGTCCTCCTAATGGCAGTGTTAGTCCATCGCATACAAAACTGGCGGCACAACACTATGAAAATCACGTACCCGAAGGGCATTACGACACAGTTAAGGTAAGATGATCTAATTTTCAATAAATTTTCTACTGAATTTCAATAAATTTAATAGAAATTACAAAGTATTACTTTCTATTTTAATGGTTAAATAATTGATGTCTCCAATGTTGAAATCTCAAACTTTCCAATTGTTGCATCGGTAATGCCAATGAAATGAAAAACACATTTTGCCCAAAATCATCGTTGATTAAGTTCTGTGAAATTTTCACAAAAATGATTTTTATTGCTTATTGTTATTAAGTGTTTCTGAAGTAAACGTTTTAAGAGATCTACAACAAATTTAAAAATATTATGAGTCTGAATATTAAATAAAGATTCTTATCTAACATATCAAAAGCTACATTCCATTTAAGTGCTTTTAAAAGGAGACGTGTGGGAAAATGTTTTTACCTATAGGTAATAATTAATTTTTTAGTAGTCAAAAGACAAAACAAATAGCAGTTAATTTAGTAAGTCATACCTAGTATTACCTAGTATTTTACTCAATTGTTTGTTTTAATACTAGCTAAAATCATTACTGGTAGAGATTCATTGCTTGTCTTTATTTGTAAGCTATGCGACTTGATTTTCAAGATACTTGACTTAAATTTTGTTTAAAATCAATTCAGACTCAAGTTATAATTGATATTCAAAAATCAAGTCAAGCATTTGATTTATAAGTTATTTCATTTCATCGTTAAAATGTTAAGCTTAATTCATCGCACAATGATCAGTTAAACACATGATCAGTACTTGACTTGATAAATCTTTAAACTTATGTCAAAAATTTCCAAACTTGTGGTTTTAGCATAGTGGTATTAAGGTGATGGAGTAAATTTAGTTATGGTATTAGTACGTACAAAGTTATTAGGGATGTTAAAAAATAATCAATGTTTATTTAAATCGATTATTATTTTCTTATAATCGATTTTTTATAATCGATTTTTATAGTAATATTAATCGATTTTTAAATAATCGATTATATAAATTTCGCGTTTAAATCGATTTTCATAAACAACGCAAACTTAAATGCAAACTAGCTGTAACGGTTTTTTTCATTCTTGTCATTCAAATATAATAAAAATTCATTCAAATATTTGATTGTTAAATTTAAAATTCGTTATTAAAAGATTGAAATCGAAAATAGTTTTTGAGGCAATAAGGTTGTAATTTTGTTAGAAAGCTCATCATTTCATTTTTATTATAATAAAACGTTTAATGGTACTGAAATTGTGTATCAATAATCATATTTGTCTTATTCCTTTACCTTGAAAGTTTAATGGAAGATTTGCTTTAATTTTTAGTTTTGAATTGGTAATTTTTTTATTCATATCATTTTATTTGATTTTTAATCTTATTAATTGTTAGTATGAATCTCTTAGGTTTCATCATTATTGGAATATGAAAAGCAAGTAGAATTTTAAATAATAGAAAAAATCGATTTTTTCGTATAAATCGATTTTTTTATTAAAATCGATTTTTGACAAATCGATTAATATTGAATAAAGAAAAATCGATTTTTATTTAATCGATTTTTTCCCATTAATCTCACATCCCTAAAAGTTATACGAGTACCTATAATTATTCTCAAACGCATATAGGAATGTGTTATCTTATGCATATGAAGCTAATTTTATATGCTTTAGCTAAATTGAATTACAACGCTTTCACAAAATAAATGTTGCAGCTATCTTAGAAAACTTTTTACATGAAAACGCATAATAGAAATAATATTGTCGTTGCAACAAAATAACCCACTAGTATGAGTCTATACATTTTTTAACAAGAAACAAAAATCGCGTTTTAAGAAAAAAAAAACATTCCAAAAATTATTATTAAACGATTTTTTTTTTGGGTGTTTTAAGTCGCTTTAACAGCTAAGGTCGTATCACGAATGTTTAAACACAGAAAATTTTTGTTGGTCAATTTTAATCTTTGGTCTAGGATCTTAAGTCTAGGATTCAACGGGGATCGAACCCGTATCACTTGACGCATGAAGTGGAGAAAACTACTGCTCTAGCCACTGCGCCAATAGGTGGCCTGTTTGTATTATTGATTTCATAAGATTAGGATTTAGAACCTTAAAAATCAATTAACAGAATAGTGCCTACTGTAGTTGTAGAAGAGTAAATAGCCTCTATGATATGAAATACGACGACTAGCGTTTATACAAAAACCCGGGCTTTTAAGAAAATTTACAAATAAAACACCATTAGTTAATGATTTTTTATTTATTTTTAATTCAACTTCAGTTATAAAAGTTCATTTGCGGATTTCAAAATTTAATAAAACTGATAAAAACATATTTAAAGAGTAATTTTACTCTAACTTACTACTAATTTTGTTTTCAAAATTTCCTGACACAGAAAATGTTCTTTCTGAATCCGTCGAAGTTGGTTTAACTATGATTAAGGCATTTAAAAGTAATTCTAAGTTGCTCGTTCTTTTCCCGGTTATTTCAAATAACTGACATTCTTTTTTAAACGTTCATCATTTAGCGACATTTCCACTTCATTCACCTTTATTATGTGAATGTTGAATCTCACTATCCTCACCTACAAATTTTCTGGTTCTGATTCAATTTGAATCATTCTTTCTAATAATCGCCTGCCAAAATTTAACACAACTGATTTTGACGAATATGGCTGAGCAACTCCCGGTTAAATAATTGATTTGATTTTTTCATAATTTGGGTCTTTTAAATACTTCGCCAAAGTTCTTTTGTAAAATTCATTTTACTTAAATAATATTAAATCAGTTAAAAAAATCCTGATTATTTTTATTGAATAACCGGGTTTTTGGGTTTTTGTTTTTTATTAAAAAACCGGTTTTAACCGATTTGCAAACCTCATACGACGGCAGAAAATTCGATCAACTAAAGACTAACGTCTTTAAAAATAGCGTTTCTTTTAGTTTGAAGTTCGTTTAGCATGACAAAAAATTTTCAGTTTTTCCAATTTCATCGTAAGCAAGTGGTTTTCACTTTATACATATACATACTTCAAGTGCAAAGGAAGTGAGGAAAAATAGTTAGAAAACTATATGGAAACAGATTTTTAAAACCACTCCACAAGTATTTTCAAACATTTCGCACTCGTCTTAGAAAATGGGTACGTCTCAAAATTTGCTGCTTTGAATAACACGCTTCTAATTTTTTTTTTTTTTTCATTGACTTTTGATTCTATATAATAAAGGTACATTTGTCCTTTTTACAGATTACAAGTAGGCCTATCTCGTCTTTCCACATATAAACTTTACCCTACTCACATTTAAACGCCGATACTATCTCAAAATACCCTAATTTTAAGGTTCAACGGTGAGTGCAATTTTTTACCAACAGGGAAGTTTTGAAATAACCAAAAAAAAAAAAAAGAAAGTTTTTCTATATTTTTTTATTCTGTCAGGGAGGAAAACTTTAGAAAACTTTATAATTTAATTGAAATCTGAAATTTTTAAGACAATATTTCAACAATCGATACCCACATCATTTCCAAAGTTTATATTTGAGGAACATAACTTGCAAATTATAAGAAGCGAATAAATAAGATTGAGTCGATAAATCAAAAATCTATTTTTTCAAATTAAACTCTAAATTATAAGCAGATTATTCCAAATAGGTTTTTCAAACATAATATCAAATTACAAGGCACATAAATTCATTCCCAAACTTCAAACGTTTTCAAAATTTGTTTGTATCAATCGACCTTTTCTTCGCTGTCTTGTTGCTTTTATGGCTATAGCTACTTGGATTCGAATCACTCGCCCACTTAAGGCCCTGATAACGATTTTTGTAATTAATGTAGACTTTTTAACATTAAAAACATCGGATTATCAATTATGATGTTTTTAACATTATACAAAAAAATCGATGTAATTAATTTAATTATTAGTCAGATCGTTTAAGATTTAACACCTACGTGCATAAGAAGGACACTTTGAAGAAAAAAATCAAGGTGAAGATGTTAAGAAGCCACAATTATAACCTAGTGATTTTGTCACGCATATCTTTTAATCTGTTACAACATTTTTATATGGTCTCTTTTTCAAAGGTGTTTGAACTTGTTTCAATCAAAAATCATGAAATTTCCGTATTTGAGGATTTGGTGATTGATTGTTGATTCATGACGCGTTTCCAGAGAGTGACATTGAAATAATCACGACGTAATTTCAACATTTTAAATTTTCATAGATTTTTTTATAATGAACTCTTCATTTACTTATTTGGGATTTGAAAAAATATTTAAATCCTTTGAAATATTGTAGCTTTGCTATCTTATTAATAGCGATGATGAATCAAAATAGATTGAGAGAGCGACTGAAGGAAAATTTTTTTTAAAAATATATTTGTTCATAATTACTGAACCTAATTTGAATAAGTTTAATGACGATATCAATTTGAAAAGGATGCAAAACGATCGAATTACAAACAATTAGCATAATTGAAAAATAAAGAGCGCCTTCTTGAATTTCTCGGCGGCCATAAAAAAAAACAGATTTGCACTGGACAGTAAACAGATAAATCATATTTATTTTAAATTGAAATATTAAAGGATTCAAAAATTTCTTTACGTAAAAAACCGGTTAACTAATTAACTTTTGGTTTAACTTAGGGCAAGTCGAGCTTTTAAACTATAAATAAAATCGTTTAAAATAAAATTTAATTAATGTTCAAAGGCAATTATTTCATTTATACATGATGGAAAGTTCATTAAATATATTGCTTTATGAAAAAGCTGACTCATTTTTAATAAAAAACTGTACCTATCACATTGTATAGGCATATCGGGCATATCTAAAAATTAGGTCAAATCACAAGCTCTAATGAAAAGATTGATTTTTTTTTATATAATTCAATCGTGGTACATTGACTAATCCTTAGTAAAAAGTTAATGTAGTAAATTTGCCATAAAAATTATGTTATCTAAAGTATCATTGTAAAGTACTAGTAAACGGTTTGTTGGTTTTCAAAATCTTCAGTTCTTATTATTTAATATTATCGCATAGTTTTTAAAAAAATATTTCATTGGTTTTAAGCTTTTATAACAATCTTCTTTAACGGGATTTGCTGGATCTGCTACTTAAACTTAAAGTCGGAGGTTACCTAAAATCGTAAAATGACTCTACTTTTATAAATAGAGCACATCCGACAGTGCAAAATTACAGTATCCTTAACTTATTTACTTTTAATTAATAGTAATTGGCATTATTTCTTTAACGCAGATATACATAAATATATAAAAAACCTCTCATCCATCGGTACTCAGAATGATTGAAATTAAACTTCCTTCTATGTTATTTTCTCTAGTTGAGACTTGAAATGAATAGAATGTTGCGTTATATTATATCGTAACGAAATTTGTTGGATCTGCTATTTTAGTATGATGTTTCTTTAAAAAACCATGAGGTCGAAAGTTTCCTAAGTACCCTAAAATCGTGACAAATTGAAGACCCGGCATTTACTATAGCCCAGGTCTTACAAAGTTAATTGGCAGTATTTTACTTGTCACTAATAGCATTATTTCTTTAACCCACAGATACGTACACTATAAATAAACCACTTTTCTACAGATACTTCGTATTAATTGAAATTTAACCTCCCTCTATGTTGTTTTCTCTAGGTGCGACTTGAAACGACAAAAGTTGCCTCAGCATTATGCTATATTGTTACAAAATTTGCTACATTTACATTTTTTTTAAACATGAGATTCCTTTAAGAAAACTATAAAATCTAAATATTCCTAAAATCGTTAAAGATTGTGAGTCCTACTTTTATAAATAGGGCATCTTCTTCATTAATAGGACTCGTAATGATTGAAGTTTTATCTATCTCTATGTTATTTTATCCGGTTAAAACTATAGAAATGGAAAAAAGCTTCCTTAATCGTTCATCAAATCGTACTTTCAAACATTTTTTTTGGCCTTCTCCTGGTAGACTACTCTTACATACGTAGAGAATTTCAGGCTCACTAACGTATTAAATAGATTTAAATTCTGTATTTGTATGGGCTACACTCTCTCTTACACTTCTGACATTCTTTTTCATTTTAAATATTTAAACATTTGCTACTTTAAAGGCAAATTGAGATAATTTTTACTTATTATAGACACCAATTTGGATCTGGGTATACATATATCCGTTAGATCAAAATCTGCTTTGTGATTTCTGCGACGAATGCATACAAGGATGGAATTGGCTGATATTATTTCTATACATTTTTAGAGAATAAAAAATTTATGTTTTAACATCAAGTATCGACATGTTTAATTTGTCTCTTGGAAAAATTATTGGAAAATTATTCATAACTATATCAACGCAGTCGAGAGATGTACGAGATAATTGGCTTATTAATTTTTTTTTAATGTTATTTAAAACGCGTTTATCTTTACCAAAATCAAATCAAGCTCAAATTTCATGCAACACCTTAACGTTGAGTCATTAGAATGAGGAAATGAATTGAAAATGCATCAAAAAAATACCACCTCATTCTCTTGTTCTAAATTATTTAATCCAGTATGTCTATGTTCATAAAGGAAAGAAAATGCAAATGTTTTCACCCACGATATGTCAATTGAACGAAAGATAAAAAATCTTGTTCGGTAATAACAATAAAAATAAAATTCAATTTGAAGGAGATATTGCTTTATTTGTCTTGTGAGACCGGAAAATTTTTTCCAAGGAAAAACTATTGAAAGACGCAATTCATAAGTTAACGAAGGAGTGATGCGACTTTTTTTTCTTTGAAGTCAACAATATTTTTTTATAATTGCTCATAATTTATTATAAAATCTGCAAAGGCCAATTTTTAGTTACAATTCAAGTGATTTTGTATTTTTTTTTTTTTTTTTATAAAAATCATCCATTATCTGCACCATTTATGTAATTCAAGGATATCACACGAATCGTAGCCTTGGACTTTAGAAAAGTGAAACGAGATGCAATAAATTTAAGAGGCTTTTAAATTGGATTTTCAGTTTGTCAAAAATCTCAATTTGGACTATCGTATAATATATTAATTAATTAATTCAGATTAAATTTTATGGATTTGGTCTATTTTTTATTAAATTTGCAAGGCGAAAATTATAAGTTAGATGCCTCAAGAGGCGTTGATTTATCTTCGTGTTAATTTTATTTGGGACAAAACGCCAAATAGCATTCACCATCCTTGCCTTGGTGTGTTTATGAGGAATTTTCTTCAATAACCTTAATATTATGCACCCTTCAAATTCCTTATAAATGATTTTCTAGGCGTTTAGCTCCTCATTTTATCATAAATGTCCTTCATTGATATCATTTTTACTCTCTCTATTTTAACTTGATGGTTGTATATACCTACCACGCAAACTGGCAACAGCAATTTAACCCATTTTCCGTGATCGGATCGAGCTGAAGTTTAGTAGGTAGATTCGTTGTCGATGACAATGCATTCTATTAAAATTTCAGCTCGGGGGAATGTACTATAATTAAATTTTTTTTTTTAATCAATTCGGTCACTTTAACTATTTTGAAATATTTCCAGGAGTAAAAGAAATAGAGAGAGTTTTAAAAAACTTTGTTTTTATGGGTTAATGTTTTATTATTTAATTTAATTTTAAAAAGGAAAAATCATAAAACTAATTGCATTTTTTTTTCTTGTAGCAATATGTAGACTCATTTCTTACGAAATTGGTAAATTGCTTGTGAATTATACGATGAGATCTTGTTGAATAACGAAGACACGAGTAATATAATTGGTCTGGTTTGCGATATATTTGCGCTATCTTTTCATTTGAAACAATAAAATAAGTCGAGGGATTTTGCTTGTAAATTTTTTTTTGTAAGTTTCTCAATAAAGTTTTTGATTGTGTCCATTGTATGTATTGAGTTATTTGAGTTAGTTTTTGATTTTTTCTTGGTCTCGTTTTTCTTTTGAGGAAATCAAACACGTGACGCCGTTTTCGAACAGGTGTTCCTATTGCAAAATTTACAATTAATTAATTGCATAACGTCGGTTTTGATGACGTTTGCCATTTTTCTTGAATCGTTGCCGCTGATAAAATTACCACCTGCTGGGAATGAATGAGAGGTGTATTTTCATTAACAACCATTGTTTCCTTAGCGGACTAAAAAAAAGTTTACTTTTTAATTTTATTTGTATTTATTTGTAATTAACTAATTAGTTTGGCTGTCTTTAAAAATTTTTTTCGATAGGTATCATATTTTAGTTTTGGCTTCGTAAGATTCTTGACATCGTTAAATTTTTATAATTTATCTTTTAATAAATGCCTCATTTACCAAGCATATACTCACTAAGTTTGTCATCAACATACATTGTTTGGTCAGTGCTTGGGTTGACCAAAAATAAAAAAAAAATAATTTTTCTTATATAAGAGCATTGAAATCACTGTCATATGACGTAATCAATGTTTAGTAGTTAGTAGAAACGGGATGGTTAAACTTTTTTATTGTCCGCCTGCCTCATAAATATAATTTTTATCAAATAATAATAAAAACGTACCAAACGATGTACATCGACAAAATAGCGCCATCCAAATTGCACCGACATAATCGCTACGACAAAAGCACAATGACGATTATATTCGTTTTCTCTTGGAAGTTTTTAGGTATTCTAGGTATTTTTATTCTAACAATTGAAGCCCTTGAAAGAAAAATGTTTTAACTCATTTTTTGGCAAGATGATTTGTTATTCTATCCCCACTCAATAAGATATCAGTATTCGGTTAAGTTTACCAGAATGGTGCATGGAAAGTAGCTTTCTCAAGAGTCTATTTGAAGATTATTTCAAACCTTGCAAATTTTTTCCAAAGAAAAAAGTGTTAACTTAGTGAATTAACGCCTTCTACTTCTAAGGGTTTCAGTTGTATTAAATTTTCGAATATTATTTAAAACTATGATTTATTTGGTTTTTATGGAACATGGTTAGAATTGAGTCGGAAGCTAAAAATTATTGCTTAAGCATAGCAATCATAAACGTTGCTTGGTGAATCCAGTAAAAGATCTCTCTGAATCCTTGATATTTCTAGACTTGTAAGTTCAGAAATTTTCTCTCAAAAAAGCTCTCAAAATGAAGCTTTTGCAGTTATCTCGTTTCTTGTGGTTCTAAGAACATTTTGCGTTACTAGAAAAATTACAGGTTAAAAAAAATGCTACAAGTTTAGTTCGTAGCAAAATTTCATACTGTAATGGGATTTCTCAAAACGGTATTGAGATTCACGTTATGGGTTCTCTTAATTCTTTGGAAATATTCACAAAACGGTTGAATAGCCAAAAGCCTTATTTATTATTTATTTATAATTTGTCTATATTCACTATTCAATCACTTTTCGCACCAAATCGCTCGGAATATCGCATTTTCACTGTTCACTGTCTTATTTATGCCGCGTTTGCACGTTTAAACTTTAGTTGAACGACGATTTTTAATCTTTTAGACCGTAGCGAGGTAAGCGACGTGAGAAGTGAAGCACAAACCGACAAAAGTGAAGCACAAACCAGCAGAATTGAAAGCAAATTGAACTCGATCAGACTCATCGATTTGAACGACAAAAAGTTTGGTTAAGTCAAACGACAAAAAGTTTGACTCAGTCAAACTTTTTCTCGTTCAAGTCGATCCCGGTCAATTTGCTTTCAATTTTGCTCGTTTGTGTTTCACTTCTCGCGTTGCTTACCCCGCTTCGGTCTATAAGATTGAAAATTGTCGTTCAACTAAAGTTAAAATGTGTGAACGCGCCCTTAGACTCACTGTATTATTCAAACTCACTCAATCTGACCGACTCCATGTATTTATATAGACAATCTAAACTGCTAGAAAGTTCCCATTGCTCGATACTGTTCTTCCAAAAACCGTTGATTATTTGAATAATAAAACTGTTTAAATAGCCATTATTAGAATTTCAATGGAACAATCTGGAATATTCTAACCGTTTCTATCGCTATTCGTTACAAACTACAATCCCATCAACTTTACTTACAATCAATATATCAATACCTCCCAAATATCGTACTGCATCCACATCTCCCGGTCTATCTCAAATACGGTTGATGCCTGATGGTATGAACATTTGTTGAGAACCAAATTTGTTTATATTTTTTTAACTACAACTTTACTACAACGCAAAACATTCTTAAAACCATACTTAACGAGACATTGAGCCACCCACAAAGTACGTCACACGAATTCTATGTTTTTTTTGCCCCCTTTCACCCTAATCTAGCTCTCATTCCTTTGTTGTGACGTCACATTTATCTGGTGATATCTACTTTTAACTTTCTAATACAAGTTTCGGGTTTTAAACTTTAGATTTAGACATGTGACGTCACGAAGCTTATGACTTTTCCTGTCTTTTGAAAGCTTTTAACTTGAATATTTTGACATAGGCACACGATATCTTATGAAACTTGAATCAACTAGAATGTCAAAAACGATATTTAAAAAGTTTTTGGTTTATTATTTCCCATTTTGACAATAACTGTAACTGTTACAATATGTAAATCGGCTATTTTATAAACTTCATAAAAAACATTTGATTTCCTTTAAATAAATTTCCTCCTTTACAACATTTAGTTACTATATTATATACAGTACATAAGTAGGTACTGCTCTGAATTGAAATTTCTCAAGCAATCGCGTGATGAACGTTGTTAAAATTAAAAAAAATAATATTACATTTCCTCTACCAGAAATAAGTAGTAATTATATACTTCAAAAAATTGTTTTTATTTTTTGAAAAATCTATATTTTGCAAGTCTTAAGAAATTTTTACTTTAGACAATTCGTGAAAATCAACTTGTTTCAATATAATTAATCTTTGCTTATTGATCTTTCCTTTCCATTTCAATCAATTTGATTGCTTACATATAATATCTTGTTTGACTGCGATTGAAATTATGATAAATAATTATCGATTAATCCAATATCATATTTATAAGTACACATGTAGTTGAGTTAATTAAATGTTTTTCAATTTCCATTTTTATTAGCTGCACCTATTTCCAAATTAGCACATTCGCCATGTTTCCATATACTTTGATAGATTTTTTTACAAAAGAGTTATAAATATTGATGTACATTTTCAAGTAATAAATAAATACAAATACATGATTTTGATATTAAAATACTTTGATAATGAGACGGTCGAAGATAAGACATTATTTAATGTACCAATAAAAAGATTTGACAGGCACGTATTATTCAATATTGGCAAGAAGATGTTTAATTCTTTTTGTAGTACAATGAATTTGATTGTGAGTCTTTTGACTTGACTTGAATGATACAAAAAAGGAAATGGGAATTAAAAATTAATTGATTTTGATTGATGGCATGTATTTAGATAGAACAACTCTTGTATCAGCTAATGATTGAAACAACTAAAATCTTTTGAAGCTTAATTAAATTGATTCAAGTTTTTTTCTTAAATGTAACATTTTAAGATTTGTATGAGTAAAAATATCTTTTGTACTTTATTCATAGTTTACTTAGTATTAAAATGCAATACCAAAATAATAAATTATATTAAAACTTGAGAACTCTAACAAAATAACATTCTGGTCGCTGAGAAAAACGACGTAAGGTTAATATATATTAAACAGTTAAGGATTTGTATCTTTTATAAAAAGTCAAATAACAGATGTTTAATTTTTCGATTGTTTAAGTCATTACATCATCAAGAAAACCAAATATTATAAGCCAATGGTTTAAATCTTTTTGATTTAAATCACCTGCATGAATCTCTGTATATTGCATTTTCAAGTAGACTGCGAAACGTTTATAACGAAAACGCTTTAAAATGAAATTCTGTTAGTACAAAATAATACTATGGTTCCAATTACAATTATATTACTCGTATATTATTATGATTCTATACATTTATTTTCTTTTAAGACAAAACAGAAACCGTTTTTCATATGAATAAAAATATACGAGTATTGCTTTTAAACCCTAAGCTACAGTCCCTGATCCTTGACATAAAGCCACAAAAATATTTTTCTGTAAAATTCGTTAAAATTGAATTAAAAGTTTGTTATAAAACGAAAAAATTGCTCTGAAATACAGTGACGGAAGGTGAAATAATATTTTGTGTTATTAATATTATAAACTCCAATAAGTGTTGACCCCACTATTCATGTATTTGGCAAATATTTGTCACTTGCCTATATTTGCCATGTGGTGGGAATGGTTCACTCGGCTATTACTTGTCCAATTATTTCCCGGTTGTCGGTAAAAATGTCGCGAGTCAGAGGGATTTCAATTATTTGCGTATTTGACAAGTTCATACTTGTTGATGGGCTCCCACTTTTTGCCGGCTGGTCGTATTTAATTCCTGCAGTTAGTCTGTTTTTGGCTTTCAAAATAAACAATAAAGGCAGAGTTGCGACGAAACCTGCTGTTAAATACACAAATATTGGCGTACTTACCAAATACACCAGGAAGCACCATACTTGTAAATTGAGTTTGAAACTTGGAGTTTTTGCCAAATACGCAAACATTGCCGTACTTGCCAAATACACAAGTAGTGGGAGTCGTTTTTAAATTTAAGTTCTTACAATTTGACGACTTTGAAGTCTGTATTTTTTTTTTAGTACGAACAAAATTTTGTTAGTCTTTTCAATTTCATTAGTACTGTGTTCCACTGTATTTTTCGGCGTATCCTTTTACAAGCCAAATATACTATAAAGCCTTTTCTTAGTTCTGAGAAATTATTTCCAAATTAAGTGTCGCCTTTTCCATTTGAATTCAAATAGTTTCAAAGGCTTCTATGTACAACAATTAACTTAGGGTTTTATAACAATTGATATTAAAATTCTCTATTTTTCCTTTTGGGAATCTGACACCCTAAAAATGATTAACAATTAACTTGGACAGAGTTCATGGAGCCTCTGAACCGATTTCAACTTCTCTAAAGTAAAGTTTATACATTTTTAGAATAGGAAAAGAGGAAAAACGGACAAACGGAAACTTCATATTGCAATGATAACTATTTCTTGTCCATTTTTAATCTTTGTACAACCTCTGGAATCCCTTAACTGTACCCATTTTTACTCTACGTTAGTTTTGAAATTATTTCAAGAAACTCGAACATTCATTATTCCAAGGTTTACAAATGAAATGGCTACAATCGTTTGAAAGAAGTAATTATTGTTTTTTACATAGTTTTAATTCGTTTGGGAAGGGTTACCTGTAACTTGGAAAGGGTTATATTGACCCTAAAAATATTAAATTTGACTGGAAAAAGTTCAAATGAACTTAAAAAAATTATGTAGGTACACAGTGAAGCTATGGTACATAAGAACATTTATCACTTTTCATTGTTTATCTCGCTATTTTTATGCTTGTTGCCTCAGAACTTTTTCTAGGTTAACCGATTTTGATTATCCTTTTTTTAACCTTAAAAAATAAACAATATTGTGAACTGGCGCTTTTCATGTGGTCCCATATAAATTTAATCAAGGTCTGATTTGTAGTTTTTAAGTTATCCATAATAATGCGTATTTTATTTATTAACTTTGACTACATTGATTTTAAGTCAGTTTTTATTATGTTAATTAAAAGGAGCTACTTTGAGATATGCCCCATTTCTTTATAGTTCTTGAGTGGAACCTTAAACTAAAATTACAAGGTATATCCTTAAATTTTTAAAGATGTACCTAAGAGGTTTTTCACAACCCTTGCTCTGATCAAAAATGCCTTAATATTCAGTTATTACCTTTTAAAAATATTTTTCTGAATCTATAATCCATTTTTTTGTTTTACTCTTTGACACTCGTTTTGAATTTCTGAACAAGTAGACTTCTTTATTTCCATTTTTTAAGAGGGAGAAAGGAATAAGGAGTTAATATCATCTTCCATTTGTGAAATTTTAACTAATAATTTATCGTCAGGTCCCTTAGTAACGTGGTTGACTAGATAATTGTCCTATACCAGTTGTCCTGGGTTCGAAACCCAATGAAAGCTCAAGATTTTTTCAAAAAAAAAAAAAAAAAAAAATTCGGCACTTACAACTTTTTCAAAAAGAACTATTAATAGTTTTCACTGATTTAAAGAAAATGTTATAAATGTTAATCTATAGCCGTTATATTACAATTTCACATTTCAACGTTATATAAATTTTTTTAAAATGAACTAAATAATGATAACATATTATATTTAAATACCAGTCGTTCTATTTTTCACGTTTTAGCTATAAATTTTTATTAATTATAAATTTTAACTATCAAGCGACATATTATATTTACTTTAGCACTAATTTTCCATTGATATTTTTAAATTACTTACTCGTAGATAATACAAATGAACGTATTTACAATGAAATATCACAAATTTTAATAGAAATTTTTTTAAGATTATATTATTATTTCAATTTCAAGTTTTAATTAATAATTTTAATTGTAATGAGAAAATTTTTGTGAGTTATATTATTAACATAACGAAACATTGTTGATGTGCTGAAAGAAAATTTCCATATGTTATCTTTGAAATTCTCAGCCCCTTTTCAAGTGCATCTCTGCTTCCTGATATTGTCATTATTACGATCATTTTTTAAATGATTCACATAATTAAATGATAATTGAACACAACGAACAATTTTCCAATTGTTAAATGTGTACCTCTACCAGTCTACACGAACAGTAATTCTATCGTTCACGGCTCAATTGCAAGTCGTATCTCTGTCTGACAAATTATTACAATAGCATTAAACTGGGTGTCTTCATTAAAATATAATTAATAACGAAAACATATCCGGACGGATTTGTTAGTGGCGATTATCACGCGTAAAAGCTAATCGTAATTAGAGTGCTACTTAGCGAAATAAGTAAGTTAATAATTTCGATCTAGTTGATTGTTGGAGTCTTGTCTTTTGGAGTTGGAGGTTAAGGCGTTTGCGTGTTTGGCTTTGGGAAAAAAATTTGTGCCCAGAGGGATCTTAGGTTGTTTTTATTCAGTATGTTTTTCCTCTGAAATGTTCGTGTGTGGGATGTGCATTTATTTGGGCTTGCACGAAGGTCTAGGCCAGACTAAAGAAGATCTTCCTAATATGTCCATATAAATCTTTAAGAATGGTTTTTCTTGACAGTTTTTCCGGTTTAATCGACGAGTGATTCAAGTTTTAATTTTGGGCTGACCATAAAAAAAATCCTCGAAAATTTTTCATATAAGTTCTCAAGATTGGATCTTCTGGTCAGTTTTTCCGACATAGTTGGCGCGTGAACTAAGTTTTTATTTTGGACTGACTGCTCGTGGCATTATATCGTTGTGTTTGCGATCTATTCGTAATTCCGTTATGTTGTTTTAAATTTTATTATATGGGATACGTAGAGTGGAGGCCGCGAAGAAGGTGAAAGAATACGAGATAAAGAGGGGCAGAGCGCGTTAAAGTCGGACGAAAATCACCACATCATATGTGGAAGAGAGTGGTTTTGGACCGTGGACTCGTACCAAGCGAAGAATGTTGTTTGTTGTTGTTTCCTCTTTTTCCGCGGTATCGAAAACGTTGAAATCGAACGTTGTTGTGTTCTATTGTTATCGAGGCAATTTTCCTCTGGCATAACGCACTGTGCATGTGTTTGGATTTTGTGCTTTTTGTGAAAACTGATCAAAGTGAAAATTGTGCCAAAAAAAAAACAGCAAAAAAACCTTCTGGGTACCTACGAAAAACCGCATTACATTTAGCCCTTAATTTAGGCATGGTCAATTATTTTTAGGGTGTTTACAAAACTATTAGTTCTTTGCTATCTTTAAAAAGTCCATATTTTTAATCCCTAATCATAATATCCTTAAAATGTCATATTTTGCAACTTTTATCCATTATTTATAAAAGAAATTTAATTTCAAATAATGTTTAGAGTTAGAAAGGCTTTAAAACAATTAAGCGTGAATTGAAAGTTTTAAACGAATTTCATTGTTATTAAATTTTATTTTCTGAATTATTTTTTCGATGGATTTTCATAGTTTTCTGTGTTGCTGTTCTGAAAAAAATTTCAATTCTAGAATTCACAGTCTCTTCTTATGACCTTATTTAATTGACCAGAACCTTAATTTTCAGGTTTTTTTTTTCAATTTGAAGGAAATTTTATAAATCGTTCCTGTAATAATTTTAGTAATAGTTTGTTACTGATCTTGGTCTCTGATTGTTAATATACAAATATAATGGAAAATACCCATAGATACGTTTCCTTTAAAATTTTTATTGATATCCTTAAAATTTTTTGTAGACACCCTGATTTTTGCTCGTAGATCGGGTTAGAAAAACAAATTTTCTACGGGCCGAACAAAAAATTAAAACTAACATTTTTTTGAAAAAAAGCAATTAAATTTTAACTAAGGAACATTTTGAAATGTGATTAATTTATTAATAATATTAAGTAAATCAATTAAAAATTTGTTCGTAGGTAACATAAATTCATTACGCGGGCCGTATGTTGACCATGCCTCCTGTAGATACCATTTACTAACCACTAAACTACCACTAACTAAACTAAAACATATTTTCGTTTTAAATTTGGGTAGTTTTGAATCAAATCGTCTTTTATCAATCAAATCGTTTCATATGGTTGACTCATAAAGTTTCGTTGCTTCGTTTCTAAGAAGATGCCACTTAAAGCTGTAGTGAATACACGAGTGATTCTGGGTTCGAATCCCCCTGTAAACCTTAGAATTTTATCTTGGGGTTTAGAGTCTCAAATCTCTTATAGTTATAACAATTGAAGCAACCTTAATTTGACAGCTTTTTCCTATTCAGATATATCTTAAAAACAAATTTTTTACCTTCTGGTACTTTCTTAACCATTCGTAGATCTAAATTTATCACTTTTTGACTATTCAGATACATCTTGGGATCAACTTTTTCTTCTATAGAACTATACTCGTTTCAGGTCAAAACTACCCAACTTTACCACAATTTTCTATTCTAAACATTAAATCTATCGTTTAATCAAAATGACCTTTGGTTGGTTTACCTACTTTACATGCTAGCTAAGATTAGTAATCTAATGATTATTTTATCTAATAATAGACCTTAATTAAAATCACTCAAATAAAACACAACCTTCATAACCTAAGATCTCGAAAAAATTCCATTAAAATTAAGTAATTTACGGAAATGCATCGGGTTTTTAATATCGCAATCATTAAATTTAATGACGTTATTTTAATTTTAAGCATTTACTGAAAATTATCATAATTTAAGCAATTAGACTACAATCGTTCAATTATAAATGTTAATATTACCTTAATCAGAGGTTTAATGCTGTAAAACCGTTTTGAAACCTTTATCAACCTTTTTGGTGTTGAATTTCTTAATTTAGTCCACTTTAATTTGAGCAACAAATCCAAATTAGGTGCAGATTTAATATTAGTTGGTAGGCATTAAATAGATTACCAAATTGATTTCACAATGTCAGTGGGTAATTTAAAATTTATCGATTGCTGTTTTCAAAGAGTTTTGCTTTTGCAATTATTGAGTGATTTACAATTAGGTGGTGTTTTTTAATGACTTTATACATCTTAATTAAATAAATGCATTATGCATTAGAATGATTTTTCATGCAAATTGGGTACAAATTGGAATTTTGCGAGGTTTTTAATCGATTCAAAAGCTGGTAAACAATTTTAAAACCGGCTTTTTCATCAAGGCTTGGATTTCGGTTTTAAAGTTTTAAATAGAAAACTGATATAGTTGTCTCGACAACTTTATCGTGGTTCTGTGAATATAAAATAAAATCCTGGATTGATAGATTATATTTTATTGATAAGTTAAAGTTATAAATTTGAAGATGATTAAGTATTTAGATAAAATTATTAATTTTGCCATAGGTATTTAATTTCAATAATTCCAAAAGTCATTTTAGTTTTTGGCATTGGCGATTTGTCTATGGGGGCAAGTAGTGCCTCTTCAACCAATCGTTAAGTTTTTTTTTTAGTTTTTTTAAGGTTGCATTAAGTACTATGGTCATTAGTTAGTTAGCGACTTAGTTAGTTATGGATAACCAATTTCAATGTTCCTTTATATTCAAAGGTCCTAGGGGTTTCAGTATGCTGACTTTGCCCCCGGAAGATATTTAAACGATACTTGGAGGATTTTAAAGTATTAATGAAATAATAAGGTCCTGAATGTTTCAGGTCCCTGATGCAATTGATTTTTGAGAAAAAGCAAAATTTGTAAAAATCAGAAAAAAATTTTCTCAGGAACGGAATTTTCTTAAAATCGATTGATCTAAATTTTGGATGTGCTTTAGAGGTTGGTAGTGGGGGAAATTTTAAGAACTTTATGGATTCATAAGATCCTTTGAAAAAATTTCGTTTTTTATTTAATTTCAATTTTTAAAATTTTAATCATGATACAATTTTGACACAATTTTGGTTCACGCGTCCTGAGTATTTTTTTTTATGATTTTTACAAATTTTGCTTTTTCTCAAAAACTAATTGCGTTAAGGACCTGAAACTTTCAGGATTTAATATTATTTGATTAATACCTATAAATCATCCATCCAATATTATTTAAATATCTTCCGGGGGCAAAGTCACCATACTTATATCTCTAGGACCTTTCATTTTAAAAAAGTAATACAAGTACTAAACAATTTTAAAAATAAGTTTTGATTTGATCGCAATTTTAATATAAATAATTAGCTTCTTCAAATTTTTTTAACAATCAATCGCCACTGGTTTTTATTAGAAAATGTATTTTAATAAATGACTTCATATAAATTTTTGAGATTCACAAACCTTTTTTGGATTTTAAAGCTCACTGAAGATGACTCATGCCTCTTTTAATATGTCGACTCTTTGCTGAAAAAAATAAAATAAAAACACTTCATGTTGATCAAAATAAAATTATTTAAATATTTTTATGCGTTTGTTAAAAGTGAAAAAATAGGCCAACCAATAAACGTTCGAACGAAACGAAAAATTTTCAAAAATTTAAAAAATGTTCATATTAGCACATATATTTAACAAGGTCCTTGTTCTTTTAAAATTAAAATAACAAAAATATTTGCTTATCAATATCAATATTGAATGAATATATTAGCCTACAGCTTGTTTGTTAAGTCTCTAAACAATTCTTGAAATTTTTTACATTGGCGAAAAATTTTACTTAAATAAACAATATGTTAGTATTTGAATGATTCAGAGATACAACCTACTTCTCGTGATTACATACTCGGGCTTCCCGTTTATGAGAGATGTTGTTTATTTTGTCTCACTTATTATTTCTTTAGAGTATAAGCATCATTAACTGTATGTAACGAGTTGCTATTTGCTAAAGTAAATCCTCACCAAGAGTGATGATAGCATACTTTCATTGGGTGTTTAAATCGGTGAGGTATTGTTCATTTATTCAATATACCATATCTTTGATTTAGTATTATATTAATTGAAAAAAATAATTAGACGTAATACCAAAGAAAATTATTTGTTGAACCTCGTAATCCTCGTCCATTCAACCATTTTAAAACATTGTTGAGGTAGGAACTGATAAATCTAGAAATATCAAGGAACTTGGATATAGCTAAAAAAGTTTAAAAATAAAACTTATAAATATTTCACCCTTTCTGTTAAAAATGTTTTGAAAGATGTAGCAAAAGCAAACTACAAAAGAGGTCAATAAATGTATTAAGTAAAAATTCTATGTATAGAACAAAAATAGGCATAGTACTAATCAATCATATCGGATGAAAAGCAAAGTCAAAGATAAAAGCCAGTTGTAAAATACTAAGTGAAAATATTTTTCCTGAATGCTGTAGCATTTTGTATTTTTACGACTTTCAATATCCACATGCTCTTTACAACAATAAACTAAAAGTATAGAAAGAATAAACACCTTGAGTAGAGCAGAGTTGGATGTAGCACCTACTAATTCTATAAGAATGATAGAAATAAAAAAAAAAAACAAGCCTCTTAACTCAAAACAACTACATGTACTCTACAATTACAAACTAAATTAGAAAAAAAAGTCAATGAATAGAACATAGTATTTATGCTACATAAGGTAAATTTACAAGAAATATACCAATGTAAAAGATACAGTCGAACCTGGATAAGTGAGAGTTCAAGAGACCGTCATCTTCTTTTTTTGCTCATTGAGGATTCTCACTAACCCAAATTTCTAGTTTGTAGAGGTGAAGGAGAGGCTTTTTCACTTATAGAGGTTTATTATACAGACAATATATAGCGATAAACTTGTTTGTATAATTTAACAATTAGAAGTAAATAACAGATGTGAAATTTGTTCAACTGTTGCTTATAGAAGTGAAACCAAGAAGTACTTTTAGTTGTAGAGGTTCTCGAGTGAAAAAGGTTTTTCTCTTATAGAGGTTTTTTGTTTTGCACTTATAGAAGTTTTAGGGTTAGTTTTAAAATAACGAAACTGGAAAAATTTCTCTTTTACCCATTTTTTCAGTCACTCAAGTTTGACTCTATTCTTTTAACTGTATTCTAGTTCGATGCTTCTTAGAGTGATGAGCCGCGGCCCCCTGGGGGACCATGGATTACCTGCAGGGGAGCCGCGAAGAGTTGCAAATGTAACAATTAATTAGCAAATGCTTGCATTAACTAATAAGTGTATGCATTTTCAGAATTTAAAAAAATGGGAGAGCGGGCGTGAGATATTGATTTGAGTTCCAAGGGGGCCGTGACTTCAAAAAGTTTAAGAAGCACTTATATAGTTAACCCAGGTTTAACTCATCATTTAACGCATCAATTTTCAGTAAAAAGATGGACAATTTCTTTAATTTAAGATATATACTAATGTATAGTCATAATTAAGAAGAAGTTTTTGGATAGTTTATATTATCCTTGGTAAGATTCACCTAGTCATTGAGTACAAGTTGTGGGAGTTTAATATATTGTTGCTATCACATATTAGGAGTTGTCAATTATGGATCTACTTTTTAATATTTACCTCGAATGAATATTAACATTTTATTTTGCGACTTTAGTATTTTAATCACTCACCTAAGAGTATGTTTAGCTCAATATTTGGAGGTAATAATTTAGTGCATTTAACCAACATCTTACCAAAAATAAACCACAACAAAAAATTGCATCAGTTCATCACTGACAAGTCTTAATTTTAATTTTTAAATTTCCGTTATCGGAAATTGGTTTTGATCACCGCGAAAAAGTAAAACCCAATATGCCTTTCTCGAATCGTTTCAATTTTCAAATTGTTTCTAATCGCTTATTATTATTTCTGGTTGTTGGTAAAGGGTACGATTTTTGCTAATAACAACCTTCTCCGATTTCTGAATATTAGTTTTTAAATTTACAATCGAAAGTTTTTCGGAGGTCGGTTTTGACATTTATGGAGTGAACAAACGACCGCAGAAATTTGAAACATATGTTACAGTATTTTCGTTTTTTACGGTATAAAATGAAAATTTTCAAAGAAAACAACCTGAACTGGTTTCGTTTCAACTGTTGCTACTTTCAATTTTACTGTTAAAAAAATGTTGGTGCATCTATGAAGGATATTCTTAATAGTAGATTTCGCCTGTGATAAATGTAAAAAATGATTAATACTTCTTCGTTTCACTGCTAAAAGAAAAGTCATAAACCGAATATTAGCCATCTGTTTCATTAGTGAAAGTTAGTTTTTAATTTCATTTATGTAGATCCTTTAAATTGGTTTTATTTTAATTATAATATATATCAAAAACAAAAAGTACTTATTCATCGCCAAAATTTCTCGTTGAAACATTTACTATATGCCTCGCCCGTTAGCATGAAATTTTATACAATTTTCCGTAACAAATCCGCTATTTATACAAACCAACCAAATGGCCTAGTTTTACACAAAAAGTATAACAAATTTTCATCTGCATTGTTTCATTATTAGCGTGTATGTACTTATCGTTTTACCGCAAACGCCTTACATTTTATTGTTAAACATAAAATTTTATCAACTAATTTATTGGTTGTAGGATTACCTCTTTTAACTAACGCCTTAATCGATTTTTGATATTTTATATCGACCTGTTTAAAATGATTGAAATTTTTGGAAAATTAATGGATATATCAACTACCAACCTTTATCGTTTATTTGCCTATATAAAAGAGTTTTTCTTTAACAATTTCTCATGGAGCCAACATTACATGGACCTAACAAATTTGGAAAATAATGGAAACGGTTTAAGCATTTTAGATGCATAATTTTAAATTAAATTTTCTCTTATTTAATTTTCTGGTTAACTAAAAAAAAACAATGTAATTGCGGTTTTTATATTTATTATTTTTTTATTTAGATTGAATTAAAGTGAATTTTTATTAAACTGGTTTGGCGTTTTTATTTCGTTTAAACATTGCGATTTTAAAATGGGAACTGCTATTAACCACGCAGCAGCAATGAAGCGTCTCGATGCTTTGTTTAGTGATGTGAAAATCGATCATCATTCAAAACAAAAAATCCCTGAAATCCATGTCACAATTGAGACCAAACCGAGTGCGAATTGTGACGTGCATGGAATGCATCAAAAATACGCGAATCGTCGTGGGTCACTTGGAAACATTTTGCATGTGACCAACCGACGGGATTCTCTCGGGAATATTTTGTCGCAACGTCGGGAGTCGATAGCCGTACCCAGTGCGGCTGCAGCAGCTGCTTCGGCTGCTGCTGCATATGGACCTCGACGCGAATCTATGCCGGCTTTGAATTACCGGAAACGGGACTCGTTGACGATACCACCGTCACCAATGCGAAAAAATATGGAACACCCGAGTAATTTTCCGGCTACACTTCGATCAAGCGATATGTCATCGTCACAAAGTTCGCTAAGACGCGATTCCCTTTGCATTCCTCTACATGAAACAACAAATTTTCCAAATTCAGGAAGTCAACGTCGCGGTTCTAATTGTTCATTGCATGGCATTCGTAAGGATTCGATCGGGTCTAATAGTTTACGTCGTGATTCAAATGCTTCTCGACGAAAATTTTCAACTGATTCCCTGGATAACCGTAGAAATTCATGGGATCCAAGTCGACGAAATTCATCTGGTAGCTCAATTGGATGGGATGATCATAGTATCTGGGAGAAGGTAATACATCTACAGATTTTAAGATACAATACAATATTAATCTCTGGAACTAACAAGTCTATTGAAAACATTCTTTGTCCAAAAATATAAACTACATTGTGACTAGTATTAGTTAGAAGTATATAATATTATCCTTGAAAATACACATTTCTGTAGAGTTTTAATGGAAGTTAGTGCTAAAGTAGTTTAGATCAGCCCCCTGTCACTTAGATACGAGAAAGGCAAAAAACGTGACCGATTTATACGGAAATCGTGGTACCTTTGGGTGGCGCTGGTATCTAGTGGAAAAACAGCTGTTCACTATTTGTGTTGTTATAACAGTGAAGCCAGATCGTGGGATTTCTTTACCCCCACTTAGCAGCAAATACGTCATAAATTGAGGAGAAAAATGTCCCTTCTATATGACACGGATATGACACGGATAGGTAAAACAACACCCATACAACGCTTTGTAAGTGTTTGTTACCTATCCGTGCATATCCGTGTCATATGGAAGGGACATTTTTCTCCTCAATTTATGACGTATGTGCTGCTAAGTGGGGGTAAAGAAATCCCACGATCTGGCTTCACTGTGTTATAAAAGTCATACGTCTCAAACAGCCCCCTGTCACTTAAACTTATCATCACTTATCAGAGTTATTATACTTATTATATAAAAATACTTATCATAATTATTCTCATATAATAACAATAATAATGAAAACAATAAAAAAAAGTTTCCTTTTAATAATTTGCCTGACGTTTAAAAAAAAATTATTTCTAACCTCCGACTTCCATAAATTCTTCGGTCTTCGTCGGTCTTTGTGGTCTTCGTTCAACTCGGTTTCAACTAATTTACTGCAAATTAATGAAGAAGGTGTAAAGCGTAAACCATGTGTTACCCCAGAAAACTGCATAGTTCCTTTGAGAAAGCTATAAAAAGGTTGTAAATTGGTTTTTACACAGAAAAGGAGCAACAAATCTTGATATTTTGGGTAGAGTCGATTAATAGTTTGAAGTTAAGGATTCGCCAAGTCAAGTATAACATTACTTGTAAGGGGTTGTGCTTGACATTTTGTTTTGTAAATAAAATAACTTGTGAAGTCAATGTTAATATTTGATTCGATTTTGACTTGATTTTAAGTTAAATTTAGGGTCATAGGTCAAGTAGTTTAAAAAAAAATCTCACTGGAATTCTATATGTAAGATTTCTTTTCTATTCCGAAAAAATGTATGGTTTATACAGAACAGCTATTAATAGACAAGTTCATATAGGCTAAGGAAGCAGAGTTAATTATCATGAATGTTTTTATTAATTTAGTTTATAGATTAAAGAAAGTGTTGGTTACATTTGATCACAGAAAATTCTTAAGTTCCTGTAAGTTAGCTGTAAAATGAGGAACATGTTTATTGGTTCTCAGTTAGAAATGGACAACCAATTAGAATGGTTTTTGTTTAAGGATAATTTATTGATTAATCTGTGCAGAAAATAGGTTTTTATCCTGTCAATTCTGTCGAATAGTAATAAATATATAAAATATCTGTGGTTGATGTCCCACTGTCAGGTCTGGACTGACCATAGGTCAAATGGGACAAACGCTCGCTCGCTCAGCCAGTCTAGTACAGAGTCGTTTAACCCGCAGCACTGGCTGATTGTAGGGTTTTTGTGGAAAGTGTTAAGCCGAGGTTTCTAAAAAATGCTCAGGCTGTATTTAGGTCCCAGGCCGGATCTACATACTTTACTGTAACAAAAAATTAACCTATTTTTGTGTAGGGTTAATTTGTGGATCAAAGAGTGTAAATCGATTTTTTATACCAGAAAAATACATTATCCTGAAAAGCTTTATCCTAAAAATCTGTATGAATTATAATGAAATTAGATATGAAAGTATAGCCCCGAAAAATACAGCTAGTTATCCAAAAATAACTTACAGGATTTTAATAAATAATTAATGTAATTATTTGAAAAAGCAGTCTTAGGCAGGCTTCAGAATGCAAATGTCATCTTTTATCCTGGAACAATGTCTTGTATTTTAAACAATTTTTTTCGTAAAACTTATGATTGAAATAACAATAAGTTTAAAGTTTTGGGATACAATATAGGATATATTTGAACCCTCAAGTAAAGCAGGGGCGAGTCAGCAAGTATAAAAATATTTTTAGGTCAGTGCCAAGTCTATATATGGTAATAAATATTGACGATTTTATGAATCATCGCAAAGAATCTTTAATAACATGGAAAAAAAGAAGGTGACAAGCGATTTTGCCTTAAAACAAGGCCGCTCTTGAAAACAAGTAAGTGTATACTTTTGAGAAAGTATCTCATCTTAAAAGCACGTCTCCTATAACATGTAAGAAGTTAGTCATCGTTTGTAATTGAGGGAATTGAACGATTGATTTTGGCATTATTTGCTTCGTTACATCGAATATTGTCGTGTATTTTATGGCCAAGGTAAAGTCGTTCTGACATTGTTGACGGCGGCCTCGAGCTTCCCAAAAATGGAAATTGTTGTCGTCGGCTTGCCGACCAGGCCAAGTAGGCTGGAAGCCGTCTCACGCCCATGCGTTTAAGAAAATGCGCGAAAATCAAACAACAACGGCAAAAACCCAACAAAGTGCGTCAGTTAATTTTAAGGTGGAGTTTCTAGAATCATTTATAGAAATAGCACACAAAAAAAACATTCAAATCCATAATTGGCGCCAGACCTATTGCGATTATTATGTTTATGTTTAGCCTCGAAATTGTTGCACTCTGATGCAATACGAAATATAAATGATGCCTTTGTTGTTCTTTCCTCTCCTCGCTTTAGTGAATTAGAATGTCGCGAAATTAAGTAGATCTGAGGTTAATAATCTCTCAATTATGACCGGTTTGCTATGACTAAATTTATTTTTAATAATTTTAATTTGAATAAATTTAAATGATGCCTAGCCTTATATATCTAGACCTTAATAGCTTAGACAGTCTAAAAGGAAGAGAAAAGAGAGTCGAAACGGCTCAGATTTCAATTTATTCAACGCACATTTCAATGATTCCTCTTAAAATTAGCTCAAGCGTCTAATTATATTTACTAACAAATATTTTTTTATGAAGGAAGATGTAAATTTCCATTAGTCATGAATTGATTAAATTTAAAAGCTGCCAATACATCTTTTTGTTCAATCAATTTGATCCATCATCTGTTCCAATATAGCTGAACCAACCTCGTGGTTTCTTAATAGAAGTTATAACACTGTAATTCATTCTTACGGTACAATAACATTTTTCTCATATTTATCTAAATATATCTTAAGAAAAAGCATAAATTATATTTGTTAAAGATATAATAATAATAAATAGTAAAATGATAAATCTAATTAACATTTTGTATAATGAAAATTCATGGCTTCTCATTTTGACAATTACATTGTATTATCAAATCCTCTTTGTCTAAGTCATATTATCTTATAATTGGATAAGTTTATGCCTTGTAGAAAAACAGTTAAGATTTATGATAAAAATATTTGCTCTTTATAGGTAAATATAATTTTCAAGAGTTAAATTTTTCATTAATAAAATATATAAAAATTTGATTTTAATCGAAAATTAATGCAAATATGAAAGTCTTGTTCAGCTTTTCAAAACTAGATGGTGATACGAGCAACAATTAACACCTACCTATTAACATTATAAAATTATAGTTTATTCGTTTATTATTTAATACTAAATAATTACTTTGCTTTAAAACTATTATTATAGCCAAAATCGATTTCAATCGTACCATTTATATTATAGTTTATTTATGACTAGTCTGGGTGTCTATAATAAACTATGCTTTGCCAAATAAAAAAATTGCGTTAATTTTTAATTGAGGCGTTAAATTTCAACTGAACATAATATATAATTTTATGATTTTTTATAATTATAACATATATAAATCTAAAGAATTCGTAAACCGTAAAAAGTAACGTATTGCACGCCCTAGTTAAGCATGTAATCCATGTAATGTATGCTGTAATGAAACGGCATTAAAATCATAAAAGATATTATATTAAAATAAATATCTAATCATTTTCAACTATCTTGGAATATTACGTAATTTAAGTAAAAATAATAACAATGAAACTTACGGAAAATTACTGATATATTGATACATGGAATAAAAAGTGAGTGTAGGTTCTTATATAAGTGCGCTAGATTTTACTAATGTAAGTACTTCTTCAAAAAGAGATTACAAGCATTATAAAGAGTGGTTATAATCATTGCTAAACACAACTGAAAATAATTTTTTATAAGTTTTTTGTGTGTTTAGCAATTAAACATGTTATTTTTGTTGGCTTCATAATTGAGTCGTTTAAGATTAGAAGTAACTTTTGACAAAAACTCAGTCAATGTCAGCCATGAATGCAATCTATCTTGAGCTTTTAATAACAGTGTGTCCAGAAGTCGTTTAAAATTTTCAATTTTTGTCAAGATTTTACTTATAAGTAGTCAATGAAATTCAAATAAAAGTATACAAAACCTTCAATATCTTTTTACCTTATAAAATGTATGTAGGTACTTATACCACTTTCAAAAAAGACGGTATAATTGCTTATCTTTTAGATATCCGCCAGTTCCAAAGCCAAAAAAGGCTGCTTAAAATTACAATTAATGAAATTTTTTTCTCAACAAGACCTCAAATGCAGACTGTATGGGGATGGGGAGAAAAACGCGACCCATGTCATTTTTGACTGCAAAGCCCTCACAAAGTAGCGATACATCTGTATGGGATTAATGACGCCCAAACAGGGACAAATCGTGCAAGAAGCTTAGTACAGGGCAGCCCCTTGCCACTTAGATACGAGAAAGGCTAAGAAACGTGACCGATTTATACGGAAATCTTAGTACCTTTGAGTGGCGCTGGTATCTAGTGGAAAAACAGCTGTTTACTATTTGTGTTGTTATATGAGTCATACGTCTCAAACAGCCTCCTGTCATTAAAAACTTATCATCATCCTTATCATCACTTCAGTAGCCCGAAGCTTTGGGGGCCCGAAAATGTTGAGAAAATTAGTACTAGTGGTGCTGCAGAGAGGGTACAGTAAAAAAGAGAAATTGAAGAAGGAACAGGAACGTTTAGCAAAAATACCAAAAATATCCCATTTTCTTAAATCGTTTGCTACGATCACAGAAAATCAAAGTACATACTTCTAAAGATGAACAGGTTTTTGAACAAATCTATAGCGAAAAAATTAATCCAACTGACTTAAAACTAAAAAATCAAGGTACTACACCTAGAGATGAAGGGCAATTTGAACATGATAGCAGAAGCAGTACGGCAATTGATTTGAATAACGATGAAAATACCATGGATTACGACCAAAATGTTGCGAATGAGGATATTAAGAAACTGTCGTTGTTCTTAACGAACAATGCTAATTTTCAAAACAAAATATTACACCGGATATGAAAAAAATGATAATATCTGCTAACTTCTCTAGAACTTAGGGGTTTTTTTGGAAAGGACCTTTTGCAAGAAAATAGGTGCTAAATTAAAATATGGGACGCTAGATACGAAAAGCAAAAATTCATATTTGGTTGGGGGCCGATCTTATTTTTTGTGGGGGGGGGGGCTAAAATATGTAGTTCCGCCACTGCATCACTTATCAAAATTATTATACTTATTATATAAAAATACTTTTCATAATTATTCTCATATAACAACAATAAACAATAACAATGAAAACAATAAAAAAAGTTTCCTTTTAATAATTTGCCTGACGTTTAAAAAAAATTATTTCTCACCTCCGACTTCCATAAATTCTTCGGTCTCTCGGAAAACTCGTTTTCAACTAATTTACTGCAAATTCAGTAAAAATGGTCACATTTTTGTAACATGGAGTTTTAGGGGGCTGGTACAAGGACTGCTTCTGCTATGTGCTGCAATGCTCAACTTGTAGTAAGCAAGAATCCTTGTACAGTACGGATACATGAGCAGAACAGGAGTACAATAAGCCTAAAGTTGCAATGGCGGAGGGAACGAACCTTAACTTGATTTTCTGCTGAAAGAAAAAAAAAATGAAATTTTTATACGTGAAATCATATTAAAAAAAATGTTGACTGATTATTTAATTCAAATGCTGTTATCTTGTTTCTATTAATAGCAATCATTAAATTAAAAAAAATACCTTCATACACATAGATACACATTCTTGTGTAAAAGTGATGTAAGGATTTGTTATCTACTAGCAGACCATCACCCGATTAGCTGAAGTAGACAAACAAAACTTGCGTTTTCATTGAAATTATCGAATAAAGAAATTTTAGGTTTTACTATTTCTCAGTAGACATGCATTATGGGGATAGTTAAACGCTCTTTGACCTTTAAGTTTTTTCTACAGCCGCGGACATATTTATAAGTCATCTTTGTCGATTCGCTAATTGAGGGACGTGGTTTGTTTAGGAATGGTAAGAACAACATTATAACATTAAATTAACTTTATTGTCAAAATATTAAACATGCAATTTAGTATTTGATGGATCCACCCTTAGCTTTAAGAACTTTTTTGATTTTATTAGGCATACTGGATACCAATTTCTGGCATATTGTTGGCGAAATACTACCCCATTCTTTCAAAATAACTTGTTATAATATTTTGAAGATATTTTATTCTTAGCAACTTCTTCTTTCAACATAGACCATACATTTTGAAGTGGTGGCAAATAAGGGGATTGCGGGGGCCAATCAAGAATCCTAACATTATTTTATGTTAGCAACTGCTTTGTCGTCTTTGCAAGGAGCATTATCCTGCTGGAAATAATACTAAGCATCTTCGGATTTTTCAAGATAAAAGTTATGGTTGTATTTTTGTATTTGTTGTTTTTTTTAATAGGCAATTAAATATCTTCGTCCGTTTAAAAGAGGACATATTGGTCTTCCAGGATAATATTGGTTTTCTATGATAAAATATAGCCTATGTGGTATTACAGATTATTATCTGTATTTGTGCCTTTTATCCAAATCCGTTCATACAAACTTGCACATTTATAGTAGTACTAAGATAAGAAAACTTTTACAGTCTTGTTTTAAGACTTCCAAACCAGCAACAGCAAATCAAGAGTAAATAATTTTGCACGTAGATAACATTGTATATTTTTTTTATAATACAGGAGGTACATAGTGGCTTAAAGCAAATATAATAACAAATAGAGCAAACATCCTTTAGATTATTTTACCTTTAAAATCAAAAAATTTCAACATTATCCTGTTTGGGTGCGGCTCTTACACACCTAGATACTATGTGCTTTTAGATTATTAAAGCTTCTGAAAGTAATAACCATAATATTTTATGGCAAATTATCGAGTTGACAATTTACCATAACAAACAATCTATGGGTTAATACAAAAAAGCTTTTGGTAGGTTCGTTTTTTGTAAATCTTTATATTATATTTGATGGATGTGGGTTAATTTGAAATTAACTAAATCCCCATTAAAGTTTCTGAAAAGTAATTGGCATTATAGTTCATAGCAAATAATATAATTAATCGAGTTCATAGTCTACCACAACAAATAATTTATAAGATCATATAAAAATTGAGATCTCTTGAGAAGTTCGGCCTTTTTCTTCCTCTTTATATATTTCATTGATCGGCCTTAATATGAAGTTAACTGAGTTTTCATCAATACATAAAGATATTTTCTTAGTATTCGTCCTTTTGTTTGTTTCCATCTGGTGTTTTAGAACAGTGGTGCGCAAACTATTTACATTTGCGACCCCCATTTTTTTGATAAAATTTTTCGCGACCCATGATTAGACAGTAGACGTTTTTTAATCGTGAACGTAATTGAAATTAAATTATTTTCTTGGAAGTTTTTCCTTTTTACTTGGGTGGAATAGGAGTAGGATTTGAGTTCCTGTTTAAAGTTGTTCTCGGTAACTATTTTCAATTGAATTTTTATTTTAGCTGGCTTTATTTTTTATTTTCATATAAAGTTCTTTAAATTTGGCGACCCTGAAAAATTTCCTCGCGACCCCTTTGTTAAGTATTAGCGACCATAGGCGGCTTTGCATCTCATTTTCATTTTTATAGTTCAAGCAGCCTTTGCATTTGGTTTATTGTTTCGATTGTCAACACAAATATTTTTTTATAAACACCTGAGAATTAAAAATATATTTTTACAACACACACGCATATTTATTTGGTCCTGCCAAGGACATATATCAGAACATCAATACAACAAAACATTTTGGATTCATCGACGAGGACGAATTTGAATCAGCGACTTATACATCAGTATATTATCAGTACAAGACATTTTGGTCCTTCAATTCAGTACATTAGTACAACATATTTTGATCCTTTGATTCAGTATATCAGTACAAAACACCCTCTGCGGGTCGCGACCCGCGGTTTGCGCACCACTGTTTTAGAAAACGTAAAGTTCATTAATAGTGATCCAACACTTGTTACTTAAACTATAAACTGTAATGCTGGCGTAAGCTAGAAATCAATCTAAATATAATTGATTTTCACAAAATCTACAACTCGATTGTAATCAAATCGTAATTCCAAAGTTGGAATTGTAAAGTAATTGATATTAATGAGCATTCTTGAATTTATTTTTGAACAATGAGACAGAGAAGCTCACATCATAATAGACCTCATTGGTCGCGGTGATAAAGGAAAGGAATATCCTGAGACCCGTACAACGAAAAAAAAATAATCAGCATTCTAGAGGAAATAAGTTAAACAAAACAATCAAAAACTTGTAAAATTATTTTTTAGTCAGTAAGGAGAGCTGCTCATTGAACTTGGGAATTAATGATAGTAATAAGAGACGCAAAGGGAAACCCTATGATATAAATTGTCAAGTCTGTAAACCAAATGTTAACTGATATCTTTTTTCGATCAGTTTTTTTCTGATTTATCTCAAAGCAGGATGTCTTAAATCTTTTGCTATCTAAAAATGATTGAGATTAAAATTTGACTAAAAATTCTCTTTGCTTTCAGCTTGCAAAGACTATATGCAAAAGTAAGCATCAAGCGAATACATTTGCCTTGTCATGCATAATCTGAATTCTGCCTTAGACATGAAACTATTCAACCCATAATATGCACATCATATCCATATATGGCATATGTCTGAGTATCTCTATGTATATTTTTTTGCCAAGTTCTTTGCCTTCTATCTGATGAGGCTATAATTAAATCAGAATGTGTTTTAATAAATTCATTTCCTTAATTAAAACTTCAAACCTAGAAGTTTGAAGTTTCAGAATGTTAGTCTTGTTTGATAATTATTATCATAGGTATTCAAAATGAAAATTTTGACTCTTTTTCACGACAACATAAAACATTTTCATCAATTAAAAATTATATGGGATTTACGATACCAAAATGGTTTCAATAATTTATCTTGATAAAATTTAATTTAGTACTGTTTTAAATTTTAACTTCATAACATAAAAATTCTAAATCGTTAAGATTCATTGTTGATCAGGTAGTTTTATTTTATTCTATGAAATACTAAAAAAAAAAATTAAATTATACATTGAATACAACACTATTCATAACACTGATGAAGATTTCATCAACAATTTATTTGAAATTATCTGAAATGAACAATTGTGAGAAACCGTAACGTTACGGATTTAAATTTGATAATTTTAATGCCATACGGTTGATTAGTTTTAACTTTTTTTTTTTCAATTACGTAATTCCATTCGAAACCACACACAAAACTCGTTTGAATTTCAAAAAATTGCACTCATTATTGTTTCAGTCTTCGTCTGAAATCAACCTTAAATGTGCTTTAAAATGATACGTGGCCATATTAAAAAGAAAATCCTACCTTTCCTACCGGAAAATGAGGATTACCTTAAAAGTGTTTTTAAGTCTAAAAGAAAATGTCAATGTCATAATAAATCAATTAGTGAAGACAGTGATTCATTAAATTTTAATTTATTTAATGAGAGTTTTCATACACATGCAACGGTATGTTTAATAATATTAATATTGTTTTAATTGTTGATTAAAAGCATTGCGAATGTGCTACCATCTTAGAGATTCTGCTTCTTCACAGACTTCAACTGATTGTTATTAGATGGCGTTACAAACCTCTTAAGAAAATTTTCATTGCTTCGTTCCATAACACAGTTTTCTCTTATTGTTAGTTCAAGTAATATATAACATTAAATTTAATTCTAACATTAAATCAAAATTACGAATCAATTAGGAGCCAATTTCCTGCTTAAAAAGCCAACAAATCAAAAAGGAAATACTTTCACATTTTAAGAATTATCTCAAAAAATGTAACAAATTAAAACGTCTTTCTAATATTATAAAAAAAATTCCTAATACTTTCATTTTCCTAATCCAATTGCCGTTTTATTTTTCATTTTTAATTTCGGTTTAAGTTGATGAAATCGGTTATAAGAACATTGTTGATGATGACTGAAGAAGCGTGGAACGAATCGATTGCAACAAAAGATTTGTACGTAATAAATTATTATCATTTATTTTGAATTTATTACGATTTATTTTATTACCATAATCGTTATTGTTAGTATAGGTATGGGCCAATTGATGCATTGTAATTGGTTTTTAGAATTTCGTTAGAATAGAAAATTTCCGGAAAGAAAGTTTTCTAATTTTTATAAATTTTTTAAAAGTAGATGTAACGACAAATACATGATAATTGTTATAAATTAATTTTAAATAATAGAATACTTTTTCAAATATCTAAAAAAGACTTTTTATCTATTATTTACTACACCACTAGGAAATAGTTGGCATTACATTCTAAATTGTAATGTTTCTAATTTAAAAAAAAATTATAAAATATATACTTAGTATGATGAAATTGAGTTATTAGAAAGAATAATAATTGTTGATAGAAATATATACCAGTCTTTTCAATAAAAATAAAATTTTGGCCTCAGTTTTGGCTTAGAGTCTTTTTTATACTTACTAGCTGTTATTCGTGCCTTTCTGACTTTTATTATTTCTATTTATTTTTTTTTAACTTTTCATAGTTATTTTTATGTAAGTAAGTTCATTATGCATTTAAAGTCACTTAAAACGGTAATTAAAATTAATGGGAATAATGGAATGATTCAGTACAATTAAGTTGTATCAGTAATTAAAAATATTATATGGCATCTTCCATCCAATGGTTTTTATTTATGTTGTAGGCGTGGTTAGGATTTTTAATATTAATTAACAAATTTCGAAAAGAAATTATATACGCAGAGTGTAAAGTACATAAATTTCAATAGTTGGTACAGACAACCTCTCAGCACTTTTAATTTTAACGCACCGTTAAAGTTTCTTTTTGTATTTATTTCAATGAGCAGAGAAAAACTTCTTACTTGAATAGTATTTGTTATGAAAATCTGAAGTTTAATATTCGTGATTTTTTTGTTTACTTATTTATTCTATCTTGCATGCCTAAACTTTATCAAGTTTTACTAATTAAAAAGCCTACTAGTATCCAAGTATCGTATTTATTATGTTAGGAAAACAGATTGTCGATTGAAAGATCGATGAGTTTTAACTTTGTTATTCTATATTCTAAAATGAGCATGCATCTTAAATTTTAACTCAACTGGTTCGTTATATAATATCGAGGGTTTCCTGCTAAAAAGATGTGTCCATAAAAAACTACAACTTTCAAAAGATCAACTACATCAACTACAATCTTGTTTATCTTCAAATATTGTTAGTTAAAAAGATTAACATTGTCAACTTCAGTCAGTAATTCATATAAATTTAACTCAGTGCACTCTATAAAATTGTCAAAAATTAACCCACTAGTAAAATATTTAAAAACTGGTAAAATAATAATTGATGTACTCTGGTTTGAGCTTTAATCACTTATATACTGCAAAAATGTGTCGTTATTTAACTTTATAAACCATTGTTTATAAAACTGATATCACTGAAATAGCAGCACCATTATTATTAAATTACTTTTGATGTTCTCATCCATGATTAAAGTATTAATATTATAAAATCTTAGGTGTTTGGACAATTAAAATTTAAAAATATAACGTCTTAAAATTTTTATTGTCCAACACCCAAGATTTTATAATATTAATTATTGTTAAACACATTTTGAGTTTGCATCCAGTTTAATGCATTCTGTAGTTCCATGGATAGGCTTAGAAAATTTTAGCCGTTATTTGGTCAAAACATCACGAAAAAAACTATACCGAAATTATATTATTAATAAAGAAATGTTGTATTGAAACATGTGCAATCTGCGATATTTCAATTTCATAGCTTTACGAATATAACAAATCTAGATATTATAATCTTATTTTCAAAAAAAAAAAAAAAAAAAATTGAAATGAAATGGAAAAGATTTCAATTACTTATTTAAAATTAAATGAATGGACAAGAACTAATTGCTTATCGTCGATTGTTCAACATTAATCTTCATATACGCACTGTTTTATTAAAAATAGAAATATAGGTAAGCGTGTAGTTAAATTTTTTGGTAAGTGTACACTGTACATAATAGGTTTGTTTTAGACATTGAAGCAAAACACGGCCACGTAAGACAAAGAGCATGGCACACTGACCAAAAAACAAGAGTGAGTGAAGAAACGCCCCAGTCCTCGGCCGTTTGGCCGCACCAGGCCGAGAGTCGATCTATGAACGTACATTTTTATGACTATAGCTCGCCCAGGCACTGATTTGGAGGTGTTTAAACACCGCAAAACTAGTTTTTAATTAGGGTGAAGCCCTTGCTTCATGATTTTTACTCACTCTTGTCTCTTGGTTAATGTGTCTTACTCTTTGTCATACGATGGACGTGTTTCAACATCATCAAATGGACAAGTGAAACAAACCTAATATATATACTAAAATAACGAACATAATCGGTGTTTAATGTAAACGACGCCTATAGACTTTATTAAGTATATCGCCCTGTATACTTACAATGATCCTTCACTTCCCTTAACTTCAAAACCTAAAGCTCAAAATCTAGTTAAACATATCGAGTTCAATCCTTATAGAGCTTTCTTATAATCTACTTTAACTCAAATTCACGACATATTATTAGGATGGCTTTACTATGATTTTTTGTATAGTTCTTTATATTGTACCCAGTACTTTCCACTTGTTTTGTAGTTCAATAATAATTTATTATTAAGAGAACACTACTCTATATAGTGGTATCAAAGAACCATCTTTAAACTAATTATACCAGTGATTCCCAAACTTTTTTGGTCCACGACACAGTAAAAGAATCAAGAATTTTCGCGACTCACTTGTTAACATTAATGTATGAATTTCTTACTTACTTGATTCACTGATTTCAAATAGAATACTCAAGTATTGTACATAGATAACTATTATACAAAAACTATTCTGTACTATATGACATAACTATATCGTCAGCGCTTATAGCCATCAGCTGCTGAGCGCTTTTATAAAAAAAAAAAAAAATAGAATACAATCAAAATATTTCTCTCTAAAATTCAGCGAAGGAAAAGAAACGAGATAGCCAACTCGCCCGCTTTAGGTCTTATAAAAGCTTGATCTGGTTGCATTACATCTGCAGATGCAACTAGATTTAAAATAAAATATACGTTACGGCTTACGCTCTGGTAGATACAAATTTTACTCAAATAAATAGGTGTAATGCTCAAAAACTCTAGCAAATTTAAATATTTTTTTGAAAATCTCTCGACACACTTTGGAATCTCTAGTGACACACTTATGTGTCGCAACACATAGTTTGGGAATCACTGGTTTATACATTTCTATGTATGAAATCTTATAGCACATTACGAAAAGTAAATATTTTCTTTTTTTATCTTAAAAAGGTAGTAAATTAAAATATTCAAAGACCATCTCTTCAGTTGACCTACCCCTAATTTCCATAATACGAGTATATCATGTTTTGAACTGCAAACTAATTAAATCGCTAATAACGCAGGAAAACATCAATTTTGAGTTTTAGTTCTCTATGTTTGAATTTGGTTCTTACTCAATACCAATTAAAAAAATTGTGTTATTTGCAAACATTTTCAGTTACTAGAACGAATTTAAAATATTAAGAAACTTTCGCTATGTCTCACTCATATTTGTAAATATTAGTAAAATTGACTTAAAAGTTAAACTTGAGCCACTTTCATTTAAAAGAAAAAAATTGAAAATCAAGTATTACTTGCAAATGTATAAAGAAAATGTGTTAAATTTTATTTTCATACTTGCTGTAAGTATAGTTCTAAAATTTAAAAGCATTAATTAAATTTCAAAGTTGTTATTATCAAAAGCTAATTTCGAGTAGGTACATAAAACACCAAAAGTTCAGTTTGATGTACATTTATGAAAAATTAATTTTTGACATTTGATTTTAAACAACATTAAGTAGTTTTGAGGTCACTTAGTGGCGTGGTGGACTAGATAGTTGCCTTATACGCCAGTGGTCCTGGGTTCGAATCCCAATAAAAGCCTAAGAATTTTATTCTGGGTTTTCGGATTCGACGGTCGCTAATGACCATAGTAGTTGATGTGCCCTTAAATTAATAAAAATTATTTTAAAAAAGTAGTTCTGGAGGTCACTTAGTGGCGTGGTTGACTAGATAGTTGACCTATACGCTAGTGGTCCTGGGTTCGAATCCCAATGAAAGCCCAAGATTTTTTTCGACAGTCGCTAATGACCATAGTAGTTTATGCGACCTTAAATAAACCAAGAAAAAAAGTATTTTCAATGCGTTTAAAGTTTTTTTTTCTTCGCCAAATGTTAAGATATTAAGGGAGTATTCTAGTCTAAGAATTTGAAAAAATCAAAAATAAAAATGTTTTTCATAATCCGATAGCTTGTATATTCAAAAATATCTTTCAAAACGAATTTTTCAAAATGTAAATTATTTCCGAAGTTATAGCCGTTTTAGTGGCGCGGCAACTAGACCGGCTGAGGCTTAACGTAAAACTTTAAACGCGTTTTTCTCGAAACTATTTTTTTTCGATGCGATAGCCATAATATCTCAAGTTCTAATCAGCCGATTTACTTGAAATTTGGCATAAATATTCTTTAAATATCTCTTTATCGCATGAACCAACAAAAATTGAAAATTTTAAATTTGTTATATTTTTTAAAAATTCGACAAAGTTAAAAAATGAGTGAAAAAATTGACCTTTATTTTTGAGTAGCCGCCATTTTATGAAAAAATTTTTTTTACAGTTTTGGAGGTTCATGTGATAGCGACATTCGTATTTATCAAGAATCCATCATTGTTTTATTTTTCAAATGACCACAAAGGTAGAAATCATAGCGACGAGGACACGGTCTTTTTTTCCCCCTCTACTTCAAAAACGCATAATTCAATGATAAAAAAAAAAATTTTTAAATTAATTTTGTGTAGGTACTCTCTGAATATAAATAAATAAATGATAAAGAAATGGATACTAAAATTTTCAAATGCTTTTTTTTATCAATTGCCAAAAAACGCTCGAAATTCGGGCCTCTAGACTAGAATACCCCCTTAATTCAAAATAAATGGTCGTTATGAGTTATAATTCCCAGTTTTCAATAACTTTTGTTGGCTCTTGAGACAATTTATTTTAGTTATGAACTTAGCTAAAACTTTCACACAATTAGTATAAATTAATTTGTATCATGGAGTGGAGCGATGCTGAATCATTTTAAACTATCACAAGGCAGATGATTTACATTTAATAGGAAAATTAGTAGGAACTCAGTATATATATATATATTATTGTTATCTAAATATTTCATCTTTGACAAAAATTAATTGTTGTCGTTAGAACATAAGTTGATCTGATTTATATTGCATTCAGAAGTACAGTTAATATTTGCAGTTAGTGCCATAAATTCCATTGTGTTACCTTCCGAAATATTCAAGCAAACCTTGACCCGTTTTTTTTCTCGAATAATGCACCCATTCATTATAATAAGCACTTAAATAAATCCAAGGAATTTTTAACCCAAATATCGGTAAACACGCGTGACCTGGTCAGAACCAGCGTCATATGGATGGGACCTTTATGGCATGTGGTGAAAATTCTCGTTCAGAGCAAATCACCAAAGCATTTCCATCCACGATCTGAATCTGGTTCGCGGCTTGTTTCACCTTGCATTTCCTGTTTGACCAGAAATGTACCTATGGCGCACCATCCACGACGATATATTGCCATGATCAATTAATTAAAGGACACGTCGAGAAGATGTTTCATTTCGTTGTGGGTCAAAAATTTGCATACAAATCGTCTCATATGTTGATGCATCGTGGGGAAAAACTTTCCAATGAAAAATAACGAGCGTTTGTTCGCACCCGTGAGAACAATAAGAAAATGTCTCGTATTAGTGAATCTTTGTAATTAAGAGAAATTTACGAGAGTACCAATCCGCCCTATGGCTCATTGCGATATGTAAATAAATATAAATTAACGGAAACCCAAAAAATATCATATTTCAAATCCAAATATCTGACTTTCTTTAGTCACTAATTAATTCTAATTACTTCCGATATATTTTAATGGTTTTAAGGAAAAATTGAACTGAGAAATTTGTTTGAACTGGGAAAAATTCTTGGTTGATTATATAGGGAAAAAAAAAAAGAAAGTTTGCTCAAATTCCCATTAAGACAGATGTTGTTTGTTGCAATTTCTGCATCCGTTGCATTATTTTGATCGATTTAATGCTTGATTTGCAAATGCTGTTTTAGAATTTAGTCGCCGTTTTATTCGATCACTTGTGCAATAAACGTTTCTCTTTGTTGCTCTCAAGCTCAAGTCTTGTGATATAAGAGAAAAGTTAAGTAGAAAATTTTTACTGTAAATAGGTAGTAAATGGTATATCATTGAATAAGTCATGAAGAAAGATGGACATTGATGGATACAAATCGAATAGTAGGGAGTTGGGCTTGGGGGAAGGGGACACCTTAGTGGTGGAGATTTTTTTTCTTTTAAAATAAGTATAGATAAAAATTACAATAATAAATGATAATTAGCCATCTTGAACTGGGTCACCATCCACGTTTTCTTGTTTTGCCCATTCTTCGGCATCGTTGTGTTTCGATCGGCGTTTCATTCGCGTTTATGTTCTTCTTCAGTGCGGTTCGATCTGCATTGTTGTCTCATTGTAGTTGCAGTGCAAGTTTTCCACGTTAAAAGAAAAACATCAAAGTGATTGTGTGTGTGCGTGTGGTTTTCCTTTTTAATTTTAAGTGAGTGGCTCAAGAAAACCGGAAAAATTGATTTTATGATTTATAAGATTTTTACCTTAATAAATTGAATGAAAGAGAGAGACTTGGAAGAATCATTGAGCATCGTAAGAGTTTCAATTAAACAAGCAATGTACTTCCCGTATGGTGTCCATTAAAAATAATCACAGTGCACTCTTGAAAAAAAGTACAAAAATTAGAGCTGAAACTAAATTTTAAAGACCAATAAACCCGTTAATAAAACACGTGGAAAACGTTACTCTAATTACTATTTCTAGTCTTTGATTTCATTCCAATTTTAAAACCGAAAACTTTTTTCGAAAGATCTAGGCTAAGTACTCGTAATATTGATTTTAATTTCTATATTGTCAAATCAGTTTGACTTAATTTTTATGTATTTTTACGCTTTCATGCCAATTTTTTAAGTAGTTTTGAGATGGAACCATAAACATTTTTATTTGAGATTTCTCATTTTTCGTTTGTTCTCTCGTTTTTTGAAAATTTTAATTGACCGAATAGGGCCATATATTTACGAATGGCAGATGTTATTGAGTGCATGTTCGAAATGTGTTATTAAAAGGCGTTGTGCAAGTAAATATACAAAGAGGAAATTAAAAAATCAGTTTTAAAGTATGGTACTTTTAAGTAGTTAGGCTGTTCTAGAAAACGAGCTAATTGAGATGATAGTTTTGAGAGCATTTTGTTAAGTAATTTCCTGATTTGAGGCTACGTTGTTAGAGGTGCAAGTGAAATTTTGAAAGCCTTAAATGTCAACTAGTTGTTGGTTTTATTTTAAGAGGTTTTACTTTGAAAATGTCCTAAATTGTCTTATATTGATTGATATGTCGTATTGTACAACAAATACAAAAATTACTTTTTCCATAAATATAATGTGCAAGCATATTACGAAAAATAGAAATATTTTTCTATATCATACGAAAAACGATTTTGCAAACAGCTAGTTTCTTAAAAAATAGAAAATCCATTAACGTATGTTCGATAGTAATGAACAATCCGATCAATTATATAATTAAATTATTTATTTGGAAACTGGTATAAGTCTACTTATGATCAAACAAACATTATGAGTATAGTTGATTTAATATTGAATGCTATCTGCCCTGAGCTTTTACCTGTAAATAGTTTTCGAAAAATCGTTTATCCATTTGTTAATATTGAATAATGTTATTAATGCAGTTCAAAATACAAAACCTTCAATATCTGACTTTAAACACTGGACTTATATCACTTTCAAAATGAACGTCTAAATTTTGGTAGACCTGTGTGCAAATTGCGCCTTGTTATAGAAAATTACCTCAAAACTTGTAAAATTTGTTTGACAATTGAAAGAGTTCGTTACATTGTCTAATAGTTTGAGCTTTAAGATCCCAAAATATATCATTAACGTAACTCTATTGAATTTCTAAATTAAAGCAATCGCTGTCGTTATAGCAACAAATCATTAAATAATTTAAAATTTGATTAATATACAACATCCAATGGTGGAGTTACCAGCAGGTTTCAGTCTAGGACTGCAAATTCGGGCCAAAATTTTAAATACAAGGCAAAAAAAAATGTATATATAATACCTACTTGTAAACTATCGAATATCGAATTGTACCTATAAGTAGGTAGGGGCGGCAAATGTATGAATTCACCACTGCCAATATCAGTACAATTAACAACAAATAAATGTTCCATCTTGTTTTATCCTGTTAAAAGCTTAACGCCTAATAATAAAAACGTAGTTTTTGACTAACTAGAGATTCACTACTTGGTTTGATTTCGAAACTACTAGACTTAAAGTCAAGTCAAACTCAAGTCAAATATTAATATAAACATGTCAAATCAAGTTAAGCATTGACTTCACAAGTGATTTACAAATCAAAATATCAAGCACATATTTTTCACTAAATATGCAACTAGACATGATAAATCCCACATACCATCGATTGTGCTTGATGATTGAAAGAACATGGAAGCTTTAAGTCATTATTTATTTTTTTAATCGGCATCTTTATGATAAAAATCGGTTTAGTAAAAGGACTTGCATTGGTACTTGAAATGTTAATGCTACTAGTAGTAGGTAATATGTACCAAAATCTATCTCAAATGTATTGGTTTTAATGTAATAACTTTTCGTTAATTAATTATGAGATCATTCAGTAAAATCAAACCATTTAAAAGTAAAAGCCTGCACCTATTGGAAATTAGTATTTGGATTTAACCAAACTTTTCCGATTGTTTAATGCTAAAAATGATAACGATTTCTCATTTTCAATCAATAGAGTAGGTATTAAAGTATTCTCTAACTAGAGTAAATATTAGTTTCATGAATTATTCTTAGGAACCTTTGGCTTTATTGTAATTAAATTGGCGATATTATAGAATCGCTAAAAATTAAGGCTAATTTTTAAGATTTAATTTAAAATATGTATAACGAATAAGTTGGGGTGGCGATTGACCTGGAGTACCTGGAAAAGTCGTGAGATTTAAAATTTTTCGATTAGTCATGGAATTTTAATCTAAAATTAAGTCAGGAAACTTTTAGTTTATTCTTTATTATCTCCATAGTTTAAAAAAAAATTACAATTCAAAAGCAAGATAATATTTCAAATATTTGCGCTATTCGAAATTAATGATATTAACTCTATTAATTATCGTTTTTTTTATAAGTTATTGATATTTGATCGAAAAATTGACCTTTTCGATTAGCCAGATATCTGCAAAACGGTTAATAGAATTAAATCATAGTTCTAAAAATTTTACACAGTTTCGGGTTTTATTGTCAAATTATAATAAAATTATTATCAGGTTTAACTAACAATAAGAATTTTAATGTATATTCGAATTTTTTTTTGTAAGTATCCTGAAATTTTATTTTTAATCATGGAAAAGTTAGGAATTTTTAAATTAGTTTACAGTCCCCTTAGTACACTTTTTGAACACTTTAGAATCTTATTTATTAATTTTTCATTCTTAGTTTTTATCGAACCGCAAACTAATTAAGATCTCTAATAATAATTAATCATTCCTAGGAAACTAATAATGTGGGTCTTATTACAATAATAGATATTAATTGTCTCAATATTTAGAGTCTAGTTATTGAATTAAAATTACTAACAAATTTTTGAAATTTCCTTAAAAATAAGATTAAAAGTTATATAGCATAGAGAGATTAATAGTAGCTTCTATTAAAGATCTATTAATTATACTTATAATTCTTACTTTTGTTGAACTACTTCATTCAAAAGATTGAGACTAGAAACGTGAATAAACAAGAAAAAATTGGAATGATCCAAATGCAATAACAAAGTGCTGTAAATGTGCAAACTATTCTGAACTAACTGATAACTTCTGCTAGAACAAACTGAAAAAAAACTCGAAAATTTTTTTAAGAATCCCATTATTGAATATGAACAACAGAAATAATTTTCATTTAAAGGCTTTAAAAAAATTTCTAAATTTTAAAGTTTATTGTGTTAAAATGTCAATAATTTTTTTCGAAAGTCAATTGATATGAAATCAATTTTCCTCGCTTATATTTTCGATTAAGAAATTGTCTGCTGTATTCTTTAATATAAATTCAATAACTTTATAGCTTTGTCATTTTTCGAATACGTGCAATAATTTATTTTTATTCCTGACATAAAATACTCTGAAAAATATTGTTAAATTTACAAATTTCACTTTTTCCTCCGTGCGTTTATCTCTCTCTCTCTCTCTCTTTCATTGTAAATTTTTTAGGGCAAATTTTGTTGAACATAAATCTTTTTGAAAGATCTATTCAATATTTCTCTTCATTGTTCATATAATAGTGAATGAAAAATTATTATAATTTAGTTCTGGCTCGAATCATAAATTACGAATAGCTGATTCCACAAGAAATAATATAATAAATTATTATAATGGACTTAAAGTAAATCAAGACGCCTTTCACCTGATAAACTCATTCATATTAACAACATAATAAGTAATTCGGATAAGTGGTATCAAAAGTTTCATCCACGTTTTGGAAAAAAAGCTCAAAGTGTTGTCCGAAACGACAATGTTACGGCGGCAATGGCCGCCAATGTACCGCGGCTCTCAGCCGCCCCAATCAACGCCTCCATCAGCTAATTCCTCGAGGACTAGTTCCACGAAAAATGGATATTCCTCATCGTCGATTTATGGAAAATGTGGGAATGGGGTGGCTAATGGACGGATGAATGGAAGTTCGGAATGGCGAGAGTATAACAATCCGTATTACGGATATTCACCGACAGCCTCGACGATTTATTCGAACAGTACAAACGGGTATCAGGCGCCCAAGGGGCGCGATTATTATTTCTTAGCTCCTTATTACCGGAATGCAATGCCACCACCACCAAACATGGCTAATGTAATTGGAGCTTCAAGAGATAGACTTTTGATGGTCGATCCGGCAGCAGTGCGTCGTCGATCTCGAATAGAACATAATAACCATAAAAATAATCAATCTTCAACAAAAAACCCGTGCCATTGTAACAATTCAAACACAAGTAACACTAACAATAAGCATCGATCTCGATCAATGGATGATGTTCGAACCGACTTAGTCGAAGTGCTATCAGAATGGGAGCGAGATGAAAATGGAAACAACCACCATCACCATCATCATCCCCCGAAGGACTATACTCGATCCAACGACAACACTCGTCACAATCTCAACAACAACAAAGCCACTCCAAAATTCGCGTTTACCGCCAAGGAAAACATGTACTCTCGTCGATCAGTCGAAAATCTCCTGGTTGACACCAACACATACTCTCCACCATTGCTCAAGGATCTACGAAATGGCAGACGCACGTCGAATGCAAATGGGTTTCAGGTTATACAATTTTTTTACCAATTAATTGTTACGTAGGCTATCGTTAGATAACGGTGAACGTTAGGTGTTAGAGGCATGATGCGTGAAAGGAACGGTTCATATAACGAGGGAGGGATCCTCGGTCAGTGCGTTTTGATCTACATAATAATTTCATCATTGCGATAAAAATATATTTATTGATAAGGACTGAGGCTAGAACCAATCTCTTCCGGGATTTATTTTGTTCAATAATTCAACAGTTTTACGATCGAAATAGTTCATTCAAATTGCCTCACAACAGGGCATTGAATTTACTAAAACAATTGCACCATCAATTGGATACCCGGAAACTATTCTAACTAAAAATATTACTATTCGAATGTTTCATATCTTTTAAAGTTTATTTATCATCATTATTATTTTATTAATTGTGAAATATTCACTATTTTGATAAAAGTATTATTATTACTGAACATATTATGCCATAAAAGTTATTATCACGTTCATCTTAGCATAAACTTAACTATCAATGGTGGTTTCATTAGATGGTGTGAGTTTTAAATGGTTCACTTATTATGAGATGAATAGTAGAAGTAAAAATCATTAAAAACGATTTCTTTATAAGTAGTTAAGGAAAAAAAACTATTTGTACCAGCAGATAGCTAAAAAGTGTTGATTTGTAAACTTTTATATACACAAATCAAGCAAAATGGTCAAAAAGTAAAGATAACTAAATAGAAATCAGATCTTAATTAAGACAAAAAATATTTAGGGTTTAGAAAATGTTTTTTTATTAATTCAATTGAACCAAAAGGTTTGTACAAACTTTCTCAAGTAAAAAAACTGTTTTAGTTTATTAGTACTTAATATTTTTTCTAAAAGTTTTCTTCCCTGCAGAGTACATAATCTATTAGCCTAAGATCCTACCGCATGATTGCTATACTCATATTAATGTATATTCATTATTTATATATCAAATTAAAGTGCTCACAAATAAGCGTAAAACAGCTATTTTCATCGCTTATTTCGAGCACTTTTACATTGGCACCTTTATATCATCATAAAAAGCTTTAATTTGATTTACAATCTGGTTCAAAAACTGCCAATAAATATATATTATTACTCAAAAAAATTTCATTTATAATTGATGAATCTAAATTATGAGTGTAGCAATCATGTGGTGGGATCTTAGGCTATATCTTCTATGTAAATAAAATGATAGCGGTCTGCCATTGTGCGCTCATAACGCAAGAACTACTGGATAGATTTCGATCATTATTTTTTTCAAAGAATTATTACGATATTTTCATTTAATATACAAAGTTATTGAAGTTTTAAGAATTTTTGCATGTAGATACTACGCGTTGATTTGGGTTACATATGAATAATGAAGATAGAAGCACGCAATTTTGATATTCATTGTCGGCTTTTTAAATTTACATTAGCAGTGTTGTATTCATTGTTATATTTTTTACCATTTATATGAATTTCATAAAATTTTGAGTTCTTAAAATGGTCTCAAATACACGTGATCGAAGTCGCTGGTACAGCTAGTAATATAATGTTTAAATTATCCCAGGTATAAAAAATAATTTTAAACAAAACTTTTAAAGCAACAAACACATTGTAATAAGTAAAAATTCTTATAAGTATGTAGCTTTAAATATCTTTGAATCTCACGTAGATTTTCAACGCTTTCCCATTACACCTTCTAATGATTGTTAAATCCGATTAAAAAGCGCAAATTTTTAATTGTTTCTTATTGCCACTGCTATTTATTTTTTGCAAAGGTTTTCTTATTAAATTGTTTAACATTCTAACGAAATATTCACGAAACAATCGTAAATCTTACCCTTTACATTAAACAAAGTTTCATGATTGAATAAAATGACAATTATATTAAAGTTTATTATATGCATTATCATTGTTATTGATTATTACTTTCCATCTAGATCACGCACTTTTCATGTCAAGAAAGTAAAATAATTTGTTGTGCGTAAAGTAAAATGCACGCATATTAAAAGAAAATGTTCTTCAATACTTTGAAGACGATAATAAATTTATCTTTTACGATCGTAAATACTACGAATAACATTAGTAAGTACTATATAAATATTTTATTTAATTAATTATAAGTAAAAAAGGGTTTTGGAAGCTTTAGATAAGAGTTGTACCAAATACCAACAATGAATTGTACTTTGGGTATAATATTATTTAAGCAAAGGTGAGATTCGAGAAAATGTAAGCTTAATATGCTTAATATCCTTATAGTACTCTAAAAAATTAAATTTTGCTGACTTTGGACTTAATTATTATATTTCACAAATACCACTCATTGAAATTCACAACACAAATTATAAATTAAAGTAAACTAAATGTAAAAATCACAAAACGAAAAATCCAAATGGTGAATCAGCACGAATTTGTCCTCGAAGACACTTCAATTTGATCCACTGATGACGAACGCTTGGCGTTTGAAATACGTATCTGGAGATACAAAATTAACTATTTCGATTTTTCGTTTTGTGATTTTTACATTTATTTTATTTTAATTTATAATTTGTGTTGTGAATTTCAGTGAGTGGTATTTGTGACTTATAGTACTCGTTTTATCTTGTACCATTAAATCATTTACTAAAAATTTGATGTATCTACTATTTTAATGTCAAATACATATAGGAAGATTTTTAAATTTATTTTTGATTTCAAAGTCGCAGTTTCCAGTTACAAAATTAGCCAATATCACTCACTGTTGAATTTAAAGTTCATACTTTGAATGAATAAGTAAACTTAGTATTTAACATAGCTTAAATTAGCTTTAATCCATTACAATTTATACCATGCTTTAATACAGGAAAACACCCTACATAAAAAAGTTATAATATAATAAATAAGTTGTTCAAAAGCATTTAAATTTTATATCAACGTTAACACGGCAAAATCATTACAGCCAGATCATTAAAAAAGCCAAACAAAATCATACTTTAATTCATGTTTAATAATTTTTATGGTTTATAATATTTTGCTATTACTTGAGGCATGGGGATTGAGGTATGGGGATGGATTGGGGATGAGGGACTCTGCCAGCAAGTCCAACATTAAGCTATTAGAAAGAGTTCAGTCAAAAAAGCTCAGCAAGCTGGCAGACGCTCCATTGTACATGACCAATGAAGTCCTGCGTACGTAGGTACTTAACAATTTTATCAGTAGCTAGTAAGATTGAGACTCGTGCCACCAATTACTACGAAAAGCTCTACCAACACCCTACCCACTAATGTTACCAGCCCTGGAGCCTCAAAATAGTAGGCGATTAAAGAGGAAGGTGCCCTATGATCTGGTTATGGTATAAAGAGATACTCCATTGGGAGTATTCTCTATTAAGCTCGATCCAGGCAGCAGATTGGATAAAAGGATGACTGTCCTGATGACCAATAAAAATAAATTACCTTAAAATCAAATAAAACTCAAGTCAAATATTAATATTTAAGTATCAGATCAGGTCAAGCATTGAATTTGCAAGTTGCAGTTTCTTAGTGAATCCATATATAAATATAATACATTTTAGTAATAAAAATAAAAAAAAAAATCAAAGTTTAGGGCTAACAACATTCAAATCATAATCCATAATTACCCATTAATAATAATTGAAAGCTCTCTTCGTTTGCCATTGCACATACAATAAATCGTTTCCTTGAACTCGAAACACCACTCTTTATATTGTGAATACATTTTTCTTATGAAAGATGTTAAAAACTATAATTTGCTTAAGTAAACGTCTTTAATGTTTCGCAACGGTTAATAGAAATCAATAATTTAAATACCAATTACAAAAAGCATTAGCTTGAAAGGGAAATATTTGCATATTACCAGATAAATGAGGCTTATCAAATGTTAATCGAAGAATTTTTACTTTTAAAAATTAATTTTTATAATAAACAAAAAAAGTCATTGAGAGCCATAATTTTTTAGTTATATATTTAAGAAAAAAATCTTTTAATGGCCTTTTTTGGTTATGAAGGGATTTTAATATTCTGAGATTGTTTTTCATTGTTAAAAATTACAATACATAAAGAAGAACCATGCAATGATCTTCTATATAGTAATAGAACCATAAATATCAACAGGTTAATTACCATAATTTAGGTTATAGTCTTCTTATTTATTGTTGATGTTGATGGGTAAAAAAATTTCAATAATTAAACATCTAATTATTTTCATTACAAAAATTTATTTCGTTCTCATAGTCTTATGATATCTTTTACTTTTATGGTTTTTCTCCGTCTTCATTTCTTTTTTTAATGTTTTTTTCCAATTTCATCGTAATTATTGAAGGGACAGAAATCGAAGGAGGACTTAATGCAATAAAAATCAATTTAAAAATTCCAAGCCCCGTCTTTGCATCCATTCTTCGTACATTTCTTTTACGCTCTACAAAACTTTGCATATTTACCACGAGCTACGTTTGGTTGATAGTTTTTGCCTTGGTTTTGATCGACATTTGGCGTTACGAAAAAAGAAATTGCAAATTTTTTTTATAATAATTTGTGCACTTATTTTAAAACAGCAAGTTGATAAGTCCGAGTCACCGCGAGAAATGTGAAGCAAATGCACTTTTTTCGAGAATTTCGAGAAACTTTCTAGACCTTAGTAATCGTAGAATATAAAAAAAACCTGACGGACTGTATTGTGAGTGGAGACAGATAGACAATGGGGCTGACAATGCTTCTATTTGAGTTTTAGTTAAAGATTTTTTCATGGGAAATTTTATTGAAAAAAATTTCTTTTTCTAAAAATTATAATTAATAGCAAATTATTGTAAGTGTTATGTGCGTTCACATCATTTCGAAATAGAATGGTTTTAGGTCTTTTTCATACTTACCAATAAAAACTCGTTAAAAAGAAACTTCATTCGTTAAATTATGTTTTATTGTTTTTGAATTAAGATGCTTCAAGTTTTAAATGAACTGAAAAAATATTTTTTAGTTTAAATCATCGATTTAGTTCTTACAAATTTTCTTTTTGTTTCCAATTTAATCTTTTGAACGACAGAAAAATGCATCCGCAGTTATGCAATTTTTAAGAGGAAACAAAAAAATATGTTGAATTTATACTTCTTTAGGCGCGTTATGAAAAAATAATGAGAGTGAAAATTTTAGATGGGCGGCCATCTTGAGACAAAAATTAACAAAATGAAGTTTCTTTTAACTTGGCGCTTAATTTGAATTTTTGTTTTATTTATTTATTTTTATATTTAAATTAAAAATAATTATATATACAAATGACACATATTATTAAAAAATAAGTTATTACTTTTCTCGAATTTTGCAGTAGCTGTTATACCATTTTTCTAGTTTAGTGATGAAAATGACGTCTGCATTCCATGCATATTCTTGGTTATCACGAAATCTGGCATTCTAAAATGATTCAACCATCTTAGCATAATAATTTAGCAAAACAAGGCATAAATAAGATTAAGACATTTACTTTGAAAAGTAGCTACTTACTTTATTTCGCAATTTCTATGGATCTTCGCTTTCATGGCATGTTAACCATGAATTGTTAACCAGAAAAATGATCCTGACAAATTTTATAAACGTCTGGCAGCTTGCTTTGGATATTATTTATTGATATAAATGAAAATATTATTCTCTTAATTTTATTTTTAATAATTATATCTTTAAATATATATATTATTATTAAATATTAATTTACAATTTTTTAAAATTGATTATTTGAATGCATTTAATAAAAACTAATTTTTAATGTTGCCAAAGAAGTATAACTTCTCACGCGCGTACATAAGTACACGCAACCGCCTTTTTAATATAATTTTTTTTTATCATTTGTTTATTGATGTTTTATTATTATACACAAAAATTAACAACATAAATATATACAAAGTTATAAGCAGTCAAAGGGGGTGGGTCAAAAAATAGAGGGTGTCCTGGAGTGCATTATTCCATTTTTGGCGTGCATTATTCGGTGATTTGAATGGATTTGAAAAATAAAAAAGGACGGATGCTTAATTATTATAGATGCCGCTTATATGACCCTTGGGCAAATTAAAATTTTTATTTCAAATGGCGGCTGTTTGAAATTTTTTTTTTTTTAATATTTTTTTTCAATTCCGAATTTTTTTATAAATACTAAATGAAAAGTTATAATTTTGGGCAAAAAAGTCCACGCAATAAAGAGATGTATTAAGAACATCTTCTCCAAATTTTAAGTAATTCGGTGCATTAGAACTCGATATATCCTTACCGCTAGCTCGAAAATAGTAGTTTCGAGAAAAACGCTTTCTAACGATAAGTTTTGAAACAAGTTCGAACCGGAACCGATGACACGTCACTAAAACGGCTATAACTCATGAATAATAGGAATTTTAAAAAGTCCTTTTAATGGCATATTCTTTAATGTCTAAACTTTGGTAATATGAAAAAAATTGATTTTTTCATATTTCTACACTAAAATACATACTCCCTTAAGTACTTTTTCTTCATGGTGAAAATTTCTTTATAATGTCTCTTTTATATGAAATGAAAAGATAAATGAAAAATCGGAACAATCGGTGTCCCGATTTAAGATGAATGGGAGCATGTTATCAGACTCCTGAAAATTGGGACACCTGTTAACATTAGGAACAATTATACTCACGTGCATACATCATATCAAACATTGAACTACAGATAAAGGATTGATAAAATTAGATTATGGGAACAAAATTGACAGAAATGTAAAATAAGCGATTAAAAAAATAAAGCTAATTATTTTTTCTTAATTTAGAGCATAGATTTATTTAATTGATGGAATTAGAAAAGTCTAAATATGGATCTTGCAGTAGCGATTTTTCTCGTCTATCACAGACCAGAAATTCTCGTTCGACAGGATTAAATAGCTTTCTCTAAATCTCGTATTCTTGGCATTGAACGATTAAAATATACATTCACAAACCATCAGGTGGAGTAAACGAAAAAAAAAATGTTCAAGTTCAGTATGATTTATAACACAGTCGATTTATTGTGAACTTAAAACCTTATATTGCCAGTTTGTAACAAATGACGCCATGTTATGCATATCATTGTAAAATTCAACAAGAGCGAGAAATTGCCACAATTTTTTCGAAGCAAATCGATGTCAATGCAATTAATCGTAAAAAGTGACTTCGACTTGAAGAAGAAATGGGAAAAATATGGACGATAATTGATTGATTTCAACTGCTGGTCTGTGAGTTCTCTCGCCTTGCTTCTATTCGGGAAATGTTGCGAGCGGAAGATTCAAAAGCACTTTTTTTCCAAAGAGAAACAAGCACATTTAGAATAATGCTCGATAAGTTGTCTCTTTGTGGCGCATTTGAGAAAATAATCACGCGTATAAAAGAGGACGGGGAAATCGTAACGTTTACAGAAAAAAGAAAAATTTTGTGGTTGTTTTAACACGGTTAGTGGATCGGAAACGGAAAAGACAAATCGAAATTTGGTTCAATCATAGAATGATTTTCTAGGCAAATTTTCAGGAGTCGTTTGGATCTTTTGCATTTTGGTCATTCTTTTTTTCTTTTCTTGAAATTATACAGAGCGAAACCACTTGGTAATTGTATTTATTTGTGTTTTTTTTTTCTCTTTACAGCCGGTGAATCGTACGGGACCTGGCGATAATAATGAGGCGTCCGAAACGAATGGTTCCCGGCCGCGGTTCATTGCAGTCACTTCGTTGGAGGATGTACAAGCTGTGCGCTGCGCTGAATTTCATCCTGCAGGACAATTGTATGCGGTCGGTTCAAATTCGAAAACTTTACGGATTTGCGCCTATCCAAAACTTAGTGATATTAGGTAAGAAATTAGTTTAATAATTACACCTTAAAAATCTACACCAATTTATCATAAACGTGCTAAACTGTATGTAATATCCCTAAACGAGTGATTCATTAGATACTAGTAAATAATAAGAAGTAAAAAAAAAAAAATTAATCATTCTCGGTTTTATTATCTAACTAGCTGACCCGCGCAACTCCGTCTGCGTCAGATAAGAGTGCGAGAGGGTTAAACGTGGGGAACCTATGGCACAATTCTAAAGGAGTTGAAACGTTCTTTGTTTTATCCACAAATCACTTAAGAACCATTGAAGAGATAAAATTTGGTACCTATAATGCTAATTTAAAACCACGCTGACGAAACCAAGAAAAACATTGTATGTCTGTAACGTTAAAAGTATAACATGACTCATGAGCTATCTTAAGTACATCACACTATGATCAGTGAGAGTGGAACTATAGTAAAAAATGTCACGGGAACGGGAATAATAAAGGAACGCTGCATAACACTACTGGGGTGTTTTATTGATAAAATTTACGTATGTAAACTTAAAATATAATGAAGAAAAACGAATATATGAAACTTAAAAAAAGAGTAACGTAAAAAAAATTGAAATGTTATTTGATTATTGCAACGCCTGTAACCGTTGTAACAAATAATATATTTTAAACTTGTACTTCTGTATCTGATATAATATATTGCAAGGAGCTCATCTATCTCATCTCTCAATCATATCTTCAAGTGAAAATTGTAATTTTTATTTTAATCCTAAAGGGAAAATGTGTTAAAACGCTATTTCACGACCTTTTTTTTAACACACGGTTCCCGCAGGAGACAATTATCATGCTATCCTTTGAGCACCGTGCATTATTCTGGTATAAGAAATAATCTATATTATTATCTGATCCCTCAACTAGCATATTGCAAAAAATCATGTCTATTTTTTACTCTGTGAAAAACAAAAACATATCTATATATATCTATTAAATACAAAATATATCTATCCTACGGGAGTAGAACATTTTTCCTGGATAAAAAAGAGATCAAGCTTTCCTGAGGAAAATTCGTTAAAACTATTATTCATAAACTTTTAGAAAACTCTTTTGAAATACTCAGTTCCTGAAAGATTCTATTTTTAGCCTATCCTACGGGAACCGTACAATATTCTAACATAAAAAGTAACCCATATCATTCACTGTCTCTTAAACCACCATATTGCAAGAAATTATGGTAATCTTTTGTTCTGTGAAAAACAAAAACGTATCTATCCTACGGGAACATACATTTTTCCTGGATAAAAAGTGGACTGTATGAAAAGAAAAGTTATGATTTTGCTTTGAGGACTTTATGAGTTATTACTTAACTCTTAGCTAATAAATGAGTTATTAAAATGTTTGGTTTCAGCATGATTTTTCTTCGAACCAGTTTTTCTCTATTTTTCCGATGAAATGAGAAATTTTTCCGAAATAAAACGTGTTTTAGATAATGATTTGCATATTTATCATACTTAAATATCTCCAAAATCCATTTTCAACTAAAAATAGAGTTTATGCATAATTTTTTTCTCCAACCCGTTTTTCAATTTCCCGGATAAATGAGACATTTTCCTTTAATAAAAAGAATTCTATTTAATGACTCAGATTGTCATTTATTATCACAACAAATTTTATTAAAAGTCATATTTATTTGGGTAAGAATTAATAATATGTTCCTAAAAACAATTTCGCAAATAATGAATTATTTTTGAAACAACCTTAACAACCATTAAAAAGGTTATAGCGGGCTAACCGTAAAAGATAGACATATGCCGTCGCGGACTTTTTTGTAGAACTTTTTAAGAGGAACAATTTTGCTGCAGATAATTTTTGCGTAACTTTAACCGTTTACGCAGGGCAGGCCACGAACGCTCTCAAAAGGAAAAATTTTTCCTGATTTTTGCAACATTTTCCATCGATGCTCTGCTCCTATTAGTCGTAGCGTGATGTTATATAGCCTAAAGCCTCCCCCGATAATTAGGCTATCCAACATTAAAATAATTTTTCAATTCGAACCAGTAGTTCCTGAGATTAGCCCGTTCAACCAATCAAACAAACAAACAAACTCTTCAATTTTATATATTAGTATAGATAAATATTAGAAAAATACGAAACGTTTTGTCCAATTTGATGATCTATTTAACTTAAAAAAATTTTACTTATCGCTCTTATTGGCACGCATTGTCCACTAAGTTACAGTTTTGGTTATCTCTTATTATCCAGATAATAAAACCTGGCTTTGAAATAGCTAAACGAATTTCAATGAAATTTTTTGTGAAGTAAATTTAGATTTAAAAAAAATACTGGAATAATACTTGGATTCTGTAGAATAGGAAAATTGAAAAGTGTTTTATTGGTAATTCTTACGTAGGATCATAGATACGAATTAGCGTGATTTTTAGTATAGACTAAGTTTACAGATTTGAGGGTACCTACATATCTTTTAAAATATGTATGTTTTCAGCAGGATAGCTATTAATTGAATAATTGAAAGATGTATATTTATTGGTTTTCACACAGGCTAAGGGGCCATCCATAAATTACGTCACACGAATTTCATGATTTTGACCCCCTCCCCCGTCTTTGTCACAGCTGGTCACATTTGTGAGACCCACCCCTCTTTAATGTGACGTCACATATTTTACAATTTTCCATCTAGAAATAATTATTAAATTAAAACAGCAGTTCCAAAATTTGTTTTATTTCAATTTAAATGATTTTTATATTAAAATAGATTTTGAAATGTGATGTCACGAAATTTAGGGGCCCTCCCACCCCCCTGTCACACAATGATACACTTTGTGCACCCTCTCCCACTCTCTTAACGTGTGACGTAATTTATGGATAGGCCCTAAGTAAGGAACCGCCTTGAACTTTTACATTAAATTATTTTATGGATCAAATGAAGCATAAGATCTATGCCACTGATAATATTTAGGTAATTGCAAAAAACTGGTAGTTCCTGTAGGTTAACTCTAAAAAGACTCTAATAATACTATGTGTGTTACTAATGAATCTTTGCATCTACCTCTTGCACCTATTAGATCGCAATAGGTGCAAAGGATTTCCAGGAACTTGTGACAAATGGTTCATTAAAACGAGCTGCTATAAGTGCTAGACATCATATAATCAGATCAAATATTATACAAGCATTCACATTATCGTTATAATGGTACAATATATAATTATCAAATTTTATCATATTTTGTTCTGCAACCTGAATTAATTATCCGCGTATGTCATATTCACAGTCTAACTACCCGTTATCATAAGTCGCTACAGCCACATTATTTTCTTCTGAAAGTAGATATCCTATTAAATTTAAGTAACTTAAATATAACGTCGCTATAACCAAAAAATCGTTACAAAAATGGTCGTTTTTTTCATAATATCACCAAATCCCTTGAAAAAACTATTTTTTGCTCCTTTATGGTAGTAATTTTACCACTATTGTTGAGCATAGGCAACTTAACATACACAGTAGTAATTACTATAAATGCTATAAATTAACGTTTTTTTTTTACTATTGTTGAACATAGGCCACTACATATACACAACACTAATTAATTATTATTTCCTCTATAACATTCGCTCTTTTCACAGCAATTTTTATCGTAAAAAATATCCAGGACATTATTCAAATAAACAAAAACTCAAATTACACCGGTCAACAAAAAAAATATTTTTTTTTTGGTTTCTGTTCTCATGTTTAAATTCTGATTCTAGGCATTGAAAAACACTTAAATTTTAATTTTTAATTCTTAAAGTTTGCTTTTGTCTGATTCGCGTCGATAAGTAAATTTTATAATGAATTCATCATTCTTCATTATAATGATACTTAAATTAAATTGCTCTAATTTCTACAAAAGCAAACTTTAACAAAAAAAAAAAAAAAAATATTTTTCTCATTTTTGACCTAGAAGAAACTAAAATTTAACATGTAGAAGTCAGACCCAAAAATCGTGTTGACCGGTGTAATTTTACCTAGGAATATAAATTGTTTCTACAAATTACATTTGCCGTAATAGAACTGCTTCATTAAATTTGTCACTATCAATATTTAATTAGTACAGAGGCGCACAGGCCGTAAAAAGTTAAAAATCTTTGTAAGATTTTTCAATACTTAAAAACATTAGACTTAATATTAAGCTTATATGCTTTCGTCTTCATTTGTTAGTCTTGTTTGTCTTTAAGTTTTCCGACTCGCATTATTTATTGTTGAAAAGCAGTCCCTCTTAAATTATGTTGAAATCTATTATAAGAACTTTTAAAGATTATTATTATTGGCATTATTATTAAATTATAAAATTCCATTTTGGAAAACATCCGTTGAAGTAAGTCGAGACTCGTTGAATTATCTTTAGAGCACTTCATATACTCGATATTACTCAAAGTTCTGCAAACCTTAGACATATTGGATTTATTATTGCGACTTTTTAATATTACTCTTTATTTTAAAATTTAGTGTGCAATTTTGATACGTAGTGTACTTAATTAATTTTTACATTTACTAAAATAATCACTTTTTGAAAATGAAATTTTTTTTTCTTTTTTTTTAGGGATGATCACCAAACATACCAACCAACAGTTTTATTTAAACGTACTAAACATCATAAAGGCTCCATTTATTGTCTGGCCTGGTCTCCCATGGGAGATCTTCTTGCCACGGGTTCCAACGACAAAACCGTGAAACTAATGCGTTTTAACGCAGACACGTCGAATTTAGAAGGTCAAGAAATCGAGCTCTCAATGCACGATGGAACCGTTCGAGACTTGTGTTTCATCGAAGACACCTCAAACAAATCCAGTTTGTTAATCAGTGGCGGAGCGGGTGACTGTAAGATTTATGTAACCGATTGCGAAACGGGAACTCCATTCCAAGCTCTAAGCGGACATTCCGGACATGTGCTATCTCTGTATAATTGGGGCGGTGCAATATTCGCCAGTGGGAGCCAGGATAAAACAATTCGCTTTTGGGATTTAAGAACTCGAGGCTGTGTGAATGTTGTCACACCTACTACAGTTCCAGGAAGTCGGGTATGAAGATTGGATAAAATTTAAGATAAAAATCTTTATTTATTTTTTTTTTATGTTTATCAATAGGGATCTGGAGTGGCGTCGTTATGTGTTGAAAGTTCTGGACGACTTTTGGTGTCGGGACATGAAGATGGATGTTGTGCGTTGTTTGATATTCGCGGAAATCGTCCGGTTCAATGTTTCAAACCGCATACATCAGATATACGATCGACCAGATTTTCTCCATCTGCATATTATTTATTGACGGCTGGTTATGATAATAAACTTGTTCTCACCGATTTACAAGGTAAAGTTACAATTAAAATTGTTTTCAACGACGTACCGGTGGGGGGGGGGGTTCGGAAAGTTAGATTCTGTACCTACGCCAGTAATCGTAGAGTCAATGTCGAATCTCAAAGGAGACCTAAAATTTTTGTTGGGTTTTCGGATAGCAAGTCGCTAATAACAATAGTAATTAATACGACCTTGAGTACCAAAAAAAAATTCATTGATTAAAATTTAACTATAGGTCGTTATTTCAAGAATTTTTAGGAGTTAAATTAAAGGTTTCATATTTGAATCGTTTTTTCAAATGTATTAGTCGTTTTAAAAAACAATTTTAAATTTTGATTTTTAACGAATTTTTTTATATACTTTTGCGTTACACGTATGTTAATAAAAATGCCTAACTCAAAGACAATGAAATTGATTCCCTCCAAAAAATTTTTTTGGGACTTTTTAAAAAAAATTTTATGCAATTCGTTTGTTGTTTTAGGGCAGTCAGAAAAAAAATATATATTTATGCCTAAAATGACCTCCCCCCACCCCCTATTTATAAATACAAAAAACTTAGGGGGCAATTTAGTTTCTTTAACAATCTCAGACGAATAAAAAACCTGATTAAAATCAACAATGGCCGAGGATAGATTTACTGGGCTTTGAATGATCGGTGTATATAAAAAAATTTGTTAAAAATTTAGTTGATACTTTTGTAAAAACGGTTTTATATCGCTACGCAAAACATGTTTGAGTACTCTTTTTGAAACAAATATTCAATCTATACCAATAATAAAATTGAAGATTTCTGAATTATGAAAAGTTATATAATAGAAACATTACGTCTTACCTCCGCGAGCGAACAAAAACGGAATTATTTTTCTCAGCCGAGATTTTCATCTAATCTAAAAAATGTAAGGTGTTTTGTTAAAAACTTTTTATTACCCAAATTTTCATATATTTTATACAAAAAAATTTATGCCATTTACATAGCAATTTTCCCCAAAAAAAACTTTTTATTTCGAATAGTTTTGTCTGTCTGTCTGTTTGTTCTTGGCAAACTTGAAAACGGCTGGTCCGATTTGAACGAAATTTTCACATACAGGTAGTAAACGTTACAAAAAGTGCTATAAAATACTTTATTCCGAAAACATTTTGATTTTCTGAGCAAAAAAATAAAAACTATAAAAACTGTGCAACGAAAAACGTGCATCGTCAAACTTAAAAACGCTCAGCGAAGCGGGTGGGGATCAGTTTGTTTAGAAATATACTTGAGTGTCCTAACTTACACATACTGTGACATTTCTACTGGCTTGGAGTTTAGTAGTCGGGGAATCCTAGTAAATTAAAGAATTCGTAGGGGAAAACTCAGGGAGAGTCAAAGAATTTCTTATTAATTTTAAATTATTTCTCTTTTTTTACACTATTTTATTTAAATTATTTAAAAAACTTTTTTTTATATTTATATAAAAAAGAGCAACATCAATTGTGCGATCTTCAAGGAAAAAAAAAATAGATTTGGTACACTTTTTTAAACTTTTAAAAAGAGTTAGATAATTTGACTTTTGGAATGAGGATACAATTGTTGATATTAAACTATCTACATATTAGTAGTACCATAGTTAGTTATTGATGTATGTGCTGAAATTACGATATTGAACTCTTCGACTATGAGCCTTAAAAAAATGTGCAGTTTACAGCAATACAATTTTAAGGGTACTCACCCCCTCGAAGTCAAAATTGAATACGTCCATGATTGTTGTAAAAAAATTGATTTTAATTTTACTTCTTTTTTATTTGTTCTTAGGTGATTTAACAATGGCGTTACCAAGTGTGGTTGTCGCCCAGCACCAGGATAAAGTCATCTCGGGCCGTTGGCATCCGACAGAATTTTCATTCATTTCAACATCGGCCGATAAAACAGCAACGCTTTGGGCTTTGCCTCCCGTGTAAAACTGCTTGAATGCTTTCGATGGAATAAAAATAAAAATTTAATCATTTGCAATGAGTAACACGTGCGCTTGAATCTCTTAGGATTATTTTAAACAATATATTTGTAAAAATTACAAAAAAAAATTATAAAACATTTTACTGTGTTATATGACAAATTTATATCAATAACTTCTCTTTAACTGTATAGTAACAAATATTACAAAAAGATATTTTTTTAGAAAAAAAAAATCGACAAAATTTTTGATTCGTCATTTTCAAATTGATTTTGATGAAATTGTTTTTACGTGATATTTAAATGAATCTCTCTATGATTATCATTAAGAATGGATATCTTTGATAAGTTTGTATAAATGAAGAAAATATCAAAAAAGAATTTTGTAAATAATTCACATCAAAGATATTCCATTCTTAATTCGTATTATACTCAGAATTAGTTCTATTTCTTTTTTATGTTATTTTTTTTATTAAATTACTTCTTTTAATGTGGGATATTTTGATTAAATTTTATAATAAAAATCTCAATGAAGGCTGCAAATGAACTTAATTTTTGTACGCATAAGCTTAAATATTATCGACCAATCATGAATCTCCATATCCCAAGGATCTTAAAAGCTCTCTTGTAATTTTTTTCAATCGCTTTGGTTAGAATTTGAAACAAGTTATAAAAAGTTTGTTTCATCAGGACACGAAAAGAGAACAATTTACTTTTGTCCTGTGACTGCACCAACTTAGAACTAGGATAAAACTACTCCAAAACAAATGCAACCCTTTTAAAAGTGTCCATGAAACAAACCTGAAATTTAGTCTTCTTACGTTGTATAAATGTGAATTTTTTTCCCTAACAAATTTATTTAAATATTAACAAAGTACTACACGTAAATGTTAATAGCATAGTCTCGTTTTTTATTAAAGTTTTAATATAGAGTTTTAAACAATGTTAATTTACATTTGAAAGATGTTAAATTAATTTTTAAAAAAATTATTATGTAATTATAGGCTTTTATTGAAATATTATTAATATATTATATACATACATGCAGTGTAAACTCTATAAAGCGAAGTTGATAACATCGGGTATATAATTGCGTTATAAAGAGTTTTCGTTGAATAGATAGTAATAGAAAAGTTTATAGTTTGATGAAGAAGTGATTGGAAACAGTGGTAGAGAACAGTAAGTAAAACAGATGCTAGACAATTACAACAAATAAAGAAACACATTTCTAGGAATCTATTTGGGTGTTTGGAATATTTACGACTCTACGCTAGTATTGTATTTGAATTTCAGTGAAATTCTTATGAATTTTTACTTCGAATCTAAGTAATGTCGTATTGTTTTGCTGATGAAAGTGATTATTACGTTATATAGAGTCTTTCAGTAAATAGATAACAATGTTACCCTTTAGCAATTTCTACGTTATAAGGAATTTTTTATTTATTGAAAATTCGCTATATAGAGTTTACATTGTATAAAAGAAGCATGTACGATCTATACACTGATACATTTATTTTTTCACCTTAGAAAAAATTTTAAAAATCACTTAGCTCTCATTTCTTAATTTATATAGAATTAATGTGAATAATATAAATAATAAAAGTTATAAGAAACAATATATATACATATATATAATATCTAATAAAAATGTAATTTAACTTAAATTGTAATTTTTTCGTAAATTTTCTTCCAATTTCCTTAGTATACCATTGCGTTCTTTTTGCAGCTTATTGTTTTCCTTTAAGTAACCAACGAGGACTTTATTATTACTATGAATGATTTGCCTCAGTTCTTGTATTGAAACCGGTTGGAATCTTCGTTTTTTTCTGGTTCTTCGACGAATTTTTTCTTGAAAATCGATTGAATTACTCGGTAAGTTTACTAGTGAGTCCGATTCACTATTTTCGAAATTTTCTATTTTAATAGCTAACGGATCGATTGGTTCAACTATAGTGTTTGTGTGGGCAAGTTCAAGATTTAAAATTGGATCGTCGAAAAAAATTTCATCCATTGGAAGAAAGTATTCCCAAGTGATGCGTCCGAAATTTTTTGAGTTCGATTGATTCAATTTAAGGCTTTTATATCGACTTTTCATGTTACGTAATTTGCGATCTAAAGTTTCCTCGTTGATATTTTTAAAGCCAGAATTGATAAAGTTTTGTTTGATTTGAGCCCAAATGTGCTTTTTCTTAATTTGGGAATTTCGAAAATCGAATTTATGCAATAGGTAAAGTTCGAGTAAAAGTTTTGTAGCATTTCGCGTCCATTGAAATACTGTGGAACCTTTAAATTTGTAAAAAAATTATTTTTAAATACGATAATTACAATGCATTTTCTATAAGAATGATTCTTACTTGAATTTTTCACTTGAGTATTCACTTGATCGTTTAAAGATTGATCTTCGCTGATTTGATCGCAATTTTCAAACTCCGCCATTATTTAAAACATGTTTTAAACTTTTTTTAGGAAAAAAATCAAAAGTATCTTTCACGAAAATAACTATTTATAAAACGTGTTTAACAATAGACATTTTCAAAGGATCTTTTCACTTTCTGATTCAACATGAAACAAATTGCAACTTAGCATAATTAAATATTTAATGATTTAATATAGAATTTTGAAAAATTTAACTATGACGGTTGATCTCATTACATCATTGGTTTATATATTATATTTTATTGCGTATCTTATTTAAGATAATTTTTTCAAGGTCAGAGGTCAAAAATTTTGAGTAATTTATGATTTTGTCCAAGATCTTAGAACTATTACTAAAAATAAATCAGTTATGAAAATTTTAAAAATAATTCTAGAAAAGGTCAATGTTTGTAAAAAAGGTTTATTAATAACGTAAACGAAGGATTTTATTTATTTTATTAAATATTTGGTGAGATGTATTCAAAATTAAATTTGGATTTTAATGGAACTTAAACAAAAAAATTTTTTCAAAATTCTTTGAATATTGAAATTGTATTTGAGATTTGGCTACAAAAAGATCTCTTGATCTTTTAAAATCGTTTGTGTTGTAGAAAATCGTTCTTTTTGTGTGCATATTCTACCAGAAAATCGTATTTAAATAACTATTGAATCTATCGGTCAAGCATAAGCTATATTCAACAATAAATAAAAAATATTCAGATTTTAAATTTCTAATGCAGCTATCATCAAGTTAACTAACAAATGCAATTAACTGTTTTTCAGAGATTTCCAAAAACCAGCCTCAAGCGGCAGAATTTTTCAAGTTTTCGAAATGCAAAAATATTTATTTATTAATTTTTTTTATACTTTTTTGAAAAAGTTTTTTGAGATTGGATTTTTAACTGAATTTGAAAAATTCTTAAAAAAAAAGTCTAAATATTTAAGCTTTTTCTTTCTTCTAACAAAAACTTTATCGTTGTTAATGTTTTTCAGAACTTCTCAAAGCTATTAGAACTCTTAGAAACTGTTATTTAGAATCCAAGAAAATATTTTCGGACCACTAACAGAAAGGGAGAAAAATATCAATATTTGTTTAGAGCAGCGGTGGGGGAACTTTTTTAACATTACCCCAAAATATTTTTGCCTTAATCGATATTATACCCTCTTATTTTGAAAAGGAGGCCATCACTGTAAATGTAAATTAAACATTATTTATTGAATTTATTTACACACAAAATAAAAAAGTTTCATTAGAATAATTATTATGGTTATTATGTAAGTAATAGACAAACAAAATTCAGGTTTCGGATAATTGAAGTTGCTTCATGTTTGACACAATAACTTTAAAATTGAGGCTTTTTGATTTAAATTTCAAGAATGGCTTGTAAAAATACGTTTATAAAATAACAAAGTACAAAAAATTCCCTTGTTACCCCCAAAAATATAATTTTAACCCCATTTGAGGTAATTCACTCTGCTTCCCCGACCACTAGCTTAGAGTCTTCCTTGATAAGAAATGCAACTGCCTTTAATTTTTCAAGGAACGATTATAAATCTTATAGTTTTTGAAATGTAATTCACAAAAGACGCACTATTTTCTTCGTGCAAATAAACATTGGTACGATTCCCTAAAAGCAGGGCCATCTTTAACCTATTGGAGGCCCTAGGCACATAATATATAACACTATTTAAAATATTTAATTTATCTTAACGCATTGTACTTGCCAAACATTCAAAATGTAAATGTTTGAAGTGAAAATATCGGTTATCGTTTGGGGATCTAGCAGGAACAAGGGGGCCCCTATCGATGGCGGGGCCCTGGGCACGTGCCCAGAATGCCTAGTGGGAAAAAAAGCCTTGCCTCAAAAATTATAACTTCAAAACTTGTCCAGATTATTCGCCGGATTCCTCTAAAACAACGACGCATGAATCATAAAAGGTAAAATCCAGTAAAAGTTGTCAAAAATATTTTTTTTCACAAATGAAATTGATTTACAACAAGATAAAAAATTTTCCTGCCCTTTGTTATAAATCCCTCGATAGCAGATTTAATAGAACATTTTCCGTAAAATCTTTTTTAGTAAAAATCAATTTTTCATCAAAATCTATAGTTTTTAAAAGTTTCAAAATATAACTAACAAACAAGTAAAAAAATTAAATAATATTTATTTTTTAATAAATTGTGGGTTAAATAATTTAATTATTTTAAGATTAATTCACAAAAATTTTCCAAAAAATAGAAACTAATTTCCATTAATACGAATATCTTGTTTAGTTTTATGCAATCCGATATATTATAATGTGATGCTAATTGCCTATTAATCACGTTAAAAATTACCAAGATTAGTTCTATTAATATCCACAGCGCCGCGCTGTATTCCAAAATAATCAAAATCACACATAAAATATGGAGGAGGAATCCGAAATAGTGTATTGGCTCTATTGTTAATAATAATTATAAAAATATTATCATAAGTTTTAAATTGCGGTATTAAAAAGTTAAGTTTAAACGATCTCATGCCAATATGTTTTTATTTAATCGACTTTTATAAGTTTTAAACACCAATAAGTGAAATAAGTCATTTGTCAAAAGTAAATGTCAAAACACTTTTAAAATAAGTATTTTATAAAAATGGGATCGTGGACAAGTCGACAAAACAATGGGGTCGAAGAAGTCGATGTGGTATCAAACCATGCTTACAAATATCCTCCAAGATCAGGTACGTGATGATTTTACCAGGTTACACCTAACGGTAATTATTTACTTTTCCTCAGGTAACTATTTCGGAAGCCATTTCATAATGGGGGGCGAACGTTTTGATACCCCGCAACCAGAAGCATATCTATTTGGAGAAAATTCTGATCTAAATTTCCTAGGAAGTCGCCCAACTCCTGTAAGAGTTTGCAATTGTTTTTTTCAAGTTTTGTGGGTACATTTTTTGGATTGTAGTTTCCGTATCCTCCACCACAAGCTAATGAACCGACCAAGACTTTAAAGAGTCTTGTAAATATTCGTAAAGAATCTCTTCGTTTTGTTCGAGCCCCAGCCGATTGCGTTAAAATTTCAAATGCAGGAGACCGTGATATAGAAGCTGCCAAGGGAATGTCCTTTAATATTGAATTCACATTCGATTGTGATGTGCGCTGTGCCATTACCATCTACTATTTTTCCACGGAAGACGTGACTTTAAATGGAATACAGTATTGATGAAATTTTGACTGTTTTATATATCAAGAATATTAAATATTCTTATTTCAGGTATACATCAAAGGATCCTAGCAAAAATTCAGATACTTTCCATTATAAACGAGGGGCTAATCAACAGTTTTGTCAACCATTGCATGTTTTTGATCCTACTCGATATTCAGATGATGAACTTCTATACAATCCAGATAAGGAAGTCATTCCAATTGCTATACACTGTGTAGCTGAAGAAGGCGTTGAAGGTATGCAATTTTTACAAGAAATTGTTTCTGTCAATGAAATTGAAGAACGTTGACTTACTGAGCGTAGATCAGTGGTTTCCAAATTCGGGATGGCGTAAAATTCTTCAGGGAGAGGGAGCAGGTTAATAGTCAAATAGCGTTCTATTTACAACTTTTGTAATAACTTTTTTAGTAAAGGAATTATTTACCAATTGGCTGTAAATTTTTTCATAGGTAGAGGGGCAGAAGTAAGATAGTAAGATTTATCAGGAGGGCGTTAGTGCACAAAGTTTGGAAACAACGTCTACGGCTTAGACACATTACAAATTTCTAGATAGAATTATTATTATTATTATTATGTTAATCTTATATTAAACTTTATACATATAAAAAATCCATTATAAAACTTTTACAACATGAATTATCAGTTCACGAAAAAACAAGCATTAAAATTAGTTCATACTTGAGTTCATACAGCTTACGTAGTATTTTTAAAGCAATCAGTAGCTAATATTATGTTGACGTATAGGCAATTATTTATTCATCAATGCTTAACACATTCGCGTCGGGTGGTTTATTTCGTTTATTTGTCCATCTTACTTGTGTAGCGGGGCCAAATTGACGAAATGATGTAAAAAAAATTATTTTAGAAAAAAACCGCTAAAACATTTTTACCAATCGTTTTATTTCAAAATAACTTGAAAACAATTTTTTTTTAATTTTACAGTTCTCACACATTTTAAAAATTAAAAAATAAATATTTTAGCAGAATATTATATTTTCCATTCTGAAAATGTTTTTAATTATTATATATTATTATTAAAACTTAAAAAACGTAATAATATAAAACTACTAACACAAAATTTGAATAAAGTCAATTTTTTTTAAATGGTACCCATGGGAACATTCGCCAACATGTAGAGGAACAATGCAATAATTATTTAAAATGTAATAATTATTTTAAAATTAAACTAGGCGAAAAACAAAACAGGTACACTTATTTGTTTAATAGAAAAGTCCTATCCTATAAAAAGCGATTTTTTTTTTAAATTACGGAAATATTTACATACAAATTATAATGTTAAATAATCTACAAGGCAGAAGACGCATGGGTGCGTCTCCCGCGTCCACATACAGGGACTCTAAAGACGCACTTATGCGTTCCCTGACGTGAATGTGTTAAGGGGTATTCTAGTCTAGAAGTCAAAATTTCGAGCGTTTTTTGGTATTTGATAAAAAAAAGCATTTGATATTTTTAGTATCCATTTTTTTATCATTTGTTTATTTATATTCAGAGAGTACACAAAATTATTAAAAAAAAAAAAAAAGTATTTCATTGAGTTATGCGTCCTTGAAGTAGAGGGGGAAAAAAGGCCGTATCCTCATCGCCATGATTTCTACCCTTGTGGTCATCTTAATAACAAAACTGATGGATTCTTGATTAGTACGAATGTCGCTATCTCATAAACCTGCAAAACTGAAAAAAAAAATTTTCTAAAAATGGCAGCTACATAAAAATAAAGTAATAATTCTTATATTTCACAAATACAATTCACAAAAATTCACAAGACAAATTATAAATTTAAGTAAAAATAAATGTAAAAAATCACAAACCAAAAAATCCAAATTGTTAATTTTGTATCTCCAGATACGTATTTCAAACGCCATGCGTTCGTCATCAGTGGATCAAATTGAAGTGTCTTCGAGGACAATTTCGTGCTGATTTACCTGAATCATATGCTGAATCACCTGTGAATCAGCACGAAATTGTCCTCGAAGACACTTCAATTTGATCCACTGATGACGAACGCATGGCGTTTGAAATACGTATCTGGAGATACAAAATGAACAATTTGGATTTTTCGGTTTGTGATTTTTTACATTTATTTTTACTTAAATTTATAATTTGTCTTGTGAATTTTTGTGAATTGTATTTGTGAAATATAAGAATTATAAGTCCAAAGTCAGCGAAATTTAATCTTTTTATTAAAGTAATAATATTTTTTCACTAATTTTTTAACTTTGTCGAATTTTTTAAAAATATTACAAATTTTAAATTTTCATTTTTTATTGGTTCATGCGATAGAGAGATATTTAAAGAATATTCATGCCAAATTTCAAGTAAATCGGCGCATTAGGACTTGAGATATTGTGGCTATCGCATCGAAAAAAGTAGTTTCGAGAAAAACGCGTTTAAAGTTTCGGGTAAAGTTACATCCAGTGGCCATATAATGGTAGTTAATACTTACATTTTTAATCAGTGAATCCTGGTCCAAAAATAATTAAAATTTTGAAAAATCCTCTTAAGAGCATTTTCTTAAAGGTTTAAACTTTGAAAATATGATAGAAAAGAAAAATCGATTTTCTCAAATTTCTAGACCAGAATACCCCCTTAATATTTCCTAATAATGAGAAACCTGAGAAAATACAGAGGAAGCAACTTTTCTTAAATACCCAACTAAATTAATTTTTACTCTCAAAAACCTCTATATTGTAAATTTCATGGAAATCGTTAGAGCCATTTTCGAGAACGTGTTTACAAACATAACGTCGACTTTTTCTTGTAATTAGAGTCTATTGAAAAGAAATGTCCACAGTAAAATCTTTGATTAATTAATGATTAGTCTTTCTTTTTAGATCCACGACAATCTCATACAACTATAGCTGTTGTTGAAAAGCACACTGACGGATCTTACGTTTTGAAAGCTCTCAAACAAAAGCTTTTTGTAGATGGTCTATGCTATTTATTGCAAGAAATCTATGGGATTGAAAATAAAAATAATGATAGCAAAGTAATAAATGATTCTTGATCATATTCGGTTTGTTCCCGATAAAAAATAAGACCATCCATTGCATGATACTAATCATGCCTAATACATAAAAGTTCCTTTAATTGCGCATGACTGGTATCTTACAGTGTACAGTCTTATTTTTATCAGGAACAAACCTATTATAGTTAAAGTTTGTGATAAATGATATTATTTTTTTTAGAATGCATGTGATGAGGAAACTGAGGATAATGGATCTGAATGTGTAATTTGTATGTGCGATGTGCGAGACACGTTAATATTGCCTTGTCGCCATTTATGTTTGTGCAACTCGTGTGCTGATTCTTTGCGATATCAGGCGAATAATTGTCCAATTTGTCGAGCTCCATTCCGAGCCTTATTGCAGATTCGAGCTCTTCAAAAATGCGTTAATATCATTCCAGCTCCTACCAACATTCCTGAGGTACACAAAAAAAATTTTTTTTTTTTAAGTATCACAATTTTTTTCATATCGTTTTAGGGAAGTTGTGAAAATATTCCTGCAGGATATGAGGCGGTGTCCCTTATAGAAGCTCTGAACGGGCCGTGCATTCCACGTTCTTTACCGAATGCACCCACTGATTTAGTCGAAACCCCCGAAACGGAATCATCGATTCAGGCAGCCGAAATTCTAAATCGGTAGTTTAGAAAAAAAAAATCTTTTTTGTTAATTTTTATAATAATTATTTCTCTAGGTCAAATTTGGATAGGTCAAGTTCGGGTAAATCAAGTCCAAAAGAAAATGATTCGGGAAAAAGTACTCGAGAAAAATCAATGGGATCTTCACAAACTCCAGAAGTAATTTAAATTTTTTATGCTTTTAGCCTTAACTTTTTATTTATTTCTGTTGTAGTTTCGTATGTCTGTGCTGTTACAACGGGAAGAAGACTCGAAAGAAACGCCACAATCACCGTTATTGGCATCACAAAAATCTCAAACTCCAAATAGTCGCACGGTTGGTTCCCAAATTGGTTCTAATAGATCCAACAAATGTACACGGCCTCGAGATTCACTTCGATTGATCAATGAAAAAATCGCTACTGAAAACAACGAGGTGTGTAAATCAATCTAAACTAAATTATTATTCTATGTTAAGATTAACATTTTTGCTTCACCAAGTTGACAACTTCTTCATCGAAAAAAATTTGCATGGCTTGAATTAACACTCAAATAGACTTGAAAAACTCATTGTAGCGATTCTGATGAACTTAACAGAATGTATTTACTGAGAATATGATAAGAAATAATTTTTGTTAATAAATGATTTAACACCTTCTGCTTCCTCGAGTTTCAATAGATCAACGGCGCAAAAGTACAAGGTAGAAAAGATACTAACTCTTTAAAAATTAGTAGCTCTTAAGAAATTTTGACGTTTCCTGCATTCTTTCTTTGAAATAAACTTCTGTTGCATTTTATATGACCTTTAATTCCGCTCTCTACCTAAGCTAATATATTAGAAAGTATTCCAATCCTGTAATGCATGATGAGTTATGTCAAGCCGTCGCGCCATCACAAAAGTCTCTGGAAATTTATTTTTAATTACTTTCTTTTACTACTATATAGATAGTAAAGGAAGTATTGTAATCGGGTCGAATTTTCGAATTCGAGCTTTCACCGGAAATACATGTTTTGAGGTCCCCTGAGTCCAAAAAAGTGGTTTTTAGAAACATGTCTGTGTGTGTGTCTGTGTGTGTGTGTGTGTGTGTGTGTGTCTGTGTGTGTGTGTGTGTCTGTGTGTGACAGCCATATCGTATCGAAAGCTTTATCCGAATTTCACCAAACTTGAAATCTGGCCTCCATATTATACCTAGTTGTGCCGCGAAGCTTTTGGTTGAAATCGGTTAACCGAAAGCTCTACTTTACTCTTAGCGTTTTTGAGCTTTTTCAATTTTTTTTGAAAACGGCTCCAACGATTTTCTTTAAACTTTCTATAGTTCTTAGACTCATTAGTGGCTACAACTTTTATTTGAAGCTTTTTCCTGGGAAAATTCGAATAAGGGCGGTTCTGGGATGAAGGTTGGGAATTCGTGTATATTCATATAGCCCTATAGGTTGTATGCATATAGTACTGCTTATATGTATTGTTACAAAGTGCTTATATTTCTTTTAACTAACAGCGAGTATTTTCATAAATGAAAGTAAAAGAAAGTAGTGTGACGCCTCGCACCAGATATTTTTTAATACTATCAATTTGTTGGTAAGTTACTAAAACTCTTATATGGTCGTGAAGGTGGTTTTATAGTCCTCTCTTCATAAACAGAGGTATATTTTCTAAGCCTAAACTGTGCTATTTTTTTTATTTTACATTAACAAAGTCGCAAGTAATCACTAATGTTTATAATATAACAGTACTTCTTTTGTTATACATTAAACTTTTTAAAACCGACTTAAAATTTGTCGCTACGTGCAACTTTCCATGTAATCCACGTCTTTTTAAAGCATTCAGTAACTAATATAATGTTGATGGATAGGCAATCCGTCATTCATCAATACATGCAATGATAATAATATTTCCTATTAATAAACACGAAAAAGATGAAAAAAACTAATTTTAGAATTCATATCAATCCAGCTCAATTTTTCACTTCCGAAAACCTTTATATTTAAAATTTCTTGGAAATTATTAAAGTGGTTTTCGAGAACGCGATTACGAATATAGGTAGAGGTAACACTCCTATAACATGGTAGTTAAATTCCTAGAAAATGCCGTGTTGTGTGAAACAACAACTTAATTTTTATTAAAAATATAAATGTATGTACAACACAAAGTAAAAAAAAAATTTAATCTAACGCAACCATAATTTCATGAATTTATTCGTTGTCACTGCTCAGTATAATCAACCGAGAACTTTTTTTTCGGTGGAACGATATCGCCTTCACTTTCAGAACTTTTTTTTATCTATTCAAAGCTTTTGTATGTTTTCCCCTCTTAAAAAAATCTGTAATCGAACTTTGCTTAAGCTAAATAGTTTTGCAGCTCCCTTTTGAATTTTCGACTTCTTTCCGTGGAAGGGTCTGTTTTCATGAAAAATGACTCGTAATTTTACGCTAAGTATAGGCCTTTTTGAATTTTTTTTCTTAACTGCACAATCTTCATCAGAGTTAGCGTCTTCAAAATCGATTTGATTTGCATCTAGGGATGCCATTTCTATCAAAACTGGGCGTACCCCAATGTCCTACGGGGGACACAGGCTCCGATAAGAGGAACAACCGTGTTATAGGATGCTGTGTTTTAGGAGGGTTCCCGCAATTTACGAATCATGTTATAGCGAAACCATGTTATAACAGGGTTACCTGTATATATTTACATATTTTCTCTAGCCATCTAAATGCACTGATAACGAACATATTATACGATCCGCTTTTTTTTTGCCATTAGCAGAAAAACCAGGTTAGGGCACGTTCCCCCCGCACTGCAGCCTAAGGCTTATTGTACTCCTGTTCTGCTCATTTATCCCTGCTATGCAAGGGTCCATGCTTATTCCAGGTTCAGCATTCTGCCTAGTAGAAGCAGTCCCTGTACTAAGCTCGCGCGATTTGAGCCTGCTTGGGCGTCATCTATCCCATACAGGTGTCGCCTGTATGTTGTGAGGGCTTTGCAGTCAAAAATGACATGGGTCGCGTTTTCCTCCCCATCTCCACACATTCTGCAATTGAGGTCTCGTTGAGACACCCCAATAGTCTGCAGATGCTTCCTCAGTTCACAGTGTCCGGTTATCAGTCCTGTTATTGTCCTGAGTTGATTCCTTCCCAGCCGTAATACCTCAGCTGCGAGCGAGGGGCAGATTTGCCCCATCATTCTCTTGCTGTGCCTCTGGCCAGGAATTTCTTGCCAGTATTTGTTTTGCTGCCGTCTCAGTCGACTTTTAATCGCCCTTTTGACAGCAGATTTGGTGATCTCCACTCCAGGTTCTGGGCCCATGAGTGGGGTCATCGAACCAGCCCTTGCGCAAGCATCAGCTTCTTCATTTCCTTCGACTCCCTTATGCCCCGGCACTCAACCAAGTTTAACTCGGTTGTGCTTTGCCAGGTCCCCCAGGAGTTGCCGACACTCCAGCACTAGCTTTGAGCTAATCACCGTATTGGCAATCGCTCTTAGCGCTGCCTGACTGTCAGAGAGAATATGTATGTTCCTATTCCGATAGCCCATATCTAAGTTCTCTCTAGCACATATGGCAATGGCCGTGACCTCCGCTTGAAAAATAATGGCCGAGTCCCCAAGCGGCACTGAAATGCGCCCCCATGGTTCTCCGCCCACTACCCCCACGCCAGATCCGCCGTCCATAACCGATCCATCTGTGAACCACATTAGTTCATTTGGTTCCCTGTTTCCCCCCATATATGGCCTTAAGGTTACCATAAAGGGGCACTTGAACCTGTATTCAGTGGGCATCCAGTCGCTTACCATCTCCATGAGGGGGCTGGCGATGACGTCCACTATCCTTGCATGCCCGCGCGGAGTCGACCGCCAAGCACCATTCAGTTGCAGCCTGTGCGAGCTCAGCCTGGCCTCCACCCCCACCCACGATCCGCTTACCAATAGTAGACTAAAACGAACATGGCCCGACGACCTATAGTGAAGTCAAATAGGACATCCCTCCAAACTGTTAATCCTCAGTGATTGGCTGATGGTCACGCATCAAGGAACCTTACCTTATCCTACTAATCCCAACTCATAACCCTATCCCAATCAATACTTCAGAGCAGATTGTATAACATACTAATTTACTGTTCGTTTACCCGATTTTCATAATTTGACGGAATGTGCACTTACTGACACCGCGAAGTTTTACATAAAACCAAATGTCTTAACTTCATAATTCTATATCTTAGTTCTAAAAGGGCCAATGTCCAAAATTGGAAAAAATCGTGTTTTTCAAACAAATGATCTACATATTTTTATCTTACTAAGTGCATATGGAAAGGATAAAGTAATAACTTTATAATAGTAAATATTTCTTGTTTAATTGTATTAAATTGGTTATTTACTTTCGTTTATTTGAATGTTGAACGCTCTTATGAAATTAATATTAATCTATACTAATATATAAAATTGAAGTATTTGTTTGTTTATTTGTTTGTTTGATTGTTTGGTTAAACGGGCTAATCTCAGGAACTACTGGTTCGAATTGAAAAATTCTTTTAGTGTTGGATAGCCTAATTATCGGGGGGGGAGGCTATAGGCTATATAACATCACGCTACGACCAATAAGAGCAGAGCATCGATGGAAAATGTTGTAAAAATCAGGAAAATTTTTTCCTTTTGAGAGCGTTCGTGGTCTGCCCTGCGTAAATGGTTAAAGTTACGCAAACATCATGTATAGCAAAATTGTTCATCTTAAAAAGTTTTACAAAAAAGTCCGCGACGACATATGTTTATCTTTTAAGCCTAGCCCGCTATAACCTTTTTAATGGTTATAAAGGTTGTTTCAAAAATAATGCGAAATTGTGTTAGAAACTTATTATTAATTCTTACCCAAATAAATACGGTTTTTAATTAAATTTGGTATGATGATAAATGACAATCTGAGTCATTTTATATAATACTTTTTAATACAGGAAAATGTTTCATTTACTCGGGAAATTGAAAAAAGGGTTGGAGAAAAAAATTATGCAAAACTCTATTTTTAGTTGAAAATGGATTTTGGTGATATTTAAGTATGATGATAGCTAACTATGTGAATCATTATCTAGAATACGTTTTACTTCGGAAAAATTTCTCATTTTATCGGGAAAATAGAGAAAAAATTTTTATCTGATTACAATATATTTATAGTAATAACTCATAAGGTCTTCAAGGCAAAATCATAATTTTTCTTTTCATACAGTCCACTTTTTATCCAAGAAAAATGTATGTTCCCGTAGGATAGGTACGTTTTTGTTTTTCACAGAACAAAAGATTACCATAATTTCTTGCAATATGGTGGTTTAAGAGTCAGTGAATGATATGGGCTACTTTTTATGTTAAAATATTGTACCGCTCCCGTAGGATATGCTAAAAGTAGTATCCTTCAGGAACTGTGTATTTCAAAGGAGTTTTCTAAAAGTTCATGAATAAGAGTTTTAACGAATTTTTCTCAGGAAGGCTTGATCTCTTTTTTATCCAGGAAAAATGTTCTACTCCCGTGGGATAGATATGTTTTTGTTTTTCACAGAATAAAAGATGGACATGATATTTTGTAATATAGTAGTTGAGGGATCAGATAATAATATAGATTATTTTTTATGCTAGAATAATGCACGGCGCTTAAAGGATAGCATGACAATTGTATCCTGCAGGAACCGTGTGTTAAAAAAAAGTTCGTGAAATAGATCTTTAAAGTTCGTGGAATAGCGTTTTAACATATTTTCTTTTTAGGATTAAAATAAAAATTACAATTTTCACTTGAAGATATGATTTTTTGTTTAACATCCGAAAAATAATGAAAATTTTTGAAACGTTGAAATTTCTTTCATTGTTAATTTTTGAATGTCTATAATGTTTAGAAATAAGCGTGTTAAATTATACTCAAACAGTCAACAATTACTCTACTTACTCTTACTACTACTTTTTCACTATTAAAAAATTTGAACTTGGCAAAAAACTCAGTAAAATATATAATACATTCAAAATTTTCGATCTGAATTGCTACTTAAGGAACACAAGTATAAGTGTTGTATAATATTCATAAAAACGTATAGAACCTATAATATAGCTCTTCTAGATAGCTATATGGAATATCTTCTTTGAAAAGTAGTTTATTGGATTTTCATGAACTTTCTATGAATCAAAGATCTAAAAATATATATCTGTCTTTTTTTGTTGATGGGATGAAAGTTTTTATTATTCAATCAGTATAATTTAGATAGGCTCAGCGAAGCGGGCGGGGACCAGCTAGTTATTAATAAATACAGAGGGTTAAAAATGTTTTCTTTTATTAATAAAATGTTATTTTTAATTTACAGATGCCAGATGACGACAGTGAAGGTGAAAAAATGTCTCCATTATTGGATAAATCAAACAATCAAACGTCTTCAAAATCACATAAGGATGCGGTGATAGAACCAATCGACGATACTGACACGGATCAAGACGATCCTTTAGCTGTACAATCACAAGGTTAATATATTTAAAACAAATACCAATTTTCCGTGCAGCACACCCCCGCTGTACACGTAGTCAATTCTTTTCTATATTTGTACATAAGCCTTACAGACCATTGAAACAAGCTAACCATTATTTACTAATTATGAAACCGAAACGTAAAGATAAACCATCGTCAACGGCATCGGCTATCACGTCGCCAACGTCTCAAGATCACCAGACTGATGATTCCGATTGTTACACGCCCGACGACATCGTTCCGGTTGTGTCAGAAAAAGACACAGCGCGACCTCACACAGCACCCGCAGCCATCCACATCAAAGAAAACGTCGGAACTAAGAAAGTCTCAGTCGCTGTCGGAAACGATTGCAGCTCTTCGGAAAGCACACCGTTGCGACATCCTCTCGGTGCTTCGTTGCCGGGGACACCCAGTAGTCGCGTTAGTATTCGCAGCAGCGGAGACAGCCTCAGTAGCGCCAGCTCCACAAAACAACTCTTGAAGGTTGTCGCAACAAATGAATCGGGAAACAATGAATCTTCAATTCAAGTTTAATTTATCCTTTGAAATAAATAAATACAACATCACAACTAAACAGTATATTTTTAATATGGGGGTTTGAAAGTTATTTATTATTTTCCTTATATATCAATATAGAAATAAATGTATTATCAAATTATAATTTTATTTGATTAAATCTTATTAAAAATATGTTACATATATTAAAAGCTTTATTTTGATTTTAAAGTAGCTGATCCCCGCCCGCTTCGCTGAGCGTTTTCAAGTTTGGCGATGTATGTTTTTCGTTGCACAGTTTTTATTTTTTGCTCAGACAATCAAAATTTTTTCGGAATAAAAATTATTTTAAAGCACTTTTTGTAATATTTACTACCTGTATGTGAAAATTTCGTCCAAATCGGACCAGTCGTTTTCAAGTTTACCCTGGACAAACAATGTTTTTTTGGGGAAAATTACAATGTAAATGGCATTTATTTTTTTGTATAAAATATATGAAAATGTAGGTAAAAAAGAGTATTCATCAAAACACCTTACATTTTTTTGATTAAATAAAAATCTCTATGCTATGCAAAATAATTCTGTTTTTGTTCCCTCGCGCAGGTAACACGTAACATTTTTTTATTATATAACTTTCAAAAAGTAGAAATCTTCAATCTTTTTATTGGTATATAGATATCTAACGTTATATTACGCCTATGGAGCGTATAGGCTTCATAGTTAGGCTCATTGTAGCTATTCCACTCAAGTCATTTTGATGGACGAATTTTTTGGAACAAAGTTCTTTACAGGCTTTAGAGTAAACTATCAGAAACCATCACACAACAAAAAACGTAATTGGTTAAATGAAGTGTGCCAAATGAGAGAGAGAAAAGAGAAAGAAAAAAAATTGTTCTACAATCTACTAGATAGTACGTTTGTCGACTGTACTTATCTTTTTAGTACTTGATGATAAAATATTTATTTATAAAATAGCGTAAAAACTTTATTTGACAGGATTTCCCTGACTGCAATAGCCTTTTTTTCAAGTTTTACAAACAAGGTTTATTTTTCTATGGGGTGGGGTTGGGCCAAATCTTACGACATCCCACCGGGGAAGGGACTTAGAAAATCGCTAAAACGTCTCTCGTTACTAATTTTAATTCGTACGTTTTAAGAAGTTTTTCGTTGAATAAATGTTCACTATAGGGTTGATAGTGCAATAGAAAAAAAACGCAACGAAGAAAAAAGAGATGGACATAATATCAATATAACAAGGAAAACGGATATAAAGAAATTAAGTTAAGGAGTTAACTTCAATAAAATTTCTTTTCTTTGTCCCTCAACCCTATAATCTAAATATATATAAATATATATATATATATATATATAAAATCGTGTTAGTTACAAATAGTTAGTTACTTATCACTCAAGAACGACTGAACCGATTTGGCTGAAAATTGGTGGGGAGGTAGCTTAGAACCAGGAGACGGACATAGGATCCCATTCCCGTGGGACATGAGAAAAAAGGTGGTATAACAAAACGCAACTAACATGGAATAACAAATTAAATATAAATGTGACGTCAGATTTGTTGTTTTATGTTTTCATAGCAAGAATTGTCAGGCTCTTAATAAAAATATCTTTCCGTAGTAAAAAAATTATTCACTTACCACCTCAAGTTTTGTTGTTTTTTTTATTATTATTTAATTTAACGTTGATTGTTATTTGTTACGTTTACTTTTATTAACGTTTTACTTGGGGAAGAGCAAAAAAATAAATAATTTGTCAGAAAAAAAATTGTTGTAGCTACATGTATTTAATAACTGGAATCGGTTCGGATGCTTCACTCATTTAACATCCGACACCCATAGCACTAAAGAAGTCTATCGCGCTGAAATGTCTAATGACACATACGGATTAGTTAGTGAAGTTATGTCAGCTGCAGATTTATTTCCTTATCAATTTAAAGTATTTCAAAGTGGCTGCCTCATGGCTTCTATTAGAGTACCAACACAAGGTGTGGAAAGCAGTGAAGCCAGATCGTGGGATTTCTTTACCCTCACTTAGTAGCACACACGTCGACAAATTAAGGAGAAAAATGCCCTTTCCATATGACACGGAGACGTAAAACTACACCCATACAACGCTTTGTAAGTGTGTGTTACCTATCCGTGTCATATGGAAAGGGCATTTTTCTCCTTAATTTGTCGACGTTTGTGCTACTAAGTGGGGGTAAAGAAATCCCACGATCTGGCTTCACTGGTGGAAAGACTACGATTTTTACGGGAAATTTTAACGAGGGTTATTCTGATGCTTTGATTGAATTTGGCAAACCAACGTACAGTGATAATGTTGATGTTAGAGATAATAGTGTGCTAAAAAGTAATAAAAATGTGCTATTCGCCTGTCTTAATCTCAAGAGAAGGTGCCAGTGATAGTTTCACAGCCTCAATCAATTTTTAGTATCTGTTTATCAAATTTCAATTGAAATAGTGATGATAATATTTAAGAATAAATAACCAAAGCATACAGTTCGACTTAAGTGATCCCGATTAGAGATTTAAAAGAGAGGTGAAGCCGTTAGGGGTTCGATTTATAGAGGGGAAAATACAGAGTTACAGAGAGATGAATTGGAATTGAAAAAAAATAAACTTATTCACGGGTGTAATTTCTAGAGAGATCAGAGTATGTCAAAGTAAATTGCAGGTAAAAATCCATTGAACGATGACTGAACTGAAAATAGTGAGATTTCTAGGCAGGTAAAAATAAGAAGATATTTATTATTATAGAAAATTTACGATTCCTGAGGTATAACTTTTATCTTCTTATTCCAAAATAGCTAAAATAACTTTTTTTTATTTTGCAATAATTGATTTTAATAATTAATTAGTTCAATTTAGCTATGTCCAGTGAAGCGCGCGGGTACAGCTAGTTTATTGTAAAAATCAAAAAATACAACTAAGCTACCCGATAGAAGTTTCACTTCTTATCCAATTAACACACCATATTTCCTTGCTAATAAAATTTGATAGAAATTGCCGAAATTGCTATTTAATTGATAACATATTTTGCAATGTGATGCAATTTTGTTAAAAATAAAACTAAATTCATATTAGGTTTCAGATAACAATACATTTTAATCGAAATTATTTTTTATTAAATTTAAAAATTTTCATAACATTAACCTTTGTACTTAATATTAGGAGACTAAAATTACGTTTGTACCATTCAATGTTATAATTCAGATGGATTTTCCAATTTTTATCGAGGAACTGTTTGTAAAATACGCTCATCTGATCAGCAGATAGCGTCTTCTTATCACTGTCGACTGATAAATTGGCCTTAATGTAAGCTTCGCGTTCCTGAAACATATTCCTTGAAATTAATCAATTTTAATTGTGAAATATTACGACACACTTAAAAAGCATTGGATTTTCAGTATCAAGTATAAAAATTGAAGTGATTTAACCGTTTAACAACGAATTAGAAAGATTTTTTTTAAGATTAGATAATATATCAATAAAATTAATCCTTCAAAGAAATTAATAAAAAATTTATTTTACCTTAATAAAAACGCTGTTATGCTTGGCCCAAAATTGTTGGTTCCATACCTCGGTATCATTGAATTTAAGCCGCAGTTTCTTTTCTAATTCAGTCTCGTTCTTGGGTTGATGTCGAAGAATTTGTCGTAAATTCGATACTGGATCAGCAGGACCTATCAAGTCTTGTTGGAGAGATGCAATTTTCGGTTTGGAACTCTAAAAAATAGTTACATAATAGAAATTAAGTCTAAAAAAATGATTTTTCCAAGTACATATTTTAGATTTGTTGTCTTTAAAACAGGGTTAGAACGGTTAAAACGTAAAAATTTCCACATTTTTTCAAGAAAACTTATATGGGTTGATTAAAGGAATAAGTTTTTAAAAATTTAGCTTTTAAAAGTAAGACTTTTCATTTTAATAAAGTTTTATTTAGGTTTAAGCGGTTTAAGCACGGGTTTAATAATGACTGATAAATGGCCAATAATGACATTTAAGACTTTTAATACCAATGTAACTAACGTCACTAATATTTCAGGACATACTTTCAACGTCGTTGTTACTTAGACATATACAAATACGCATAGGTTGTCTCTTTTTAGTTGTTCGAGTATTAACTTGTACAACACATAGGTTATCCAAAAACCCCCTATTGTTGCTTCTCAAGCAGCTTAAGCAGTGGTGGATTTACATAGGGAGCACAGGCCCGGGACATTAGAATTTTAGGGGTTTGAAAATTTAAGTTCATTTAAATTACAAGAAACTATCTTATTTTTCGATAGATAACACGCACTTATTGTTAATGCGCTTTTCTAATACTTTCAGCATTCTTTTTTATGTATAGCTATGTATACATTTAGTAGAAGATCCGAACCTACATCGACCTTCACCGAGTTGATAATAGAATGAAACATATGTTATCATGAGTTCAGTATTTAAGAAAATATATTAAAAATTTGTTGGCTAAAAAAATCCGGGGCAGACTATTTTTAATTATATAAAAAAAATGATTTTTAATAAAATATTGCAACAAATAGAAAAAATTTTACACATCATAGGCGACTGCGATGTTGGATCTTTAATTATTACACAGTACCTATACTTACCTCGGATCTCTCTGTCACATATTTCCACGCGTATTAAAATGTAAATCTTTAAAATTTGCTAACCCCTAATATGACCGAATTTTTTGCAGACAAACCTATATCAACGTGTTCGCAATAAAACAGCGTTTATGATTATATACAATTTTTTCTATATAATTGATGTTGCAATATTTTATTAAAATTATTTTTTTTGTAAATAATTAAAAATAGTCTACCCCGGATTTTTTTAGCCAACCCATTTTTAATATATTTTCTTATATACTAAATTCATGATAACATATGTTTCATTCTATTATCAACTCGGTGAAGGTCGACGTAGGTTCGGATCTTAGACTAATTAGACCAGCGATGGGGGAACCGGGTTAAATTGAGGTAACCCAAATGAGGTAAAAATGAAATTTTTAGGGGTAATAAGGACATTTGTTCTAATTTACCATTTTATAAACGTGTTAGTATTTTACAAACCATTCTTTAAAATTAAATCAAAAAGCTCTAATTTTAAAATTATTGTATCAAACATGAATCAACAACATTTCTCCAAAACCTGAAAGGGAAAGTTTTCATTTAATTTTTGTTTTGTTTGTTCCAATATGAAAATTTAATTCTGTTTGTCTATTACATATTTACTATTTTCATGTAAGTTTTTTATTTTCCGTGTAAAATAATTGAATTATTCATGTTTAATTTACATGTACAATGTCTCCTTTTTAAAACGAAGGGGTAATATCAACGTGCACAAAATTATTTTGGGGTAATGGTTAAATTAGTTCCCCGACCACTGCATTCGACTTAAGAGACTTAGAGTGTCTCAAAAAAAAGAAAATATTTTTTCTTATAGTGTTTTAAAATAGATAGTATCAATAGTATTGAGTAGTAGCAGCATTTTCTGCAAATCCCAAGGTGGTTTTTTAAATTAAATCCAACCCTAGGAATTAAGCTATTCCAAATGTAAGACATTATCGGACCTATTTTTATTTATTAAAAACTCCATTCTTTAAAATTCTTTAAAAATACTATAAATACAACTAAGTATAAACTCAGAAATTTTAAGAATTTTATTAATTTTTTTTTTATAATGCATTCATGATTTTATCGTTTTTAAATTATCTCTGTACAATCAAATTGGATTGTACAACCTAATACATTATCGAGATGTTTTATTCGTACAAGCCTATTCAATTGCTTCAATTGTAGCTTAAAATATTTCAATACAAAAGATACATTTTTAAAATGTGTTAGATTGTACTACTTAAACAATGGTTTTCGGAACCTTCATGACCACTGCAAATATCGCCTTATCGCCTTATGTAAGAGCATGCGCTCTTCATAAATCTTTTTTTCAATTTGAACTGAGGGAAATATATTTCGAATCAAAAATTTTCCCTTCAATACTTTTATATAAATCTTCACCGCCATAGCAATTGCTAAGTTTCTTTGATCTCGATCTGTGTATTAACTAGATCTGACATAAAATGAATCTATTAACTAAAATGTTAATACACTTGTTAGATGCACTTAAGAAGTTATTCGTGGTTCTTATCAGTGTTTTTTCAATGCTATTTTGTATTAACGATAAAAAAAAATTTTCGCAATTGATTCCAAAAAGCGTCAATTACCATTTTACACGTAAATGTAATTATTCGTGCGGCTTCTGTTTCCATACAGCGAAAACTTCTTATGTCTTACCTTTGGACGAGGCAAAACGCGGATTGAAAATGCTCCGAGATTCGGGTAAGATAAAAGATACTACCGATAATTTTAACTATTTCATTATTGTCGCGTTATCTTTTTTCTAGGAATGGAAAAATTAAACTTTAGCGGAGGCGAGCCTTTCTTGGAAAAACGCGGTCATTATGTGGGAGAATTAACTAGATACGCCAAGGAAAGTTTGAATCTTCCTTCGGTATCAATAGTTAGCAACGGTTCACTTTTAACAGAATCTTGGTTTAAAAACTATGGAAAATATTTAGATATCTTGGCGGTTTCCTGTGATTCGTTCATTGAAGAAACTAACAAATCGATTGGTCGCGGCCAAGGAAATAAAAATCATGTGGAAAAATTGATGATAATTCATTCGTGGTGTCGCGAATATCGAGTTCTTTTTAAAATAAATACCGTCGTTAATACTTTTAACGTGCATGAAGATATGACCAAGGAAATTGAAATGTTAAATCCGATTCGTTGGAAGGTACATTTTCAATTTTTAAAGTTTTTTTTTTCTAAATTTAATGTATTTAAAAGGTATTTCAATGCTTATTGTTGGATGGTGAAAATGTTGGACCTGACGCACTACGAAACGCCGAACAATTTTATATCAACAATGAAGAATTTGAACAATTCTTAGATCGCCACAGCAACGTTAAATGCTTGGTTCCTGAATCAAATGTGAAAATGCAGAATAGTTATTTGATTTTAGACGAATATGTGAGTATTATGATATTTCTGGTAATGTTCTACTTTGGTCTTTTCTATTATTGGAAATATAACAATAAACAAAATAATATTTTCAATTATAACAATGGGTTTATTAAGGACGAACAGGGGGGGGAGGTATAAGGAATTTCTTCATATCTACAAATCCTGAAAATGTTTTTTTCAGTGTTAACTATGAACTATTGGTTTGTTTCGAATAAGTCATGCACAGTACTTACTATAGACCAGTGCTTTTATAGCCTTTGAAAATGGTAAAAAGTGTAAAAAATTATAGTAGGATGAAATCCATTAGAAAAGGAAGAGAATAAAACAAAAATGAAAGGAAAATAAATTACGGTCGATCTGAGGTGGAGAAGTGGAAAAGGGGGAGGGGTTTAAGGATAGAAACGGTTTATCTCGATCCGACAAAACTACAAGTCCTATAGAAAAAAGTTGAATGGCAAAGTTATAGATAATTAGTAGATCTACAACTTATATACCAGCAATTTTTTCACATAACGTCAAAATTTATGTGAAAAATTCAAATTCAAAACCAAGTTTTTGGTTTTTAATTTTTACAAAAAAAAAAATTTTTCATGAAATTTGTTGGAAACTTACCCTTTAATTTCTGAAACACACTGTATTTTTTTTTTTATTAAAAATAATAATTTTTTCACCTTATAATGACTTAATATCGAAAAAGCATCCCCATTTTCAATCGAAAATTCTCACGTCAAAACATCTAATTTTTAAAAAAGTCGCTAAACTTTTTGTTTTTTAGCTTAAATTTTTTAAAATTTACACTTTAATTATTGCATTTTCTGAGAACATTAACATTGTAAAGTATATATTTTTTGCGCCATCAAAAAGTAGAGGTTTCAACGAACAAAAAGCCATTTAACTTTTTTCTATAGGACTTGTCGTTTTGTCGGAAATCGAGATAAACCGTTTCTATCCTTATCCCCCACCCTTCCACTTCCCTGTGACAGATCGACCGTAATTTATTTTTCCTTTCATTTTTGTTATATTCTCTTCGTTTTCTAATGGGTTTCATCCTACTATAATTTTTTTTCACTTTTTACCATTTTCAAAGACTATAAAAGCATTGGTCTATAGTAAGTACTATGCATGACGGTTTTATTTTCATAGGAAATAAACCAATAGTTTTCATAGTTAACACTGAAAAAAACATTTTTAGGATTTGTAGATATGAAAGAGATTCCTTATGCACCCCCTGGTCCTTATCTACCCTGGTCTACTATGGCAACTTGGTTTTATATTATGTATGCGCCTTGTTCTGTTCAATATACAATTTTATTTTCGTTAGGAACAAACTTTTAAAAAACAAACAGTTAAAACTGAAAAAAGTAGTGGAACTCGATGAACACTCTATGTATTATAACATGATTGTTCAAGTTTTATAACGAAAGAATATACTGCCTTAAGGCAACTAATATTTTTACCATCCATTTTTTTATTAGTTAGTTATTTACCTTACAAATAGAATACAGAAAATAATCGAAAAACATAAAGTTAAAAATTTTAAAAATTAGCAATTGATGAAGTGGGGGTCTCAAAAAATTGGCACGTGACGATACCCATGATTTTAACCCTCCTAGCAATGTGAAACCAAAAAAAAAATTATTAATCTAGAATAATGTCGCAATGTCTGAAACTACGGAAAAGTTGGAAAAAATTTGTTTCACAAAATGTTGACTGTCTGAAATAAAAAAAAACAATTTTTGTACCACTTTTTTTTACTGTTTCGAATTTTTTAAAAATAGTAAAAATTGAAAGACAGTTTCGAGAAAAACGCATTTAAAGTTTCGGGTAAAGTTACATCCAGTAGTCATATACAATGGTAGTTAATACTTACATTTTTTAATCAGCGATTCCTGGTCCAAAAATATTGAAAATTTTGAAAAATCCTCTTAAGGGCATTTTCTTAAAGGTTGAAACTTTGAGAATATGAAAGAAAAGAAAAATCGATTTTTTCAAATTTCTAGACTAGAATACCCCCTTAATATGACACAAATCTTACTTCTTCAAAATATAGCTACAATTGGTACATTTTTTTCCGGGAAGTTTATGTGTTAACTACAGATAACATAAGAAAATACCCTTCCCTCTTTGTAAAAATTATGAGTTACTTGGTTTACGGATGGCCCCAAAATATAAATTAAATGGCCCCAACTTATTATAATTTCCTATTCATTGTTCAATGTAATAGCTTCTAATAGTGTTTCGATGCTTAAAAAATATTTTTTGTTACGAAAATTCAATGAACTATAATGGACATAACGCTTAAGGCAACGTAGCATCTTTTAAATTTGACACTTTACTATACACTACACCTAAAAAGGTTTCACTTCAATAATAAATTACAAGTTATTTAAATTTCCAGATGCGATTTTTGGATTGCCGCGAAGGAGCCAAAAAACCAAGCAAATCAATTTTGGATATTGGGGTGGCCAATGCCTTAGATTTCTCTGGTTTTGACGAAGCCATGTTTCTGAAACGAGGTGGCGTTTATAAATGGTCCAAAACAGATCTCTTAGATTGGTGATTTTTTTCCAGTTTCATAACAATCATCGTGCTAAAAATAGAATATTGTGTCATATATTTTACGACTAGCGATAAGTGTATATCATAAGAATTAGTCATACGCTTATAATCTATAATTCACTTTTATTTTATTATCTTAGATTTATTCAGTTTCAACAAAATTTTTTATATATGAACATTTTTTTATAAAAGAAGTATTCAACAAATATATGTTTAAGAACTAATATTTGACTAGATGCGTGTTTTTTATCGATCCTTTTTTTTTTTAAATAGATTAACAACCAGCTCATTATGTAATTTATATTTTAATAAAACTGTTAGTCAACATTTCAATCTTTAATTAATAGTTTATGTTATAAATAACCATGATTCTACAAAGTAATTAAACAGAAATTAAAAAACAATAATAATATAATTACTAAACATAATTCATGTGTTAAACTACAGAAAACTCTCATTGGGTTCAATGTTGTGATCGTAAATACGCATCATCAAATAAATCAAGTTCGTTCGCTAAGTAATTAGCTTTGTTTCGCAAAACTTTGGCGCTTCCAGCGGCTTCTTCCAGAGCTTTTAATTCAAAGGCGATTTCTTTAAGTTGTTTGTCCATATCTCCTGTTGCTTCATCGACTAAGTGACAAAGACGGGCAAAAGTGCTCGATAACTCCCTGAAAAAGAAAAGAACTGGTCAAAGAAATTTACATGTGGCTACGAGGCATTATTTTGAAAAAATACCAGTCCACTTTTAAGAAAAATTTAGTTTATGATACCAATGAATGCTCTGTTATGAACCTTTTTTTATAAACAATAAGGTGTTTGAAAAAAAATTACTCTAAAAACGAGCTCTTAATATCAATTTTAAGGTTTGCCTCAATCAATTTTTTCATTCTTCACAGATTTTTTTTTAAACTTTATGTGATTCTAATAGATTTGAATTGGATTTGAATATCTTCATCTATACTAATATATAAAATTGAAGAGTTTATTTGTTTGGTCAAACAGATTATTAATTCTTAGCCAAATAAATACGGTTTTTAATGAACTTTGGTAAGATGATAAATAACAATCTGAGTCATTAAATAGAATACTTTTTTTTCGGGAAAATGTTTCATTTTCCCGGGAAATTGAAAAACGGGTTGGAGCAAAAATTATGCATAAACCAGTGATTCCCAAACTATGTGTCGCGACACACTTGTTTCACAGAGATTCCAAAGCTTCCAAAGTGTGTCACAAAATTTTCAAAAAATATTCAAATTTGCTAGGGTTTTTGAGTATTACATTTATTTTAGTAAAATTTGTATCTACGAGAGCGTAAGCCCTAACGTCTATTTTATTTTAAATCTAGTTGCATTAACCAGCTTTTAAAATTCATACATTGGTGTAAACAGGTGTGCCGCGAAAATTCTTGATTTTTTTTACTGTCGTGAGCCAAAAAGTTTAGGAATCACTGGCATAAACTATATATTTTTAGTTGAAAATGGATTTTGGTAATATTTAAGTATTTATGATGTTAGCTAACTATGCGAATTATTATCTAGAATACGTTTTATTTCGGAAAAATTTATCATTTCTCTTTTCAACGGGATACTGGTTCAAAGAAAAATCATGCTGAAACTAAACGTATTTAGCTGATTATAATGTTTAATAGTAATAACTGGTAAGGTCCTGAACGCAAAAAATAATTTTCTTATCCTACAATCTTATTTTTATCCAGAAAAAATGTACGGTTCCCGTAGGATAGATATGTTTTTATGTTTTACAGGGCAAAAGATTACCATAATTTCTTACAATGTGATGGTTAATTAAGAGTCAGAGAATAAATAAAGGCTACCTTTTATGTCAGAATATAGCACGGTTCCCGTAGGATAGGATAAGAATTGTATCTTTCAGGAACTGAGTATTTAAAAGAAGTTTCGTAAAAGTTCATGAATAAGCGTTTTAACGAATTTTCGTCAAGAAGGATTGGTCTACCTTTTATCCAGGAAAAATGTACGGGCCCCGTGGGATAGATACATTTTTTTTTTCATAGAACAAAAAATCAACATAATTGTACTCTTTCCGTGGGATAACAAGACAATTGTATCTTACAGGAACCATGTATTTAATAGAAGTTTAGTTAAAGTACGTGAAATAGAGTTCTAGCGCATTATCCTCAAGAAGGCCTGATCTCTTTTTTATCCAGGAAAAATGTACCACTCCCGTGGGATAGATATGTTTTTGTTTTTCACAGAGCATAAGATTTACATTATTTTTTGCAATAGGGTAGTTGAGGGGTCAGAGAATAATATAGATTATTTCTTTTGTTCGAATAATACACAGTTCTCAAAAGATACCATAACAATTGTACTTATCCTGCAGGAATCGTATTTTACTTGGTGAAATAGCGTTTTAACATAATAACTCCAAAAAGTTGAAATAAAAATGACAATTTTAACTGCAACATGATTTTTAATTTAACATCCGTTAACGTCGATAAATCAATAATGAAAAATTTTGAACATTGAAGCTTCTTTCATTGTTAATTTTCGAATGTCTATAATTTTTAGAAATAAGACTTATTGTGTTAAATTTTATTTCAGCAGTCAACAATTACTCCACTTACTTAACTTTTTGAACTTTTGAAAAATTTGAACATGGCGAAAAACTCAATTAATTAGCCTTTTTCCTGGGAAAAGAAGATTGAAAAAGAAAGCAGCACCAGTGGGGAGGTACATATGTTTTGAGTTTTCTATTTACAACAACGTCAAACGTACGTCTTATTATTATTAGAACAAATAAATGTTGCAAGCCATCGTTTTAAAACCCGGACAAGATGATTTGATTGATTGCACTTTTGCTAATTTCAATTTCGCTCCAGGTACATAATCTCCCCTAATTCCATTATAATTCTATACGTTTGACAATGTTGTCAATAGAGAATTCAAAACATATGTACCTTCGCCCCGGTGCTGCCCCTAGCGGATCTTTTTTAAATCTTCCCAGGAAAAAGGCTAATTGTATAATACATTCTACATTTTCAAATTGTATTGCTACTTAAGGAACACAAGTATAGGTACCTATTTTATAATATTCATAAAAACGCATAGAACATATAAAATAGCTCTTCTAGATAGCTATAAGGAATCTCTTCCTAGAAAAGTAGTTTATCGTATTCTCATAAGCTTTCTATGAATCAAATACCTAGAAATATCTATCTATCTTTTTGTTAAAATAGCAGAATTTTTTATTTTTGGAATGAAGGTTTCTTTTATTCAAGATTAATTTAGATACGCTCAGCGAAGCGGGCGGGGACCAGCTAGTATTATATAAGTGGACTTGAACTATTTTTAATAACTACATAATATGAAATTTTATGACTTACTGTTGTACTTGATGGCTACAATTAGCAGAAGTCAAATCAACGATTAAACGTAATTTTTTCGTCGCATGTTGAACATATTGACGCTTGAATTGCCGTTCTTTGGCTTTATTAGTCCACGTTAAACGTTCATAAAGATAGAGAGAACCATAAATAATTCCGGTAACAGCAATAACTCGCCAACCAACAGTTTTTAACATCTAAATAAAAATAATATTTAAGAAACTAAAGAAAAGTTCAAGTTGATCAAAGTTACAAATCCAGCCAATAGAAGTCCTCCAATCGTTCCTTGGCTGCCCATTGACGACAAAGCTACTCGAGATAGAAAAGACCAGTCCTCCGGATTGATAGAATTAAGCAGTGACGAATGTTCCGGTTCGATTTCCGTGGGTGACATAATTGGTAACGAGTTTTGAATCGGATGATATGGTCTATTATTCGGATATATACATTTTTTCTTTCCGTTTTTCCGATTTCCAGCGAATCGCTGAATCATTGCCATCAATCCCCATGAAAATTTAAATTCTAGATCCTCGTGAAAATCGGCGCATAAATTATCACAATTCAAACGATAAAGAATTTCGAAAGGTTCACGCCGTGGTAACACAGTTACTAGCATCCGTTTATTTTTCTCCGGCAATAATTTTTCCATTCGCTCAATCATTTCCCGTTGGCTACTGTCTATGTTCATGGCTAGTGCTGTTGAGAGCCGAGCTCGAAGATTAGAACCCAGGCCATTTTCAACGTGAAGATGAAGTTCTTTTTTGTAAACGTTTAGAACGAGTGGTTCAGTATGAAATGGTAGACTGAATTCATCGACCAAAGACGATAAACGGCGAATTTCTTCACTTAGTGCGGTCGAAACGCGTTGTTCAACATCATCGACCATTTGCCGAATTTTATCTTTCATTTCGTGCGTAACTAACAACAATTGTTGTTCTGTATAGTTTAATTTTTCGTGGACACTTTTCTTATACGTTAATTTTTCATCTTTTAAACTTTGAGCTGCCTCATAAATCGTATCTAAAACAGCTCGGATTTCTCTGTAAATAAAAAAAAAAAAATTAATTCTAAGACATATGCACTAGGACAGTATTTCCCAACGTGGGGCCTACACGTTTCCCCACAGAAGAGAAATTGGATTTCTCAAGGGGACAATTAAAAAATGAATTAACTAGAATGTAGTTTTCCCAATATGGAGATTCTTAGTTGTCTCTCGGATTTAGTAAACGTCCAGTATGGAGTGTAAATAGCTCCTCCATTCCTTCTCTTTTCTACCTAGAGTTCATAATTTAATCTACTTAGTTAACTATTAAAAATTAGACATAGGGGAGGCCCGGGCAAAAAAAGCCAGCCGTTCTGCCAACGCTTTTTAAATGTCTGATATCTTTTAAGGTTTTCATTTTGATGATATGCTGTAAAGGGCAATCATGATACGATGGGTATGATGATAAAAATTTTTTCTATTATATTGATGTTGCAATATTTTATTAGAAATCATTTTTTTTTTTAAATAAAAAAAAATAGTTTTTCCAGGATTTTTTTAGCCAACCCATTTTTAATATATTTTCTAATATACTAAATTCATGATAAAATATGTTTCATTCTATTATCAACTCGGTGAAGGTCGATGTAGGTTCGGATCTTAGACTATAATTTAAATAGTCTGTCCAGAATTTTTTAAGGCTACCCATTTTTAATATACTAAATTCATGATAAAATATGTTTCATTCTATTATCATTCAAAACGAAATTAGACGTTCGTTTGCTTTAGTGATAAAAAAATCGTTTTGCGTGTTTTTATTGTGATTTTCGACCAGATTTGTATTAATTTCAATGGTAATAACCTCTTCTCTTATTAGAAACGAAAAGGCTACGAAATTCCAGAAGATTGATAGTAAAACAACTACAATATCAAAGTTAGATGGTAACAAGAAACGAAAAGGAAAACTATCTGGAAAATAAAAAATGTCAAGAAGAGGTAAGAAATTTAGGAAACGGAAAAGTTTAAAAAAAAAAAAACAAAAAAAAAAAAAAAAAAAACAATGTTTGTGTCTGGTCTGCACGGAAAAGTATGTGAAATCGCCGGTAAGAGACGGGATGCAAAGCTCGGAGTGCCACCGTTAGGCATATGAAAATTACCCGACCGAGCAAGGCAAAGCGAATAATTGAAGAGTTTTTATTTTAGTTTTAGTTAGATATGAAAATGTTCAAATTTGTTCTTTGTGTTTTTATATATTCAAAGGTGATTATATATCAAGGTTATTAGATACATAAGGTATGCTCACTTGACTAGGCGGCGTTTCTTTGATCTCTGAAAATGACGTCACCGGATTAATGTTTCTGATAGAAGCCAGTAGAGGCGTTAAAGGCCATTAGCTATCGTTGATTTGTGGGGGATTTTACCTGGTGACTGCATTTGGTTGGCACTACTATATTTAATAAAATATGCTTTTTATTTAGGTTATATTAAATCCTTTGAACAACAAATTTAAATTTTAATATGTCAATAATTAATTTTTATGAACATAATAAATGTTAATTTGATTTTTCTCTGTTATTTTATTTTAATTGAATAATGAAGACATATTAATTCTTCTAGAATCTATATTTTACTGAGCTATAAATTTTGAATTCCCGCGTCAGTCAACAAACCAGTGTTTTGATATGATATATCATCATTATCCAATTTAAATAAAGTAATAAAGAAAAATCAAATTAATATTTATTATGTTCATAAAAATTAACTATTAACATAGTAAAACTTATTTTTTTTTTTGTGAAAAGAAGCCCACCTTTTTTAACTAGATAAATCTAGAAAGATTACAAATAAAAAGGAATATAAACAATATTGCTAAAAAAGTTTAAAATAAAATAAAGTGTATAAAAAAAGTTTTATTTTGAACTTTAACTGAGCAAAATGAAACGAAATGAAATTTCAAACTATAGAGCGTAATAAGAACCTTGCGCAGTAAGAACAATAGTAGTGATAAGAACCAATTATAGCAGATATCTAATGGTTCTGTCAGAAATCTTAATCCAATGACGTCAGAGAAAAGTAATAACCTTGAAAGTGAGCACCCCTTGATTATATATGCCATACAAAAAAAAATTAACTGTGTTCTTAAATTGATTATGTGTTTATTTTTCAATTTTCCTTAGCTCATCCGCTTTACCCGGGCTTCCCCTACATATCTAACATAAGCCATAGGGGACATTTTAATTTTTAAAAGCTAAGGTGGAGCATTTTTTGTTTTTCTTTTGTCCAAAAATTGATAGTATTTATTAAAATCAATTTTTTTTACACTTCCCCCCTTTATAGATACATAGTGCAATATACTTACGAAGCAATGTTTTTTCCTCGTTGTGAATGTTGTTCGAACTTCGTTTTGACCGCACTTTTCGAAATACATTCTTCGAATTTCCTCTCGAAATCTTGAAATTCGAAATATCGAGTTTGAAATCCTTCCACCAAAGGTGTATGCGATCCTTGCCCCTGTTCCTGGAGACGAGCTTGCAACGCTTCTTTAGCAGAAATGAAGAATATCCTATCTTCGGCTTCTTTGTTATGACAAACTTTCAACTCTTTCACTAGGAAATCAATAGCGCGTTCTTGATGCTGTCGCCGAACCTAAAAATTGATGAAATTATAAAAAAATTATAAATGCTCACTGGTTGTGTGTAGCAATTAGTGCATGCAAAAGCACTAAAATATGAATAGACGTACCTCTTCTTGTTCATTAGTAAGCTAGCGATAACATTTAGAAAATTGTTACTGTGAATTTAAATATTTCTAACTAGAAGATTTACATACTGAAAGCAGTTATGAAAAATGAAAATTTATTCATGAAAATGTGTTAAAAAAGCGTTCCCTTAACATAAAAAATGATATTTGAATGGAATCAATTTGAACCCTTAATGTTTTATGATAATGCTTTGCAAATGGCATTTTCGATGCTTTCAATATGTTTTACTTTTGAATACAAAAAAATTACCTGGTCCAAGTACTCGGGCTCTGAAGCAGACGCATCCCAACGATTGTTTAGAATAAAAATATTAGGCTTGGATAGCTTTGTTGAAACTTTATGAAAGAAATTTTTTTCCTAGAAAGAAAAAACTTAGTTAATGTCTATTCAGAATCAAGTTTCAACTGGCAAGTTCAAGAATCAAAGTAGTTATTGTTTGAAACGAGAAAGGGTCTAGCCCAATAGCCATAAGGAAAGTAATCGCATTTTTAAAAAAAGGTGTCACTTTAAAGGTTGATGTAAAAAACCACCCTCAAAAAATAAAAATATTATTTTTCATCATTTATAGATTTACAAAAATTCTGGAAAAAATATATATTATGCGTTTTACGCATATCTCCTACTGTTTTTATTTCATGAAAAAATCTTTAATAGTTTTCTAGAAAATTAATTTTTACGTTTGCGGTAGTTTCCCCCGTAACTCCAATACAAGTGGGGGTAGCGGGTTAAAATTGTGCGACAATAAGTTTTTCATGAAGAGGAATCAGCACACGGAAGCATTTTTCAAAAACCGCCTGGGGCACTTTCTTTATGGCTATCGGGCTAGAGTCTAGACCCTTTATGAGATATGTCGTGAAGTGACAATTGTCGTCTCACTTGACCAGTGACACTTTTTATAAATTAGACCCGAATATTTATTTATTTCTGAGCCAAATTTTACTTCTCACCAGTGTTGAGTGGGAGAAAGGGGTGTGAGGGTCGGAAAGGGTCTAGCCGAATAAGCCTATCTCAGCGGGCCCAGGCTGTTTTTTAGCTTGCCGTATATTTTGTTCGCCTCCACATATACCTCTAAGTAGGAGTAGTTAGTATACTCGATATTAGACCGCTACCCCTTCTATTATCGGAGCTAGAAGAGTTACAACCCTTAACTTAAAATTTTTTTTTCTCCGAAACTAATAAAGATACCAAAACAAATTTTTCAAAATAACGTTTAAATTAATAAATTCTATATTCTGCATTTTTTTTTGTGCTCAAATCAAAAATTTAAGTAGTAAAAAAAAAGAAAGATTTAAGAAGCTGTTTTTATACCTCCCTTTTAGTTGACACCTACCAAAAAAATAAAATTTATTCAACTATCAAGTACCTAATTGCCACAAAAATTTCGAGAAAATTGTTCGTAGTTCTATTTAAAAAAAACAACAAATACCTACATAAAAAAATATTTTTTTAAAATTCCTTAATGAGTTTTGTATTATAAAAATCAAATTTTAAAAAATAAAACAGAAAATATATAAAAAATATCCGTGAAATATCGCGAAACAGTCGCCGAAGACACTTCGAATTGATCCACTATTGACGATTGCATGGCATTCGAAATACGTATTTGGAGATACGTCGTAATGGTTTGCATTTTTTTTTTGTTTGGTTTTACATTTATTTTTTGCTTAGGTTTATATTTTAATAGGTATTTTTTTTTTTGTAAATATAATTGTAAAATTTTTTCTAATAGAATAATTTAAGTTAAATACAGAATATAGAATTCATTAATTTAAATGTTATTTAGAAAATTTCTTCCGTTATCTTTATTAGTTTCGGAGAAAAAAGAATTTAAGTTAAAGGTTGTAACCCTTCTAGCTCCGATAATAGAAGAGGTAGCGGTCTAATATCGAGTATACTAACTACTCCTACCTAGAGGTGGATATGTGGAGGCGAACAAAATATACGGCAGGCTAAAAAACAGCCTGGGCCCGCTGAGATAGGCTTATTCGGCTAGACCCTTTACAAAAAATGCCTCACGTAATTAAGAGACACCCCCTTATAAAATGTAAAATCAATGGTTTTGTATCAAATTCCGCTCTAAGGCAACCCAAAATTGAATTTCATAAGTTGATGCTTAATGTAATATTCGATTTTTTTTCCTGATAAAAATAAAACCGTACATTGTACGATTCAAATAATTTGCAGTATAAGACTATGTTAACCTTTTTCCATTTTGTGCATGCTTTATGGCACACAATGCACAGTTTTATTTTTATCGGCAACAAATCTACTGGGTGATAAATTTTTAGTACGTATTGATTAAACTTACCGTCACCATTAAAGTGGACTCCGCGTTGGCAACCAAAACGAAAACATCCGCATCCAGACAGTGTTTATCAATCCATTCATCCAAATTAGGCGTAACATCAACTCCTGGTGAATCTACGAACACGACATCGTCTCGTAGCAATGAGCATTTGTCTCTAGGCCAATATATTCGAACCAATTGGCTCTCGTTTAACTTTTCCTTGCACAATGCATGTGCCAGCTGCCCTACAGACTTAACATTCTGTTTTTCAGTACTATCTTCGGTAACTAAATAAGCCTCCTGAGTATCAGAGCCTTCGACTTGTAAAAAACAATTGGTCGTATGCCCAATTCCTGAAGGCAATATCTTATCGCGTAACATAGCATTGATCACTGTACTCTTTCCATTGCTGGTACGGCCAAAAAACGCCACTTTCATATGGTCCCGTTTCAGTACATCTCTTATTCCTTGAACCTTAAGAATGAAACCTTCAATTTCTAGTGCTTGACTTTCAGTAACAATATTTTTCGATTCCTTCAAATCTAAAATATAATATACCATGTGTAGATGTTATATTGGCGTCTTTAAAAGTTTCTTACTGTGCATAAAGGAAACGGTGTCTTTGACATAGTCTTCGATTTCGATGAAAATATCATTGATCTTCTTTTTGGCTCGAACGAAAATCTGAAGTGGAGAAGCATCGTGCGAATTTCGCAGAGATGGTACAACATTGGGCAGGGGCATCGATCGATTATGGGGCCCATCGCCAGCCATTAGTGATAACGTTCGATTCACATACGCAGCCATGGAGGGAATATATATTTGTAATTATTGCAACTAAATTGGGAAATACAACAACTACAACGTGATAGTACAACGCCTTAGTCTAGCTAATTGTGATGCGTTGAATGCTGATGAACGTGCAGCATGCAGGTGAAAACTGAAACAATAAAAAAATAAATATAATAATCAATCTTGTAAAACGTAATTCAACATAGGACCCGTTGCTTTTAATTACGCAATAATTAAGGAAAATGCGTCTTATTTCTAAACCAAAAAAATCTATACAACATGCACATGAATGACAAAAAAAGCTTTTAAAGCTCAAAAATAAAAAATCAACCTTCTGATTTCGAGTCATTTTTTCAATCCGCGCCGTCACGAAATTAATTTAACTTGATATTCTGACATTGTTTGGTTATCTAATTTAAAATATCTAAATACAGAAAAAATATACCTTAAATAATATATTGAATAAATAAAATAGATATTGTGATAAAGATATGATAAATATTTCTTGTGTAGACAAATAAAAATAAATTGAATGTAATAAATGTTAAAAGTGACTTTTGACGTCAAACTTACTTCCTGATGTTTTATGTTCGTGCCATCATTGCTTAGATATAATTCATTATAATTGATGGAAATATTGAAGATATAAATTATGCCGATATTAATTGTTTAATTTATATCCAATAATTATTTTTGACGTGATTTAATTACGTAATTATTTACATATATTTCAATCATTCTATGTTCTCCATGTTCTTCTCCACCATTTAAAAGTGCAAGGAACACAAGCGAACGGTACCGAACGGTATCTGATCAATGATATTTTTTTTGAAAATAGTCTAAGTCAGCGGACGGGGACGTCGGGGAACCGGGGTAAATTACCCCAAATGGGGTAAAAATGAAATTTTCGGGAGTAACAAGGGAATTTTCTCTACTTTTCTGTTTTATAAACGTTTTAAGTAGTACTAGCTGATATCCGCGACGTTGTCTGCGTAGTTTATTCATTATTATGTTAAGAAAAAATTTAATTTACAGAGGAGAAACATTTAGACAACTGAAAGCAAAAATATATTAAAAATAACCGGAACGAACTTAGCGAAGAACATTTTTAACGTTTTTGCCAAAAAATTGCTCCTTCAGAATCCCCTATTGCTCCAAGTGGATAGTTATTTGTTAATTAATAATTAATTTTGCAAAAATTTGTAAACTCGAAAATAAAAATTAAAAATAATCCTAAATAATCACTTTTAAATTTTTTTTCAAAAAATTGTTCCTTTAATGCTCTTTCCGGATCGGCAATTGCTCCAGGTGTATAGTTAATTAGTAATTCAGTTTTTAAATTATTCATGTTTATAAGATCCAACGACAGTTGATGACGCCAAAGTATAACAATACATGTATAAATAGTTAAAAAAAAATTATTATTTAAAATATTACAAAAATTTGATCAATTATTTGCATAATGCAAAGAGCAGATAGAGCTTAAAAAAAAACAAAAATATCAATTAAATATTATTTTGGGTCTTATAGCGATTTTAATTCTTGTTTGAAATTTTTTTAAAAATTTAATTATTAATTAACTATACACCTGGAGCAATTGCGGTTCCGGAAATAACATTTAAGAAGCAATTTTTGTGTCATATAATTTAATTTAAAAAAAAATGTTTCTCGCTAACTTAACTTTTTCTGGTTAAAAAATATATGCAATAATAAAAGAAAGGGAGTGTTGAAATGTAATGTGATTATTGTAACGGTTGTAACTTAAAAATGTATTTTGAATTTGTATTTACAGTAAAATATAAAAAAACCCTAAAAGAAAATTTAAAAAAAAGCTTCAAAAAATATTTTAAATACAGAAAAATATAAAATTCAAAAAATATTTTATTTGTTTTAATATCTCGCTTAGCTCCATGAAGTCGGACCGCGTACGCTCTAATATGAAATAATCATTAGGCAGTGGAAGTAGAAACATTCTCCATGCGCAGACATAACTCCGTTTGCCCCACTCTATCAAAGCAACGAAAAAACAAAGAAAGCATACGCCGTCTGCTTGTAAAAATCGCATTTTTAAAACTTTAATTACTTTGTTTTTAATGAAGATATCGTGATAGTTCTTTTTTTAGATTAAGATCAAGTATATAAGAATTAAAATTAAAAAAAATGATTAAAATCTACCCAGTAGTTTTTGAGTTAAAAACGTTGGAAAACAGCTTTCATTTTATGTATATAGATTTTTATAAACCATTATTTAAACTTAAATCAAAAACCCCCAATTTTGAAGTCATTATGTTAAACATGAAACAACATCATTTTTCCAAAACCTGAAGGGGAAAGTATTCAATTAATTTTTGTTTTGTTTATTCTTTACATATTTATCTATTACATATGTAAGATACTTACTGTTTTCATACAACTTTTGTATTTTGCGTGTAAATTAATGCAATAAATAGTGTTTAATTTATATTTACATTGGTTGCCTCTTTTTAAAAATGAGGAGTTAATATATCGACTTAGGCAAAAATATTTTCGAGTAATGGTTAAAAATGTTCCCCGACCGCTGGTCTAAGTAAATGTTATATTCTCATATAGTCTCATAATGCACGTATCAATATAGTAAAAAAGTATATAGTAAAAAAAAACCTGTGTAATACACACTTTAACACGAAATTTAATTAGCACGAAATAATACTGTGATCTCAAGAAAATAATTTTATAACTTTTTTTCCTTTTAAAGATAACAAAAAAAATTTTTTTTTTGGTGCTTTAAGTCGCTTTAACATCTAAGAGCATATCACGACTTTAAAAGCACAGAGAATTTCTGTTGGTCAATGCAAAAATTTATTGACACCCAAAAATAGAAGGTTTTCGAAGAAGGCGGTGTTAATCCACATTTTTGAGCAATAAGTTGACACCTTCATTTTTGCAAAAACTAGAGGAATTTTAATAAATAAATACGCATTTAGATGTATATAATATCGTACTATTTTATTTAAATAACAACTATCAGAGCCATCGAATTATATGATAATTCTTCTTTCCTGTTCGGACTAAAGTAACATTTGATGGTAAAATATGGATCCCTGGAACTAACACTTCATTAATATTAGCCATTCTTTGGTCGTTGATATAAAAGCCTCCGGCTTCGATAATTCGTAAGGCATCACCTAGAAACATTTCTTAATCAGTAAGTACTTTTAAAATGTATTGAAATACTAACGTTCTTTGCTGAAACATTTCGCCTTCATTGCTAATTCATATATAGTTAATCCTTCTTCAAATATTAAATCAACTCTTCGTGCTCCTTCAAATGCCTGTTCTAGTTCGTTGATATTTAAACTTGTTAAGATTGATTCTTTTGATTTGTTCGTGTATAAGGCGTCGGTAACTTTCTCTGCACTTTTTAGTCCTTTTTCTAGATTTAATTTTTATTAATAAATATTAATTTGAAAGATTTTTTTGTATCATTTTTTGTGACATTTAATACGAAAACGTTTAAAACGGTTCCGTTCGTTTCATTACAACTATTTACCAGTAGTTTTATAACCACTGAATATTAGTGGTTCTGATCCAATGGTCAAGGATCTTGCATCAGATAGTGTCCACCTAGCTGTTAGCCAGTTTTAGAACATGGGTATATTTTTTTTTTCTTATTCAAAGAGTGATTTTTTTTTCATCTTAAAAATGTATAGAATCATAATAGTATTCCACCAAACTTCATCTTAAGCGTTTTCGTATTAAACGTTTTTTAAATATGCAGTAGTTACCTCCGTGGACTAATAATGTTACTTGTTGAGCTAAAGCAATAAGACCAACTCTTTCTTCTGGTTCTTGTTTCGTTTTGGCTTCTAAATGATCTAGCTCTGGTTGTGTTAAAAATGTGAATAATTTTAAAAGCCGTAAACAATCAGAATCTTTTTGTCGTATCCAATACTGATATAGAGCAAATGGAGAAGTAAGTTCTGGATTCAACCAAATTGCGTTTCCGGCTGACTTTCCTAATTTTTCACCCCCCTCGGTCGTAATCAATGGTACAGTCAACCCTTCAAAACCAAATCTAGTCATGCAAATTTTTTTTTATAAATCTAACAGCTTTACCATACGTTCGTGTATCTACGAATTTTCCAATTAAATCATGGCCAGCTTTGATATTTCCTAATTGATCAGATCCTCCAATCTAAAATTTCATAGTAATTCATAATAGTAGCAGATCCGTACTTACATCGAACTTCACCGAGTTGATAATAGAATGAAACATATTTTATCATGAATTTAGTATATAAGAAAATATATTAAAAATGGGTTGGCTAAAAAAATTCCGGGACAGACTATTTGTAATTGTTTAAAAAAAAAATGATTTTTAATAAAATATTACAGCATCAAGATAATAGAAAAAATTTTATATCATCACAGGTGACTGAGATGTTGAGTCCTTTATTATTATACAGTATACTTACCTTGGATCTTTCTGTCACACAATAGGGTACATGACAGTAAGAAAGAATTAACAAAATTTGTTATTTAGATGGTAGATTTACGTGTAAGGATTAAGAAAATCACGCTTATTGAAGTAATATTGAAAGTTTTATTATTTAAATTAATAAAATAAAAGTCTTAAAATTCAAACATTTGTCACGTGATACTAAACGCAAATCAGAGCTCGTGACGTCGGCGCTCTGTCGGCTCCAGTCGGCTCTGTCAATTGAAACGACCGAACCCACTGACAGCTACAAACCATCAGTTCGCGTCTCTATTTTGTGTTCAGTAAGATTTGTTGGCTACCCAACTTATCAAACTTGTCGCTTTGTTGTGACATATGAAAGAGAGCGTGTGGCTATATTTACCGCGCCCTGACGTCACAGAAGCCGCCATGTCATTTATCGGCGTTTTGGCGCGAATATAAAATTGTATATAGGAAAATGGAAAATTTTAGGAAATTAACTTCATTTTTAAAAAAATATTGCACTTTTGGGCTGTTGTGAGTGCATACGAACAATAATAACCAGGTTAAAAAAAATTGTCATGTACCCTATTCCACCAAAATTTTTTCTTTTATTTTGATGTTGCAATATTTTATAAAAAATAATTAAAATAGTCTGTCCAGAATTTTTTAAGGCAACCATTTTTAATATATTTTCTAATATACTAAATTCATGATAAAATATGTTTCATTCTATTATCAACTCGGTGAAGGTCGATGTAGATTCGGATCTTAGACTATAATTGATATCAGATTAATGTACACGCGTAAGAAGTGAAACTTTAGTAGATTCGAGAATACATAAGCCAAAAATGTTGTTTCTAATATTTTTTTATAAAAAGAATGACAAAAAAATTTTCCCCAAGATATTAAGATTGATCTTTCCGAATGCTATGAGTTACTCGCAACCCGTAACGTGTAACACATACGTTGTAACTCACAACATTTAAATTTCTTACTGTACTTTTGTTTTCTTACCATACCCAAAGAGGTTTCACTTCAAAAAAAAATTTACCTGAAATCGACAATCGTGGTTTTTTAATAAATACAACCAGTCGTATGCTTGAAAAATTTGGTATAAAAATTCAGCACAGCTCATCCCCTGGGGTGAAGCTAATCGATCTCGAACGCTTGTACGACTAAGCATAGCTCCCATTCGAAATTGTCGAGCTATATTTCCAACAAATTCGACTGAACTCATCTCATTGTACCAATCTTCATTATTTAATATTCTAAAATGGCAAAAAAACTATTAAAATAAAAAATATTTTTTTTTAAACATAAAGATCACACTATTGTTATTTAAATTCTACAATACTCATTTGTAGTAATGGCAAAGCCGATTTTTTATCTAAATCTAAAAAATTACTATAAGTTGGTTCCAAACGACCATGTTATCGTACGCTGAACTATCCCCGAAATGCTTTAGACCGAGGATACATTCGAATTTAATGAATAGTCCCTAGCGGATTTCACGGTGTGTTACGGTGTAAATGCATTTTACACTAAGTATACACAGGAATAAGAGGCCATCCATAAATTACGTCACACAAATTTCCTGATTTTTGACCCCCTCCCCGGCCTTGTCACATTTGTGAGACCCACCCCTCCTTAGTGTGACGTCACATATTTTACATCTACAAATAATTATTGAATTAAAACAGCAGTTTTAAAGTTTGTTTTATTTCAATTTAAATGATTTTTTAATAAAATTACTTCAAATCAAACATTTCAAAAAATAAAAACAATATCACCGCTAGGCACGGTGCAGCATTTAACGGCATTTATCAAAGGGCAATACTATCGGCGCGTAACACTACACCGAGAAAAAAATTTTCTTCGGGCAATTAAATCTAAATATTAAATATTTGATTGGCAATGGGCTATCAAGAGAATTTTTATCTCAGTGTATTAGAGCGAGTGGCCGACAAAAATTTGAATCTTGTTTCTACAGGTAGTGTTGCAAATGTTTTTGAGATTTTCGTTAATAGTTCAAAGTTCGTGTTTTACTGTTAAGTAAAGCATCTAACTTATGTTAGATTAAAATAGGTTTTGAAACATGACGTCACGAAATTTAAGACCCCTTCCACCCTCTTTTTACACTTCGTCTACCCCTCCCTCTCCCTTAATGTGTGACGTAATTTATGGCCCCTTATACCCGAATAGCACGTTGTAAAAGACGTACTCAGACTAGCACAGTTTTCAGTTCTTTTTTTTTTTAGCTTAGAAGTTATCAATCTGCTTAAATTTTTTTTTAAAAATCCCATTCAGAAAAATAACTTTTTTATAATTTCTGGTGCAAAAAAACAAAAAATTTTGAACATCTTAAAAAGAACATTAGTATTTAAATTAATTACTTTAAAGGTCTTAAGTCATCTTTATGTCCTTGTTGCTTCCAAATAAATTCTTCATGATTTTCAAAAATTCTACGAATATTGTCTTCTATTAGTTTTGAATTATTCTCGGAATCTTTCTTATTAAGTTCCGGACGATCAGTAGTTCGCCCACTGGGATCTCCAACTTGTGCTGTAGCCCCTCCAACCTTCAACGAAGAAAATAATCCTTAAGAAGGCTTAAAAAAACTACTTTTATAACTATATACCAAAGCTACAACTTGATGCCCGGCTCGTTGAAAATGCAACAACGATATCAAAACTAACAAATTTCCCACATGCAAACTTTTAGCAGTTGGATCAAACCCAGCATAAACAGTCTGCGGGCCCGAATTTAAAAGATCTGTGATTTCCTGGCTATGGAACAAATTTTAAAAAAATTAAATTTTTTCTAGAGGTTATGAAGACAAAAATTTAAAGCACCTGGCTGTGTCTGGAAATAAATTTTCAAAGATTCCCCGGTGGTGTAACTTAAGAACATTTCTATTAGTATAAAGCCGAACATTTTTAATTTGGGGCGTTATTTTAATAATTTTACTAAAAAGCATTTTTTCACTAGCATGAATGGATGATAAACTAAGTACGCCACTGATTGGAAATCAGCAGAGTCTAACAAATTGACTTTTTGCATTTATTTTTGAATGTGATAAAAATGTCTCACGTGAAAAATTTAAAAAAGGGTTAATGAATGACGTGGATTTTTGATTTTCAATTTTCATCCTAAAAAAATCATTGAATTTTAAAATTTTCCAAGTTTTCATAACCTTAATAATTCAAATGTCAGTTTGAAGTTTCATAAGGTTTCAATTGGATGCGATCGATTCTTGTATTGAGGAAGTTTGGGACACGTTTGCAAATCGTAATTTCCTTTTTAGGCTTCCAAAACTGTTTGACAAATCGTAACGAAGTGAACGTGCATTGACTTGTAAAGAGAATGATGTGGGAATTAAATTTGTTATGTCCGATTTAAAAACGAATGAAGATTCTAGTCGATCAGATCTTGATTTGATCGACGAGACATCCGAGAACGATGCTTCAAAATTGGACGAAACCGACCAAAACAACAGCGACAATAAGGACAACGTTTCCTTACCATCATATCAATCGACACGTAAAAGACTCATCTATAAAATGCTGGCTATTTTACGCGACCTCTTCATCATAGTGATGTTCCTTTTCTCTACATATGCAGCATTTCAAAATGGGTAAATTCAAGATTAAACCTTCCAAAGTTTATAATACATTTTTGGTTGTCGTAGCGTTTAATGCTGGTTAATATGAGACATGTTTTAATAACCCTTTGCACTCAAGGCTTTCACACAGACAAACCAGCAACTAAGGATAATTTGGACTATATTAGACGAGTACCTTACATATACCCTATAAAATCTACTACGTGTATAAACAATTCAATTGCCTTTCAGTAATTTATTTGAAAATTTACATTGAATACATCAAAATCTATTTAATCTTGGTAATTTCGGCGTTTAGCGTTGAGCTCTTATTTACTCACATGAAAGGGTCTAAAATTCTTTACGTTTTTGTCTATTTTACTGTGTACTGTTATTGATCATTCATACTGATCTAAACGTTGATTTGGAATTTTTTATAATAGTTACCTCCCATTTTAGAACTTTTCTCAGTAGTGACCCTCACGTGGTTTTCCCATGATTTAAAAAAAAAAACCCACGTAGATTTGTAATTATTTTTTGAAAGCTACCCTAGCATAGTTTTTTTCGATTATTATTTTTTTAATAATGCCCACCACATCGTTTTCTGATCATTTTTCAATAGTTTTCTCTCACCTAGTTTTTCAACCCCCTCGTAGTGTTTTGATAGTGACCACCACGTTGTTTGTTTAAACATTTCCCAATAATTGTTTTCACGTTTTAAAACTTCTCTATAATGTCGTCATTAGTATTAAGTCTACAACTGAAATAACTCTACAAATTACTTGGGATTCACTATTGAGAAACTTTTTTGGAGTCACTGTCGAAAAAAGATCGCAAAGCTGTATGGGAGTCTCCATTGAAAAAAAAAACTCTTAAAACTAGAGGAGGAGAGGTAAATTCAGCACAGCTCATCCCCTGGGGTGAAGCGTTTCCGGCTGATTTTCCTAATTTTTCACCCAACTCGGTCGTAATCAATGGTACAGTCAACCCTTCAAAACCAAATCTAGTCAAGCAAATTTTTTTTTATAAATCCATTAACTTTACCATACGTTCGTGTATCTAGAATTTTGCAATTAAATCATGACCAATTTTAATATTTCCTAATTGATCAGATCCTCCTATCTAAAATTTCATGATAATGCATAATAGATACTCCCGTAAACAATTATGGACATATGTTTTAATGTAACCATTATAATATTTTTATAAAAAGAATGACAAAAACTGAAGTTTTTCAATGATAACTATGCAACTTAGTCCGTAACTAAACAAGTAACCCTTAATGTATAATGCATAAGTTGTAACTCAGAACATTTAAATTTCTTAGTGTACTTTTTTTTTCTTACCATACCCAAAGAAGTTTCACTTCAAAAATTTTTTTACCTGAAATTGGCAATCGTGGTTTTTTAATAAATATAAGCAGTCGTATGCTTGAAAAATTTGGTATAAAAATTTAGCACAGTTCATCCCCTGGGATAAAGCTAATCGATTGTATCTTTTTTCAATAGCGACTCTCACCTAGTTTTTTAAACCCCTCGTAATGTTTTGATAGTGACCACCACGTTGTTTGTTTCAACTTTTCCCAATAGTTGTTCCCACATTGAGGGGGGGGGTCTAATAAAAAATATCTAAAATTTATGTGGGGTCACTACCAAAAAAACAGCGCGGATGTCACTATTGGATAGCTACGTGGGTTTCACTATTGAAAAAGCCTTTGAAAAACTACAGGAGGCTACTATTGTAAGTAAATCGGAAAACTACGTGACGGTTTTTAATGATAAAAAATTATGAGGGTTACATAAAAAAATATAGAAAAGTTAGGGTCTCTATTAAAAAAGCTTCTAAAGACTAGAGAGAATAACTACTGCAAAAGTTATGGAAAATTGCGTGAGGGTCACTATTGAAAAAAGATAAGAAAACTTAGTGGGGGTCACTTTCGAAAAAAGGTTGAGCAACCACGTGGAGGTCATTATTAAAAGAGCCTTTAGATACTACAGGAGGTTACGATTGCAAAAAGTTTTGAAAACTAGTCGACAGTCTGTAATAGTAAAACTTAAAAAATTATGTGGAGTTACTTGAAAAAATATCAAAAAATCGTGGGGGTCACAAAAAAAAAACCTAAAGATCTACGTAGAATTATTATTACAAAAAGATTTAAAAACTACCTGGGGGTCTTTAATAATAATTATAACTCTAAAAATTACGAAAGGTCGCTTAAAAAATATCGAAAGTCAGATGGGGGTCACTTAAAAAGTCTCAAAGATACTACGAGGGGGTCACAAAAAAAACTTAAAGACCTACCAGGAATTATTATTGCAAAAAGATTGAAAAACTGCGTGGGAAATGCTTTGTGCTATCGAAAGTCAGTTGGGGGTCACTTAAAAAGTCTCAGATCTACGGGGAAAACTACTGTAAAAATTGCGTGAGGGTCACTATTGAAAAGTGATAAGAAAACTTACTGGGGGTCACTTTCGAAAAAAAGTTGAGCAACCACGTGGAGGTCATTATTAAAAGAGCCTTTAGATACTACAGGAGGTTACGATTGCAAAAAGTTTTGAAAACTATTCGACAGTCTGTAATAGTAAAACTTAAAAAATTATGTGGAGTTACTTGATAAAATATAAAAAAATCGTGGGGTCCCAAAAAAAAAAAAAAAACCTAAAGATCTACGTAGAATTATTATTACAAAAAGATTGAAAAACTACCTGGGGGTCTTTAATAATAATTATAACTCTAAAAATTACGAAGGGTCGCTTAAAAATTAAAAAAAGTCTTTATTAATAAAAATTCTGAAAACTTCAGGAAGATCGCTATTGGAAAAATATAGGAAAACTACGTGGAGGTTACTATTGAGAGTAAAAAGGATATGGGGGTTACTTAGTAAATCTTTATATAACAGTATACGGTAGCATTGGTCAATAGTAACAATATACAAGTAGTACAAAACTAAACAATAATATCATAAATTTTTTTTATAGTGGCCCGAAAATATCACCACCTCCCCGACCACGTCCGTTTTTCCCGAAAGGCTCGTTGGTTACTGACTGGTTTCGAGGCGAAATTGGCCCAGCGGTTCTACGAGGCCTAGAACACGAAGTATCCGTATTTATGTATTACGCTCCCTGGAACGCCGAATGTCAACATTTCCGAAAAGATTTCGACCTAGTTGCAAGTTTCTATTACAAACAAGTTCATTTCTCTGCTATCAACTGCTGGCAACCAGAAAGCCATTGCGATTCAATCCATGGCTCTCAATTGAATGAATGGCCCAAAATCATAGCCCACAAGGGTAGTAAAGTTGTTCCTTATCGAGGTCCATTGACTGCTGCCTATTTAATTCGTTTCATTCGAAATTTAATACATCCCTTAACACGTGTAACCAATACAAATCAATTAATAGAACTGGTTCAAAACTATTACGTAAGAAACAAAAATTTGTTCATCAATTTTAAATACTAATTTAATAAAATGTTTAGTCTGTTTTATATGCCACAGTTCATACAGAATCAGAATATCTATCAATATATCGGACTGCGTTACAGCTGTTACAAGTTGACCCAACAAGAAATTTAGGGGTTGCTGTTACAATAAACTCGTTTCTTCCTCAGCCTGCCATTTCTAATAAATCAGTGATAAGACTAATCACAACCAATGGAACATTGGTAAATTGAATCGATTGAACTTTTCAAGCTTACAGTGATAAGTTGTTATTTTAGCTAATGGTCAATCAGAATTGGACTGTAAATTACATAGTGGATTGGACGTTAAAGCATGTTCATTGGCCGATTGAATGGACCACATTACCAGGGATGAAGAAAAGTACTTTGCTATCAGGGGTGTTACAGCCACATCCAGGACTTTTGTTATTTACGCCGAACAATCCGTTATTACAACGAAATGTAAATTTTGAAATTGTAAGTAATTTAATTTGAATTCTAGAAAATACTCTTTATAGATAAAAAACGCCACAAATTAAATGTCTTAAAGTGAAAATATTTTTAAATCTTCAATTTGGAAGTCCAAGATTTTCATTTTGGGATTTGATGGTCGCTAATGATTAACTATTAAATTGTTAAGAACTCAAATTTAGAGGTCTAATTTCGTCTGTATTTCTGCTGTCTAGAGCCGTGAATTTTAATTCAAAACAATTTTTTTTTTATAAATAAATCATTTTCTTTTAATTCTATCTCTATACACCAAACAATATAGTAACTGATTGACTGACAATCTAGAGACTAAACCAGGAATCGGCAACCATTTTTGACTGCGGATCAAAAGCAACTAATATTTGAGTTTTACACGTTTGGTTCAGTGGTATTTTCAATTTAAAAAAGTTTTTTAGTGAATAATAGGGTATCAGGCGTTTTGATCCCCGGACAAAATATCCCCATGACAACATATCCTCAGACAAAAATATTTGCGATAAAATATTTCATGTAATTTTTTGAGCTCAATAACTAAGATTTTATATTTAATAATTTTTGGTAAAAACGTGTTAAATTGACCCCAAATTATTTATTGAAACAGTGTTAAATTGACCACCATGTGTTCGTATTAAATCCGCAAAAACTGTGTTAATTAATGCCAAAGGGGTCCAGGGGGTCCCCCTGGCTGGGGTTTTGGGCGGAGCCCCCTTCAAAAGAAATTATAGTTATTTGTCAATTATAATCATTCATTGACTGAATGTGTACTTCATGACACCGCAAAGTTTTACAAATAACTAAAATTTTTAACATCAAAATTTTTGTCGTAGCGATATTTTGTCATGAGGATATTTTGTCCGGTGATATTTTGTCGGGGATATTTTGTCTGGGGATCAAAACGCATGAAACCAATAAAAGATACATTATAAATTATATCAAGAAAATAAATACAATACGCTTAAACTTTTTATTTATTTATTATACTATATTATTATACTTTGATGGATCTAAAGAGGGTCACTTACAACTATCAGACGGGTCTTAGTTGCCGACTACTGAACTATACCATTGAAAATAATTGAGGCGTCTAGTATCAAAACGACCAATGTGCATTCTGATTTATTTTTCAGGCCCGCGAAAAACCGTCGTCACTGCAGCTCAACTAAAATAAAATTTATTTTTAAACAGGATATTGTTTGAACCTATGTTTTTTATAGGTAAAGTCCTTTTCAAAAATTAGTTTTATTTTAATTGAGCTGCAGTGACGACGGTTTTTCGCGGGTCTGAAAAATAAATCAGAATGCACATTGGTCGTTTTGATATTAGACGCCTCAATTAAATAATTCGTTATTTCTAAGACGATTAAGACTTCCAATAGATAACGATTTTTCGAAATACTACACTCAAGTAATACAAAGAGGAAATTGTTTGTTAGCATTTTTTGATGTGAATACCCCTAGACTTAAATTATACTACGCAATTCTCAATATTACACAAAAATATTATAGGTGTATTAATTATGGGTTCTCAATATAAACTTCCACCTCCATCCCTCCCTCGATCCAAGGATGATTTTCGGAATATAAACTATTCTATGTCTTTCCTATATAGACCCAAATTATTTCCCTACCAAATTACATCTAAATCGGTTCAGAGGTTTAAGCATGAACAGGTATAATATTAGTATAGATTGTATTAGGTCATATGCTTCCTAATGGTGATTTTGTAGTTTTTCTCTTCATACACAGGGGTTTCTTTTGTAAATTTTACGTGAGTGAAGTTACGGGTATCCACTATTAAATATATAAAAATCTACGAATGATGAGAGTTAACGTCTTAACATAACACGCAAGTATTTAGTAAATCAATTCGATTTTTACTTACGAGCATTGCGTCGTTATTAAAAAAGAAAAGTAGGTAGTTTTATTCAGGTTGAAATATATTTTGTGGATTAACTTTTTCTTATTTTTATTTATTTAAAAAAAGAGATTTCATTAAATCTATAACTTAAGATAGCAGTACATATTGGTACCTACAATCTCCAATGCAACCATTACGATTCATAAATTGTTAAAGCATAGGCAACAACTTATACATGCAAGTACAACACTTGGCATTTTATTAAATTTTTATTTTTTAAATATAATTTCCGGACTTTTTATTATTTCTGTAAAAAAAAATTATAGACATGATCCGTTATTGCCTGTACGAAATGTTATCCTAAAAGTTTCAAGTTGATTCATCAATTTATTGACAAGTTACCATTCTATTTTCGTCCCTTTAGTTTCTTCAGCATTAGAGATATAATAGTTTGTAATTTTCACTAAACTCTCAAACAAATTTTTAAAAATATCAAGTTTGACGCATGATTAAATAAGCTAAAAATAGGAAATTAATAATTATATATTTTTTTATTTTAGCTACGCGCCATTGTATTACAATATTACAATTGTAACAATCACAAAACTGATGTTGATTTCCTTAATACAGTTATTTCAGGAATAAGCCGTAAGTAATTTTTTCCTTGTACTTAATCATTAATATTTTTCATCAAATTGCTTCCTTTCCTTGTAGAAAAAAAGCATCAACTTCAAAAGCTAGAGAAAACCTGTTTTGAAAAAACGAAAAAAACGCATAAATTTCAAACAGCCCCATCGAAATCTTTTATGTTATCCGCTATAAATAACAGTTACTGTGATAAAACTGATATTTTAAACACTTTTAACTCATGTGACCAACGATGTAGTTCAAAAAAATTTGAACAATGTTTAGATATAGACGACAATTTCTATGAATACGAGGAAGAAGATGAACTGAAAATCGTTAGTGAAGACTTATTCACGGACCATTTATCGCCTGAAAATCTATTAAAACAGAAACAGAATGAAGACTGTCGATTTTTAGCGGCAGCAAAAAAGTTTGATAAAATTATGTTTCCACCAGATGTGGACGATATTCAACCAATTTCACAACTTGATGGTCTTGTTTGTAAAACGAATTTAAGCTTGTTGTTAACAGCAATTGATTCAATACGATTTTCGGAATTGGGCAACGCTTTGGGGGTGGATCTATTAAAACAATCTGATAAAACGGCTGTTATTATTGTTGATGCTGTGGTAAGAATTAAATATCGTATTTGCCAAATCGATTAGCTCCAAAAAAAATTTAAAATCCAATTAAAAATTTTTTTTGAAAAAATGGAGTTAACCGATTTAGTAAATGAAAGTTAAACATGAAATCACTTTATTTAATCTAAAATTTTTTAGCGAGAATCACATTATATTATGAACGCGACATTTTCTTATTATAACCTGGCTAATTTCATTATTAATTATACAAATGGTAATTTATATCCGTCGTTTCTATCGCGAATTGAACATCGGGATGCTCCAAAATCTTACGGCAAACGACAAGCGTTTCATAAGGACGAAGAGCTATCGCTTTTAGAGTTAACATCCACAACATTTTTACCAACAGTTACGAAAACGGGAAAATCATTTGTCGTATTGTTCTACAGTACATATTGTGATTTTTGCACAGATGCATCCCGCATACTGTTAACATTAGCGAAAATATTCGCCCCGCTAAAATCCTCATTGGATTTTGTTCGAATTGACGGTGAAACGCATCCTTTACCCTGGCATTTTAACATGCCACAATATCCAACGATTTTATTTTTCCCTGCTCGAAGGTAAAAAATATTGATAGAATTAAAATTTTAATTTTTTTAAATATTTTTTTTTTTTTAGAAAATCAGAAACTCGAGTTTTTCCTCATAACATGATTCGTACAGTTCCAAATTTAATCAATTTTGTATTAGCCAATTTAGAACCACCAACCAATTTACAAGCATTGTGGCTTTTGTGTCATAAAGCTATGGTAATGCAAAAATGTCATACTTAATTTTAATAGAAGTTATTAACTCGTTCTAATTTTTTTATAATTTTTTTCTAGTTTACTGATAATATTCGCTCATGTATGAGCTTCATGCGCGATGAGACCTTGCAAGTTCTTCGTGCGACCGTACGACAATGGCGAAAATTTGGCAAATTTGAAAATCCCAGCGACATATTAAATAAAAATATTGTCCTGCGACGTTTAAAACACTTACGAATGCTGCATTTAAAACTAGGAACATTCGTATCAATAAAAAGTCATACCAATAGTATCAATAAACTATTGAAACGATTAGAAAAACTATGGGTTCCTGAATTAATTAGATGACAATTTTCCAATAGCTTTTTAACATATTGAGATTATTTTCATCTAAGAAGAAAAAAATGGTAATAGGTTTAGAATGTAAATAATGTTTCTTGCAATAAAAAAAAATATTAAAGTTTTGATATATAAAAGAATAACATTCCAATAATGTTGTAATATATTACCAAATATTTAAAAAATATATATAATATATTATTTATTAAAACATAGTCGTTCTTACAATTACCAATATTAATCTCAATGTGGACGAATACAGTATAATATTATATTATTAAGGGATGGTTTTCGTGTAAGTTTTTGGGAAAAATGCTTGAACATGTTCGTAATTCACTTCCTCAAGGGTTGATGGACGCCACGCTGGTTGCTTATCGCAGTCAATATATTTTGCACGAACACCTAAAGAATTAAAATCGTATTTACAAGTACCATTTATAAAATATTTATCCTATATAAAGTTTAGAAATGTCTAGACCAAATATACTTTTTTTGGTTTATTTAAGGTCGTATCAACATGTTTGTTCGCGGATCTGATACTGAACCGATAACGAATCAATCCAAGTGAATTTAGGATTATCGCCAAACACACACACGCTTTTGAACTGATTAAGGGTTATTTTCCCGTGAACGAGTTTGAAAATGTTCCGAAGTAAGACGAAGATTAACGAGAACCCACGAAAATTGTTAATTGAATTTAACGCATGGGAGGGACACTCTTACGAGACGTGAGGTGCCCCTGAATTTTAGTAAGGCGGGTCAAACACAGATGGCGAAACAATATTCAGTCGGTTAGGTAGATAAAATTTCTTCAAATGAATTGTTCCGAACTTCCCGATTGATACCGAGGATTGGCGATGATCAAAAAAATTCGTTTTTATTTTACACTTCTGTCAAGTCCTTCCATAAAGTGCACGCGTTGGTATGTCATTTTAAGAAAAAAATGTTGATTGTGTGAAGTAAAGTCATCGGAAACAAACTATGTATTTGTTTAAATTTATTTCAAGGAGCATAATCACGAAAAAAGGGATGATTGACAAACTTCTCATAAGTTAAGTAAAAAATATTTTATCTTACTAAATTATTTTTCTAAGTTGGTTAAGTAATTTTATATTCCCAGATTTCGTGATAACCAAGATTATGAATGGAATACAGAAGTCATTTTCATCACCAAACTCAATACTCGATAGCAACGAATAACAACTGCTGCGAAACTGGAGAAAAGTAGTAATCATTTTTTTATAATATTTACATTCATGCATTCATTGTAAAATCCCGATCCATTGCCCCTCTAACTAAATTAATCAGTTTATAATAATAACTTTGTTGTAGCAATTTAATTGTTATTATTTCTTATGTATTAGGTGTATTTAATTTTTTTAAATAAAATATTTAACATGTAATAAAAGAATTAATTATTTTAAATTTAAATATAGGTAATAAAAATGAATAAATAATATAAAATTCAAATTACGTGCGCGTGGTTAAAAGTTGGCGACACTAGCGCCCCTATGAATGAACCGCCTTACTAATAGCAAAAAAAAGCACCGCAGTTTAACACGGAGTGTCCCTCCCGTGATTTAACGTTGACAGCAAATGATAGAAATACTAGCCACTTTTTATAAAACTGCGCATGCGTAAGAGAATCGAATTTTTCTTCCTAAAAAAACCCGAGGATCGCTAGAATCAATACTGAATCAGTTACGATTGATAAATTGTGGCTTGTTCAAAGTCCAGTTTCGCTGTCAATATTAAATTCAATTAACAATTTTCGTGGGTTCTCGTTAACCCCCGTCTTACTTCCGAACATTTTCGAGCTCGTTAACGGGAAAATAACCCTTAATCAGTTCATAAGCGTATATGCGTTTGGCGATTATCCTAAATCCACTTGGATTGATTCGTTATCGGTACAGTATCAGATCCGCGAACAAACCTAACTACTATGGTCATTGGCGACCGTCGAATCCGAAAACCCAGAAAAAATATCTGAGGCTTTCATTGGGATTCGACCCAGGACCACTGGCGTATAAGGCAACTATCTAGTTCACCGTTCATCTAAGTGACCTCAAATATACTTATTCAATTTGAATAGGTATTTAAAAAATATATATCCAAAAGGACGTATGAAAGAAAAGGCCTTGAAAAGGTTGAGAACTCAAATTCTGACAAGGAAATTTTAATAAAAAATATTTATTTATTTCTGAATAATTCTCGTCATAGACTAAGTATCAAGAAATAAAGAAAACGCTTGTTTTAGTGTCTTGGGTTTCTAATCATGGCCCTCATCAACGACACACCATTTCTAAAGTTTATTTTCCCTTTTTGCAAAACTTTTCATAGTCTCAAAACAAATATGCAACCTAATCTGACCATTTACAATAATATGACGTCATTAGTATAACTCTATTTGCAAGTACCATTTATAAAATACTTATAGTATAAAACTTGTCTTATTGTAGACCAAATATACTTATTTAATCTGAATAGGTATTTTAAAAAATATATCCAAGAGAATGTATGAAAGAAAAGGCCCTGAAAAGGTTTAGACCTCAAGTTTTGACAAGGCTATTTTTCACAAAAATTATTTATTTTTTGAATAATTATCGTCACAGACTAAGTATCAAGAAAAAGCTATTAAGTATCAAGAAATCAAAAGAACGCTTGTTCTAGTGTTTTTCCCTTTTTGCAAAACTTTTCAGTCTCAAAACAAATATGCAACCTAATCTGGCCATTTACAACAATATGACGTCATTAGTACAACTCGAAGCATCCGTTCGTTTCCGAAATGTTTTCGGAAATTTAAAATTTGCCGCTAGTCAAAACCTTAATACTAACTAAAAAAAAAAAATTGAAAAATTTTTAAATACCAAATTTCATTTTTTGATCATTTTTAAATATACAAAATCCCAATTCAAACGAATTTAAACTCTTTTATAATTCGAGATTTCTAAAGCTTAAACCGATTTTACCTTCAAATAAATCTTTATGGGAAACTGCTATTTGCGACATGTGATATTCCATGTTGAGACAATCTTTTAAATTCATCTTCTTTCCTCGATTCAATGATTCAAGCGTAACTTTTAGCATCAACGGAGACATATACGACATTTCCTGTAGTGTCGTCGCTCCCCATTCAGTTTGGTCCCTTGATAAACGTTCAATGATTTCTTCAATACTTGGCGCACTGAAACACTGATTGATTTGTTCCAAATTGGATCCTATCACCAATTGATCGTTGTCTCGAGGTTCATATCTGCGTAATGTGTTTATTACGTCATCATGGTTTTCACACAATTCTAAATCTTTCTCGAGATCGAAAATTCGACCACTCTCACAAAAATGGGTTGCTAAGTTTAATCGTTGAATATCTCTTCCGTAAATTGGGTGGCCAGTTAGAGCTAAATAACGGCCAATGTCACCACGTAAACGTGGAAGGAAAAATGTTGCACCCATATCAGGGAAAAATCCATATGAACAATGAGGTAGGGAGAAAATTGATTTTTCCGTAACTACACTGTATTCGGAATGAACGCTAAGACCTGCTCCATCTCCCGAAGTCAAACCATTCATTAGAGTTATTATCGGAATTTTATAGTTGGCAATTAGGGCATTAATCGAGTAACTAACTTGAAAAAATTTTTTGGCGTAAAGCTCCCCTTTAAGTTCAGCTTCGATCAAACCTCGAAGATCGTTGCCTCCACAAAACGCCTCCGATCCGGTGCCTTTAATAATAACAAGCGCCTTTGAATCTTGCCATTGTTTGAGAACGGGAAAAATTTGATTGACAACAGAAATACTGAGAGAATTTTGATCTTCGGGTCGATTTAGAACTATTCGACCTTTATTCTGAAATGTTTCGATAAAAACCTCATTGAGTTTTAACGACAGTGAATAATTTCCAATACGACGTGCATTGATTCGAATCCCTTTTGCAGAAAATAAAGGTGATATAAATCGTAAAAATGACATCTAAAATCATTTAAAAATTAATTTAAATAATCCATAATTTGAGATATTGAATATTCTTACGTTTATTATATTATTATTCACATTTACTGTGAATTTTTCTTGAAATCTTCCCTAAATTTTTTTTCTTGACAAAACTAAATTTGATGTTTTTTGAAACGCCTTGTTGCTGGGTGAAATAAATAAAAGAGCATGGATTTTGGTTTAAAAACTTTATAACAAAATATAAATTTACATATGGTTTAATTCATAGGACACTTAAAATTAGTAACAAATTATTTACAACTTGTGGGGGCATTTAGACTTGTTATGCCCTTCTTCTCCACAAATTCCACATTTTCTTTTGGTTTTTCCACCGGCATTGTTTGTGCTAGGAGCTTTCCGCTTTTTTCCAGCCCATTTTCCTCGATTTCCATTATCTTCAGCTGAAATTTAATAAGTTATTGTAAATACGTTATTACTAATTTTGTAATGAAACCGTACAATGTACGGTACAAAATTTCTTAGTATACTGTCACAATTCCAAGATGGCGAGACTTCGCCATTTTTAACGCCTATCCTCACCCGGTCCAGCGGGAGTGGGCGTAACCATAAGCCGGCCAATGAGAAGGCGGTTTTGTTATCAGATTAGGGGTGGCGAGGGACCCCTACGAAGAGGGCGTACCAAAAAGGTTTACTGGATGAATTAAGGATTAACAATTCTGTGTGTCGACAAAAGTGGTGTCGACAAAATAGATTCCGAAAAAATAGAAAGTTGAAGGACAATAGGCGGAACATTCGAGAAAGATTCCGAAACCCTATATAGCCAGAAGAAGGGCCAGCCAGGACAGTTGTAAATAAACCGACATTACAAGCGATATAAATATTCGACAGTGTTCAAAGTGTAATCAGTGAAAAGTGATCAGTGCCTAAATAAATAATCAGTGCATTGTTAAATAAATAATGGAAGTGAATATTGTGAAAGTGTTATATAAATTGTGAAAATTGCGACAGTGAACATTGTAATAGTGAATAAGTGACTGTAAAACTAACTAATTGTTAACATGTAGTGCATAAGTGAAAGATAAATAAATAGACAATTGTTAAAAATAAATTCGTAGTCATTAAACACAAACCATCGAACCCGTAAAAACGTTACAATACTTTAGGAATCATAATGAATCTCTTATATGTATTATAATGTATAGGTTTAAATTCATCGGAAGCACATCTACTTACTATTGAAAAATGATCCCGAACCCGAACCCCATGAAGTTCCAGGATTTTGATTCCATCCATTACTTGGTGGCCTTGGACCATCGCCTCTTGGTCCTCCACCTCCCCAATCATCTCCATCATCACCGTTACTTGATCCATCAACTTCATCTGCCCATTTGAAAAACTTGCATTGCGATCCCTGTGGTTTTGGACATGCATAAAAAGACCGCCCTTTATTAGGAGTATCTTTTTGAACAGTCCGTCTAACAAAAAAAAAAAAAAAAAAAAAATCAATAAATTTCCCCCATAAAAATAGAATATTATTTATATTACTTTATGGCCACTTCACCGCAAGTACAATAAACGCTAGTTGTATTAGTTCTATCATTTGCTTGACCTGGGTTTCCATGTTGTGGTCTTGGAGGAGGTAAAAATGACGATGAAGGCGCATTATTTTGACTTCCAGGTTCATCAGAGTCGGGCGCCCAGAGGAAAAAATCACAGCCTCCATTATCTTTTCCACGATTACATTTATAAAACTTACGTCCTAGAAGTATTCGATCATAAATAACTTTGAAAATGTCAATGTAATTAATTTTAGACCTTTATTGGGTCCATCTCGACGAACAGTTAAAAGTACAGCAGGCAATGAACAGCCACATATCACTTGCATATCATTGCTATCAACAGTTGAAGCACGAGGCATTCTCATGGAAGAACTAAACGATGCATCGGGCATACTTGAGCTAAAACCTCCATCGGATCGCGTTGAATTTAAATCTCCACGTCCCCAAGACACTGATGCAGTATTGTTAGAATTTGGGAAGTTGTTAACAGGACGATTTATATTCGTTGTTCTTGACGAAGTTTGCGACGACGTAAAATTTCTTGAGCCATTTGAAACGATTCCACTATCAGCGGTTGCAGAATTAACTAAAAACTTTAAGCTTTAAAATTTTTTTTCGAAAAAAATATTTTGAGGATAAATGAAGCACAGAAAACGCACACATACGAGAATTTGTAAATGATTTTATGGGGAGAAGTTAACATCACGTTTTTATATCTATCTATATGTTATCACTTATCAGCAAAGTCAGCTCTACTTAACACGTACAAGTTGTTGATATATAAACAGATGCTAAAGCCTGTATCGACGTACGGAACCCAATTATGGGGCTGTACTAAAAGAGTAGACATGGAAATGATCCAAAACTTCCAGAAAAAAGTACTACGTGGAATTGTAAATGCTCCTTGGTATATACGAAACAGGGATCTGCACCGTGACCTACAGATCAGCTTAGGCACTGAAGAGACCAGGCGATATGCGATCAAGCATAACCAAAGGCTGCAAGAAGACGTCCTTGATGCCGGCATTGTTCGACGACTTAAACGAAAGAACCCTCAGGATTTGAGGGAATAAACAACATGGAAATTATTTTGTAAAAATTGTCCCCTACGCGGCGCACCCAAGAAATAAAAATCACTAGGAGATTGTAAAATTGGTCGTGATTCGGAAGGTGGTTTTAGTGGGTAAAAATCCCACACTACCACGAGGCACGGGTCTTATGGTGTCTTTTGAAGATTTCCACCTTCCAGCGCAAACAAAAAAAAAAACTTGGCGGCTAAGTCGTATGAGGTAAGATCATTACCTGTGGCTGAAAAATCAAGATTGTGAAACTTACCTTTAGAGATGAATCTCGATAGAAAAATAAATAAAAAATCGATGACGGGTGGTACAGGTATAAAGAAAGGCTGTTTAAAAAGACGAGGAGAACGTTTAGAGTTATTTCTAGTTGGCTAGATCGATACAGAATGAATTGAAACAGCACTAACAAGTGTCGAAGGGTCGTCGACAGTCGCCATTTGGGAATGATTGCTACTGTCGAATACCCTTCGACGGCCACAGTCAATGTGTTATTAATAAATTTCAAGTAAAGCCGACTTTATAGGATTTGTTTATTGGCTTGGTCTGAACAAAATCTGATCGAAAGATGTTTCATTTTCATTTTGGTCTTTTAGACAAGACCAACTTTACTGAAATTTAAATCCCATTTTTCTAAGTACGTGTCTAAGTACGTATTGTGATTAATTGAATCGTACCGGTTGTGGCATATATACTGATACTAGCTGACCCGCGCAACTCCGTCTGCGTCACATACGAGTGAGAGAGGGTTAAAAGTGGGGAACCTATGGCACAATTCTAAAGAAGTTGAAACTTTCTTTGTTTTATCCACAAATCACTTAAGAACCATTGAAGAGACAAAATTTGGTACCTATAATGCTAATTTAAAACCACGCGGACGAAACCAAGAAAAACATTGTATGTCTGTAACCTTGGTCTGTAACGTTAAAAGTATAACATGACTCATGAGCTATCTTAGGTACATCACACTATGATCAGTAAGAGTGGAACTATAGTAGAAAATGTCACGGGAACGGGAATAATAAAGGAACGCTGCATAACACTACTGGGGTGTTTAATTGATAAAATTTACGTATGTATGTAAACTAAAAATATAATGGAGAAAAAAGAATATATGAAACTTAAACAAAGAATAACGTAAAAAAAATTGAAATGTTATTTGATTATTGCAACGCCTGTAACCGTTGTAACAAATAATATATTTTAAACTTGTACTTCTGTATCTGTTATAATATATTGCAAGGAGCTGAATGCCTGAATGTCTAATGATCTATGAATCAGCTCAGTACTGACTACTAAAAAAAAGTTAGAAGTACACAAATATTGAGAAGGAAAAGCGCAAGCGCTCACTTAGGAGCCCTGACATATTTTAAAGATTGGGGAGTCTTGAAAAATGTTAAAAGTTAAAAATGTAATTGTTGATTTTTTAAATGTAATTTAACACGCTAAATTCTAAATATGTATTCGAAAATTAACAATGAAAGAAATTTCAACGTTTCAAAAATTTTCATTATTTTTCGGATGTTAAATAAAAAATCATATCTTCAAGTGAAAATTGTAATTTTTATTTTAATCCTAAAGAGAAAATGTGTTAAAACGCTATTTCACGAACTTTAAAGATCTATTTCACGACCTTTTTGTTAACACACGGTTCCCGCAGGAGACAATTATCATGCTATCCTTTGAGCACCGTGCATTATTCTGGCATAAGAAATAATCTATATTATTATCTGATCCCTCAACTATCATATTGCAAAAAAATCATGTCTATCTTTTACTCTGTGAAGAACAAAAACATATCTATCCCACGGGAGTAGAACATTTTTCCTGGATAAAAAAGAGATCAAGCTTTCCTGAGGAAAATTCGTTAAAACTCTTATTCATGAACTTTTAGAAAACTCCTTTGAAGTACCTACTCAGTTCCTAAAGGGTTCTATTTTCAGCCTATCCTACGGGAACCGTACAATATTCTAACATAAAAAGTAGCCCATATCATTCACTGTCTCTTAAACCATCATATTGCAAGAAATTATGGTAATCTTGTGTTCTGTGAAAAACAAAAACGTATCTATCCTACAGGAACATACATTTTTCCTGGATAAAAATTGGACTGTATGAAAAGAAAAATTATGATTTTGCCTTGAGGACCTTATGAGTTATCACTATAAATATATTGTAATCAGATAAAAATGTTTAGTTTCAGCATTATTTTTCTTCGAATCAGTAAATTAGACATTTTCCCGTATTAAAAAGTATTCTATTAAATGACTCAGATTGTCATTTATTATCACACCAAATTTTATTTAAAACCATATTTATTTGGGTAAGAATTTATAATATGTTTCTAAAAACAATTTCGCAATTATTTTTGAAACAAACTTAATAATCATTAAAAAGGTTATAGCGGGCTAACCGTAAAAGATAGACATATCTCGTCGCGGACTTTTTTGTAGAACTTCTTAAGAGGAACAATTTTGCTCCTAATGATTTTTGCGTAACTTTAATCGTTTACGCAGGGCAGGCCACGAACGCTCTCAAAAGGAAAAAATTTTCCTGATTTTTGCAACATTTTCCATCGATGCTCTGCTCCTATTGGTCGTAGCGTGATGTTATATAGCCTAAAGCCTTCCCCGATAATTAGGCTATCCAACATTAAAAGAATTTTTCAATTCAAACCAGTAGTTCCTGAGATTAGCCCGTTTAACCAATCATACAAACAAACAAACTCTTCAATTTTATATACATATATACTGATATACGTATAGTTTCCAATTACTTTACTAAAGTAACAGTTAAGATGTAGTGTGAATTTTCAGTACTAAAGCTCCTCAAAACAAGATAATATTACTTTTTTTAACTCGATCAATTTGAATATTGAAATCATTTAAAATATTTCGATCACATCCTCCCAAACATGCCACATGCGGATTTGTATAACAACCATACGATGCATTGATGAATTCAAACTTAATTTTTTTAAAGTCAGATCCGCACTACAACAAATTAATCAATAATACTGAATAAAAAAAATAATGAAACGGCATACAGTTCTACACGAATCATCTGAAATAGTAACATTTTTAATTTCTCGAGGCAACCAAATCGCATTCGTACAAGCTGGAAACGCTGAACATCCAATATAAAACCCATCATTATTTTTTCGAGTCCTAACAGACATATCGTGACCACACTTAGGACACTTAAAAGGACTTGGTCTTATTTCTGAAACAGTAACTGTTTCGGTGTGCTCCTGAGGCGTTGCATTGATTCGATTTCCAATTGCAACATCAATCGCTTGCATTTCCAATAAAACCTTTCGATATACCTCCCGATATTTACTGATCTACAAGATATTTGGTTTAATTTTAATCGAACCTATTCCATAAGACGTACCACTTGTTAAGTGAGACGACAGTTTAAGTCGGTTCACGACAAACTTTGCGTATACGACATTTTGGTATTATTTAGTATATCTATAGGGTGTTCCTCTGTAAACTGGGCAACTTTTTGTAAGAAACTGTCTAGGCAATTTTTTTGCTTATATCCGTAATAAACCATATTCAGGGAATAAATATCTATCTATTTATTAATACTCGGCAGATAAACCAAAAATATTTCCATTACTTTAAAAAATATTGTGCATTTTCTTTTCAAAAACCGATACAGGGGACTAAGAATTTAAAAAAAAAATACAATTTCGGTACCAAAATAAAATATTTTTTATTTTAATTTAACTTTGGAGTTTAAGAATTAAATAACTGAACAATAAAAAACAAAATAAACTTCTTAAACTTTTTTTAAAATATTTCACTTAAATATACTCAAATTTCAACTCTGAACTTTTAATATTTTACTAATTTAAAAATGTCTATCTTAGAGAGCTTTTTTTTTCTTTGTTGCCATATTCGAAGCAAGTGTGTACCTAATACAATAACAAACATAGTATAAGGACAGCTTTTTGGAGGCGAAAACAGTCCCTTGTCCTGTTGAGAGACAGGGGACTGTTTAATTTGATTTCATTGAAAGATAGCACAAAATGTACTTGATCTGTGCTATTATTTTGCTATACATAGAAAAGTCTTGTTTAACGTATAAAGATTCTGAGGTATTATTATAATACCTATAAAAAGAAATAAAATATTCCTTACCAGGGGACTGTTGTCTGCTAAGTTACAACGTGTTTTCCATGGAAGAACGCTCATGCAGCACTAAATAAAATGACTTCTGAACATTAATGGCAGTGGCCGCGTAAACTTTAGATTGTTTGCGTTTGGTTTCACGCGAAAGTGCCATTCTTAAACCTTTAGGGTACGTGGGGCGTAATTTAAAATATTGACAGGGAAACTGTTCAAAAAATGCGGAGACTGACTTTAATTGACTTTTTTAATATTAGAAAATAATTATTTTTTTAAAAATAAACAGTTTTAATTAATAATTAAACAATATTGTTTTAATAATAAAAATAATTTGATTGTTTCAAATAGTAAGGGTCTAATAAATTCAGTCTGAAGTAACTATACTGCTTTGGTTATACGCCAGGGGACTGTTTTTTAAGAACTATATAAATGATTTTGATTGAATAAAGTTTATATTAATGGATATTAAATGTTGGGCAAAGGTAGATTAGTTAATTATCTTTTAAATTATCAACGAAACGTATATCATCTGTAATTTTTTTACACAATATTGGCCTGAGACAATGAGTTGCCCAGTTTAAAGAGAAACGCCTATATAGTGAAAATTGTCGGTTTTAAAAGACATTTATTAAATTTGTCGTGAAGTGACAATTGTCGTCTCACTTGACAAAAGTCACGTCTTACGAAATGCGCCCGATTGTATCTACTTGATCTTACTTGTTCTTCTAATACTGGCTTTGGATGTTTAATTCCATCACAGATTAGTTTCAAATCATTTTCTAGTTCGGCACGAAGATTTGGTTTTGCCAGAGACACAGATAAACCGACCTGGTCATATCCTTCAACCAATCCCATTCCCAGTAGTCCTGGAACAAAATGAACTCCATCTGGTAAGGCCACATATTCCCTCTGTTGAATTGTTGATATATGTTCTGCATGTGTTGCATCGGTTCCTATTCCATGTTTTTCCATTAAAGAAATCAAATCGGCTTCTGTAAGTAAGGCCGGGGCTGTGGTCGACCCCTCAGCCATTTCTAACTCAGTTGGTTCAAATTGTTGATTCAACTGATAAATATGAATTTCTTTAGCATTCCATTTCTCATAAGGATACACTTCCAAATAATTTCTTTCATGAATCATAAGACCAGTGGCTTGGAAAGCTTCTCCAGCTATAACCACATCGACTACAGTCTCCATTCCTTTAGCATCTTCTGAACAACAGGCCAGAAAATGTCGAACGATAAATTCGTAGACCCGTTTCTCGTTGCCATCTAAATTGTCGGCGTATTTAATTGGGTGTATCGGAGGATGGGCCTGATCAGATTTTTTTCCTTGACGAGGATTCGGTCCTGATTGTAAGATACGGGAGGCAAATGCTCCCCAGTTTGAGTCAGAAGTTTGATTTTGTATGAGATTCGTTAGATTTAATTCTTTCGGGAAAATGTTGGTTTCGGTACGGGGATAACTGATGAAACCTTTGGAGTATAATTTTTCAGCAATTTGCATTGTCGTTTTAGCGTTTAATTTTAGTTTCCGCGAAGCACTTTTCTCCATTTCCTGAAATGAATGGAAATTTAATGCTGTGTAGTGGAATGTTTTAAGTTTGATAAAACGTTTCAATTTTAAACTAGGAGAGAAGTTGCTATGAGGTTTGCTCTAACAATAGCCTTGAATTGGTTTGGAACAAACGTGAAAACTTTTTTATCGACTCTAAACGACGCTTAAAATTACCATGCTTAAAATTACCATGCAAAAAATTTGCTTCACTTTAAACTTTTGTCATAAGCCGTCACTTGATAGACCAGAGCTAAAGCCTTTGAAAATGGTAAAAGTGAAAAAATTTATAATAGTATGAAACCCATTAGAAAAGGGAGAGCATATAACAAAAATGAAAGGAAAAATAAATTACGATCGAACTGTGGGGGGGATGTGGAAAAGGGGGAGGGGTTTAAGAGTATAAACGGTTTATCTCGATTTCCGACAAAACTACAAGTCCTATGGAAAAAAGTTAAATAGCAAAGTTGTAGATCATAAGAAGATCTACAACTTTTGTGCTGACACTTTTGTTCACCAAACACACAAATATTTATTTTTTTACCTTATTTTGACTTAATATTGAAAAAGCACCCTAATTTTCAATCGAAAATTCTCACGTCAAAATATCTATTTTTTTAAAAAAGTCGGTGAGCTTTTTGTTCGTTGAAATCTCTACTTTTTGATGATGCAAAAATATACATTACAATGTCAAATGTTCCCAGAAAATGTAATAATTAAAGTGTACATTTTAATAAATTGCTCAAAATTGGCCATAATACAACTGTACAAATACAACTTTGAGCAATTTATTAAAATGTACACTTTAATTATTACATTTTCTGGGAACATTTAACATTGTAATGTATATTTTTGCATCATCAGAAAGTAGAGATTTCAACGAACAAAAAGTGGATATTTTGACGTGAGAATTTTTGATTGATAATTAGGGTGCTTTTTCAATATTAAGTCAAAATAAGGTGAAAAAATTAATATATTAAATCAAAAAAATTACAGTGTGTTTGGGACATTAAGAGGCAAGTTTTTACCAAATTACATGAACATTTTTTTTTTTTTTGTAAAAGATAAAAATAAAAAACCAAAAACTTGGTTATTGGAATTTTTCACATAAATTTTGATTGTTATGTGAAAAAAGTATTAGCACAAAAGTTGTAGATCTTCTTATTATCTACAACTTTACCATTTAACTTTTTTCATAGGTAAAAAAAAAATTAAATTTCGCTGACTTTGTACTTAATTATTATATTTCACAAATACAATTCACAAGACAAGTTATAAATTTAAGTAAAAATAAATGTAAAAAATCACAAACCGAAAAATCCAAATTGTTAATTTTGTATCTCCAGATACGTATTTCAAACGCCAAAATTATTTTTACTTAAATTTATAACTTGTCTTGTGAATTTTTGTGAATTGTATTTGTGAAATATAATTTTTTTCATAGGACTTGTAGTTTTGTCGGAAATCGAGATAAACCGTTTCTACCCCTACCTCCCACCTTTTCACTTCCCAACCTCAGATCGACCGTAATTTATTTTCATTTTTGTTATATACTCTTCCTTTCTAATGGGTTTCATTCTACTTTAATTGTTACCGGCACTTGTCTATGAAACGGTTGATCAATTTTAAAATTTTGCAAATATTAAAAAGAACTTACAATTGTATCTAAAGGTAAAGGTCGCCATTTATTTTTAGGCTTACTAATAACACCGGTAACAGTAGCAATTGGATTTTCGAGACACAAATCAAGAACTGCTTCAACCAAATCTCGATCGAAAAGTCGATCTCTTTTCCAAAGAAAATGCACAGTCAATTCATCGATTGTATGAGACACTAAAAGCAAACAAGAATAACCATAGTTTTCGTGATAAGTAAGATTGAAATAAAATTTTACTTTTAATTTTCCAAAATGGCTGTGGAACAAAATCCTCGATTGCCTTATAACGATCCACAACAAAACCCAGAGTCGGAAACTGGCAACTCCCATAACTTATCAAATTATCAGCCAATTTCTCAGGAAACACTTGACGAAATCGTAAGGTTTGCAACCGCGTAAATGCTGCTCCTATTTTTTGAAAACTAAATTAATGAAAATTTTAAGAAAATAATGCCACATTTCAATACCTATTCTAAGATCTAATTCTTGCCGTACATCAACTGCATCACTAACCAACTTATTGGGACGTTCCAGATTCCGTAGGGCTCGTTGGACAGAAGCTGCAGTAATTTCAGAAAATTTTGCTCGATAAACTTGTAAATTTGCTTTGACCGCTTGACAAACGTTAATTATTTCAAACCCAATATTTTCTCCTTCTCTATCACAATCGGTCCATATTATAAGGCCTTGGCATCCTCGGATTTCTCGTTCCAAAGTTTCCTTAAATTAATATTACTGATTATTTTTTCACCCTATTTAATATAACGGGGTCAAAGTAACTCCTCCTAATTTTTGGAACGATTTTTGGGGTCATCTATAAACCACGTAATTCACTCTATAAGAAAAGGTGTTATGCTATCCTCATTACTATCATGTTATGTGTGGGTAAAGGGTATAATATTAGGCAATATTAGGTACAATATAGTTTTATATAGGAAAAGAAGAGGTTCAATAATAAAAATTTAAACAAAATGAAAAACCGACTTTAAAATAAATAAAAAATCTAAAAGAAAAAATACACTAAAAAGTAAAAAAATTGCGTTTCCTTACAGTGTTTACAACTTACAAATTATAAAGTTGATATAATGTACAACTATTGTTTTTTTTGGAGTTGGTGTCAGCCAAGGAAATACGACTATATTAGTAGATACTTAGCAATATGTAAACGAGAATATCTTATGAAATTTATTTTTCAAATGAACTTTTATACAATGTACTAGTACTGTAACAATATCTAGCGACCTTTAAACTACAAAATACCAATAACCAACTAAACCTTTTTACAAATGAACATTAATGTTTTTATTTCCTTGGCTGACACCAACTCCAAAAATAGCAATAGTTGTACATTATATCAACCTAATAATTTGTAAGTAGTAGACAATGCAAGGATACGCAATTATTTTTTTACTTTTATTTATTTTGAAGTCGGTTTTCATTTTATTATAATTTTTATTTATTTCTCGAGTTTAAGTGATCTGAAGTTTGATAATTGATTTTATTTCTTTGAATATGGGTAAACCTACTAAACGCGCTGCTCATATGAGGCAGCGCCGTTAAATGTTAAAAGTTACTACATCATCCCTTTTTGCCCTAAAGGGTTGAAATTTTTTACTTTTAAATGTAAAGATAGAACTAAGTGGAATACTCTTTCCAATGGAAACAAAACAATCAAAATTAGATGATTCAGTTAAACGTCACTCTTTCATCCCCAATTTGCATCCTTAGGGGGTGGAATTTTTTCTTTGAATTGAAATGCGAACAATTTAAAGGTACGATGTACGTAATAGAAAAAAAAATATCGAAATTGGGCTAGTCAGAAAAAATGTATTATTTCATCCCTAATTTTTAACCCCTTATGAGTGGAGTTTTTCATAAAAAATGGATATGAGATTAATTTAAAATTATGTTCTACCAATAAAAAAAAAGAATTATCAAAATCGAGCCATCCAATAAGAAGTTTATATTTCATCCCTTAGTTTTCAACCCCTTAAAAGTAAACGATTTCTTTCAAATTAAAATGGGACAACACGGAAAGCACCAGTGTTCAAATAAAGAAAAAAGAATCATCAAAATCGCTTAACCCAGTCGAAAATTCAGAGGTAACAAAAAAAAAACTCTTTTTTTTGAAGTCGATTAACAAGAACGGAAAACGCGTTACGTGTTTGGTCCTTTTTCCCTTTAAGTTATCGAAAACATGGCTATTAATACTATCTCTAGAAAATAAGGGTTTGCAACACTAGGCTAGCATATTTGAAATTTGATTATCTATAGCCATCAAAGGTGAAACGTTGAAGAGGAAATACAGGCCTGAGAGAAAATTTCACCAAGCTCTTCTGTTGTTTCTTTATTTTTACAACGTAGCAATTTCTAGAATTTTTGGTTTTATCTTTGACTTTCTCCAAAATTTGAACACTACGGACCCAGAAATTCCCAGATTTTTTTTGAGCTGTTGGAAGGATCCTGAGATTTTGTATGGCCTTTTAAAATAACTGGACCCAAATAGACCCCGGTGCTATTCAGTGGCGGCTCGTAATAAAAACTTTCAAAGAGACACTGCTTCTCTTGTCTATGGAAACGAGCCACCACTGCTATATGAGCACACAATAAGCTTGTTCCAGATGAAAACAAAACCGTACATTGTACGGTTCAAGTCATTTTGTGACATAAATGTACGGTTTTATTTTCGTCTGGAACAAACCTAAGATCACGTTATGTAACAGTTACATAACGATGGAATATTCTGTTGATATGATATAGTGTAATATTGTGTGGTCACTGTATGGTGCTATTAATTCTTTTCTCTAGGAGATATTTTTGCAAAATATTAATTAATGTTGATTTCCAATTTTTTACCTTTATTTTAGCATAGTCATTATTAGGACAGGCTTTTATAACAGGAGCATCAAACAACACCAAAGGATTACAACTCGTCCAATTCCTATACTGACCAATAAATTCATAGTTAAGTAAATGTCCAGATACTGAAGTCATAATCATTGTAACATTTTGATTCATAACCTGCGCCTCAAACTCATAGATTTTATTAAACTTAGATAAACCTTCCCTCTAGAAAAAAACAAAATAATTTAATTTTAAGCTTCTTCATATTAGAAGAAATTAAATTAACCCTTCTGGAAGTTCCTCGAGATAAATATCCTGCAATGTTTTTAGCGGCATCGTTTTTTTCAGCTACATTCAAAAATTTCATCTTAACTGTAGTTGTTATATTGGTGCTTAATTTCCGAGTGAAAACAGGGAATATTCTTGTTATTCCCATTAGAAATAACTTTAAATAAAATATTCATCCCGTTTAAGAAAACTTTGTTGTTGTGACACTTTTGAAACTGTTTTAGGTTAGCTATTTTACCGCTTTAGCTAAGATCATCACCAAATTTATCCAGAACTCGAACCTTTCGAAACCAAATTTTTTGGCATTTGAATTCATTTGAAAGCTTCGAAAGCATGTGAGTGACATGCTTTAAATTTTTCTTAAATTTCATCATACACTAAAAAATTAAAAAAGAAAATCTCCAGTCTCATGTTTCTACGATTTAAAATCAAAAAGTTAGTCTTTAGCTCTGCATTTTTTAGTCAATATAGTGAATCTAACCTTAATAACTTAATATTGAATATGCCCAAAAATCGAAAGCATGTGATTGAAGCACAAAAACAACGACAAAAACTTAAAGAAAAATCATCTAAATATGTACCTGGAACTGTATCCTTGCATGTCCTCGGAACGGGAGCAGAAGGAGCCCCTCGAGCGCTCTATGTGTTCACAGATCATACCCGGTAAAATGAAACAAATTTTAATTATTATTTTTACTGACAATTTGTAATTTTTTTTAGATATTTATTCAATTGTGGAGAAGGCACTCAACGATTAGCTCATGAACATAAAATGAAATTATCACGACTGGAACATGTTTTTATCACCCAAGCATCTTGGCCTAATCTTGGTGGCTTACCAGGACTTTCATTAACGATCCAAGATGTTGGAGTAGGAAATATAAACCTTCACGGACCTTCAGGACTTGTACGATCGAAAAAAAAAATATGAAATTTATAATTATTATAATACGAATATTTTTAGGATGAGCTTTTTGCGGCTACTCGAAAATTTGTTGTGTTAAAAAATTTAGAAATAGGAATGGCCGATTGTGATCCCAATGTACCGTATGAAGATAATGTTATGATAGTTCAATATGTACCAATAATGCGACCTCCAAAACAAAAAAGTACTCAGGAAGTTGTTAGTTTAATTGATGAAAGTCAAATAAGTGAATCTGAGGAGAGTTCAACTCGAGGACGATCTAGGAAACGAGGTCGATCAACGTCATCGGCATCGAGCGATGAAAGCGTTGACTATTACGCTTATGAAAGTAAGAGAGGAAAACGAAGACGTTCCATGTCCAAGCGATCCCGAGATCCTTCTATTGCTAGCACTTCATCTGGTATCTCCTGAGTTCCTTATGTAGTGGAAAACGTTTAATACGAAAATTCTTAAGATGAAACTCAAACTTTAATCGTCTTAATCGTTTTCCACTGTTTTCTTATTAAAATTTAATGTATTCTTGTGATGTCCCGGGAAAAAATGTTTTTGTCTAATCATATATAATCAGATGTGAAAATTGGCCAGGTATGATCATATATAGTTATATATGATTAGATAAAAATATTTTTTCTTGAACAATCACTTACTACAAGCAAAAGCACATTTTTCGAGTTTTTTTTTTTATAAAAACTAAATAAAATAAAATAAAAACACCAAGTACAACGATAACTAATTGTAAAAAAATGAAAAACCGACTTCAAAATAAATAAAAAAATCTTAAACAAAAAATGCATTAAAAAGTAAAATAGTAATTGCGTATCCTTGCAGTGTCTACAACTCACAAGTTATTAAAATGATATAATGTACAACTATTGTTATTTTTGGAGTTGGTGTCAGCCAAGGAAATACGACTATATTGGTACTTAGGAATAAAAGAAAATAGCTTATGAAATTTATTTTTCAAATGAACTTTTATACAATGTACTAGTACTGTGACAATATCTAGCCTTTAAACCACAAAATACCAATAACCAACTAAACGTTTTTACAAATTAACATTAATGTTTATTTCCTTGGCTGACACCGACTCCAAAAATAGCAATAGTTGTACATTATATCAACCTAATAATTTGTAAGTTGTAGACACTGCAAGGATACGTCGTTATTTTTTTACTTTTTAGTGCATTTTTTGTTAAAGATTTTTTTATTTATTTTGAAGTCGGTTTTTAATTTTATTATAAATTTTATTTATTTCTCGAGTTTAAGTGATCTGAAGTTTGATAATTGATTTTATTTCTTTGACTATGGGTAAACCGACTAAACGCGCTGCTCATATGAGGCAGCGCCGTTAAATGTTAAAAGTTACTACATCATCCCTTTTGGCCCTTAAGGGTTGAAATATTTTGCTTTTAAATGTAATGATAGAACTAAGTAGAATACTTCTTTCAATAGAAAAAAAAATCATCAACATTTTATGATTCAGTTAAATGTCACTATGTCATCCCCTATTTTCATCCTTATAGGGTGGATTTTTTTCTTTAAATTGAAATGTAAACAATTTAAAGGTACGATGTTTGTACAATAGAAACAAAATTATCAAATCGGGTTGCCCAGGAGAAATTTATAATTTATATTATATATAATATATTTATATTATTTCATCCCTAATTTTTAACCCCTTATGAGTGGAGTTTTTTTTGATAAAACATGAATATTAGATTAATTTAAAATTATGTGCTTCCAATAAAAAAAAGAATGATCAAAATCGAGCTATCCAATAAAAAGTTAATATTTCATCCCTTAGTTTTCAAACCTTTAGAAGTGAAAGATTTCCTTCAAATTAAAATGGGACCACACGGAAAGCACCAGCTTTCAAATAGAAAAAGAATAATCAAAATCGGATCATCCAGTCAAAAGTTATGAGATAACAAACATTAAAAAAAAAACAGTCGAATTGAAAACCTCCTTTTTTTTGAAGTCGGTAAAAAAAATATTTCAATATGAGTGAGTGCCCGACTAATAGTATTTTTGTCTAATCATATATAATTATGTATGATTGAAAAATACTATTTGTCGGGTACTCACTCATATTGTAATATCTTTTTAGTTAACTCTATACTTTATGTTTTGTATTTTATTTTATTTAGTTTTTATAATATATACTTTATAATACTCTCGAAAAATATGCTTTTGCTTGTTGTAATTGATTGCCCAGGAAAAATATTTTTGTCTATTTATATATGATTATACCTGGCCAATTTTCAGATCTGATTATATATGATTAGACAAAAATCTTTTTTTCCCGGGTCATTAAAATACTTGGATCACTTTTAAAACTTACACATTTATTTGACCTATGTTTCTTATTAAATTTAAGTATGTTCCGTTTTATTTTAAGCGGGGGTTTCAAATACTATCGCTGCAAATTTAAAAGCATTGATTAATGAGCCTAAAGACCAGAACGTGGTGATGACATATATTTGTCGCTTACAACCACGACCAGGAGCCTTAAATCTTGATAAATGTGTTGAATATGGAATTCCACCTGGACCTTTATTAGGCAAATTAAAAAATGGGGAAGATGTGGTTGTTGATGGTAAAACTGTATATTCACATGAGGTTCGATCTCCGGATGATCCAGGGCCAGTTTTTATCGGTATTTAAAGCTATAGTGTTGTTAAAAAATTATTTTTATATTAAAAATGATTTTTTCTTTTAGTCGTTGATTGTCCAGAGATTGAATATTTAGAGTCTTTAATTTCAAGTCCTGAGTGGAAAAAACATCAAGGACAATGCGAAAGTGAAAATGATATAGCTTCGGCGATTGTTCATTTTACTCCTCCAGAAATATGTCAGGATATTCGGTTTGTAGCTAATTTGTAGCTTATTTAAAGCTAATGAAACTTTTTAAAATTCGTTCATGTGTTTTAATAATTTCTTTTATAATTTAGTTACCAAACATGGATCAATTGTTTTCCTCCCAGTACTAAGCATATTATGATCAACTCCACCAGTTCTTGTTTGGGAAGCCATGCAGTTCACCGCGTGCAACACCAACTGAATACTTTACATGAAAATATTTTCCCTTCTCTGGGCGAAAGTAACCCTTCAAGTTTATCTAGTTTACCACCGGTATCTCACAACAATAAATTGGAATCATATGACACTGTTTCTTCTGGTAAACTATGACTCCTAAAAATTTTTTCCAACCACAGTTTTGATTATTTAAAACTTTAATAGCATTAGACTGATAATAAAATACAACATTTTGACGTCACAATTTCAACAACCAATTAAAAACTCTTACCAACAAATCTTTAAATTAATCTCAATTCAATTATTTTTTTATATATCAAAAATTTCACTTATAAAATTGTCTCATTAATTGGTACATAAATTCCCGATTCAACGTTATATTTTGATAAAAACTTTTAGAAGTCATTATAATTTTAGATCCTCCTTCTGCAAATCAATCACTCAACCAATCAATAGAAGATATCTTCTATCCTTTAATGCCGAGTAAAACTTTATGGAGTCTCCATTTACGTCCAAAAAAGGGATTCGATCGATCAAACGAGGTTGAACTGGTGAACCAAAAAGATATCATCACAGAAACATGGAGTATCGAAGGCATGTCCGATGCGATCAGTAAATTGAAACACGATATATCAAACCATGAACGGAAACAAAAAAATAGTTTACAATCAGAAGACTATCCGAACATATTGTTTTTGGGAACGGGTTCTTGCATACCGAATAAAACAAGGAATACAAGCGGAATATTAGTTCAAACAAGGTATTTATTGAAATATTTAACTTTATTGATAGTATCGGGAGTGGCCGAGCTTTCCTTGATTGAATTTTTACATTATATGCTTCAATTCTTTTTTAAAGCTAAGGGTATGAACAGAACAAGTAAGTCGCGGTCGAGGTTTAGAGCGATGCCATCCAGGAAGCTTACATCGATGCTTTTGAAAATCAAATGAGTTTGATTTACATGGATGCCTACTGCGCGGTCTACAAGGATGCTTTCTTGTGATTGGTGCGTTCAAAGCCAAATTGTTTCAATTTATTGTTTTGATTAATAAGTTAGTTTTCAAGTGCTAAATGAAGGAACTTGACAGAACTTGTTCGCTTGACAGTAGCCTATCTTAACATCGAGCATCCCTGGTAACCTCCTTGTTATGTGCTGTCGACATCGACCGCTACTTAACTAGTAGCAGCGATCGCGACCGCCACCTCGACCGCGACTTACTTGTTCTGTTTGTACCCTAACAGCTTAGTTTTTTGATTTGAGCATATCCATTTTATTTTGTTAACTAATTTTTCAACTTTAAACTGTTCCCGTTATAAACAAAACCTTTCAACAACGGTTTAAATTTTGTTACATTGTACAACTTTCTAATCTATACATACATACGTACATTCATTGACTATTACAATGTTGATGGATAGGCAACCCATGCTTCATCAATGCATAAATTCCCCTTTTATAAAGACCTCACAATCAATATATAGAGAAAACTAATTTTTCTACAAACGAGATCAAACTAGATCATTTTTTACCTCTGAAAATCTCTATTGTAAATTTAATCGAAATTACAACTATAATCTTCTTATTCTGCCATCTCTGATTATTATTATCGAAGGTTGGCAATCTCAATGGCCAACTGGATCTTAAACACTGGTGCTCTAAGAATGTCTATTGATGAGCAGCAATAGCTACGCTATTGCCTTCAGGCTCTTATTATTAGTCCGAACTTAAGGGCAATATCATCAAGACTTAAAAATGCAAAGCCGCCAATCCCCTTTTTAAACTAGTTAAGAGTGGATTTTCAAAAAAATCTTTCATTAGTGAGTACCATCAGGGTTCACTCAGAAATAACTCTTTAAGAATTCATCGTTTTATCTTCAATAATTTGACCTCTAACGTGTTTGTAAGTCAATCATTTTACTCATTTATATATTACTAGCTGATACCCGCAACGTCGTCTGCGTAGGTTATTATGTTAAGAACATATTTAATTTATAGAGGAAAAACATTTAAAAAATTGAAAGCAAAAATATATAAAAAATAACCAGATAGAAATTAGCGTAGAACATTTTAAACTACTTATATGCCAAAAAATTGTTCCTAAATGTCTCCTTCACAATCAGCTATTGCTCCAAGTGTATAGTTATTAGTTAATCAATAATTAATTTTTCAAAAATTTGTAAATTCAAAAATAAAAATTGCTAAGTAGGTATATATAATCCAAAATAATCACTGTTTTTGTTATTATTTTTTTTTTTTCAAAAAATTGTTCCTTAAATGTTATTTCCGGATCCGCAATTGCTCCAGGTGTATAATTAATTAGTAATTCAATTTTTAAACTATTCATGTTTATAGAATCCAACGGTAGCTGATGACGTCATAATACAACAATACATGTATAAATAGTTAAAAATAATTACCTAGTTATTAAAAATATGTATTGCAAAAATTTGATAAATTATTTGCGTAATGAAAAGAGCAGATAGAGAGCTTTAAAAAAGCCTCAATTAAAAATTAAGTACATATTTTGGATTTTATAGAAATTTTAATGTTTGAGTTTGAAAATTTTTATAAAATTTAATTGTTAATTAACTATTTACTATACACTTGGAACAATTGCGGACACGGAAAAAGCATTAAAGGGGCAATTAAAAGAAAACTTTGAAAAGTGACTTTTTTGTACTTTACAGCAATTTTAATTTTTAGTTTGCAAATTTTTGGAAAATTAATTATTAATCAATTAAAAACTATACACTTGGAGAAATTGCAGATTCTGAAGGGGCAATTTTTTGGTCTATAGTTTAATTTAAAAAAAAATTTCTTAACTTACCTCTTACTGGTTAAAAAATATAATATTAGATAAACAATAATAAAAGGGAGTGTTGAAATGTAATTTGAGTATTGTAACGGTTGTAACTTAAAAATGTATTTTGAATTTGTATTTACATTAAAATATAAAAAATGTTAAAAGAGAATTTTAAGAAAAGCTTCAAAAAATATTTTAAAAATAGAAAAAAATAGAATTGAAAAAATATGTTATTTATTCTAATATCTCGCTTAGCTGCATGAAGTCGTACTGCGTACGTTCAAGTATGAAATAATCATTAGGCAGTGGAAGGAGAAACATTCCCTCTCTAGTCCACTCTAGTTCATGCGCATAACACCGTTTACCTCACTCTATCAAAGCAACGAAAGAACAACGAAAGCAAACGCGGTCAGCTTGGAAAAATCACGATTTTTAAAACTTTAATTACTTTGTTTTTAATGAAAATATCGTGATAATTACTTTTTTTAGATAAAGATCAAGTATATAAGAAGTGAAACAAAAAAAAAATGATCGAAATATATCCAGTAGTTTTTGAGTTGAAAGCAAACATTGAAAAACAGCTATCATTTTATTTATATAGATAGAAGATTTCTCATCAAACCAGATCTTTGGATTTATGACAGCTATTACGAAAATTAAGATAATCTCAAATATTGTCTTATCTAAAATGATCTTTAGTTATATCTATAAATACGTGATGTCTTAAATTGTTAAGACATTTTTCATGAAGATCATTTGTTCAATACTTGACTGTGAATACGAGCTTTAGATCTTTGAGCCATGAATTTTGTCTCTTCCCCACTTTTCTTCTAAGATGAGTCTCAGTATCTCATAAATTCTCCTACTGCTCCTACTCATCATATGATCTATATATTAACTTTCTTTAATGCTTCTTTTGTTTTATACCTGCACCTCCGTACTTTCTACCCATGATATTCATAATATTAACAAAAAAAGATATTTATACATTAATATTGTTTATATAATAGCATAAAGTTTTGCTAAACATGTTAATTTAATTTCTAGCCCTTCAAGCTATATGCTACTGGATTGCGGTGAAGGAACTTACGGTCAAATAATACGATTTTTTGGATTGGAAAAAGCCACAACTGTTCTAGAGCAATTAAAAGCGATTTATATATCTCATTTACATGCTGATCATCATATAGGACTCGTTGGACTTCTATTAGGGCGTCAACGATTATTAAAAAAAGCTGGAATCCCCTACGATGGCTTATATTTATTAGCCCCGAAACAGATAATGTGGTGGCTTAACATGTACAATAGACGATTTGAAAGTATCTTAGATGAATTTATAATGGTCCCTAACGGAGTTTTAATTCCTGAAAAAGTATTGGATGCGTCCAATTACTTGCAAGATGTTTATAAAAAAATTGAAATTAAACGAATTGAGACAACAATTGTTAAACATTGTCCGAATGCTTTTGGAGTTGCCATACATACATTATCTGGTCGAAAACTAACTTATTCGGGAGATACAATGCCATGTGATGACTTAAACGTCTTAGGCAGAGACAGTGATATTTTAATTCATGAAGCTACAATGGAAGATGATTTAGCTCACGAAGCTCGACTTAAAATGCATTCAACCATATCACAAGCGATTCAAGCCGGTAAAACAATGAAAGCTAAATACGTTTTGTTGACACATTTTAGTCAACGTTACGCTCGAATTCCACGTATTCCAGGCGATGTTTTACCGGAAAATGTTGGAATCGCTTTCGATAATATGGTGGTTCGTGTCAGTGATTTACCAATTTTACATATGCTATATCCGCCGTTGAAGCTTTTGTTCCATGAACACGCGGAGGAATTAGAAAATAAAGCGACGAAGAGATTAGCGAAAGCTTTACGTTTGAAATCGCCTTCAGCTAGTAAACGAAAACGTTCAGTATCTCAAAATTCAAACGACACAATCGAAGAATCTAGGTAAAGCTAACTAAAGAATTTTTTTTTTTTAATAATTTTTTGTTAAATATTTTAGTGTTATAACTATTTCATCATATAATGAAGGAAGAATAAGTTAATTTAATGGACAAAACTGTTGAAATCTTGATTATTTTTATAAATTAATATGTTGATATTTAATAAAAATATTTTATGTGCTCAACATTATTTCTTTACTTGTTCTTACTTTTATAGTGGCAAAAGAAAAACTACGGACTAAGCCCTAGGGATGTGACGTTCTATATAAAATATCGATTTTTAATTAATCGATTATATTTTTAGCAAGAAAAATTGATTTTTTAATATTAAAAATAAGTATTAAAATCGATTTTAATCGATTACTTCCACAATCGATTGTTTTTTCACATCCCTATTTGCGCTCTGGGCTATAGAAGACCACACTTAATGTCGGGGGTGGCAGATGAAAAATCGATTGTTGGTTTTTTGATTATAAAAAAAATCGGTTATTAATCGTTTATTTGTAAAGTTAAAAATACGTTTAAATATATATTTTTACTTAAAAAAATTCAATTTTAATCGATTACCTCCATAATCAATTATTTTTTCACATCCCTACTAAGCCCATAACTTCGTCTTATAACTTTAATTTTTGTATATTTGGATTTCGATTGTTAAACATTCGATAATGTTCCATCCCTTTTAAATGTGTGGTTTGGTCTTTGGGCGTTACAATAATGCTAACCCTTGAACCTTTAACTACAATTCCTCGACTTAAAATTTCTTTGTAAAACGAACATTTTTCTGAGAAAAATAATAAAGGAAGATGCCGTGATATTTTGTGTAAATATAAATTTCAATGAATGTTAAAAATTAAATCAAATTGAGTTTAACATCTCGGAAAAAGTTAAAATTTAGCAAAATTCATTCGCTACAAAAAATCGTTTTAGTTTTATTATTTTTCATTGCATTTAATTTAAAATTATGACACATAAGAACACGATTTTGTGTTATTTCGCTTATGAATACGATTCAAAAGAATTTTAAAACGTCATAACATTTTCTACGAATTTCAGTTTGTTTAACAATACTTTAATTATTGAATGATTTTTAAATTTTTTTTCGCTAGGCGCCATAAATCACTTAAAAATGGTTGCGTAACTTATGCGTTGGCAACACCAGAACCAATAAAGTTGGTCACACTGCCGAAGTCCCTTCTTAATGGATCGGCCATATTTATGTTGTGAAAAGTGAATGACATTGTGACCTATTTTAAAAGTGAATAACGAAAGGTTCTAAAAAATTTCTAACTTTGTGACAAGTAAAAATCGCCTTAAAATTTATGATCTTATATTAATCCAATTGAATAATTGGAAAACGATTGCCTAAAAATGTCAGCTCATGACCAAATGCGAGCTATGCTCGATCAACTGATGGGTACAGGAAGAAACGGTACGTAGGCACATTTTCGATTTTTCCTATATATTAAAATCCAACATGTTCATGTTTAACAGGTGAGAACAACAAATTTCAAGTGAAATTCCATGACCCGAAAGTATGCAAATCGTTCTTGTTGGCATGTTGTCCACACGAAATACTTTCAGCCACGGTATGTGTAGCTTTCAATTTATTTTTATATTTAATTCATTAAAGATTCCAGCTTTTAGTTTAAAATTATTACTAAAAAAATGAATAAAAACATCTCCATATATTCCATACCTCCCTTTTAATATAATGTGAATTGCCATTATTTGTTTTTTCGTTTTCTAAAAGTAATGGGATTTTAACAATATTGTATTAATTCAATTACGACATAGGTAGGAAAAGTGTTATCAAAAGGATTCCATAACATAATTCAGGTTATTGTTGCTAGAATTTAATGGGCAAGTTTGATTTTATATAGTTATATAAAAGATATATTTAATTTTTGATTACTGAAACATGTTAATCTAAAAATACATTAAAGTATAATTAAATATTTCAAAATACCAATTCCATTAAATGTTAATCTAATGAGTTTTATAATCTCCTTTCAAAATCTTTAGGTATTTACTTTCGTTTAGTTAAATCCTTATCGAAAATAACGCTTTGGACTTTTGGTTATTTTTATCGGAAGTCTCTTTAATCAAGGTCAAGGATCAATAAAGAAGTGTTGCTTATAATTAAGAATTACTCAAGTTTCAATCTTAAGTACATAATACCATTGATTTGTCTTTACAAATATTTAAATTTCTAAAGCAATACAATTTTATGGTTAATTTATATTGTCTGAGAGTAATTTAATTTTATTAATACATCCATAATTGATTATTTTAGTTTGTATTGGTATTTTATATAAAAAAAATTATTTGAAAAATTATATTATTTAATGAAACATTTGAGCTTGGATTTCGAGTATAAAAATAGCATTGTGCATAATCATGGTATTTATTTACTGCACATTTTGAGGTAATTTCCACATTTTCTGAAAATTAATAGCAATTTCATGGTAGCTTAAGTTCGTTTTGTTCCTTAAGAACGAAGATCGACATTTTGTAAAAAAATATAATATTAATCAATTAATGATTTAAAGATAAAATTATATCAGTATGTACCAATTTTTTTTTTCTTTTCGATAGTCTTCAATTTAATTAAATCTTAAACTTTGTATAGGGTCAGGTGGGTAAACATGAGACACCCAAAATTTCGGGTAAAACTAAAACAGCATTATATTACTTTGAAATCAACTTTAAATAAAACCGTATTTTATTAAAAAAGCAACTTCGTTAGAAACAGAATTAGAAAATAAATTTAAATTGCTTCGTTATTCATTCATAATAATTTTTACGTAATATTTTATACATCACTATGAATTTTGGTGCGAAATTATTTCTACCAGATAAGTTAGCTTTTCGTTGAAGCGGTTAAAGTTACGCCGCCCGCGTTTTTTTCCCCATTCCTTGCGTGTGGCGGAAGTTGCTTTTGTGCCTAAACCTTGTGTCTTCAGTCTCTGGTTAGCTTACACTGGAGGAGAGCGTATTGTTTTTGGGGGGAACGTTGAGACAGGCTGTCGGCAAAATATAAGACAGTGTATAGGTTAAAAATAAGACAGTAAAATTAAACATCCTTCGAATATATGTACCTAAATCAAAAACTTACGACAAATTCAAGTTACAAAAAGCTCTGGAAAATTTAAAAAGCGGAAAGTTATCCCTAAGGGAGGTCGAAAAGAAGTAGAAAAAAACGGTTTTAAGCAGAGAACAAGAAATTAATCTGTCTGAAAATATAAAAATAATGGCTAAATGGGGATGGGCGTTAACTAGGCAGGAGATAAAGTCTGTTGTTCATACATACTTTGTTCAAAATAATTTAAAAAATTACTACCCTGGCAAGGATTGGATGATTTCTTTCTTTAAAAGAATTGATTCATTATTTAGTATATCTTTATTACATAAATTTTCATTAAAAATTTTCATTATAGCATTTAAATCTCTCAAGCAAAAAATATTGTCCAGCAATATCGTAATGATGTTTTTGATAACTTTTTTGCACTTCAATAAAAGAATATTTGAATGAGCCACTGACATTTTTGGATAGTTTTTAACCCTCTTGTCTTATAGTTTATACTCAGCCCTCGATGTGGAATATATTGAAAAATAAAGAAAATAAAGGCTGTCTTACATTTTTCCGCCCATGTTTCTTAATTACCCCTTCTGGAGGAAAATAATGAGAAAATTATTTTAAACTAATACATGTCTTTATTCTTTAACTACCTACAAACCAATCAAATTACTTAATAGCTATGAAGAAGTAGTATAAATTAACCGATAAAACGTTGTAAAAAAAATTGGTTGTCTGTAAAGTCAGTTTCCGGACGATAGTTTTACGTGATAACGTCATAAAGAATATCTATAATTGATGAAAAATTGCGTAAATTTATGAATTGAATTATTATCACTGAATTATCATTATTTTGTATAATACAAAGAAGGAGTTAATTGAAAATTAACAATTTTTTCAAAACGAAATCAGACTGAAAATTATGAAGGAAAAAACCAATTAAATCTTATTAAGTAAATTGTAAAAGAAAAAAAAAACACAAAACACGTTGTCTAGGATTCAACAATAATATCATGCCTCTCTATCACTTGTATCGCGTTCTCGCTTGCACGCACAGGCTCAAATAGAACGTGACAAAATGGACGTTCTTTTTTAGACTAGCTGCCGTAGTTCTAAGGTTATAAAAAAATCAAAAGATTAGGATTTTGTCTCATAAATACCCCACTAGACCCTACTTTATTAAGGTTGCTTTTCATTTATTAACACAGAGCGACTCTGCGTTACATTGCAAAACACTGCCAAACTTGTGTAAGAGCGTTAAATAAAACAGAAGTTATATCCGTGAGTTAATTTTGGTTTTTTTAATACCAATCTGAAGAACCTGAATAATTAATAATCATAGGCAGAAAAAATAATTCTTCTCTTTTCTGTTGGTAATCCTTGGTAAAACACGGTGAAACATTGTCAAACACTTTTTCGAGTGTCGCGCAGTGTACAGCCGAGTTTGACATTGTCATTTATGGAAAGCACATTGTCGAACACTACGTTACACAGTGTCGCTTTTTGGTGTAAATGGAAAGTAACCTAAATTGTTTTAAATGGTCTAAAAATATACGTTATGATGAAGATTGGCAACCCACATTTCACAAGGCACATGCAAGGTTTTCTAACACCAAGTCAAACTTCACCTGCATACGATTTACACTTTGAGACATTATAATATCATTTTTCACTGGTGTATTTTAAAAATTAGACAATAAAATTAGCGATTATGTAAATTTTGATGTACATTACATTAATTTTTGTTTGATATTAGTTTTTAGCGTAAGCCAAAAGTCGAACTGCTTTAAAACGAATCGACCAAACTTTTGTTTTGTAATCAAAAATTAAAATATATGAACCGACAGAATCAAACACAACCCATTAAATAACCCACGTAATATTTCAATTTAAATTTTTGAAAAGGAAAAATCATCACTCATAATATCTAAATTGATGTGCGACAATGAGACATGTCGAAATGGTTTATCTCAAACAAAAGTGTTTTATAGTTCAATTTTATGTATTTCAATTATTGCTCTAATATTGCCAAGTTAAATTTTTAATACAATAGTCATAATGAATCGATTAGACTTAAAAAAACTAAAAGAAATTTTTTTAAATCAAAATTATGATGATGATGATGATGATTGTGTGTTTAACATTCCGACATGGAGCACTAATACTGCACACTGTACTTTTCAGAAAATCACATCACTTTTGCTATATTCTTAAGATGAGATGTTTGATATGTAAGTTATGTAAGTACAATGCCGTACGTATGCAATCTATAATACATAATAATATCTAGTAATATATTTTATATTTATATATATTTTTTTCTTATATTTATATAAATACTATATTAACTTATGTAATATGGTACTTTAAATCTACAAGGTGTATAATTCTTTTTTCTTTATCGAGCATTTTAACAATATGTTCGTCACATTTTGCTCATATATTGTTATTATGCCATAGGGGCTCCCTGTTTAATTACTTTTTCTATATTTGATTTGTTAATATTAGTCCTATACGTGTCATCTTTAATTAAATGTGGTGCGATGTAATCATAATTTTCAACGTTATCACGTCGATTTGAACAAATATTTGAGTGAAGTTTTGCACTTTCACGAGTTTTATTTTCTTTTTTTCATGGTTTCAGGCGTTCATAGTTTTCCACGTTAAATTTATGAACCATAAAAACAGCCGCTGGTTTTATCGATTTCTTTTAGGCGTAAGTGTTACGAATCTTAACTTTTATGGGTATATGAACAATGGTGTTCCATGTATATGAAATCAAATTTACGCATTTGGTTGATTACAATTAGTAAATAATGGTTTTAATTACAAAAATAAGTAAACTGGAAAATAAATTTTGAAAATTATTAGTTTTTATTTTCAAAGTTTTTTATTTTTTTATTAATAGTGTTGATGAGAACTTGTTTTTAATGATTTCTGGTTAGAAACAGGAAAATTTTTTCTTCGATTTGTACAAGATAATAAAATTTATTGAAATTATTTAAGTGATTGGAATTTTATCGTCATAATTTGCTTAAATATTTACACGTTAACAACATTGTGGTTGCATGTATGAAAAGTATTAAAACTCTAACGGTAGAAAAATTTTAATCCATTTATGTACATTGTTAGGGTTCCGTATCTGAGAAAAAGAACGGGGAACTGTTGAGGATTCTGCTTTGTTTGTGCTTGGCAAGTAATTAATTAATGAGTTTAGTAACTGAGTTAGTAGATACTAATCTACTCAACTAAAATCTTGTTCGGACACTAAATTACGCGCTAAAGGGACGTAAAGCTCCTAACAAACCTTTATACGGGCCACTGTACTTAAATTATTATCTTTACAAGATCGGTAAGGAAGACATTAACATATGCCGTTTTGGGAACCGGCAAAAACGGCGCATATTCTGTGGTCACACGAGGCAATTTTTAACCGACTTCAAAAAAAGGAGGAGGTTCTCAATTCGACTGTTTTTTTTTATGTTTGTTACCTCAGTATTTCCGACTGGGTGAAGCAATTTTGATGATTCTTTTTTTATTTGGAAGCTGGTGCTTTCCGAATGGTCCCATTTTAATTTGAAGGAAATCGTTCATTTCTAAGGGGTTGAAAACTAAGGGATGAAATACTAACTTCTTATTGGATAGCTCGATTTCGATAATTCTTTTTTTATTTGAAAGCTAGTGCTTCTCGTGTATTCCCATTTTAATTTGATGAAAATCTTTCACTTCTAAGGGGTTGAAAACTAAGGGATGAAATATTAAATTTTTATTGGATAGCTCGATTTTGATAATTTTGTTTCTATTACGTACAACGTACCTTTAAATTGTTCAAATTTCAATTTGAAGAAAAAAATCCACCCCTTAAGGATGAAATTGTGACATTTAACCGAATTTTTATAATTTTTTTTCTGTTGGAAAGAGTAATCCACTTAGTTTTGTTTTTACATTTAAAAGCAAAATATTTCAACCCTTAAATGCAAAAAGTGATAATATAGTAACTTTTAATATTAAACGGCGCTGCCTCATATGAGTAGCGCGTTTGGAAGGTTAACCATTTACAAGAAAATAAAATCAGTTATCAAACTTCAGATCACTAAAACGCGAGAAATAAAAAATATTATAAAAAAATGAAAAACCGACTTCAAAATATATAAAAATTCTTAAACAAGAAATGCACTAAAAAGTAACAAAATAATGGCGTATCCTTGCAGTATCTACAACTTACAAATTATTAGGATGATACAATGTACAACTATTGTTATTTTTGGAGTTGGTGTCAGTCAAGAAAATAAATATTAATGGTAATTTGTAAAAATTGTAAAAAGGTTTAGTTGGTTATTAGTATTTTGTAGTTAAAAGGTAGCTAGATATTGTCACAGTACTAGTATATTGTATAAAAGTTCATTTAATAAATAAATTTCATAAGATATTGTCGTTTAGTGCTAAGTACCAATATAGTCGTATTTCCTTGGCTGACACCAACTCCAAAAATAACAATAGTTGTACATTGTATCATCCTAATAATTTGTAAGTTGTAGATACTGCAAGGATACGCCATTATTTTGTTACTTTTTAGTGCATTTCTTGTTTAAGAGTTTTTATATATTTTGAAGTCGGTTTTTCATTTTTTTATAATATTTTTTATTAAAAAAAGACTGTAGCATCTTGGAAAGAGGTACATGTAGCATGGCGGGATAGCAATGGCAGCCTCTAGGTAGGTGCTGGCTTTCTTTAAAAGCCTGGTGTTCCCCTAGTTAACACAGAGGTTTACAACACAATTGACCTCATTGGTCGTGGTGATAAAAGGAAAGAAAATCCTGAGATCCATTTTTTGCGTTAGCAGAAAACCAGATTAGGGCTCGTTCCCCCCGCACTGCAGCCTAAGGCTTATTGTACTTCTGTTCTGCTCATTTATCCCTGCTGTGCACCGATCCTTGCTTATTCCAGGTTCAGCATTCTGCAAAGCAAAAGCAGTCTCTGTACTAAGCTAGCGCGATTTGAGCCTATTTGAGCGTTATTTATCTCATACAGATGTCGCCACTTTGTGAGGGCTTTGCAGTCAAAAATGACATGGCTCGCGTTTTCCTCCCCATCCTCACAAAATCTGCAATTGAGGTCTCGTTGAGACACCCCAATAGTCTGTAGATGCTTCCTCAGTCCACAGTGTTCGGTTATCAGTCCTGTTATTGTCCTTAGTTGGTTCCTTCCCAGCCGTAAAACCTCAGCTGTGAGCGTGGGGCAGATTCTCCCCATCATTTTCTAGCTGTGCTTTTGGCTAGGAATTTCTTGCCAGGATTTATTTTGCTGACGTCTCAGCCGACTTTTCATCGCCTTTTTGACAGCAGATTTGGTGATTTCCACTTCAGTCTCCGGGCCCATGAGTGGGGTCATCGAACCAGCCCTTGCGCAAGCATCTCAGCTTCTACATTTCCCTCAACTCCCTTATGCCCCGGCACCCAACCAAGTTTGACTTGGTTGTGCTTTGCCAGGTCCTCCAAGAGTTGCCGACACTCCAGCACCAGCTTTGAGCTGATCATTGTATTGGCGATCGATGGCAGCCGTTAGGCTGGTGCTGGCTTTCTTCAAAAGCCTAATGCTCCCCTAGCTAGAACAGAGGATCACATCATAATAGATCTCGTTATTCACGGTGATAAAGGGAACGAAAATCCTTAGACCCATAAAGAATTAAAAAAAAATATTCGCTACACGACTAAAAGCTAACCAATCAAATGATAACTCTTTGATGCTCCCAAAACACTTAAGTATCAAAACTTTTGGGTGCTTCCAATTGATGAAGAATTATGAATTTGGTTAGAAGCTATGCCTTACAATCCAGTTTCGGGGGAAAATTTGAAAAAAAGTTTAATTTGAATTTTTAGCATAGAAGAAACAAAATTTGTAGTTTAGAGCTTTTTTTGCAATATTTTTGTTCGGTAATCCATCCTCTACAGTCTACATAAAATATTCTCAACCAACTCACTTTTGAGTGCCACGAAATTTTTGAAATGTGCCGCCAGTTATGTTATTTACTCCTATTATATTTTTTATGTATTTTTATACAGTAATTTGGGTTGAGCTGAAATTTTTTACACCCGATGATGCCTATACATGCATCAAATATCACTAATTGATCAATTGATCCGCTACAATCATTAAATTTAATCGAAATTAGCACCAAAGATGGTTAAATCATATCGTATACAGAAGTACGAAATCTGTATATGACTTATAAACAAAGCAAAAGTTCTTAATTAAATTTGTACGGAACCCTCACTGGGTGCGTCAGTTTTGCACTTGTCTATTTTTAAACTACCTTACATTAGATTTAATTAAATGTACCGATAGGAAACATGAAAATCGTGCACTTAAAACTAAAAAAAAAATATCCGTTAGATTTCTTTCTAATTTATTCATTTGTACAATACTAATAATTTAATTAACTGCTTTTATCATTAAGTTATAATTTTCTGGTATACCTAGTTCAATTAAAAACCTGTATAATATGTAAAAAAATTAAGAATTAAAAGATGCAATTAACATTCATTGAATATTTGATCATCCGTTTCCTCGATGATAACGTTTAACATTATGATTACAAATTGGCGAGGCCAACAAAATTTCCTTAAGGTATGGTATTGAACGTAAGCAAAATCTCTAAAATGTAGTCGATTTATTGTCATTTTTCTTATGGTGTTACTTGGTAAGTAGACAACAGTTTTCAAAAACCGGAAAATTTAATGATTTCTAAATGTTTCGCACACAATTTATGTTACACCTTCTCGAAAATGAGGTCAAAATTTTGGTAAAAATTTACATCGAAATTTCAAAGATGAATTATTGCATGCTTATAGGTGATCTTATTTTTTGGTATTTTACTTTTTTTTTTTTTAATTTGAGGAAAAACGTAATTTTATCTTTAATATACGGCAATTGTTAATACAGTTTTTATCAAACATCACAATGATACACATTTTCTATTTTTTTGAAAAATCACACACAGATTTGACTTCCGTACGTTGCAGTTGCATTTCCGTGAGTATTTCAGGTTGTGATCGTTCCAGGCTGGAGAGGTCTTCTTAGGTGCGTCCTGTAAAAATATTTTTTGTACTTTAAGTATATCGGGTTGTTTATATATAAATTGTTTTCAAATAAGTGAAAACTAGGACAAAAAAATCTTCATTCATTATCGAACATATTGTGTTTTATTAATGTAGTTGTTGATTTTTTAATACAAAAACTGTGCTTAATCTAATTTTCTATCGAAAAATTGATTTCATCCTTAAGGAGATGGTGGCTCGAGCAGCCATTTGAGCTGGTCAGCGGTGTCAACGGTTAGGATTGTCCTCATATTGTAAGTCAACTGATTCTTTGCCCCTTTAATTGTTTTAATTTAATTTTTTTTTTATAGTAATTCATACTCGTAACAGGTTCATATTTAATTTTAATCAATCTTCCAAACATTTTTTTAATAAATTAAATAAAAGAAAAAGACACCAAGTTCCTTATAAATTTTTCTTTTATTTCATTTCTCTCTATGTTTAAAAAAAGAGACATTTTGGAAAAAAATATGTATAATTTAAATGTAAGGAGTGGTATGGTCTTTGGTCAGTGTTTTATTATAGTTAGTATTTGTGCAGCGTATGGATCTGGGCGAGTGTCCGAAAATTCATGACCTGGCGTTGAGGGCAGACTTCGAGAATGCACAGAAACACAAGGATTATTTCTACGATTTAGAGGTAAGTATAAGAAAAATTTTAAGGTGTCTATAAAACCATAAAATTCATAATACGTTCGTTCGCGGATGTGATAATGAATCGGTAACGAATCAGTTCAAGACCGGTTTAGGATCATCGCCAAGCGCATGCAAGTTTATGAGCCGAGTTACGGTCCAATATTCGCGGTTCACACGAAATACGTTCGTTACCGATTCATAATTGGTTCTAGCGATCCTCAGATTTTTGTTAGGATGAAAAATTAGATTCTCTTACTCATGCGCAGTTTGCTAAATTGTGGCTAATTCATAATCCCGTTTTGCTGTCATGCTGCGTTCACACGAGTCAATTTTAGTAGCACGTTTTTTAGTTGATCAAAAAAATTTGAATGAAAAAACTCGTGTGAGAACCGTAAGCAACTTTTTAGTGGATCAAAAAAAGTTTGAACGAGTCATCACACTAGGTTGTTCATTCCACTTTTGATCGATTAACTAATATCGGTTAACTAAAGTTGACTCGTGTGAACGAGGCATCAACGTCTGTCAACGTTCAATTCCATTAACAATTTTTGTGGGTTCTCGTTAATCCTCGTCTTACTGCCGAACATTTTCAAACTCGTTCACGGGAAAATAACCCTTAATCAGTTCATAAGCGTGTATGAGTTTGGCGATTATCCTATCTAATCACTTGGATTGATTCTTTACCAGTTCCGGATCAGTACTGCGAACGAACCTAAGATCGTTAAGAAATCCATAATTTCCATATTTCAACTGGCATCTTTGATTTTTAACATTTTTATGGGGTTTAATACATATCTAAAGGGGCATCCATTAATTATGTGTAATATTTAGGGAGGAGGAGTCGAGCTGAATCTTATCTAAGCTTACTTGGGGGGTGGGGTGAAAATCACGTAATTTTTTCCCACAAGAAACAGTTGAAAATTCAGTTAAATTTAAGCATTAGGGAGTTCAAATAAGTTAATTTTGGGTTAAATTTTAAATACTAGTCTTTGTAGACACCTTGAATTCACTTAATAGAAATTAAAACTTCATAAAATTTTTCGTTAGGCTATGGAACATTTGGAGGCTTTTATTGGTGATTGCGATCGACGAACAGAGGCTGCTAAACAACGCTTGGCTGAAACTCAGGAAGAGCTTTCGGCAGAGGTTGCTATCAAGGCGAACAGCGTTCATGAGCTCGCTGAGCAAATCGGTCAGAAGCTGGCCAAAGCCGAACAACTGGGCGAAGAGGGATTTGTCGAGGAGAGTATGAAGTTGATGGAAGAAATTGACGAGTTGCGAAAAAAGAAACTGGAGGCCGAACAGGAGTATCGAAATTCAATGCCTGCCAGCAGTTATCAGCAACAAAAACTACGGGTCTGTGAAGTGTGTTCTGCCTATCTTGGCATTCACGACAATGATCGACGTCTCGCTGATCATTTCGGTGGGAAATTACATTTGGGATTTATTAAGATTCGAGAGAAACTAGCTGAGTTAGAGGTAAAATTGATTAATTTAAAACACATAAAATACTTTTATTTAATTATTTTTTTTTATAACAGAAAACAGCTGAGAAAAGACGCGAGGAACGTCGTCAAACTGTCCGTGATCGTGATCGTTATGATGACAGAGATCGACATTACGGAAAAGAACGGAATCATTATGTTGGAGGACGCGAATTAGATCGTCGATCCCGAAGACACAGGAGTCGTAGTCGTGAACGTCGTCAAGTCGTTTCTCCCAGCAGGTACAAATTTTTTTTTTTTACTAGCCTTATGGTACATTATTAATTTTCAAAGCGGCCAGTTAGTTTTTATATCATAGAATTCATAAAACTGAAATATTAGGCTACGTAAAGAGCAATCATTATGTCATTTTTTGTTGATTATAATATTAAATTGCGGTCATTTCAAAGATAGATTTAGATATACAGAAAACTATATGTTGTAGCAGATACTGGTCAGTAGTTTTTTAATTACAAAGAATTGTGCGGTTTTGTGTCTCATAACTTCGCATAATGCTGATGTTTAATTGGAACAGATTAGTTTGTAAATGCTACAGTATAGTGCGTACAGTGCATTCATCTCACTTCAGGTTTTGGAGAAAAATTACTAGGTTTAGCAACCTTAACACTTGTGTAATCACATGGTTTTCTAAATGTAATGGAATCGTCCTATCCAGATGAGAAATACACTTCAATAAGGCCAACTTAATGAAAAAATATAAATACTTTAAATGTAATTACATGATTAATGGACGCCTCCTAACTAAGAATTGTATACTGGCTAAGACAGGGATGACCAACTCTTTTTGTCCCTAGGTCGTATGTGAAAAAGTATTTTTTTTTTTCACAAACCGGGTGAAATATTAAAATCAAAATGTTAACTTTTCTTTACTAAACAAAATTTGCTTATGGATAATTGTTAGTAAATCAGTTGAAAAATTATTCGTTTTTTCGTTTTTTTTTTTTGTTTTTAATTTACTTAAAATAATCTCCGTTTTAATCTTTTTCTGTTGATGCAATTATTTTTATGATTTTCGATTTGAAAACGAGTTTAAAAATAATTTTGGTTAGACATTGTCAGGCGTAGCGACGATATTATTTCATTAAGCAGGTCGTATGTTGGACATCCTGAAGTAAAGGTTAAAATTTTAAAAGTTTATTTTTTGTGTTTTTAAGTCGCTTTTACATCTAAGGTCATATCACGACACACAGTAAATTTATGTAGGTCTTAAAGCTAGGGAAAAAAACCTTTTAAAAAAAGGTACCTACAAATGAGCCGTTCACTGCACAAATTGATTAACTCCTTATTGCAAAAAGCTTAGTTTATTGATAAACCCACATTGTTTGTTATGCAATAGCTAAAAAAATATCATTTATAGCTTTTAATACTTATTAGAAAAATAAATATTATAAAAAAATGAAAAACCGACTTAAAAATAAATAAAAAATCTTAAACAAGAAATGCACTAAAAAGTAACAAAATTATGGCGTATCCTTGCAGTATCTACAACTTACAAATTATTAGGACGATACAATGTACAACTATTGTTATTTTTGGAGTTGGTGTCAGCCAAGGAAATACGACTATATTGGTACCTATTTAACAATACACGAGAATACCTTATGAAAATTATTTTTCAAATGAACTTTTAAACAATATACTCGAACTGTACCAATATCTAGCGACCTTTAAACTACAAAATACCAATTACCAACTAAACCTTTTTATAATTTTTACAAATTACCATTAATATTTATTTTTTTGAATGACACTAACTCCAAAAATAACAATAGTTGTACATTGTACCATCCTAATAATTTGTAAGTTGTAGATACCGCAAGGATACGCCATTATTTTGTTACTTTTTAGTGCATTTCTTGTTTAAGATTTTTTATTTATTTTGAAGTCGGTTTTTTATTTTTTTATAATATTTATTTATTTCTCGCGTTTTAGTGATCTGAAGTTTGTTAACTGATTTTATTTTCTTGAAAATGGTTAAACCTTCTAAACGCGCTGCTCATATGAGACAGCGCCGTTTAATATTAAAAGTTACTAAATCATCCCTTTTTGCCCTTAAGGGTTGAAGTTTTTGGTTTTCAATGTAATAACAAAACTAAGTGGATTACTCTTTCCAACAGAAAAAAAATTATCAAAATTCGATGATTCAGTTAAATGTCACTATTTCATCCCCTATTTTCATCCTTAAGGGGTGGATTTTTTTCTTCAAATTGAAATGTGAACAATTTAAAGGTACGTTGTACGTAATAGAAAAAAATATCGAAATCGGGTTAGCCAGGAAAAATGTATTATTTCATCCCTAATTTTTAACCCCTTATGAGTGGAGTTTTTTTTTTTTTACAAATAATGGATATGAGATTAATTTAAAATTGTGTTCTACAAATAAAAAAAGAATTATCAAAATCGAGCTATCCAATAAGAAGTTAATATTTCATCCCTTAGTTTTCAACCCCTTAGAAATGAAAGATTTTCCTTAAATTAAAATGGGACTACACGAGAAGCACTAGCTTTCAAATAAAAAAATAATTATCGAAATCGAGCTATCCAATAAGAAGTTAGTATTTCATCCCTTAGTTTTCAACCCCTTAGAAGTGAAAGATTTCCTTCAAATTAAAATGGGACCATTCGGGAAGCACCAGCTTTCAAATAAAAAAAAACAATCATCAAAATCGCTTTACCTTGTCGGAAATGCTGAGGTAACAAACATTAAAAAAAAATACAGTCGAATTGAGAACCTCCTCCTTTTTTTGAAGTCGGTTAAAAATATGTTTCGGATATTAGACAAAGTTAGCTGAAGTGAACAAAGGGATTTGACATGAAAATTTAAAAAAAAAATTGAAAAAGTGGAGTTAATCGATGTGTGCATTTACCGGCTCATCAGTAGATCTTTCGTTTTTAAGTATTCGCCTAAATCCTAGTGGTAAATCAAAAGAGTTAATTTGAAATTAGCAGACTAAACCGATTCCTTAATCCAATTAAAGTAGAATTATAAATAGCAACTAAACCATCGATTAGTCTATTCTGTGTTGTTTCATAACTAATTACTTTTCCAGGTCCCGTCGATCACGCAGTCGAAGCCGGAGTCGTCGTTCACATTCCAGACGATCAGGGTCGAGCGATAAACGACGAGATCGAGACCGGGATTGAAAGCAAACGCGATATTTCATGGCACGAAAGCTACTTTTCTCTTATTTCTTCTCTTCTCTTTTCTTTTATCATTTATTATTTCTCTTAATTGTATTTGGATGGATAATGAAACTTAGTAACACCACAAATGGTACAAATCAATGTTCTAGTTTTAATGTGTGTATTGTAATTATGAAATAAATGTATTCCCATTAAACAACACTCAGGTTGACTTTTCTTAACAAGGATATTAAAAATAAAAAACGGTTTTTTGTACCATTTCGGCATTATGTTTAAATACCTATGTATTTATGTAAGAGTATATGTAAAAATAAACTTTTTTTTTTTGATTCAGAATTTGAGAAATTTATTTATTTTTTTTAATTATTAATACGTATTTTCAATGTATATAATGTGTGCAACGGATTGAAAAATTGACAGACTGGAACTAGAAGACTACAATCAGAGCATAGATGTAATTCAGGGGAAAGAGTAGTCTTCCATATTCGATGATTTTTGCCTTTTCTACAGCTCGGTACACGCATTAACGTCTTTTGTTCGTATAGAAAACTCATCCACCTATGCATTGATGTACCATACATCAGTTTCTTAATTAAAATTATTAAAAAATATTTCGCTTGGAAAAAAAAAACGCGTTTATATACGCGACTAACAATTTTACAAGGAAATTTTACGGCTCTTTGATATTTGTGTATGTTGAATTGTCATGGAATGATGCGCTTATAAATATGATATTTTAATTAATAATTTTTAAGTATTAAAATGTTTGATTAGATCTAGTTAACGAAGGCAAAAAATTGAATTATGTCAGATTATTTAGTAGCATAATCAAGGGGGTATGTGTACAAGTATTATTTGGCGATTTATTTATTATTTTACCGTTATTTATATCTTGAAAAATCGTTGTGTATTTCAGTTAGTTGCTTCTAGTTTTTTGAAACTCTGGTTTTTAACTCACATAATTTCTTTAAGATTTTGAATGGGATTTAACAAGTCAAGATGAACAATAAGATTCCACAAGAGCAAATTTCACCACAGCGAAAAGTGATGAAGATGTTTGAGCCTTGGAAGAGATTTAGCAGTGATTCGAGCAGTGTTCAAACTCGTTGGGGAAGGTTTGCACTTAAGTTACTTATTGTTGCAAATATTTTTTCTGTTCAATGATATTGAAATTTAGAGCTTCCGGACCTACAACAAGTGCAAATATAATGACTCATCAAACTCGTGGCTACATATCAAACTGTGAACAAACTATTTTCGAGAGTTCTCATTCTCGTCCGGCAACTGCTCCTGTTATAACTGAAAGTAGTCGAAAAAACACTTTGGTTCAAGCATTGATTAATAATATCGACAAATTTATTTTACAAGACAAAAAAGGTTTGTCAGTTTTGGTTTAGTTTATAATCCTACAAATCGACAAGTTTGAAGGCTATAGATTTGTTTCAGATGAAAATAAAATCGTCTATTGTACGGTTACGAGTCATTCATAATATAAAATTATTTTTTCTTTCTTTTACTACTATATAGTAAGTAAAGGAAGTATTGTAATCGGGTCGAATTTTCGAAATCGACCTTTCACTGGAAATACATGTTTTCAGGTGTCCTCTGAGCCCAAAAAGTGGTTTTTTAGAAACATGTCTGTGTATGACAGCCATATCGTATTGAAAGCTTTATCCGAATTTCACCAAACTTGGAATTTGGTCTCCATTTATACCTAGTTCTGCCGCGAAGCTTTTGGTTGAAATAGGTTAAGCGAAAGCTCCACTTTATTATAGGAGTTTTTGAGCTTTTTCAATTTTTTTTTGAAAACGGCTCCAACGATTTTCTTTAAACTTACTATAGTTCTTAGACTCATTAATGGCTACAACTTTTATTTGAAACTTTTTCCTGGGAAAATTTGAATAAGGGCGGTTCTGGGGTGAAGGTTGGGAATTCGTATATGTCATATGTACATATAGGTTGCATATAATTCTGTTTATATGTATAGTTATAAAGCGCTTATAGTATTTTATATATTTTATACAACTTATACTAACAGCGAGTTTCATAATTGAAAATAAAAGAAAGTACTGTGACGCCTCGCAGTAGATATTTTTATATTGCACATGACTTATAACTTACAATGTACGTTTTTATTTTTATCTGGAACATAACTTAAATCACAATTATCTTAAAAGGTTTATTGTAATTAGAGTGCTAACTAGTTTAGGGATCTTTAAAAATTTAGGGGAGAGTTGGGTAATACCGCGCCCCTAATTACTTTGACCTGTAATTAAGATTAAAAAATGCAATTAAGTAGTAGAGAATTTGTTTAGCTACACATACAGCATGACAAAATATTTAAAAAATTAAACAGAAAGTATTTATTTCGATATTTTACAAAAATGGAAGAGCGTGGTATTATCAGAAAGATTTGATAATATCGTGCGTATGTTTGATAAAAACCTGCCCGTAATAATATCGTGAATTTCTTTGAGTAACCTTAAAATTAATTTTAAAAAATTAAGTTTAACCAAATCCAGATAATCCTTCTATAACTTGATATATTATTTTAGAACAAGATATATCAACTCTAAAACAAATAACAAAATAATGATAGAAACTTATATTTGTTAATTCAACAAAAGTTATGTCCTACATTTATTATTTTATTAATGCCTAGGTATTTTATTAGCAAATCTTTGAAAGAAGTTAAAACTGGTACGTCTCAGTCGTCTCAGTTATATCAACAAACAGCCTTATTATGAAACTAGTTGAATTAATAAATACAAAAATCGCATGGGAAATTTTTTGCACGGAATTGACAAACTCGATCATTTCATTTTATAACCTCAAAATAATACAGTAAAATTAATCGTATATTCAAATCCATTTGAGCGTTAATTTTACAATATGTACGCATTAAAATAGAAGGAAACAATATTTTACAATATAAATACAGAATAACTTTATTTTTATCAAAAATACCCTTCAAATTATAAGAAACGACAGTAAAACCTTAAACGATGTGATATTATTCTGTCGCTGCTAGGAGCATACTGATCGTGAGCGCGGGGAGGGGTAAACGCGTCGGGCTATGATTTTTAAGCGCTGGATAACACAAGAAATGTTTAGTTTTTACAATAATACGTTGAATTATCAGACGCGCGGTATTATCCGACTCTCCCCTACCAGTTGTTTAATAAAAACCAAACTTTTATTTAATAAACAAATAACACAATTTTTTCCCAATAACTTATTGCTTAAATCGCACTCGAATTTACGTATCCAATATCAAACAATGCGATAGAATGTCTTGACTGCACTTTGTTAGTACCTCCATTGGTACCTCATATACCAGAGCTGAATATTTTAGAAGTTTCTCGAGACTTCTTCTTTCATCCATTGTTGATAAAGAAACTTTCTCGAGTGTTTGATTCAAATCGATTATCCAACAATCCAGAAAATTCGTAGGTTTTCCATGGGTGATTGTTGGTATTGTATCCCTTTTTAACGCGCGGCTCATTAATTCTATTTTTGTCTGTCACAGTATATTCAGTATGAAATAACTTTTATACTTGTAATAATTTACTTGCTAAAAACGTAATTTTGACTATGAAATATTTTTCTTTAGAAGAACCTTTGAGGGCAAGCCAAGATGGTGGGAGACGAAAGGAGGCAAATCCGTTTTATAAAATCAAACAAGAGTATGTAACATGGAATTCACTTAATTTAAATAGTTCCAAAGATATACTAAATTTGTATAAAAGCGACAACACAAATAAAAAAAAACTCGAGCTCCTATCCAAATTAAACGATGGTAAAACCATTAATTGTACTCCTAGCCCGATAAAAGTCAACAGCCTGGAAAGTCGCTTGATTAAAAATCCTTTTACTTGCTCTGACCCAATAAAACACACAGTGCTAAAACCATGTTCTACAGTTGATTTAAAACCGAAGTCGATTGCACTACCCAAAAATCAGGGAGACTGCAAGCAGGCGATTGCCGTGAAAACTCCAAAACCATCGCGACCTTTATGTCGTCATTGTCGTCTTCGATACGCTGTCGAAAGTTCCGAGGTGGACGATGAACTTGAACTGATCAATAAAAATAATTTGCGAAAGCGACATCGAAAATCAAACGCTAAACAATGCCATAAGGAACGTTCACGGACGATCGCTAAAGACGTGGAAACGCCACATTTAGTTAAGCAAAAGACCATTTCTTCAACAATGCGATCGAAATCTGTTTCGAGTAAATGTAGCGATTCCTCTTCATATAAAACGACAGTGTCGACAGCGTCCAAAACAGGACTATTGTGAGTCAGGGTTGTTTTTTACTTACCTAACACCATTCATTTAATTTAAAATTTAATAAATTGCTATTTTACAACGACTCATTTAATTTAATCTCATTTTATTTTCCAGCAATGAGCTCGGATCAGGATCCGAACTTGAATGGACTACATCTGAAATTGATTTAGTCCCAAACAGTTCGTTAGTATTACCACGAGAAACTCGTCGAGCTACAATTGTTATGTTAAATAACCGTCGTAGGTCCACCAATGCAAAACAATCCCAGTAAAAATTGAAACACACGACATTTTAATCAAAAAATTGACCGGTGACAAATTTTAGCGTAGATATATTAGAAGATAAAAATTACTTAATTAACGAGACTCTTAAAAAAGTTGATCAAAACCCAAACATTTGCCCATATAATTTACTTTGCACAAGACCAAAATGCCATCATCATCGAGACATATCGACATTAGAACACACATCGCCAAAAAATAGTTTAGCACTATTTAATTTTGCTAATACTATTCATCCGTTTTGTGCCGTGATGTTAAATTCGACAAATCATTCTGGAATGTCTAATGTCTGCAGTGCTAATTATTAGGAAAAAAGAACTTGTGCGTTTCAACAATGAAGAATGAATGCGACTAAATTCCTTTTTAATTTTACTTGAATTCTTTGCTACTTAATTATTTTACATGTTTATATATTTATTTCTGTATTACAATTTAAAATATGATATGAATTTAACTTTAAAACAATCGTTGGGATCGGTTTTTTTTATCGAGACAGCGAGACACTATATTTGAAACATAACATAATGTAATTGTTTTAGCATTCATTCTAAAAATAGAACTCATTAATAAGCAATTTAGAAAGTAAGTAAATATAAATCTGTACAGATTCGTATAATAACATGAATCTGTTTTGGTTTTTAAATTCATATAGGTAAGTAAAAAATTCAAAACTTTTCATGAGTTATTTTGGATTCTTATTTCTTACTTTCTTTTACTACTATGTAGTAAAGGAAGTATTGTAATCGGGTCGAATTTTCGATTTCGAGTGTTCACCGGAAACAGTGGCGGAACTACCATATCGCTAGACCCCGCGACGTGGGGTGGGAGGGCGGTGGGGGTTGGCAAAGCTTTGGGGGACCCGAAAATTTTGAGAAAATTAGTACTAGTGGTGCTGCAGAGAGGGTGCAGTAAAAAAGAGAAATTGAAAAAGGAACAAGAACGTTTAGAAAAAATACCAAAATTATCCCGCGTTTTCATAAATCGTTTGCTACGATTACAGAAAATCAAAGTACTTCTAAATATGAACAGGTTTTTGAACAAGTCTATAGCAAAAAAATTAATCCAACTGACTTAAAACTAAAAACTCAAGGTACTACACCTAGAGATGAAGGGCAATTTGAACATGCTGATAGCAGAAGCAGTACGGCAATTGATTTGAATAACGATGAAAATACTATGAATTTCGACCAAGATGTTACGAATATGTTACGATATTAAAAAACTGTCGTTATTCTTAACGAATAATGCTAATTTTTAAAAAAAAATATTACACTTGATATGAAAAAAAATTATATCTGCGAACTCCTCTAAACCTTAAGGGCCTTTTTAGAAGGACCTATCGCAAGAAAATCGGTGCTAAATTAAAATATGAGACGATAGATACGAAAAGCAAAAATTTATATAAGCTTGGGGCCGATCTAATTTTTTTGCGGGGTGGGGGCTAAAATTTGTAGTTCCGTCATTGACCGGAAATACAAGTTTTGAGGTCCTCTGAATCCAAAAAAGTGGTTTTTAGAAATATATCTGTGTGTGACAGCGATATCTTATCGAAAGCTTTATCTAAATTTCCTCAAACTTGGAAGTTTGCCTTTATATTACATTGGAAGCTCCACTTTATTCTATGGGTTTCTGAGATTTTTGAAAAATTTTTTTCGAAAACGGCTCCAACAATTTTCTTGCTATAATTTTTTTACTCATTAATGTCTACAACTTTTATTTGAAACTTTTTTCTAGGAAAGTTTAAATAAGGAGGGTTCTAGGATAAGGGGTGGGAGTTGGTATATGCATAGAGGCTGTATACATATTGTTCTGTTTAAATATATATTTATTATTCTATTTATATTTTTTTAACAATCGTGGGGTTTATTTATGTTCTTTTAACCAATAGTGAGTTTCATGTAAATATTTTTTCTATTCTGTTTTACAACATTGATTTCATCGTAATAAAGTTTCATCGACAATTTCTTAGTTTAAATCAGTGATTTTACAAGACAAGAAATATTTTTTTAATAAAATATAATCTTAATAACAAGAAATCCTCAATTAGGCTGATATTAACCAGGGTAAATTACCTCAAATGGGGTAAAAATTAAATTTTTGGGGGTAACAAGGAAATTTTTTGCCATAGCTATTTTATAAACGCGATAGTATGACCAAAGACTGTATTCAAATTGTTCTTACATCAAAAAAACCCAATTTTAAAGTTATTTTATCAAACACGAAGCAAGGTCATTTTTTCTCCAAAATCTGAAGGGATGAAGTTTTCAATTAGCTTTTATTTGTTCCAATATGAGAATTTTATTTTGTTTGTTACTTGCTAGTTTCATGCAACTTTTTTTTCGTGTAAATTAATCCAATAAATAATGTTTAATTTAAATTTACATTGATTGTCCCTCTTTTTCAAAATGAAGGGATAATATCGACTTACGCAAAATTATTTTGGGGTAATGGTAGATAATAAAAGTTCCCCAACCGCTGGTTTAGAACAACATATAAAAGTTTTAAGTTTGAAAACCTTACGATGTTGAAAATATTTAAAATCTAGGAAAGCCTAACTAGGATAAATGAATCCCAGTGATCGAGATCTAAAATAATCTCGATGACTTAAACATTAATGCTTTACTCGTTTTTTTTTTTTTTTTTTTTTGTTTTGTTTCATAGCTTCAAATTAGATTATACATAATATACATTACCTAGAATAACTCTTTAAAAACCATCTTATAGTAAAAAATTTGATACTTTGTCATCAAAATTTTTTGCATTTCCAAAATTGTTTAATGAAGACCGGGAAATAAAATCGTACATCCATAAAATGTCAGTAGCCTCTAAGTTTTTATATACCCACTATAAAAAATAGATCGCATGATCATTTGAAGAAACATACAATTTGGCGAATAAGACGTTTGTTTCACATTAAATTCCTTCTTCTGGTTTTTTTAGCCTGCTGTCTCGGATTTACCTGTTAAATTAATTGCTCAAACCATTTCCTGATTACAAAAAAAAACATGCTTGAAGTAACATTTAAGTAAATTTGTATTTCAACTGAAAACTGTTCACATCTAGTTATTAATTTTTGTTTTATACGATTTTCTAAGAATTGACACGATCTGAATTAGTTCTTATACAAAACGCCGATTTATTCTCATTTATAAAATTTTTATTGTATTAAAAAAGAAGCATTATTTACGATATAAATCTGTATTTAAAACGCTTATAATTACCATAATTACTTTACGAGCCACCGTTTCTAATTAATCTTTCACATTTTTATTCTTTTGGTTGAAAAAAAAATCTTGATTATAATAAAAAAAATTTACGGTTATTTCACCAAAAAATGGACTCATAATTAAAATTTTGGAAAGTAAGAGAATTGAATAAATAATTATATATGAAGAAAAATTTAAGTCGGTTTCAATTTCATTAATATTATATTGGTACTGTGCTAGTTGAAGTACCCGGTGTTATCCGAATTTGGGATAAGGGACTAGGACCCTGTCCAAGGGACAAGATTTAGCTCATCAGGTGAACATAACATTACAGTTTTGAAAATTAAAATAAATATATTGAGTACTAACAACCCCTGTCCTACACTTCGAATGAAAATTATTAACAAACTATATGGCGATAATTTAAAAAAAATATGAAATCTCATTAGGGGTGGAATTTTATAAGATTACCACTCACACGCTTGGCCAGTTGTACAAATTTGATTTGATACAATTTTTTATTTTTTTAAAAAGTTTTCTAAAATTAAATTCAAACATTGAAAAGTTAACTGATGGGTATTACGGCCTCCGAGTAAAAAAATAGGTTGGACTATTAATTGTAAGAACAACAAACTAGCTTTTGCAGATCGATGTTGATCCACGAGCCATAGTTTGGAGACCTCTTATAACTATAGGAGAGTGCCAATGAACATATAAACAGTTTTAAATATTCACATGTAGAAAATTTGTCAGAATTTAAATGTGATTCCTAAGTATGGTTTTTGTCTCGTAATTTTTGTATATAAAGACTATCGCTAATTTGTCTAAAACATCCAATAACTAAATAATTAGCATTCAAACTTCTATAGCTTTAATTCCATTCATTTTTCTTCTCATAAATTCTTCCGACTGTTGTAAATATTTCGCCGAGGCGTAACTAATTGATAAGGTCGACTAAACACCGTTGGTAATGAACTTTTAAAGGAGTACAACGAAAAAAAAAAAGCCGCTCTCAATATAATTTTCACTAATTTAAATAACTTGAAAATCAATTACGTTGATTTTTCTCTTTGTTGCAATCGTGATTGTTCCAACATCGTTTCAGTTTGTTTGTTGAATTCGCGCGTTTCATTGAACTTGCAGCTTGAAATCGGAGCTGCGATTGGTGGGGCGAGATTTTAGACGCGCTCTGATTGGCTGTCGGATCTTATTGGAGCTAAGCCGATGCAGTTCTTTCAGTCAGTCGCCATTAGCTCGTTGTGCTGTGAAGACATAACACTGTGCTCGCAAAACCGGTGTGGAAAAAAATATTTTTGCAAAATTATTTATTTGATTTTATTATTGAATATCTAACAATTATATTTTCAAGTAGTTGGTGTAACTTCCAGTGATCAGGCGGTTAATTTAAGTGTAACAATTCAATTGTTAATTATTTAAAAAAAAACTTTTCGTGTGCGATTCAATTAGTTATTGTGATTTTTAATAATCTTTACAGGTAAGAAGAGATTAGTTAAAGTTTAATTTTTTTACATTTCCGGTTATTAGTCACTCGGAAGTTGTGTCCTTAGTGACCCCGGTTTATCCTTTGCAAATACACACCCTTTCAAATCGATTTCCTACCCCAACTATTTATTTTCTTCACTGTTATTAACAGACAATGTATGATTCTTTAATACGAAATCTTACGCTTTATTAAGTCAATAAAATGGATATTAATAATGTAGTATGTACAAATTTTTTATGCAAATATAAACCAAACATTGATGTAATAAGCGAATCTGGAACAAAGAAAAATTGATGTAATTCATATTTTCAACCTAAACAAGAACGAACTTAACATCACTTCAATCGTATATTTAACAAATATTTAACAAATAATTTCAAGATTAAATCATTCAATTTGCATAACTATTTCAATCATTAACTGTTGAATATGTTCTTTAAATTAAATAGAAAAAATAATTTCCATGAAATATTTAAGCAGGATTTTAATTTTTGTTTTTCCTATTGGTTTTCATATTATCTTGTGATACAGGTAGGGATTCATTACTTGACTTGATCAAGTTATTTGACCTCGTTTTCAATTTACTTGACTTAAATTTGACTCAAAATCAAGTAAAACTTAAGTCAAGTACACTAGAAATTGTTTATAACGAACTTCAGGGACCGTCAAATTTCGTTCGTTATAAGCGATATTCACTATAACCGATATGTATCGTCTTATCTAAGACAAATCACGGGGCCCGAAGGTTTTGTACGTTACAACCGGTTGTTCATTATATTCTGTGTCGTTATAAACGATTTATACTGTGTTTAAGTATCAATCAGTAGTCAAGAGAACATTAAATTTACAAGATATTTCAGTAAAAAGTTTAAGCTCAATCCAATGCACAAAACTCCCAGTCACTTGATTTGATGAATACAGTTAAGGTGACCATACGTCCCGGATTGGTCGGGACAGTCCCGATTTTTTTTAGAAGCAATATTTGTCCCGGATTGCCCCAAATTTTTTTCAATATTTATTTTAAGAAAAAATTTTAAACATTTTAAAAAAAATACTGATTTTTATTATATCCTTAAATAGTAATTGTTATGTATAATTTTTATTAAAAAATTATTAAAAAAATAATATCTAAGTTAACTAACTTAACTACCCCCCCGCGTTTTAAATTTCCTGTCTCGGCTTTGAAATGAAAAAAATATGGTCACCTTAATACAGTGCAAAACGCCTATAACGAAAATGGTTACTACGAAGTTCGGTTATTACGAGATATTATTGTATTTAAACTATGCATTTTTGTAAAAAATAAATATTTGGTAAAACTACAAAATTCCCTTTAAAAATTTTAGAATACACGGAAAAAAGATGATAATAGCATCTGTTAAACCGAAATTTCCATAAGTTTTTTTATTCTTTTATAAAGGGACCAAAACTACTTCTTGAAATAATGGTCGTTAATTGCCACAAGCTATAGATTACTGCTCACTGTTGAATCCTTAACGAGAGTCTTGAGTTATTAAAAATAAGAAATATATTTTTGATAATATATTCCACAACCCTTCTCAGAAAAACGAGGAAACTTTAATGAATGTATATTTCTTGTAAATTTAAATGAAAATTAATTTTAAAGTCAGTTCCACATCCTTGAAATTATAATACTTTTTTTTTCATTTATATTTTTTGTTGTACAGAAAACAATAATTAAGAAAAATATCGTTAATAATGAAATTCGTTTATTATGAAAAAATTATTTGAACTTCTCAGTTTCATTATAACCATTTCCCACTATTGTTTTAAAAAATCAGCATGAAACTCTCTTTGGAAAATGGTCGCAGAAAGAAAGGGGCGAAGACTTACTTTAAAAATCAGTCGTAAGCTATAAATCGGTTTAGACATATGTAGGTCTTCGTAATAAACACTATCAAGTGAAACAACTTCAAAATTATCAACAATCCTTGTAGTACCACATATAAATCCACTCGAAGTAGGTATACATCAAGTCAAGTAGTTGACCATTTTCTGTAAAAAGTTATACTTGGCATTTTGATTTGTAAGTAAACTAACTTGCGAATTAATGGTTGATTTAATTTCAAGCCACATTTAGATCAAGTAGTTTGAAAATCAAGTCAAGTAATGAATCCTTAACTTGAATACAAATAAATCAAACAAAACATTTAAAAACAACTAAAAGTATTTTTAGACAGTTGGTAAACAAAAGAAATCTATTTATAATAACAGGATATATTTTTTGTCATGACCTCTTCATAGTGCCTAATAGATAAACGTAAACCTACGTTAAAGATTTCTATTGATTTTGAAATGATTCAATCTCTGACGATTTAAAATGTAAAAATTGGCAATTTGAAAGTTCTATGAATCATAATAATTGGCTAGAGACAATGAGTCTTTGTCGCTAGACCGAGAACTATTTTAATTGCAAAGAAAATACAAATCGTACTTCAACCCTTGTGAAACATGATATTACAAATCCTGTTTTGTTTCTCGTTCTTCTCGACTCGAAGCCAGTCGTTATTTTTTTTTTATCCAACTTATGGTTGATGTAAGGAATATTTTACCTGATAAAGGATGACTAATATCCAGCTAGTTATTGAAGTCTTAACACGAAAGAGTCTAGTGTTGTTGGCCGGATATCGTCCTCATCAGACCGGAACTGAGTCCGGTACACCATGAAATATTTATATGTGATTTCATTATGCATCCCTCATTGAGATAAGGCCTTAATCAAAAATTGCAACTTGTTCAATTTCAGCTGTTAAAATTTGAAATAAATAATTTAAATAAATCAATGCGACGAACATTTCATGCACATTTTTTATCCAACTATGCGGTAATTAATAATTAATATTTTCCGGACTAATTAGCAATCATTAGTGTGCGTTTAGCGATTAGTTCAATGTACGATGACCCCATTTTTCTCCTCGCTATGTTTTATTGACCGTGATGTTTTTATGTCCTGGGATTATTTTTGCGATTCTTCATTAAAACTTGTTTTTTGTTTTACTGTTGTATGCCTCCTGAAAGCTAACCAATCAGTTGTTTTGAACGTTTGCTCACATTTTCCCTAAAACGATAGTTTTTTATTTATTGATGGGTACTCTACCAGATCAACCAATACGATAATGGCTATACATAGTAAGGATATAATTTAAAACGATAGTTGTGATCTATGGAATTTCAATCCTTTGCGAAGCTTCCTTCTGTTTTAGTCGTTACTATATTATATGCGTTCTTAATACTTATAGATTGTACGTCATCTCTCACGTGACAATAGCACTTGTCGCTACGGTCGTACGCCACGTAGGAGATGACAAGAGGCAATTTGCTCTATGTGAAATGCACTAGAAGAAGTATTTGCAGTTCACATAGAGCAAGCTGTGTCTTGTCACCTCTCGTGTGACATACGACTGGAGCGACAAAGTGCTGTTGTCACGTGAGAGGTGACTTATGGTTTATAAGAGTTTTATTATTTTATTATTTATTTCGCAATCTTTTCCAAGACAATAAGCAAATCTGGTGTTCGTATGGACGGGACAGGTCACCCTAGAAAGGTTGCCTGCTGTACTCCAGAAATGACACGCGTTTCAATCTGGTGAAATCCTCATTGTTGTCGAGGAGGTTGCAGCCAGGTATACAGGATGTGTTCATTTAGGCGACTGAGGTATTTAGACCTGCTGCCTCCTCCCTGACGGTAGCCATACCCAGGTCCTTATGGATATTCTTGTTGGTAATGTACCATGGGACATTGATTAGCAGCGCCTTGAACTGAAACCTCTGTATGATGTCAATACTGGAGTTGCTAGCAGTTCCCCAAAGTTCAATCCATAAAGTAATCCTTTGTAAAAATCGAGTCGGTTTGCTAGTTAGCTGTTCAATTTGTTCCCGCGTAACAACTAAGGAACTACTTTTCTATATTTAGCTCTTCTACTGGAACATTCAAATTTTCCGGGGTGAAACATAGTTTATATCTTCCTGAGCTTACAAATTAGTTATTTGCAAAAAAATTATATTTCTGACTATCCCACAGGAACCATATATTTTTCTAAGACAAATCATAGTCTATAATAATTAGCGATTGTCTAGCTCCTGTTTGATAGATTCTTTTTTGAATCTGTTCATTAGTTCCAGAGATTACTTAATACATACAAACAAAAAGTTCGTCTTTATCTAATATAGTAGTACAGATATACGTAGGTATAGTAGGGTGGTTTTCAGTGGTTCTCAAAGTGGGGCTCGCACTGAATGCGACCCGCGATGTCGATACGATATGTTATATTTTTATATTAAATTTGGTGGACTAATAAAAAAAAATAGAAATACTTAAATATATTTAAAATAAAAAAAGGCACCCCAAAATAAAAATCAGTGGTTATTAAATTGATTTTATTCCGCGTTTTTCTCGGTCCGTCGAAAATTTCGGTAATATTAAATTGGCCCACATAAATAAAATTTCGCTAATATTAACTAAAACAAAGTTATATTTGGTTAAAATTGTTTGAGACCCTTGTGAAAAATAATAGAAAAAAAATATTCCACTCATGTCACACTAAAGTTGGTGTCAATTATCTTGTTTCGTAGTTTCGCCTATCGATTACCAATAAGCTATAAACCGGAAGCCAAAATCAATTTGGTCAATCGAATTTCAAACAACAAATTTGTTTTCTAATATTTATTAATATTTAATCTTTATTACACCATTGTTATTTTTCCTTTGCCCGATAGTAATAATAAAAATTTTTATATCTTTCTTTTTCAATTTTTATGATTTTATAGCTAAAATATTTTCTGCGTTTGATTTAAATACTAATTTTCGTTGAAAATCAAAAATATCATTTATTAATATTGCAATATTTAATTTCACTTGATATGAAAATCAAAAGGTATTAAAAACTGATTGCAAAAACTGGCACGTAGACTTTTTTATTTTCGTATGTTTTACTCATTAATTAATTACTCATTACTTTTAACGATTATTAACTATAACCGAGCCCACGTCCATACTATCCATTAAAACTAATTTCCAATAAAAGGCAATAGAGTCATTATTATTACATTGAGCCATGAAAAATTGAATTGTCATTTACGCTTTCTTTTAATTTATATTTTAATCAAGAAACATTGCCATGGGCCATATCGGAAATGCAACCGATAATTATAGGCTTTTGTTCACGATAAAATGTAAGAAAATGATGAATTTCACCATTTTCAGACGTCTAATTCTTTAGATGTATACCGATCAGAAAAGGTCTAATTTAAGTTTTTTTTTTCTCCAACAAAATATCGGTAAACTGGAACGGATTTCAATTTAAAAATTGACTTTTCCACGTCAATTACATTATAGGTTCTTTGTGTTAAAATTTTGAAAACAACGAAGGTTTTTGGTATATTATAAGTTGTAACGTCAATGAAAGTTCAGAAAAAATTTAACGTTATAAGATACGTTAAGATTTATTAGATTTTAATGCATGCGACACTTTGCATTTGTCAACGACTTTTAACCCGTTATTGCGGCGCTATTATCTTAACATTTATTTAAAAAATGTAGATGAGGCCATTAAGTCTCTTTACCACTCAGTAATTTACTTACAAATGTAAATTATTAGATATAAAGTAATGCCAATTTATTCAAAACTTGTTTCTTTTATTAAAGCGTTCAAAGAAACTTGGACTGGAAAGATCGTTCATAATCTCTGGCCCAATAATCATAATTCAAAGATCATTTACACTTTTTAAAATGATGAGGTTGTACGTTATGGCTATTGAAATTGAGGGGTGTAGACTTGCATAGTATCGACCGTAAACTATAACTCGATTTGTACAAACCCTAAATAAATTCAAGTCTTAGATTAAGTACTTATATGAAAACTCAAGAAACATCCCAATATCAAGAGCATATAAAGTAACTAAAATTATTTTTTTTTTGTACTTACTCTAGATTTCTATAATCCGAGCTGAAATTTAGTGTAAGCTTAGCCCTCCTCCTCCCCCTTTTTTGGGGGCCTCCAAAAAATTATTCGAAGGCGGAATAATTATCATGGATATTTAAATATTTCCGTGAAATATTTACGACCCTAAGTTTATTATAACAAATGTACAATTAAAAAAATAACGATTGCGAGATTTGTCCCTTAGACTCTTCGCATGTGAGACTGTCACTTTAATCGTTGAGCCACAAAAATAACATTGAAATTGTGACAAAACATTAACACAAACCCTCTCCACATTGTCAACATACAAACATTTGCCTATTATTATTATGATATTGCAGCATTATTTGTCCCCAATTTTATACTTACATTAGACATAAAATATTTAAGGACTTAGGGCTCTGTCAAGTCTAAATTTGGTTCTGTCCATAATAGTGTATTGTAGTGATTTAAAACTGTATCAAAATGGTTTTATTAAGAAATAATGATCCATATTTCGGCAAGGATATGAAATAAGTAACTCTTAAATTAAAGTTGATGATTGTCTTTTTTATTATTGTAACGTTTTTTTTTACGGGTTCTTTGGTTTGTGTATAATGACTACAAATTTATTTCTTAACAATTGTTTATTTATTTATCTAACACTTATGCACTACACGTTAACAATTAGTCAGTTTTTAAAGTAGCTTATTCACTTTAACAACGTTCACTGTCAACAATTTATATAACACTTTCACAATATTCACAATGTACACTTTATTCAACAATTCACTGATCACTTTAAGCACTTTAACAATATTCACTTGATTTATTTTAACACTGTCGATGAATTATTTGAATACTCTCGGTGATTTATTTAGATACTCGTCGAACATTTATTTGAACACTAAACTGTTGACCCATCTTTCGGATTATTTATAGTAACCGATCATCAGCCTAGAACTTTCCAAGCCATAAATCATCCGTTACTAGAAGATTCTATTTGTAATCTTAGCGCCTGTCTTTCTCTCATCCATTGGTAAATCAATAGAGAAAATACTAGAACAATGCGCTTCTTTTCTCATATTTTCTCATAAAACGGCTCCAGGGTGTCCATCCTTTTGTGCAATTCTTATCGCTGGTGATTGGTTAATCCCCCCATCGGGCGTCCAGACACAAAATGGTGTCTTAGATTTATGACAATATTTTTTTAAGAAACACTACATTTAATAGTGTCAATAATTTCTTGAAGAACAAAAATCTCTTTAGTATTATTTGCAGTATTCAAATTTTGATAAAAATTTTCCAATTAATTCCAATAAAGTTGGCAAAAGTTTAATAGAAACGAAATTTTCATTCATCTTCTGACTCATGTTGTTTTCATAGCATTTTAAGTATTTCAAATACTAGTATTAGGGATAAAGTAGGGGTCGCGACTCCCAAGAGAACCACAACAGTATGTGGGGATTTGCAGAATAATCCTTCCGAATTGAAAGTACTCCCATTCTTAATCTCCATATGTTTTTTTTACATACCAATTTTTTCATAGGGAAAAGGGGTGGCAGACAAACTTTTGAAAAGTTATATTTCATTGCTAGTATGACTTAATTAGTCAACCGACATAGCTTAGTTGGTCAGTTAGTATCAATAAGTGGTCAGTATTCAACAAGTTTTGTACTGATAAAAAAAAAATTAAATCACATGTTTGTAGTAAGGGGGTATCCATTAATTACGTGGCATATTTTTTTGATTGCTTGGACCCTCCTCTTACCCTCGCGTAAGGTTTACTCAATAAATTTAAAAAAAAATACTCTAATATATAATAAATACATATAGGTAATACATATTCTTTGAATTTAAAAGTTTTCGTTAGATTTTCAATGACCCTCCCCGCTAAACTGAGATTCAGTGAGATTTTACTACCTTTCACCTCATTTTAACTCACGCATTTTATGGATCCTCCCTATGCATCTCACCTAAAACAAATCGGTACATTTAGCTAGATGGCCACTATTTGGTCATAATTAGTCAGTTGATATTAGTAATTGGTTAGCATTATACTGAATTTAAAAAAAAATAATTTTGAAGTTATATCTTCATTATACATAGTTTAGAAATCTAAAGCACGAAGAAATAAATGCCAACAACAAATTTTAAGTAATTTTTTTCTGAAATAGTAATCTGCCATAATGTTACAATTAATAATTCATCGAGTCAAATATCTGGACATATATTTTGTTATAAATTGAACTAAATATTTAATTAATAGTTAAGTTAAACATTTAAATATTAGTTTGACTTGATTTTACGCAAAATTTAAGTCAAGTTGCGTACAAAATAAGTCAAGGAATAAATCTCTTGTACAATGCCAATTCTTTCATTAAATTAGATTAATGACATTGGATGAAAAATTGATCACAGAATTCCACTCTAAAGGATCCAATTCATGTACTACCACGTTTATTTTGTTACTAAAAACTACTTCAAATAGAGGGATCAGAAAGAGATCGATTTTAAAGCCACCTTCTTATAATATTCTTATTTTTGTATTTTGTTTTAGATAAAAGATAATAATCCACGTAAATCATGGTATTGGCATTAAAATTGATTATAGAAACTAAAAAAAATTAAGCCACTTTTTCTTCTAACATTCTTATTTTTGTGTTTTGCTAAAGATAATAGATAACATGTAGATAATTCACGTAAATTATGTTATTAGTGTTAAAATTAATTGAATTAATGAAACCTTTCATATTTTTTCAATTCTTATAATTACATGTACAACGATCACTTTTCTTAAATAGTTAATTTATTCGTTTACTTATATAATTTCTATCATTGAATAGACCAAAAATATGAAAATGTAATTTTTCAAATGATTTCTACAGGTACGAAATTACATGTAGAGTACAAAACGATTTAAAACATCTACTAGTTAATAGCGATTTATTTCAATAAAAAAATTTGATCAGTTCCGATAAGAAAATGTTGCTTTTTGTAGTTATGTGGATGAGTGGCGTCTAAAGATATACCAATATGTTAAAGTTTTTATTAAGCCTCGTTAAGCTATTGATTAAAACGTCAATTATCTTCACGACATAAATTTTTTGTACTTTTTGCTTACATCATACAAGCATTTGTCTTAATGAAACGATTCATTGATATTTCCGGATTTAGTTTACAGTTTTTTTTTTCGCGTTTCCCATTTTCAAAACGTTCTTTGAAACATGTTCAAAGTTCGGATTCTCACGAAAGAACATATATAAAAAAATCACATTCTGTAAAATTTACTTTATTTGCTTGGCAAACGTGTAATTTTTTCAAGCACAATTTATTAACCGTTAGCTTAAATAATATAAAAATTAAAAACGAATCTGAACGTATAATTTTTAATTTTTTTCACGATAAATGCACTTTTATTTTAAGTTCATTTAACGCTGCAATTAGATAAAGTAGTTTTATGATCAATATAATTTTTTTAATGAAAATATCGCTTGGTTGTATATCAATCGGTATTTTTACGTGTTAATTACGAATTGTTCAAACTAATCAGCAATTAAAAGGAGCGTTGACCCAAAATAATTAGAGTGAGAAATGAGCAAGGATGCATAACTAATTGTAACTGAACGATTTTCCTGTTTCTTTTCTTCCTTCAAGTCTTGAACGCTAATTAAAATCTCTGATTAATTTTATTTTACGAGAAATTTTTATTGGTTTAGGAAAGTGGGAAGTAAAAATAAGGTCAAATATTGGACAGGTATATTATGTGAAGAATGTGACTCTGGAAATACACCAGATGGTAAAACACAACCGTTATGAGACTGCTGATGGTACATACTCGTACAATCGTATTGAATCAGTTCTTTTACTCGGAAGACTTTTCAAATGTTTTAGCTCAATTATCGCCCATTAATTTTGGGTCGAGTGGTTTACTGTTGTTGGAGACGAGTACATTTTGTGTAAGGGAGTCGAAATCTGTGTTTTACAGCTCAATATTAAGAGATTTTACATGTTGTTTGGGTGGATAAAAAGCGCTACGTGCTTCTCTTAAAATAGTCGGGATAGGAATCTTAATTCATTCAAATTTATTCTGTTGTTAGCAGGATATGATTTAAGGGAGTCGTCGTCTGGCACGTGGCCTCACCCTAAATGCCACACCTAAGGTTGTGAACTTTTTAAAAATTGAATCACGTTTTTGAAAAAAAAAATGTTTTAAAAATTTAATCAGATTTTTCCATAAAACGTTTTATAAGGTTTTAGTAATTAGCAAGAATTTAGTACAATAACTATTTATATGGGACTTCGACTAAAATCAGTGAATGGATTTAATGTTTATTTTATTTGAATAGATGAAGAATAGATGAGAGATCCATAATTAAATTTTTTATCAAGCGATTTATCAAGTATCAAGTTATCATTTTTTATCCGAAAATCTCGCTATGTTGGTACTTTTGTCAGTAAAGATTTTTTTCTTCAGTAAAGATGTTGATAGAAAATTGAAATCTGGAATAATTTGTTAAACCAAACTTAATTTGATTTTTCTTGCTTGAATTACCAGTCCAAATAGACCCCATCTATATGGTATTTAGCATCATTGAGCTTTAATTGGCCTTTTTCGGTTTGATTTTTTTTGACTGGATTTCTACTGGGCTTGAATTAGAATTATTTTTTATTGTTCCTGTTAAACTAAAAAATTTTTCTCTAATTTAGTGCTTATTATATTGTCAACAATTCAGTGGCTCCTTAGTAAAATCACTTAAATCACACTTTTTTTCTCGAAAAAAGAGATTATAATGAATCTTGAATCTTCATTCAATCCTCTATCGACTGTTATAAGGAGAATTCCGCTTTATATGTCAGAAATTATAATATGAAAACACAACCTAGGTCCATTTTCAAATATGTGGTCAGTAGTTTTGAGTTAAATTGCCTAAGTCTATTTTAACGTTTTTTCAGATATCGCAATTTTAAGTTCTATAGACACATTTGGAAATGGACAAAGGTTGTTTTGCCATATTATATTTTCTGACAAATAAGGCTGAATCAGAAATTCTCCTAATGACAGTTAATGAAGGGCTGATTGGAAATTTAAAACCCATCATAATCTCCTTTTTCGAAAAAATGATCTTAAGCGATTTTACTAAGGAGCCACTGAAATGTGTCTGTAGAACTTAAAATCGTGATATCTAGAAAAACGTCACAATGGACTTACGTGATTTGACTTAGGAATCGCAGACTTGATGTCTACTCTTTTAATTGATACCAATTTTGATTTTATTCTTTTGACATGCTTTGAATTGCATAATTTTTAAGTAGGTACTATACAAAAGCAGGAAACTATTTTTAATCGTAATTTCAAGCAATCGACGTAAGATACATTGATGGGTACATTTAAAAATGTTTAAATAGCACCGCGTTGTTTCTCTACTTAGCCTAAAGAAGTTTCACTTTGAATCTCTTATATTTGATTTACGTTATGACCCCCACGGTGATGATTGACTTGGAAAATCTGGAAAATCAGGGAATTTAAAATTTATAGAATAGGTAGTCAAGGAATGTTCGGGGAATTGTGAAGTAAGTCATGGAAATTTGTAGCTTATTTTTAAAATGATTGTATTAATAATTATTAAACAAGAGATTAAAGGTATTAATTCCATTGAACGTCGTTTTTAAAAGTTACAGATATTTAACAGAAAAAATTGAACTGTTCGATTATTCAGAAATTTGGAAAACGGTTGATAGAAAATTATAGATCTAAAAATTTTACGCAGTTTTGGGTATTATTTTCAAATTAAAATTAAATTATTTTCAAAAATATCTAATTCCCAGTTTCACAGTGGCCGTTTAAATTTAAGTTTAGCTGAACCTAAACCGGAGTTCAAGTTTGAAGTATAAATCACTCACCCCTTAGGCAATATCGACGTTAACGCCCACGACGCTTTCGCGTCATATGTCAAAAACGCTCAGAACGCTTTAAAAATTTGCTGGGTAGGCAATCCCAAAACGCGCTAGCTTCTGACACTTTGAAATTTTTATAAATTAATACAAATTATAGGGTATAATTTAAAAATTATATTAATAAACAGTTTCATTTAAAATTTCCTCAATATTCTTTCACTTTTCTGCTTTTAATTTTATATAGCCTTATATTTTTATATCCTCTTAAAGGTTTACCTTATAATATTTTATTATATTTCACCAATTCCATTAATTTTTCTTCAAAATCCATTTTAAATTATCTAATTTTGCAGTTATAAATTTCTGTAGTACACATTTTTAAAATGACAGATACACATTTGACATTTGGCAGCGTCAAACGCGTCGAAAGTTGAAATGCATTTTACTTTGACGCGTCGTGAGCGTACTGTCCGTCGCGTCGCCGTCGAGTTTAACCATTCCTATGGAATTCTATATGTTTAACTTTTTTTTTGACATTTTGAAGCGTCAGCGTCGTGGACGTCGAGTTTGACTCAGGCATCGGTTTCACAGTATAATTTAAACTTCAGTTCAATTGAACGTCGTTGAAATGGTACTTTTATGAATAAATATTATGGTAGCACTGCATGTAGTTTTTATATTCTATGGTTTCTATGTAAATTTACCAAATAGATGGTTAATTGGTTACGTATAAAAATGCAGTTGTCTAACGTTAAACTGTAGTTTAAGCGGAAGAATTCTGTCGTTTAATTTATACGATAGATTGAACTCAGCTCAAGGTTTAAATGAAACTGTGAAACCGAATTATTTGTTGAACCGAAGTTTAAACTAAAAGTGGAGTTTAAACGTCCACTGTGAAACTGGGCATAAGAATTTTTAATGTACAGTGGTACCTCGACATACGAGTGCCCCAACATACGAGTTTTTCGAGATACGAGCCGGCGAGCGAGTGATTTTTTGCTTTGAGTTACGAGCGAAATTCGAGATACGGGTTCGGTTTAGCAGGTTGAAGGTCTCAAAAAGTTGCAACAGGTCGTGCATCTGATCTTTTTAATAGAGATAAAAGATAAAATTCGAGATAAGAGTAATTCAAGATACAAGATAATATAGAGTAAGGTTGCGGAACGAATTAAACTCGTATGTCGTGGTACCACTGTACTCGTATATTCATATTAAGGGGGTATTTCTTTTTATAGGTATCTTGGAATGTTATTTTTAGTCAGGGAATTTTGAAATTAGTTTTGATTCGCCACCCTGAAGCTCCCTTTATACGACTCCATTGTTGCGACGTTATAAGTTACTATGAAAATTTAATTTTGTTGTTCCGATTAGACTCGAAACACTTCGTGCAACTTCGTCTGTCAAAAATTAATATTTTCAATTTTACGCTTTTTAAATATTGAATATTATATTTGATAATTCAAGAGATATTGTCTCATTTTATTGATACCAATTTTGTTTTTACTCATACTATACTTATACTATATAAAGTTAACCCCCCTAAGCACTATACAAAAACCGTAGAAGTATTTTTCATTAAAACTGCCAACAATCAACGTGTGATATAATTCAATTGCTTTCGCGATGTACATCGAAGAACAAGACGAAAAAAGAAATTACGGTTTCATGATGGTTTCTGGTTTGTGGATTTCATCGTCTAGTTTTCCGTTTTGTCCGCAAATCACAAAGGTAGTTGAACGAGTTCTTCCACACTGATTATATTTTATTATTTGTCTCTACATCAAGCGTGTTTTTAATAATTATACCATTATTAATATATATTGATTGAGCACAACGACATATGGATAATTGCTCGGGTCTTAACACTGATTTTTTCATTTTATAAATGAAACTATCACCAGCATCTGCTGCACGCTATGTATTCATAAACCGCGAAAATTGAAAATCGCTTTAGGACATTGATAGCTTTACCACCATCAATTTATATAAGTAAATTCTGATACATCTCACCTGTTAATTAATGAACGATTGAGATTTTAAAAAAATTCATGCCACCGTTGGTTTGTCTGAAGATTCTTCAACGGAAGACGGAAATCTTATCGTAAAAATCCGGTTTTTATTGAAATTGGTCTCATAAAAGACAAAAAAAAATACATACCGACATCTGTTCTATTACGGTGGCGTCATTGTAATACAAATCAATTATTTTAATCGAGAGAAATTTATCGTTTTGAATAAAGGAATCTAATTAGAATATACAGTTTAATAACATATCCACGTACTAAAAGATGATGTTTAAAATGTTTCTAACATCTTCCATATATTTCTAATGAGGGATTCCGGCACGCTTGGATGACTTAAATAAACCTGAGGTGATTGCAATCTGAAAGATTTATAGCGTAAATTACAAGTTCTAGTTCCTCGTTAAATGCAATTCAAGCCTTCAAAGCGGAGCCATTTACTTTTTTTTCGTATCAAACTTCACAGAATTTTTATTTTTAACTTACCTTTTTTTGGAATTCTAGTTTTTATACGTTCCGAGAATCTCAAAGCTCCACCATATAAATCTATACAATCTACTTGGAAATCAAACTGAATTAGCTAATCTATTAAGCGTACGACTCCCCGGTTGAACGATCCATATAAACCGGAAAAAAAGAACGTGGAAAACCGGATTTTTCCCATTTGCATACATCATAAACGATTTTAATTGCCGATTAACTTATAGAAAGCGGAATGTATAGGAAGAACATGGTTCGGGAAAGAATTTTAAATTGCTTTATTAATTTCCACGTTAAGATGGTCAAGATTATGATGGCCTTATTGGTTCTCGTCTGGTGATATGTTGTTTTATTTCCTTGTTTCAGTACCACAACATGAACGGTATGAACGGACATAGCAATGGGGATTTGAATGGGTGCGACATTATAACGCAAAATCAACAGAAAGGATGCTGGACCATCGGTTTGATTAATTCAGGAACGTCTCGTTATTTGACAGCCGAAACTTTCGGCTTTAAGATCAATGCGAATGGAGCTTCATTGAAGAAGAAACAGATTTGGACTTTGGAGCCAATTCATGGAAACGGAGGCGAAAGTAAGGATAATTTAAACATTACTTTTTGTTCAAACCCCCAAATAGTTTTTTTAATTTTCTTCTGTTTTTTTTCTTGTCATTTAAATCTCAGAAGGTAAAAAAATCAGAAGGTATTGTTGGCTCAAGTGGCGGATTTACACATTCCGACATCTTAATTCACAATGATATTGATTACAGTTTTTTGATTTGTATTTGAAATTTTGACCCCCGTGTTGGCCTATGAAGCCTTACCAGATTAATTGGTCAGCATTGCATTCAATAAGATTTTATAGTGAATTTAAAAAATAAGGCCACTTATATATAGTTAACATCTTATATAAAACAAATTAGTAAAGGTCGCTGTGGCGTGCTGACTACATTTTTGTCCCTATACTTTCGCGATTCCAGAGTCGAATCCCAATGGAGACCCAAATTTGTTTTGGGTTTTCAGATTCATTGCTTGCTAACCTATAGTAGTTAATGCGATCTTAAAATTAAAAAAAAAAATGTAATTAACTAAGTTAGAATAATTGGTCATAATTGGTCAGTTGGCGTCTATAACAGGTCAACATTAACAAAGATTTTATAGATATTATTTCAAGGTAACCTGTATAATGTATATAATGACCACCTCATCTAAAACAAAAAGTGTAGGTTACTTATTGGTCATACTTGGTTAGTAGGTTTCAGTAATTAGTCAACGTTTACATAATATGATTTAATAGCGACTTTGAAAAATAATTTTATAGATATCTCCATAATATAAAGGTATCTGGAAAAAAAGAAAAACTTAACATCTACAACAATTTTTTTTTTTAATTCAGAAAAGTAACTAATTATACGTTGAACAAAATTTCATTGACCACCTATTGGCGCTGTGGTTAGAGCAATTGCTCTCTCCGCTTCATGCGTCAAGTGGTTCAGGATTCGATCCCCGTTGAATCCAGAGGACTTAAGATCCTAGACCTAAGTAAAAAAAATTGGTTGTCTGTAAAGTCGGTTTACGGACGATAGTTTTACGTGATAACGGCATAAAGAAACATTGATGAAAAATTGCGTACCTTTATGAATTGAATTATTATCACTGAATTATCATTATTTTGTATAATACATAGGAGTTAATTGAAAATTAACAACTTTTCAAAATGAAATCAGACTGAAAATTATGAAGGAAATCAATTAAATCTTATTAAGTAAATTGTAAAAGAAAAACACAAAACTCGTTGTCTAGGATTCAACAATAATATCGTGCCTCTCAATCATTTGTATTGTGTTTTCGCTTGCACGCACAGGCTCAAATGGAACGTGACAAAATGGACGTTCTTTTTCAGACTGGCTGCCGTAGTTCATCAATTTATAAGACGTTATCACGTCAAAATTGACCAAAAGAAATTCTTTGTGCTTTTACAGTCGTAATATGACCATAGATGTTAAAAACGACTTAAAACACCAACAAAAAAAATTTCATTGTAATAAATTAATGGAAAATGAAAAAAAATTGGTCACACAATTTCAGCCGTTTGTGTGTAGAAAACAAATTTAAAATTTAGAAAATAAGTAAACTACATAGTTTTGCCGGCCAATTAATGAAATTGTCCAATCAATTAAGGTTAATTAATGGTCAGTTAATGCAGGCTTAATGGCGAATTGTTTTACTGGTTTTACTTAATGTACAATGAAAATAACCTAAATTTTTCCAAATTTCGCCATAAAATTTTACTGAATGTTGACTAATTGTTCATACCAACGGACCAATTATGATTTATTAATGACCAATTAACCTAACAAGGGTCCAAATAGTTTTGTTTTAAATGGAGGAGGGGGGGGGGGGTTAACTAAGATTTATAAAATAACCGACATTTTATAAAATCATTTTTTAATTTCCATAATTTACCTCTGAAAACTGGGTTTTAAAAATCGTCAATCCCCGATCAAAACAATAGAGAGGAAATCCGAAAATAATAAATTCTATTTTTTCAAAATTTCATTTGAAAATTCTATTAGTGAATAAATTAGAAGTTCTGAATTTTGGTGACGTCATATTCTATTTAATTTGATATAATTTAAAGCAAAATTTTGATTTTTATACTTTTATTTTGAAAACCCGCGATAGTCCTTGTTTTTTTTTTTAAATACGTTTATTTCCTGGATCAACCCATGACTATACACAGGATTTTTCATAAGATTGATAGTCCTTGTTGATAAATTTATACAGGAATACAGTCAATCCTCTTAATTTTTAGACTTTCTTATAAATTTAAAAAGCCATAGAAAATTTTAAGATATCAAAAAGGATTTTGCTATTGAACCCTAGCTATCACAATCCCTAGTGTCAATTATATATCGTACAAGAATACAGTCAATTCTACTAACTTCTGGTTCTAGTTTTATTTTTCTTATTAGTTAATTAAAAAACTCTGATATATATTATGAGAAAAATCAGAAGGGATATTGATGCTTAGAATACTGTACATACAAAATTTTTGTTTAGGTTTCATCTATTTGAGGTCCCATTTGGACAAATATCTTGCCGTCGATTCGTTCGGTAACGTAACATGCGAATCGGAAGAAAAGGATCCCGGTAGCAAGTTCCAGATTTCGGTCGCCGAAGACGGCACCGGTCGATGGGCCCTGAGAAATGTCACGCGTGGCTATTTTCTCGGCTCCAGTTCCGACAAGTTGACGTGCACTGCCAAGGTTCCGGGCAACGCCGAGTTTTGGCACGTGCACTTAGCGGCACGGCCACAAGTTAATTTACGCTCCGTCGGCCGTAAACGGTTTGCGCATCTATCCGAGAACCTGGACGAGATTCATGTCGACGCCAACATTCCCTGGGGCGAAGACACACTCTTCACGCTGGAATTCCGCTTTGACGAATCGGGAAAATATGCCCTACACACATGTAACAACAAATATTTGTCGCGAGATGGAAAGCTGTCCGATACGTGCACAAAGGACTGCCTTTTCTCGGCAGAATATCACAGTGGACAGTTGGCATTGCGAGACCGTACTGGGTGTTATTTGAGCCCCATTGGATCCAAGGCTGTGCTCAAAACACGCTCGCAAACTGTTACCAAGGATGAATTGTTTTCGCTTGAGGATTCGCTCCCACAGGCGAGTTTCGTTGCGGCTTTGAACGCGCGTTATGTCTCTGTCAAGCAAGGTTAGTGTTTGTGGTTTTTAAACTTTTATCGCTTCAAAAATAGTACCAAACATAATCATTCTTGTGACCTTTTTACTCTTTGATAAGTTTTGTTTATTTCATTGTTTTCATTTTTTCCATTGCGGTTGAAGATTGTTGATCCATAAACTTTCTACGTATAATTTTTTACTCGAAATCATCATTTATTGAAACTTATCATTTTTCAATTTATGAGTTATTGTTTGATTTTTTATCGGCTAAGTTAGAGCTCGTTCTAAACAAGAGGTTTGCTCTGAAAAAATTGTTAAGAGGTTTCAAATATTTTAGGTGGTAAATTTAAAAATTTCAAAGAGAAAGAAAAAATTATCATTTATCGATGTATGTATATAAATAAAATGAAAGCTGTTTTCTAATGTTCGCTTTTAACTAAAACGCTACTGGATAGATTTCGATCATTTTATGTATTTTTGTTTTATTTTTTGTATACTTGGTTCTTATCTAAAAAACAAAAAAAAATTATCACGATATCTTCATTAAAAACAAAGTAATTAAAGTTTTAAAAATTGCGATTTTTCTAAACAGTATGCGCATGCTTTCGTTGTTCTTTAGTTGCTTTGATTGAGTGGGGCAAACGTTGTAATACGAATGGAGAATGTTTCTCCTTCCACTGCCTAATGATTATTTCATATATAAGCGTATTTCATAACTAAGCGAGATATTAGACTAAATATAATATTTTTTGAATGCTACTTATTTTTTTCTGTTTTTAAAATATTATTTTGAGCTTTTTTTAAACTTTTTCTTAGCATTTTTTATATTTTACTGTAAATTCAAATTCAAAATACATGTTTAAGTTACAACCGTTACAATAATCAAATTACATGTCAACACTCCCTTTTATTATTGCATTTATTTTTTAACCAGGAAGAGTTAAATTAGCGGGAAACATTTGTTTTAATTAAACTATATGCTAAAAATTGCTCCTTCAGAATACGCAATTTCTCCAAGTGCATAGTTATTAATAATTAAAATTTGCAAACTAAAAATTAAAATTTCTGTAAAATACAAAAAAATCACTTTTTTAAGTTTTTTTTTAATGCTACTTTTTGCTACTTAAATGCTCTTCCCGGAACCGCAATTGCTCTAGGTGTATAGTTGATACTTTATTAATAATTATTTATAGTATAAAACCCAAAATAATTTTTAATTTAAGTTTTTGTTTTTTTTTTAAGCTCTCTATCTGCTCTTTTAATTACGCAAATTGAGCACATTTTTTCAATGTTTTTAATAATTAATTATTTTTAACTATTTATACATGTATTCTTGTATTATGACATCATCAACTGCCGTTGGATCTTATAAACATTAATAGTTAAAAATTGAATTACTAATTAACTATACACCTGGAGCAATTGCGGATCTGAAAAGAGCATTCAGGAACAATTTTTGAAAAAAAAATTATAAAGTGATTATATTGGATTACTTATATAGCAATTTTAATTTTTAAGTTTACAAATTTTTGAAAAATGAGTTATTAATTAACTTATAACTATACACTTGGAGCAATAGCGGATTCTGAAGGAGCATTTAGGAGTAATTTTTTGGCATATAGTTAAAAATGTTCTACGCTAGGTTATTTTTAATACGCCCGCAAATAAACGAAAAAAAGTGTTAAAGATGACATTAAGCGAGGGAGAGTTAACGCGCATCGAACATTATCGATATTTCGATTTATCGCATCGAAAAATCGAGGCACGCAAAATGCTTAAAAATTCGCGAGGCTAGTATCGACATTCTTGTCTGACAAATGTCGCTGCAGACTCACGTTGTCTTTAATTTACAGCATCTTTAACCGCTATTTTCGCTTATTTGCGGGCGCTTTTAAATTGGCCCCTTTATATGATCATGCACAGTAAAAAAGAGCTTTAATTTGATATATAAATTATGCATCTACATTATGAATGTAACAATCGGTGGGATCTTAGGCTATCATGGTAGTCAAATATTGTCAAAAAGTCAAAAATTGAATATTTTCTGTTAGTACTGAATTAAAATATCGTATAAAAGAGAACCGTAAAAAACAGGTTTTACTATACTATTAAGTGGAAAAAAATATATTTTTCGAAAATTATAAGCTCCGATAACCCCTTGAAGGATGTCAAACTGAAGACACAACTTGTACTAAATTTATCTTTCCAAAGCAGATGTTTACAGATGGACTGTTGTTGCAATGCATCCAAGTGCCAAAAATAAAAATCGAAGACAAACTCTTAGGGGAGGATAACGAAAAGATTTCGCCTTGATTTCTTTTTATCTAAATAATTCAAAGAATTGGTTCGAGCCATGTGCACCGTGTATGTGACCCTCCTTCGAAACAATTTTTTGTCGCTGAACTCCGCGAAGATTACAACGAAAAAAAAGTCGCAATTTGCATACAGATTGAAATAAAAACCGTTATTGCACATATGATCGTGGTGGACGGTGTCGAGAGAATTCTGTTCTTTCAAGGCGAGATTTTTTATAAATTCCCATACAACGGTTTTGACGGATTTTTAGTATGAAGTATTGATTTGAATGCCAGACACATGGATTAATAGCAGTCCCCTTTTATTTCGGGTGTTCTCAGATAAGATAAGACGAAATTATTTTTTTTAAAAATCAAAGGGAAAAATTACACAAAAAACCTCTTTATTACTTTTACGATAATGAATCATAAAAAGTAATTATCGATTTGAAAAAGTGGTTTATAAGATAATGGATTGTGGAAAAAAAAAAATCACTTTTTAATAGGCCATAAAATGTGAAACCAAATTGATTATTAAGAATTACGAAATTTGTTCTAATTATCTCTGAATAAATTTCATTAGTGACGGAAATCCCTCTAGAACCAAAGTACCGCATACTTCCGTCAGAAACAATTTCTCGGTGAAAATATTTACGCTTTGTTGTTACACATATAATTAGGATTAAATTTTTTTTTAAATGCTATAATTTTCTCGAGAAAATCACCGAATGTTTTTGACGACTCCGTTCTCGATGTCTTGGCAACGGGACACGAATGGTCGGACAGAAAACATAACAACGTGATGAGAAATATGGCCATTGACCTTAAAAAACTCCATTATGCCGCTTTTCAAAAGTCATTCATAATAAACCAAAATACGAAAAATTTTCTTCGAGCCATAAAAAATCAAAGGGATCGCAACAAAAATGGCAAGCAGCCAAAAAATGTTAACATTTATTTTTTTGTGTTCATACTCTCCCGAGTTTTGGTTCAATGTTCCTCAATTGAGACATTGTCTCCCCTTTTCGCGTGCTTTCACTCCCGTTTACGTTTACTATTGATCCGTTCCCGTTCATACGCAGACACCCCCGTCATTCGGTGCAGACGAAATATTCCCTATTCAGAACACACCCCATCGACTATCGGAAAAAGGGAAACTGCTGGTTCCCACTTTCACCTCGCTGTATTGATATTTGAACAACCCCTACAAAAAATATGTTAACCTTCACTCTTGAATCGGAAATCGAAATAAATAAATGGTTCTGTATCTAAACATTATCAAAATAGATACAATATTTTCAGTCATATTTACTTATGATTTACATGAAAGGGACAGCTTTTAGTTCAATTATATTATATTCTAGGAATAACATTTGACCACAGGTATCCAAAAAAAAAAACCTAAAATACCGTGACTAAAAAAAATTCAAAATTATATTTTGTTAACAATTCTCGTATATTAACAAGACCTACATTTTCGCTTGTAGAAACTGAAAATTTTATCTTTGCAATACATAAAATATGCCAGAATTCAGTTTACATCACGAAAAAATTTAAAATGAATATTAATTGTTATGGTATATATTACTTTGGTAAAATTTGGAAAATTTTGGATTTCCTACATTAACGAAGCAAATCGGTTAATCTGCAGAATAGATAGCTAATGCGCACATTTACGACTTTCGAGTTCTAATATAATCACTTGTATTTGTAGTTGATGTTCTTTTACTGTATAAGACATAGCAATAGACTTTATGTGTGAATTTTTCAAGTATCCACCTACTTTTTCAATTACCAATTCTTGGCTGAAATGATTTATGTTGTATAAAAAAAAAGTTGAAACAATGTGTTGTATAATTTGCTTCAACACTTTTTTTCATTTAAACAATATGCTAATAAAAATTGGTGGTTCCCAAATATCAATGGTTTAATTTTCAGGTAAAATAACTACCAACTACCCACTGATTTAATCGAGTTTATTACTTAATTTCGTCTAAATGACAAGGGCCGTATTAGTTTCAGAATAGAAACAATTTTTTTTAAAATAATTATTTGATTTTTTTTCAAAAATTTTAATAAAAACGTGCCCAATTATTGTTTGTTGATAGTAGGAACTAAGTAGGTAGGTACCTACTATATTTTTAGACTGGATCCGAAATCTAATAACGGATTTTAAAAATCAGTTTCGTCAAATTAATGACGTCTTAATGTTACAATTCGATTTGCTACACGAAAACGTGAAGATTTGGAAATGTGAAAAGAGTTTCGTTTCGATATTATGAATTTGGAGCGCGTCAAGTTCAAGGTCTGAAAGTGTTAGGAAATGAACTTGCCCCGGCGACTGTAAAAATGTTCTATAACGAACGGATATATTCTTCTCTCACACGAACAGACAGACGGATAGACATTTACACACACGTACGTCTATAATAATAAAAATAATAATAATGGTTCCTATTCATTTCTTCACACAGTAGACACGGCTTTTGCCACACAATTCTCATGAATGGACGTAGATATCTACTTCTTCTTCGCTATTTACAGAGACTAATCAGACGTGAAAGAACTATGGACAGAACCATGTCGGAGGATTTTTTTTTTTTTTTTTTTGGTTGAAGAAAGCGAGGGTTTCGAATAGGATGACGGGTTTCAGAAGCCACGCTAGTTTTCTTTATTCGAAGAAACGATTGATAAAATCAATATTTAACTTACAAAAAAAAATTTTTTTCTGTGTATATAAATACTAGCTGGTCCCGGCCCGCTTCGCTGAGCGTATCTAAATTATACAGATTGAATAATGGAAACTTTCATCCCATCAACAAAAAAGACAGATAGATATTTCTAGATCTTTGATTCATAGAAAGTTCATAAAAATCAGATAAACTACTTTTCCAGGAAGATATTCTATATAGCTATCTTATTGGTTATTTACGTTTTTATGTTATATTATAAAATACCTATACTTACTTCTGTTCCTTAAGTAGCAATACAATTCGAAAATGTTAAATGTATTATATATTTAACTGAGTTTTTCACCAAATTCAACATTTTCAATAGTAATTTAACACGTTTATTTCTAAACATTATAGACATTCAAAAATTAACAATGAAAGAAGTTTCATTGTTTCAAAAATTTTCATTATTAATTTACCAATGTTATCGGATGTTAAAATAAAAATCATATTTTGCTGTAGAAATTGTAATTTTTATGGAATTGTAACTTTTTTGGAATGATTATGTTAAAACGCCCTTTTACGAACTTTAGTGAAAGCTTTTTTAAAAAAACGATTCCTGTAGGATAAGTACAATTGTTATGCTATCTTTTGAGAATCGTGCATTATTCTAACATACAAATTAATAATCTATATTTTTCTCTAACCTTTCAACTACCCTATTGCAAAAAATCATGCCAATCTTTTGCTCTATGACAAACAAAAACATATCTATCCCACGGGAGAAGTACATTTTTCCTGGATAAAAAAGAGATCAGGCCTTCTTGAGGATAATGCTCTAGAACTCTATTTCACGTACTTTAACGAAACTTCTATTAAATACACGGTTCTTGTAAAATAAAATTGTCTTGTTATCCCACGGGAAGAGTACAATCATGTCGATTTTTTGCTGCTACATATCTAGCCCACGGGCCTGTACATTTTTCCTGGATAAAAGGTAGACCAATCTTTCTTGAGGAAAATTCCTTACAACGCTTATCTATGAACTTTTACGAAACTCCTTTTAAATACTCAGTTCCTGAAGGATACCATTCTTATTCTATCCTACGGGAACCGTGCTATATTCTGACATAAAAGGTAGTCTATATTTATTCTCTGACTCCCAATCAACCACCTCATTGTAAGAAATTATGGTAATCTTTTGCCCTGTGAAAAATAAAAATATATTTATCCTACGGGAACCGCACATTTTACCTGCATGAAAATAAGACTGTAGGATAAGAAAATTATTTTTTGCCTTGAGGACATTATGAGTTATAACTATTAAAAAACTCTATTATAATCAGCTAAAACGTTTAGTTTCAGCATGATTTTTCTTTAAACCAGTTTTTCTATTTTCCCGTTGAAATGAGAAATTTCCCCGAAATGAAACGTATTGTAGATAATGATTCACATATTTAGCTATCATCATACTTAAAAATCACCAATATTCATTTTCAAATAAAAATGTATAGTTTATGCATAATTTTTGTTCCAACCCGTTTTTCAATTTCCCGGATAAATGAGACATTTTCCCGTAATAAAAAGTATTCTTTTTAATGACTCATATTATCATTTATCATCGTACCAAATTTCATTAAAACCCGTATTTATTTGGGTAAGAATTAATAATATGTTTCTAAAAACAATTTCGCTAATAATGCATTATTTTTGAAACAACTTTAATAACCATTAAAAAGGTTATAGCGGGCCAACCGTAAAAGATAGACATATGCCGTCGCGGACTTTTTTGTAGAACTTTTTAAGAGGAACAATTTTGCTGCACATAATTTTTGCGTAACTTTAACCGTTTACGCAGGGCAGGCCACGAACGCTCTCAAAAGGAAAAATTTTTCCTGATTTTTGCAACATTTTCCATCGATGCTCTGGTCCTATTGGTCGTAGCGTGATGTTATATAGCCTAAAGCCTCCCCCGATAATTAGGCTATCCAACATTAAAAGAATTTTTCAATTCGAACAGTAGTTCCTGAGATTAGCCCGTTTAACCAATCAAACAAACAAACAAACAAACTCTTCAATTTTATATATTAGTATAGATAATAGTCATTAAGTACAGTGGAAAGTACAGTGAAAAATATTCGTCATAAGCAAATAAAATCAACAGAGAAATATAACAATGACAACTTTTTTATAGCGACACTTCTTCTTAAAACTCAAAATTATTTTTAGACTAGCTGATCCCTGCCCGCTTCGCTGGACATAGCTAAATTGAACTGATTAATTAATAGAAACCGTCATAGCAAAATATAAAAAAGTCATTACAGTTATGTTGACATAAAAAGATAGTAAATTTTGTAAAGATGGGTAGATAAAAATTTTATTTTGGATAGGATTTGAGTGAAATCCGTTCTTAGTACGCGTCTACATGGTAAGAGGAGTAACTATGTTGAATTTCAAGTCGATCGGACCTAAGTTGCAGAGACCTCGTGATAAGTCAGTGATCGTTTCTCGCTTATATTGTATATTGAGCACCGTGCATTATTCTGGCATAAGAAATAATCTATATTATTATCTGATCCCTCAACTATCATATTGCAAAAAAATCATGTCTATCTTTTACTCTGTGAAAAACAAAAACATATCTATCACACGGGAGTAGAACATTTTTCCTGGATAAAAAAGAGATCAAGCCTTCCTGAGGAAAATTCGTTAAAACTCTTATTCATGAACTTTTAGAAAACGCCTTTGAAATACTCAGTTCCTGAAGGATACTATTTTTAGCCTATCCTACGGGAACCGTACAATATTCTAACATAAAAAGTAGCCCATATCATTCACTGACTCTTAAACCACCATATTGCAAGAAATTATGGTAATCTTTTGTTCTGTGAAAAACAAAAACGTATCTATCCTACGGGAACATACATTTTTCCTGGATAAAAAGTGGACTGTATGAAAAGAAAAATTATTCTATTAAATGACTCAGATTGTCATTTATTATCACAACAAATTTTATTAAAAATCATATTTATTAGGGTGAGAATAAATATTATGTTTCTAAAAACAATTTCGCAAATAATGTATTATTTTTGAAACAAACTTAATAATCATTAAAAAGGTTATAACGGGCTAACCTTAAAAGATAGACATATGTCGTCGCGGACTTTTTTGTAGAACTTTTTAAGAGAAACAATTTTGCTACACATGATTTTTGCGTTACTTTAACCGTTTACGCAGGGTAGGCCACGAACGCTCTCAAAAGGAATATTTTTTCCTGATTTTTGCAACATTTTCCATCGATGCTCTGCTCCTATTGACCGTAGCGTTATGTTGTATAGCCTAAAGCTTTCGTCGATAATTAGGCTATCCAGCATTAAAAGAATTTTTCAATTCGAACCAGTAGTTCCTGGGATTAGCCCGTTTAACCAAACAAACAAACAAACTCTTCAATTTTATATATTAGTACAGATTCTAATTATCATAGGCTTTATCAAAATAGCGATTTTTTACCATGTTTTTCTTATTTTATTTTATTTCGTCTCAGTTTATTCTTATTAATACTGTAACGAGATACTCTCAAATCTGTACTGAGCTTCTCGTTAAGGGTTCTTTTATTCGATGGACATTTTACAAATTATTAATTAACCAAACTGCTATCTTTATTTAAAGGGAGGGGGTATTCTAGTCTAGAAATTTGAAAAAATCGAAAAAAATTATTTTTCATAATCCGATAGTTTATATATTCAAAAATATCTCCCTAAAAGGATTTTTCAAAATTAAAATTATTTCCGAAGTTATAGCCGTTTTAGTGTCGTGCCAACTGGGCCGGTTGAGACTTAACGTAAAACGTTAAACGTGTTTTTCTCGAAACTACTTTTTTCGATGCGGTAGCCATAATATCTTAAGTTCTAATCAGCCGATTTACTTGAAATTTGACATGAATATTCTTTAAATATCTCTCTATCGCATGAACCAACAAAAAATGAAAATTTTAAATTTGTTTTATCATTAAAAAATTTGACAAAGTTAAAAAATGAGTGAAAAAATCGACCTTTATTTTGGAGTAGCCGCCATTTTATGAAAAAAAATGTTTTTTTCAGTTTTGGAAATTCATGCGAAAGCGACATTTGTACTTGTCAAGAATCCAACATTGTTTAATTTTTTAAATGACCACAAGGGTAGAAATCATGGCGACGAGGACACGGTCTTTTTTTCCCCCCCTACTTCAAAGACGCATAACTCAAAATTTTTTTTCTTTTGAAATTAATTTTGTGTACTCTCTGAATATGAATAAGCAAATGATAAAAAAATGGATGGTAAAAATATCAAATGCTTTTTTTTATCAATTGCCAAAAAACGCTCGAAATTCGGACCTCTAGACTAAAATACACCCTTAATTCGTTGATAAACAATTCAACAAAAATCACTTTATTTCAATCACTTTTCAAATCGCTTGTTTCACTTGAATCACTTGAATTCATGGAATGAATCAATGTTGCATTCTTAGTGGCTTTACATAGACAGATCATATGTTCTTGAACAGTCCAGAAACTTCAATTGCCGAACCTTCTAAAAACTTCCAAAATCGCTGGCTGTCAACAATGGAAGATTCAAAAGTCTATTGTCAGAATTTCTATAAAACAATCTCTGTCTTTATTCGTTACAATACCTATTAATATTTTGGTATTTATACCTTGCCCAGTGATCACAAACTCTTTTATTCAAAATTTTCATGAATTAATATTTCTTATAAAAATTATACATTAAAATCAAGAATTTTTGGAGAGGTAAATGAAAATCATTATTCAAAATACATAGAGAATATTTTGAAGTTTACAAAATTCTATTTACATTCTCTGTACGATTATTGTCCCTGTAAATAATTGATTTTCAAAGTTAAAAATTACTTTTTTGCTTTGCTCGACAATAACTCCATGACAAATCACCGTATAAGTCTCCATAAATCGGTCAAATTGAAAGAGATTAACTTTTTTAAACAAATATAAAATGAAAATCACAAAATAATTATTATAACCCATAGATCGTATAAAAATTTGGAAAAAAAATCGTTGGTCTTACGATCACTCGGAAATCGCTAACTCAAATTGATTTTAAACTCCAGATCCAACCAGAAACTTAAAGCTATAACTTACGTTATTATTTTTCTCTCTACTACTATTTATATTTAAGATTTTTTTTGTATTATATATTTGTATATTATTTCATAATATTAAAAGAAACTAGACAGAATATACATTTTTAAATTTTCTACATTTTATACATTTTTAAGTATTCTCTAAAAAAACAATTCTCTCGTGATAATAATCGTATTGATTTGACTCCCGCATTATTAAAACCCACAAAATATGGCATAAATCTTTATCTCGTCACAGTGTGACTCATTGCATTTCCGATTACAAACTTTCGCAAAAATTCAGATAGGTATAATACATTTAAATTCACTGGAAACATTTAGTTACTTATATAAATCTTACACCTGAAGTTGATAGATTGAAAATATTAAAAATGTATATTGTATTGTTTTCAAATAGTATTCGTTTCCTTTTTACATAGATTTTTTACACCGACCATTTTTTTAATGTCTGCTTGGAATGCAAGAATCGTTCATTTCAAAGTCATTGTATATTTTTGTCTATATTTTCCACCTATTGTCTTAGCAAATGTAATTGAAGAATGTGAGAGCTTCGATGCTAAATTTCAAGGATATTTTATAAAAAGATCTACTCTTCAGATGACATTCTAGTTAAATGATTCCCGGTTTCATTTTTTATTTTTTGAAATTTGAAGAGGGTTGCTTCGATTTGCTAAGAGAATTCTATCAATTGGTCCAAGGCCAACCACAAAGAAGTCACTGACTGCTCTTTGCAATATATTATTATACTATCAGCTGCAATAGGTTCATTTTAATGCCTTCGAGCTTCAATTGAAACCCGGCAGAATGTATCGAGATTGTAAGATCGTGGAATGTTAATTAATCGAAAGAGAGAGGTTGTTTTATCGGGAAGAAGTTGGTTTAATTAATTGAAGGAGATCTAGTTAAAAATTTGAAGCTTTTAAAAATGTTTGCTACTATGGCTTTTAAAAGTAATCGGCGGATGAGTACCAACAATTTTCTGATTTATGGTTGTTAATTTTTTAAAGAAATATTCAACACGCGATATTATTATAGAAATATAGTTTGTCTTATGGGGCATTACAATCTGACACTGATTAAACAATTTCAGAATAATGTTATTTTTATACCTGATACATTTTTTATATACTTCAATTTTTCAATTTCACGATTTTTGTAAATTTCAACGGCTTAAAAATCCTTAAAAACCGCATAACATTTTCAAGTTTTCCAAGGGAGTTATTCGAGATCAAATATTTTTTAAAATATGTCGTAAATGGAAAAAAAAATTCTTTTGATTTCTCGTTGAATTTTCTGTGCCTATCTCCCGAATTTTACATGCATACTTAAATTGGAAATTAGAAACTATGTGCAAAATTTAAACTTTTCCCGGATAATTGAGTCGTTCAGAGCACAAATCGATTAACTCCGTAATGCAAAAAGTTGAGTAAATTGATAAAATAGACTTCTGAAATAGTACATTGTCTCTAGTAGAAAAGCGAAAAAGCAAATTGTCATTTATAGTCTAAGATCCGAACCTACGTCGACCTTCACCGAGTTTATAATAGAATGAAACATATGTTATCATGAATTTAGTATATAAGAAAATATATTAAAAATGGGTTGGCTAAAAAAATCCGGGGTAGACTATTTTTAATTATTTAAAAAAAAATATATTTTTAATAAAATATTGCAACATCAAGATAATAGAAAAAAATGTATATCATCATAAGCGCTGTTTTATTGCGAACACGTTGATAGGTTTGTCTGCAAAAAATTCGGTCCTATTAGGGGTTAGCGAATTTAAAAGATTTAAATTTTAATGCGCGTGGAAATACGTGACCGAGAGATCCGAGGTAAGTATACGGTGTAATAATAAAGGACCCAACATCGCAGTCGCCTGTGATGTGTAAAATTTTTTCTACTTGTTGCAATATTTTATTAAAAATCATTTTTTTAATAATTAAAAATAGTCTGCCCCGGATTTTTTTAGCCAACCCATTTTTAATATATTTTCTTATATACTAAATTAATGATAACATATGTTTCATTCTATTATCAACTCGGTGAAGGTCGATGCAGGTTCGGATCTTCTACTATTAGAGCTGTTATTACTTATTAGAAATTTTTTTTCGGATATATAAAGTTATAGGAGTAACCAAGTGTATTGACATGAAAATTTGTAGAAGTTGAAAAAGTGGAGTTAATCGATGTGTGCTCTGAACGGCTCAATTATTAAGGAATAATAATCGGATAAAATATTAAAAAAAACACTAATTCTAAATATTGTAATCGAATTGTTCAGCTTCAGTAATTGCTTGCGTACAGCGTAGACAATAAACATTTGCCAATATATGCAGAGGGGAGGGGGTCAACCGAATATTACAATTAATATGAACAATTCTATTTTTTGTTTTTGGCGCTTATGAAGGAATACTTAAAGCAAAATATATTTCTATAATACTTACTACATATTTAAGATATTCTTACAAAAAATTCATCGGAAAATTGTTCGGCACTCATGTGTTGTTTCCTTCAAGTCTATTTAGATAACTTTAAGTTAACAAAGAGTTAGTCTTAATTACATATATTTTTCTTTTATAGGCGTTGACGTAACTGCAAATCAAGATGAAATATCCGATCATGAAACATTCCAATTAGAATTTGATTGGAGTACAAGGCGTTGGTATATCCGCACAATGCAAGATCGTTACTGGACATTGGAAACAGGCGGCGGAATTCAAGCATCCGGCGATAAACGGTATTCATTTACAAATGAAAATTTTTCACATCAATTGAGAAACCGTTAAAAATAACATCTACATTGTTCAATGTGTTTTTTTTAGATCATCCAACGCGTTGTTCGATCTAATCTGGCAAGGTGATGGCTCCGTATGTTTCCGGGCCAATAATGGCAAATATTTAATGACCAAACGTTCTGGCCATTTGTACGCCACGGCCGAAGCAGTCGAGGATAACTGCAAATATTTCTTCTATTTGATCAACCGACCGATTCTTGTCTTAAAATGTGAACAAGGATTCGTTGGATACAAATCGGCTAGCAGTCCTAAGTTGGAGTGTAACAAAGCCACCTACGAAACAATCCAAGTCGAACGAAGCGAAAAGGGAATCGTTTTCTTCAAAGGCCAAAACGGCAAATATTGGCACGTGGATGGTGAAGGAGTCACTGCCGATTCTGATACGCCAGAAGGTTTCTATTTGGAACTGCGAGAACCGACACGTATCAGTATCAAATCCGTAAACGGCCAGTATTTGGCGGCTAATAAAAACGGAGCGTTCCGATTGGGAGATTCACAAATCGATAGCGCTACACAATGGGAATATTAAGAAAAAAAAAATCATTTTCTCTTCTCGTATTGTTTTCCTGCTGAAGAATGATGGATAATTGGAATAGTAATAAAAACGTCCGAATCGCGCTCATTATAATATACTACTGGCATTCCAATGAATTTTTTATCGCAAGTTTTTTAACAAATAGCTTTTGTACTTAATTTTTTTAAAAAAAGATTTTATATTTATAAGTATAAGCAATCAGAAAAAAACTTGAAACAACTGCCAAGATTTAGGCCTTTTTAAACATCTCAGAAGTTATCCACATTTTCTCAATTTTTCTCAACCAAAATTGCACAAGATCATAGTTATTTTGTATTTAAGAAAACATACATACAATAAAAAGGCTGAACAACATTTTTACTAACAACATTTACTATAATATCATATTCTTATTAATAATAATATATCGTATTGTAAATTATTTAGGTGGCAATAAATTTATTTAATGATCAAGAAAAGAAATGATTTTTATATTCGCTCGCAAATATATTTATTTATTAATCGTAAGTCGTTAACTTAGACGATTAGAAATTATTATAAAACAAGTTTTATATAAACGAAAAAAATTGAAAACGAGGTTTTTAATATTTATATCATACAGTAATTGTTTCCATCCAAATTTTCAAAATTTTTATTGTAATTAAGTAGATTTTTTGTATTTCAATGTCTATTTACAGTAAATTTAAATGTACATATACATCGTTCATATGAAAAATGTACTTCTTGATTCGTTTTTAAAACTTGTGCATTACTTATTAATTATTATTAGATAATGTATAAGATTAAAAAACATACCAATTTATATTCAAGTAATTTTACACGTTAAAATTAATGAATAACCAGAATGATGCATTTAATTTGATAGCCACTTTGGAAAGAAGGAAAAAATGAGGAAAAAAATTTTTTCTTTCGTTTAAAGTAAAGGTGTCTATATATCCACTATATCTATTTATAAAATATATATGTTAATTACAATAAAGTTAAATTGCTTAAAATGTATTAATTTTGCTTTTTTCGTTTTTCTTTTTTATATTTATATATATTATATTATAAGGTTGTGCTCATAAGTCATATTATGCCAGATTTGTCTATTCCGTTACTTACCTTTTTATATTTATTTGCGGTGTTTTCTTTTTAAATATTTTATATATTTATATAACTGTATAAAACGCAATTAGATTAAAATTTGATAAATATTTAGAAATGAAAATATTTGAACTCTACCTTAAATCCATTGATCAGTCCTGCATTTCTTTTGACTTTCATTTTCAGCGTGTATTTTTTTTTTTATCTTCAACAATAAACTTGTTCCAGATGAAAATAAAACCGTGTATTTATGGTACAGGTAATGAATGTGTCGCCATACAAAATTATTTTATATTTGCGTATATTTTGCATGATTTTTTTTGTATTATGCAAATTACTTGTACCGTAAATGTAGGATGTTATTTTCATCTAGAATAGACTTATTAAAACGTTCTTTAGCGTGATTAAACATGAAAGTAATAGGTTTTCCTCAAGTACTAGGCATTTTTCGAGAATAAAAGAATTCTTGGTGTTTTTCCAGATCTAAGATTTATTCTAACCAATTTGATCAATTTCTGTTTAATCATTTAAGCATTAATATTTCAATAATAGGTCCAAATAGGTCTTTCAAAAAAACCTTACGTAAAAAAGGAAAAGGTTATGCAACCATATTAACTCTCTTACGCAAATTACTTGTACCATTGATTTGTACCATAGATGTAGGATGTTATTTTCATCTAGAATAGACTTAATACAACGTTCTTTAGCGTGATTTTAACATGAAAGTAATAGGTTTCCCACAGGAACTAGGCATTTTTCAAGAATAAAAAAATTACTTGAAGTTTTTCCAGATCTAAGATTTATTCAAACTAATTTGATCAGTTTCTGTTTAATCATTTTAGTAGCAATATTTCAATAATACGTCTTCCAAAAGAAACTTACGTAAAAAAAGGAAAAAGTTATGCAACCCAATTAACTTATAAGCTCTATAGTCTATAATGGTCTATACAGAAGATGCAAGTCGATGCGTTCAATAAACATCTTTTCGAAATATTTTCTATTATAGCTTTAAAGTATGGAGCGCTTTTAAGCTATTTCACAGGAACCATTCATTTTTACAGGATAAAAAGTGCTCTTTGTACCGTCTGATTAATAACAAAAAGATCTAAGTGAAAATGTATTTGATTTTTAGATTTCTGATTATGATAGAAAGTTATCCTGCAGATCCTGCAGGCGTTTCCTTTTTTTAATGAAAACTTTACAAAATATTATTAAATTCTTAATATTTTAATAGTTAAACGTTTAAAAATTATCATATTTTTTTTAATTTAAAATTATTATGATTTTTTATACTTTGAAACCCATGCAACCCCCTCTAATGTTATATAGTAAAAAGGATCTGAGATAAAAAAAAAATATTTTTGTGTTTTTTTTTATAATACCTACCTAATTTATAAATATTTTTAATTTTTTGCATTACTAAACATTGTTCTAAGAATATCCACTAAATGTTCATAAAAATTTTTTTGTAAAATTTAGGTAGTAATAGCATGTGTGCTTAAATTAAAAAATATCTGCTGCGAGGCGTCACAGTACTCTCTTTTACTTTCATTTTAGAAACTCGCTGTTAGTTAAAAAAAAATATAGGCACTTTATACCTATACATATAAACAGAACTGTATGCATACAACCTATATGTATATACGAATTCCCAACCTTCACCCCAGAACCGCCCTTATTCGAATTTTCCCAGGAAAAAGTTTCAAATAAAAGTTGAAGGCATCAATGATTCTGAGAACTATAGAAAGTTCAAAGAAAATCGTTGGAGTCGTTTTCGAAAAAAGTTGATAAAGCTCCAAAACTCCTATAATAAAGTGGAGTTTTCGGCCAACCGATTTCAACCAAAAGCTTCGCGGCACAAGATGTAATATCGAGGCCAAATTCCAAGTATGGTAAAATTCGGATAAAGCTTTTGATACGATATGGCTGTCACACACAGACACATACACACCCATGTTTCTAAAAACCACTTTTTTGGACTCAGGGGACCTCAAAACATGTATATCCGGTGAAAGCTTGAATTCGAAAATTCGACCCGATTACAATACTTCCTTTACTATCTATAGAGTAGTAAAAGAAAGTAAAAATTCTTTCATCACATACATAAGTTTATTTAGGATTAAACAAACGAATTAACAAAATATTTATTTTTGGTGCAATAAAAATCTCTGGTTTTTGCCAAAAATTGCTCTTTTTGTGTAATTAAAAAAGAAGTTGTAGTTGAAAAAAAATCCTTCGTTCAGAGCTGAGTATATAAACGAAGTGTGCAAAGTTTAGGCAAAGTCGGTTCAACGGTTTACAAAAAATTTTCACTACCTATTAAAAAAAAAATTTAAAAAAAACATCGTTACTCAAATCTTCGTACATAGCTGCCTCGTGGCTAATTCATACTAATTACGGTCAAGGAAAACTGAGCACCCGGAGACTCAACTACCTATAACTGGAAAATTGTACCTCTAATGATTTCAAATTGTTTGACAATATTGCTGTAGTATCAGAAAAAAAGTCAATTTTCCGATTTTTTCCCTCCTTAAATATATTTCAATATTCTATAGTATATGTTGTGTCTAATTTATTTTTCTGGTAGTATACATTACTTGAAATTTTAGGGAGATGTGGAGAAAACTCCGTATAAATTATTAATAGATATTTGGAAAGTATTGTAAAAGTTTTTTTAATAGACTCAATCGGTTCGATAAATTATTTTCATTTTAAGTAGGTAGATTTTAGAACGCATGAAGTTATAGAAAATTTTTATTATATTTCGATTCAAGTAGTGAAACAAATAGATTAAAATTTAAATTAGATATTGGCAGAAAAAATTTTATTTTTTTGATTCAGGGCAACTCAGGTGTTATCTGAATTGGCACGAATTTTAAATCTTTTTATATTGAACTGAAGTAGTGTGTGTACGTTCGGTGCTAGTTTCAGTTCACACGGAATGTCTTTGCTTTAACTTCCGGTCAGTGTTAAGTGAACACACGCGGACGTAACTGGTGCCGTAGCTCTGTCGTGGATCCGTTTTGAGACATTTCCATCAGACAGATTGAAATTTTCCCATTTTACGGCGATTTAGTAGTGGCCACGTTTGTCAAACAATTTTGTTAGCACCCCGTAGAAAATAATGTCGACAACACAGAGTGCTCCCGATTCGTGGGAACAACAAGCAGACGTGACCATTGATACGTTGACGTCGACGACGACAACGGGTAGTGAAGAAACAACGAGCAATGATGAAACACTAACCTCGGCCAGCGGCACCGAGTCTAGTGACCTATCGACGAAATTTTCCACACTCAATGTAAATGCCATTGAGTTTGTGCCTTCGTATTGTCTGCCCTCGAGTCAAACAGAATCCGCCAACGAAACCAAATCCAGCATGAAACTAATCACCGCTGAAGACGGTGCCAAAGACGACATCCCCGAAGTGCATTCTTCGAATGATCCAAGTCCGATATTGAACGGTAAGTGTTTCTTAGTCGAAATAAAAAAAAATCGTTGCGAATATAGTTCCGAGCCATTTGCTATATTGGTTTTGTCTAAACGTGGCATATGCTTTTCCATTTCCAATCAATTCATTATCAAAATAGAACTCAGCAATTCATTTCCATATTATTTTCCAATCAAACAGCAAAATTTTTACAAATATTTTCTTCGTTTAATTTTCATCTCATATGGGCAGTAACTTAATTAATAGAGGGGTTATGATCGTTCATGACCAGAACTTTTCGCCAGTTTACGTTGCAACAAAGAGAAAAAGAAAAAAAAAATTGCATTCCATATTTAATTACTTTCATGTGTCCTACCTTTTACTTGGAACTGAAACAAGCCCATCATTAGAGTTCAATTAAATCAAATTTAAAAAAAGAAAATATCAATTTTATATATATTCATATTTAATAGCACAGGGCCATAGTGGCCCCTTGAAATTTTCGATTTGGATTTTCTCGTTTTATATAATCAAAACCGTGATTACAGGTGCTATCTCTAGGGAGTTGAGGTTTTGATCACTAGACACGCATTGTAATATGATTTAAAATATATATGTATAAGTAAACTTTAAAAACATTTCAAAAAAATTGGTTGTCTGTAAAGTCGTTTTACGGACGATAGTTTTTCGTGATAACGTCATAAAGAACACCTAATTGATGAAAAATTGCATATTTTTATGAATTGAATTATTATTATCACTAAATTATCATTATTTTGTATAATACAAAGTAGGAGTTAATTGAAAATTAACAATTTTTTCAAAATGAAATCAGACTGAAAATTATGAAGGAAAATCAATTAAATCTTATTAAGTAAATTGTAAAAGAAAAACACAAAACATGTTGTCTAGGATTCAACAATAATATCGTGCCTCTTTATTGCTTGTATCGCGTTCTCGCTTGCACGCACAGGCTCAAACGGAACGTGACACTTTTTCATGCAGGCTAACCAGTATTCATCAATTTATAAAACGTTAACACGCCAAAAAACCATAGCATATACCATCTCCACTTGAAGTTAAAAACTTTCATATATACACCATACTAAAGTTACTTTTTAATTGCACTGGGGTCAATCTGATCCCAATAACTTGAAAAAGGTCATAAAAATCCCTATCAACCTCTCAACGGCTCAAAATCAAGAAATCACTAATACACTCAAGAAAGCTATCCAGATATTCCAAAATAAAGTGCTCAGAGGCATAGTCAATGCACCCTGGTACGTAAGGAACTCTGACGTAAACAAAGATTTAAATGTCAACACGGTTGAGGAAGAAATTAGGAAAAATGCAAGAAAACACCACCAGCGTCTTCGACTCCACCCGAATCCTGAAGTCCAGAAGATGCTTAATGAGCCTGCCCCTCCTCGACGGCTCAAGAGAATAAAGCCAGCTGACTTGATACAGCTGGGCAGTTTCCCATCACAAAAATTTTATCGGATAGACAAGTTGCTAAATGAGCAAAGCTCAGGTGCATCATATTGGTTTAAAAAAAAAAAAAAAACTAATATAGTGCAAATATTTTTTTAAAATATCTACAGGCACTAAGATTAGATTTCTGAAACAACCCCATAATTAGAGTTCCATTAATTAAATTATAAAAATAAAATTGCATTATTTTATTTTATAATATTTATAGCACAGGGCTACAGAAACACCACGAAGTTTTTGGTTTGGATTTTCTGCCTTTGTATAATTGAAACCGTGATTACCACTGCTATATATAGGGAGTTGAGGATTTGATCGCTAGACATAATAGGTTCGTTCGCGGATACCATACTGTATCGGTAACGAATCAGTTCAAGACCGATTTAGGATCATCGCCAAAGTCGCCAAGCGCATGCAAGTTTATGAGCCGAGTTACGATCCAATATTTGCGGTTTACACGAAATACGTTCGTTACCGATTCATTATTGGTTCTAGCGATCTTCAGATATTTGTTAGGATGAAAAATTAGATTCTCTTACTCATGCGCAGTTTGCTAATTCAAAATCCCGTTTTGTTGTCATGCTGCGTTCACACGAGTCAACTTTAGCAGCCCGTTTTTAGTTGATCAAAAAAAGTTGAATGAAGAACCTCGTGTGAGAACCGCAATCAACTTTTTAGTGGATCAGAAAAAAATTTAACGAATCATCATACTAGGTTTTTCATTCAACTTTTGATCGATTAACTAAAATCGGTTAACCACTCGTGTGAACAAGGCATCTACGTCTGTCAACATTAAATTCAATTAACAATTTTCGTGGGTTCCCGTTAATCCACGTCTTGGATGGATTCGTTACCGGTTCATTACGGACCACCGCTAACAAACCTATTATTATAGGTTTGTTCCACTTGTCCATTTGAAGATGTTCAAACACGTCCACCGAATGACAAAGAGTAAGACACATTAACCAAGAGACAAGAGTGAGTAAAAATTATAAAGCAAGAACTTCCCCCTAATTTTAAGCCGGTTTTGCGGTGTTTAAACACCTCCAAATCAGTGTCGAAACAAGCTATTGTGTCACGAAAACGTACGTTCATAGCTCGACTCTCGGCTTAATGCGGCCAAGCGGCTGAAACATTTCTTCACTCACTCTTGTCTCTTGGTCAGTGTGCCTTGCTCTTTGTCTTACATGGACGTGTTTGGCTTTAACGTCTGGAACAAACCTTATATATCATATCATAATATTGTAGGGATAAGTATACTTTTAAAATATAAAAAAATAATGTGCTTTAGAAATAAACATCGTTAACCCTCTATATAACACCGAGGTCTATTTAACTCCAGTTACTAGAAAAGGTCATGAACATTCTCAAGATTTTCCCAAAGGCTCAAAAACAAGAAATTAAGAAAAATTGCAATACATTTTTCACAAAAGTTCTCTTTTTCTCTTGTTTTCTGCGATTTTTTCAAAAACTCAAACGGTCTGTGAATCCCTAAGCATGTATCTTTTTTTTGCTTGTATTTGTTTTTTTAATAATATCCTTACTATGTGTGTATCAGTGGCGTGCGGTCCATACATGCTATAGATGCGCCGCATGCCTTGGGATTGTAGGACGATTTTAAAAATTGAATATTTTTTATGATTTATTCATTACATTTTTTAATTTACGTAAATAAAAAGATATGGCTAAAAAAGATATAAAAGATATGGCTCATAAAATTGGCATAGAACACCAATTCAAATGATCGGCAAAAGCCGAATGAATGCGCAGACGACCGCAACATGCGGCCTGATGCGACCATTTGCTTCGAATTGGTCGGGCAGGCGCACTAGTATGGTCCAATACTATCTCTCTTAGCGTTTCACATTGCCGATTGACGGTTTGCAGATGCGGTTGACGTTTTGAATTTAGAGTATAGTGAATTTACTTATTACTGATAATGTTCGTGACTTATTTTGATTTATTTACCAAGAGGCCATACACATGTTCTGTTCTTTAGGATAAGAACTATTTTTAGGGTCACTTAGTGGCGTGGTTGACTAGATAGTTGCCCTATACACCAGTGGTCCTGGGTTCGAATCCCAATGTAAGCCCAAGATTTTTTTTTGGTTTCGACAGTCGCTAATGACCATAGAAGTTGATACGACCTTAAATAAATAATTAAAAAAAAACTATTTTTGTTGTTTTAAATACATTATATGATGCGGTTATTGATGATTTTTGTAATAAGGAGCGTCGAATAAGGCTAATTTTTAAAAATAAATATTTTAATACAATGTTTAATTTTGAACCCCCCCCCTCCCCTTCTGCTGACCGCATGCCCTGTTTTAAAAGACACCGCACGCCACTGGTGTGTATTATGTTCAAAACATTGACTTCCTAGAGATAGCACCAACAGCCTTTGTTTATATAGCGACAGAGTTTAGTAGTTTAACACATTGAGGGATGAGTGGGGGACGTTTGAAGGATATATATTGGATATATATTACATTATACCGTGCAATAAGGTATACAAATACATTTCAGTCATCGCTATAGCAAAACTTTCCGATTTGTATGCTAAGAAATGTTATTATCAACTATCTGCGAAGTTAGAAAGACCTTACTAAACTACGATCTCCTACATGGATCATAGGGAAAAAACGACAAAAAACGTATATAGCAGTGATTCTCAACCTTTTTTTGTATACTTATAAAAATATCAAAATTTGACGGTGCAATAAGTTTAAAAAATTTTTACCTATCTCTAACACAGTGTGTTAAATAGTTTATGATGATAAAATAATATAAATAATATTTATAAATAAAATAATATGTACCGTATTTTCCAGGTTATAAGACACATCTTTTTACATATAAAAATTACCCGAAGGTAACATTAAATTTTTTTTTCAATAAATTGTTTTTAAATTTGAGATAACAAGAAATAAAACTATGATCCGAAAGTAACATTAAAAAAAAAATTATAAAAATGATCTTATAAATTTGAGGCGTGTCTTATAGTGCGAACAGTACGGTACCTCACTTTCAAGTATAGGGATTAAATCTGAGATCTCTGTTCCATGCGTCAATGGTGCTAGGTTCTTTTGCCATTAAAATCTAGATTCTTCTGGTGTCAGTATTTTAAACTCATTTTTTGTGTTATTTAGCCGCGATAAAAGGTTTGTTCCAGATGAGCATAAAAACTTACATTGTACGGTACAACTAATGCGCAATACAAAAAAGGTGTCATAATTGCGCATAACTCATAACGTACAATGTACGACTTCGTTGTCATCTGGAACAAACCTAAAACCTCATATGTTAAGCGATTTTTAACATTCAATAAAATAACATCTACTACAAAACGACAGAATGCAAATTTGCTGCATAAAAGTAAAGACAGGTAAAATAATTTTCACTATTCAATTTTTAAAATTTGGCGAAATTTAAAAGTGCCGCGGCACAGTGGTTGAGAATCGTTCGTATAAAATACGTAATAGGAGGAGGTACCATTTTACTTGGTCAGCACTCAACGTGTAGAAAATCTGACTCAAAAAAGCCGTTGAATTTTCCTAACTTCTTTGTGAATATTGTGAGTACTTTAGTTTTGGGATTAATGGTCTTGGGAAAATTTAATTCCCATTATTAAAATGTAACTAGTGAGGTGATGTTATGATGATTAAAGAACCCTTATAGATACCGTGGAAAACACTTACAATGAAAGGGTTTTTTTTTTTGTATTCAACAAATTTTATCGTAAAAGAAAAAAAAAGGATTTATATAAGATTATAGTTGGAACTGCGTCATTTTTTCATATTAATTGAATGTCGTTTTAAGCGTTTTCGTTATAAAAGTTTTCCACAGTTTTTATATAAAAATTTACTTTTGCGTCTCTACAATTTATCAGTTACCAAAATATTATGGTTGTAAGAACGTTATCTAGTGTAAAAAGAAATTAGCTGAATAGAGGATATATGTATAATCAGTTCTATTTCGTAAAACGTGTCACTTGTAACATGAGACGACTAGATGGTGGACTAGATATTTGCTATATGCGCCAGTGGTCCTGGGTTCGAATCCCAATAGAAGTCTAAAATGTTTTTTCTGGGTTTTCGGATTTGACGGTCGCTAATGACCAAAGTAGTTGATGCGACGTTAAATAAACCAAAAAAAAAGTTGTTGCCTCACGGTCAATGTCGTGTATGCGAATGTGCTCATTTCTTTGAAGTACACCTATACCCCGATTTACACGATACTCGTTTTACACGATTTCGCTTTTACACGGTTCATAAACTAATGAAATTCGGAAAATTTTTAGGAAAATTTTGGAATATTATAGTGATGGAAGTGACATTATACGGGATCCGGACAATTGGGCGGGCGCAGGTTGACCTAGGTCATTCATTTTTGTCCATTCATTCATAAAATTGTTTTCATCACATTTTGTGAGTTTCATCGTCGTTGAAATTTCTTACAAAATTAAATTGCTTGTTGTTTGCCTTCGTATGGCGCGTTTTTTGGAAACTGAGCGCGGTGGCCGAAAACTGCTTTACGATGGTTATGCTTATGTAAAAGAAGCAGAGAATACATTAAAAACACACTGGAAATGTGAAAAATAAATATTAAAAAAAAATGAAAAACCGACTTCAAAATATATAAAAATTCTTAAACAAAAAATGCTCTAAAAAGTAAAAAAATAATGGCGTATCCTTGCAGTATCTACAACTTACAAATTATTAGGATGATACAATGTACAACTATTGTTATTTTTGGAGTTGGTGTCAGCCAAGGAAATACGACTATATTGGTACTTAGCAAAAAACGAGAATACCTTATGAAAATTATTTTTCAAATGAACTTTTAAACAATATACTCGAACTGTAACAATATCTAGCGACCTTTAAACTACAAAATACCAATTCCAACTAAACCTTTTTAAAATTTTTACAAATTACTATTAATATTTATTTTCTTGACTGACACCAACTCCAAAAATAACAATAGTTGTACATTGTATCATCCTAATAATTTGTAAGTTGTAGATACTGCAAGGATACGCCATTATTTTTTTACTTTTTAGAGCATTTTTTGTTTAAGAATTTTTATATATTTTGAAGTCGGTTATTCATTTTTTTATAATATTTATTTATTTCTCGCGTTTTAGTGATCTGAAGTTCGATAACTGATTTTATTTTCTTAAGATTCTCATTTTTTTAAATGGTTAACCTTCCAAACGCGCTGCTCATATGAGGCAGCGCCGTTTAATATTAAAAGTTACTACATCATCCCTTTTTGTTCTTAAGGGTTAAAATTTTTTGCTTTTAATGTAATAACAAAACTAAGTAGATTATTCTTTCCAACAGAAAAAAATTATCAAAATTCGGTTAAATGTCACTATTTCATCCCCTATTTTCATCCTTAAGGGGTAGATTTTTTTCTTCAAATTGAAATGTGAACAATTTAAAGGTACGTTGTACGTAATAAAAATAAAATTATCAAAATCGGGTTAACCAGAAAAAAATTATAATATTATTTCATCTCTAATTTTTAACCCCTTATGAGTGGAGTTTTTTTTAAATGGATAGGAGATTAATTTAAGGTTGTGTTCTACAAATATAAAAAGAATTATCAAAATCGAGCTATCCAGTAAGAAGTTAATATTTCATCCCTTAGTTTTCAACCCCTTAGAAGTTGAAGATTTCCCAAAAAACTAAAATGGGAACACACGAGAAGCACTAGCTTTCAAATAAAAAAAGAATTATCGAAATCGAGCTATCCAATAAGAAGTTAGTATTTCATCCCTTCATTTTCAACCCTTTAGAAGTAAAAAATGTTCCTCAAATTAAAATGGGAACACACGAGAAGCACTAGCTTTCAAATAAAAAAATAATTTTCAAAATCGAGCCATCCAATAAGAAGTCAGTATTTCATCCCTTAGTTTTCAACCCCTTAGAAGTGAACGATTTCCTTCAAACTAAAATGGGACCATTCGGGAAGCACCAGCTTTCAAATAATAGAAGAATCATCAAAATCGCTCCACCCAGTCGGAAATGCTGAGGTAACAAACATAAAAAAAAAAATACAGTCGAATTGAGAACCTCCTCCGTTTTTGGAAGTCGGTTAAAAAGAAACGAATTTGCAAAGCTCGCTTGCATACAATTTTGAATCCGATGCCCGGTGCTGATGTAGAAATACGTTCAGAACATACTCATCCTCCTCATCCGACTTTGTATGAGGTAATTAACGTCGTTAATGTCGCCAAAAATCGAGCACGTACAACGCGTGAAGAAACCAGTGAAATTGTCACTGTCGCGTTCAATTCAGTGTCTCCTGCTGCTGCAGCTCAAATGCCTACACAGTCGACGTTGCAAAGATTTATTCGTCGGCAAAGAACTGTTGCTGGAGTTTTCGGCCACCGCGCTCAGTTTCCAAAAAACGCGCCATAAGAAGGCAAATAACAAGCAATTTAATTTTGTAAAAAATTTCAACGACGATGAAACTCACAAAATGTGATGAAAACAGTTTTATGAATGAATGGACAAAAATGAATGACCTAGGTCAACCTGCGCTCGCCCAATTGTCTTCCACCCAATTGTCCCCCGCCCAATTGTCCCCGCCCAATTGTCACCGACCCCATTATACCAATCAAGAAAAAAAAACTGATAGTTCCTCAAAGTGATAGCGAATAAATTTCGAACATACCTGAATTTGTTAAGTTACAGCAGGTTCTTTTTGGAAAATTTTTTGTTTCTATTTTTGTTTTCATTTTTAGAATAAGTTCACTATGACATCACGCCATTTTTTGGGCAAACTATACCTAGTTTAAAGTTTCTGGATATGTTTTACTCTTGTTCCATTTGAATAAATGATTTAATTGCGCAGTTTTTTTCGTTTCACACGGTTTTATATAGGAAAAACAAAGATTTCATTTTACACGAATTTGTCTGGAACCTATCTTCAGTATAAATCGGGGGATAGGTGTATTCTTTAAAATATTGAAAATCAGCAATTGTCGTTTGAAATGAGAAATTTACGAGATTTGTCGTGAAGTGACAATTGTCGTCTCACTGCACAAGTGACACGTCTAAGGGAATAGGCCCGATTATTTTTAAGGATATTTTTGGGAAACTTTTGATAACAACTAACATCTAAATTCTAAACTATTCGGAACATTTTTGACGAACTTAAGTAATTATTGTCTACAATTTTTATTCAAAACATTTTTATATTTTTCAAATTATTTAAGGAAAAAATATTTTTTGTTTAAAATTTGCCGACGAGTGAAAACAAAAAAAATAATTTCACAGATAGTTAATGAATAATAAAATATAAAAAAAAAATTCTAATAATCTAAACATTGTCAAGTACGAAAATAATAAGTTTCCTTTGTTGCGTTAGTTACTACAATGGCTATAGAAAGCGCCATAATACAAGTAACACATACCAATTGTAAGAAATAATCAATCAGTCCTTGGATTGATCGAGCTGTTGAAACATAAAGTTTTATTAATTTTAGGGGGAAATTTAGACGCTGGAGACACTGCCGAGGAGCCTCCACCATTGCCGGGAGCTGGTGGAGGCATATCTTCAGCCCCGGGAGTATCACCTAATGAAGGTGGTGAGATTCCAGTTGATAGTTGGGATGCGGACACGGACGATCCTCTTTTGACGCCCGACCAAGACGAAGACGAAATCGATGTTGACGGCGAAGACACTGAAACGCCTGCAAAAATAATCAAAAAACGTCCACCAAAAGCTGAAGAAACGAAAAGTAAAAAGGAACATATTAACGTTGTATTTATTGGTCACGTCGGTAAGTGTAGTAATCATCATTATGTCTGTTCCAGATGAAAATAAAACCGTACAATATACAGATTTATTTTCATCTAGAATAGAATTATAGACTACATTTTTGTTTTATTAATCACTTAATCTTCGTTTAGATGCTGGAAAATCAACAATTGGAGGACAAATTATGTCTTTAACGGGAATGGTAGATAAAAGAACATTAGAAAAATATGAAAGAGAAGCGAGAGAAAAGTCGCGAGAATCATGGTATCTTTCGTGGGCTTTAGATACAAATCAAGAAGGTAAACTTTTTATTTTATAACATTAGTTATTTTATTTTCAAAGACTGTATAGCAGTGATTCCCAAACAAGTGTGTCGCGAGATTTTAAAAAAAATATTTAAATTTGCTAGGGTTTTTTAGTATTATATTTATTTGAGTAAAACATTTAGTTTTTTGTAAAACTTCGCGGCGTTAAGAAGTGCACATTTAGTCAATGAATGAAAATCGGGTAAACTAACAATGACTATATTTTTTTTTTGTTGGAGGCTCCCCGCTAAGGAGACCCCCTGGACCCCTTTAGGATTAATTAATTCAGTTTTTGCGGATTTAACACGGACATATGGTGTTAAATGTAACACTATTTCAATAAATAATTGGGGGTTAATTTAACACGTTTTTACTAAAAATTATGAAATAAAAAATCTTAGTTATTGAGTTCAACAAATTTTTATCAGAAAATTGTGAGGTTTTGAAATTACAAGAAATATTTTTGTCATGGGAATATTTTCAATTTTTTTTTTTTTTGGTTATTTATAGTTGCTTGGAACGTCCAAGGTCATCAGCGACTTATCTAGTTCTATAAATTCTCATTTTTCACTCACTCATTCATGTTGAAGCACAGGTGGATTCACCCTTGATCACATATTTTCAATTTTATCCGGGGATATTTTTCCGGGGATCAAAACACCTGATACCAATGTTTTCGTCATTTCTTAGAAATTCATACACTGGTGTAAACAGGTGTGCCGCGAAAATTCTGGGTTTCTTTTACTGTGTCGTGGGCAAAAAAAGTTTGGGAATCACTGCTGTATAGTGTATAAGCTTAAGAGGTTTAAGAAAGTGTTAATTGAGTTCCAAGCGATTCTATCGTAGTTTATTGTAAATTGTACGGTTTCATTCATGGGGTATATAGAAGGAGGGACATCTCTTATTGGTGTAAAGTTCAAATTCTCCTAAAATAAAGGATTAGTACGACTTTTTTTCCAAATATTTTGAGTCAAATTTATGTCATTTATGACTCCAAATTTCAGAATTACATTTCCTACGTTATTATTTGTTGGTTTTTCTATTGATTATGTTTCAAAAGAGAATAAAACTCGATTATGCGTACGATTTGTACCGTGCAATGCACGGTTTTATTTTCATCTGGAACAAAATTTTTACGTTTCAAGCAATTCCACTAATCACAAATCGTTCAAAACTATACTTCGTATTGGAATGCGTACAAAACAATTTTGTAATCGTTACGTTTTCAAACCAAAAGATGCTTGGAACAAACCTGTTTGCAAAAACTGGTTATTGAATTGCAATTTTTAATACTCTAACTGTTTGTTATAGAACGAGAAAAGGGTAAAACTGTGGAAGTTGGCCGCGCTTATTTTGAAACCGACCGAAAACATTTTACAATTCTTGATGCACCCGGCCATAAAAGCTTCGTTCCCAATATGATCGGAGGCGCTGCTCAAGCCGATTTAGCCGTTCTCGTAATATCAGCGCGAAAAGGTGAATTCGAAACTGGTTTCGACCGAGGTGGACAAACACGAGAACACGCCATGTTGGCAAAAACCGCTGGCGTTAAACACTTAGTCGTTTTGGTTAATAAAATGGACGACCCTACTGTCGAATGGGACGAGGGACGATATAACGAATGTAAAGATAAAATTTTACCATATCTAAGAAAGTTGGGCTTCAACCCCACTAAAGATTTAACATTCATGCCATGTTCTGGCCAAACCGGCCAGGGACTTAAGGAACAAATAGATGAAAAAATTTGTCCCTGGTATAGAGGACCTGCATTTATTCCATTTATTGATCAAATGCCATCGTTGAATCGAAAAATGGATGGACCTTTTATAATGCCTGTAGTAGATAAATATAAGGATATGGGAACGGTGGTAATGGGAAAAGTGGAAGCTGGCGAAGCTAAGAAAGGACAATCTTTACTTCTTATGCCTAATAGAGTAAGTTTGTATTAAAAAGAAATGAAAATTTGATGATTTATAAATAATTATTTCTGTTTAGACTCCGGTTACAATTGATCAATTATGGTCGGATGATGATGAGGTAACTACTGTAGGTCCTGGTGAAAATGTTAAAATTAAACTGAAAGGCATTGAGGAAGAAGATGTTAGTCCTGGTTTTGTATTATGTGATTCAGCAACCCCGATTCGCACTGGACGTGTATTCGATGCCCAACTTGTAATTCTAGAACATAAAAGCATAATTTGTGCGGGATACTCAGCTGTTATGCACATACATTGTGCAGCCGAAGAAGTCACTGTAAAAGTAAGTAACTTTCAACAATGTTTTTTTATCTATCAAATATTTTAACTTTTTCAATTTAATCAAATATAAAAATAAGTTAAAAAGATTGAATGTACTACTAAACTACATACGATTTTCAAGAAACTGTGATAAAACATAAAAATTAATTTCATTTAACAAATTAAGTAGGACTACTCCAGATGAAAATAAAACCGTATAGTTACTAAACAAGTTATGTGTTGTCTGTTATTGTAACAACTATATGAATTTTACGCATTAATTCAGTGGCACTTAAGTAAAACCAAGTCCATTTTTTTCGAAAATCAGATTATTGTGGATTTTGAATCTCCATTCAGTTCTTCATGAACTGTCATTAGGAGAATTCCTGATTCAATCTTATTTGTCAGAAATTAGAATATGAAAATAGAAAGTAAGTCCATTTTATATAAGTTTTAAGAATTTAAATTCGCGATATCTCGAAAAACATCGAAATGGACTTAAGCAATTTTACTAAAGATCCACAGCTATGCTTTCAAAGAAATTGAGTTAACAGTTAGTTTAATAACTATATTTTTATTTAATCTTTTATCCTAAACCAAATTGCTAATAATATATTGTATCATTAATAATTTGTATTCACTGATAATACAATGTTTAATTTTACTAATACGCAATAGGTTTGTTCCTATTGTCCTTCTGATGATGTTCAAATACTGCCAAAAAGACAAAGAGCAAGACAACATTGACCAAGAGACAAGAGTCAGTGAAGAACATAAAGTGACAAGTTCGCTCGAGTTAAACACCGTTTACCCAGTGTTTAAACACCATCAAATCAGTGTCGAAATACGCGATTGCTGAAACATTTCTTCACTCACTCTTGTCTCTTGGTCAATGTGTCTTTTTGGCAGTGTTTGGCATCAACGTATGAAACAAACCTAATAAAAGTTAATATAGGTAATTTTTAATTTTTTTTTTTCAATTTAACTTTTTCCTATAGGTCACTTAGTGGCGTGGTTGAGTAGATATTTGCCCTATACGCCAGTGATCCTGAGTTCGAATCCCAATGAAAGCCCGAGATTTTTTCTGGGTTTTCGGATTCGACGGCCGCTAATAACCATAGTAGTTAAAGCAATCTTAAAGAAATAAAAAAAAAATCTTTTTCCTGTCAAAGATTGGCATCGCATATTAATTCACATACAACTTATCGTTACCATCAACTCGGCCTATCAAAATCAATCCGCCACTAGAAATAGTTTAATTTTAATAAATTTTATTGATCTTAAATCATCTATCATCAATCATTTAATCGAAAACAAAACAAAATAATCAAATTCCATTATTCTTACTGCTAATTTTAAGTCTCCTTTAGAAGTTTTATATTTTATATATAAACATCAATTTTTAAATATTCCCTTTGTGAAAATATTTTAGATAACACGAAAGCATACAACTATTACAAACCTAACTTTGCAAGCCCTGTAGATAAGATTAATAAATAATTAATAATGTGCATTTTTCAAAGTCGATCACACATAAATAAGAAAAATTAATATCGACCATGCCAGTTATGTTTGCCCACTCCTACCATAATTACAACTATCAATTAATAATAATATTGTCCAGTTTCAGTGGAAGTTGTTTAAACTCCACTTTTAGTTTAAACTTCAGTTTAGCAAATAATTCGGTTTCACAGTTTCATTTAAACCTTGAGCTGAATTTAATCGTTCATTTAAATTAAACAACAGATTTCTTCCGATTAAACTACATTTGACTACTGCATTTTTATACGTATCCAATTGGTCATAGGACATTTGGTAATTAGACCAGAGCTAAAACCTTTGAAAATGGTAAAAAGTGAAAAAAAAAATTATAGTAGGATGAGACCTAGTAGAAAAGGAAGAGAATATAACAAAAAGAAAGGAATAATAAATTACGGTCCATCTGAGGTTGGAAGTGGAAAAGGGGGGTGTTTTTAAGGGTAGAAACGGTCTATCTCGATTTCCGACAAAACTACAAGTCCTATTGAAAAAAGTTAAATAGCAAAATTATAGGTAATAAGAAGATCTACAACTATAAAAACTACATGCAGCGTTAGCAAGTTTTTCATAAAATTTTCATTTAAACGACGTTCAATTGAACTGAAGTTTAAATTATACTGTGAAACTGAGTGATTTAAACTTCAAATTTGAACTCAAGTTCAGGTTCAACTGAACTTAAGTTTAAACGACCACTGTGAAACTGGGATCATGACTATTTTAAGGAGTTTTTGTATTTTATTTTAATATGCTTATATATTTTTTAATGTTTCAGGCCTTAATTTGCCTCGTTGACAAGAAGACGGGTGATAAATCCAAGACGCGACCGCGTTTTGTTAAACAAGATCAGGTAGCCATAATGAGGATAGAATGTGCTGGTGTTATTTGTTTGGAGCAATTCAAGCTGTTTCCTCAAATGGGACGATTTACTCTCAGAGACGAAAGTAAGCTTAATTAAAACCCTCACTAAATCAATTCGTATGAAAAACATTAATATTAATAACTTTTTCTTTCTAGATAAAACAATTGCCATTGGCAAAGTCCTCAAAGTTATCGAATAAAAACGTTAACTAGGCTAGATTTAGACTAGGATATTTCTACGACTACGACATTTTATTATGATATATAAAATAAAATACAAAAAAAAAAATATTATTTGAAACTATTGTTGGAGAACAATATCAGGAACGTGGGGGCTAAGAACTGATATGCAGCTCAAACTGCCCTTTGCCCAGACTGCAAATAATTCTTGGAACACATTCTAAAAGTTATCTACAACTCGACGTACACCCCGACGTTAAGCACATTGCTAACAACAAATTATTCACCGAGAAATCATCATCAATAATCATTTATACAATTATTATTATAATTATAAAATACTATTAATATTTGTTAAGTATTTTCAAAATCCACTGACGTCCAAATAAATCCGCTAACCGGGTCACAATTTTTATATATTTATCGAAGCTTAATTGAGATTCCAGTCACGTTGGATCTCAATCGGTTAAATGACTGACATGACTGCTTAAATCAGTTAGTTGAATTATATTGGTACCGTTTTATGATTCAACTTACCGGCGAGTTGCGACTTGGTCGGTTAAGTAATAATTTGACCGATTAAATATCAGCTTAACCGACTTGAGTTCCAACTTGACTGGAATCTCAACTACATAAAACTGTCTGAACGTGACTAAAAAAAAAAAACGTTGATTCAAATCGATTTGTTTATGAATTGTACAAGTTTGTATTTAAAATATATATAAGGAATATCAAATGCTTGTTTTGACTTTGAACTAGTCATATTTTTACAGCATATATATCGTCTGGATTTTAAAATACTCTTATTAAGATTTTTAACAAAATGCTATAAATATTTTTTATGATTTGGTTTTGTTAATTTCGCAAATGGTTATAAACAATTTTTGTTCTTTTATTTGCCCCTTATTCGTTATTGGCTACTTATTAATGAAAAAGTTAGTTATATTTATAGCAAATAAGAACTTGGATTTGTTTCTTGTATGCGTTATAAAAAATGGTTAAGAAAATATATTTTCATAAATGTACATAAAGCACATATTTTTAAGGTTTATTATTATATATATATATATATATTTGAAAGTTTCGATAGAAATTTTGATTTAGAAGAAAAAAAAATCAGTTTATTGAGGCAATATCCAATTACTTTACCACGTTATTTAAATAAAAAAAAAAGCAGTACGGGCATGGGGAAATTATTTTAGTAATATTTTGTGTAATTTGTTAATCATAAAATTTCAGGCGTTTTTTCTCTTTGATTTAAAATCGAGTCAAGTTGGCGTTTAGCGTTAGCAATGTGTGTAAATAATTACCAACGCTAAAAATCAATTTTGTCTTAAAATCGTTATTGAATCAAAAGTTCTGCTCTTTTACCAAGTAATATAAAAACTTATGTGCTGAAACGTTTTTATTTTCTCTTCTTCTAATTTAATAAGAATTAAATGATTGTTTTTTTAAAAGTAAATTGTGATGAATTTTTATATTAAAAAAGAACATTAATTTGCACGTCAAGCTTTCAAGATTGTTAAAGTTTGATTTAAAACTACAAAAGTTAGTAGTCGAAAATGGTGCGAGTGTGTGTTTTACTGGGGAATCAAAAATCAAATGAAAAAAATCTCGCTTATTTTTATCCTTAAAATAATGAAAAATACGCCTTCTTTATAAGAAATACAATGCTTCAAATTTGACGCAGAAATACTCATCAAAAATATTATGCTTTTGTGCAAGGAATATATGAACAAAAAAAAAAAAATAAACAACAACTGAAACAAATGGAAACTTCGCAATATTTGAAATAAAAAGATGACTTGGTGCAATTAGATTTTTCTTCCTACGACTATGGTACCGATAAGGAATTAAAGATGATATCTTTTCATGTAAAATATGGAGTATCAATACAAATTTTTTTTTTTTGTATATTCGGAAATAAATATCATTTTTTAGACTATAGATTTAAAATACTGTAAAGAAAAATGGAACCTTAAATTTTTTATAATAAATGAATGTATCTGTTCTTTTCAATGAAATGATATTGTAAAATAATTATCAGGTCAGCTTTTTATGTGATAAGCGGATTCATTATTACTGCAACAATAAATCAAAACCGAATTTTATTAAAAAAATTAATTCAAAACATTGCCATTATTATTTCATCTATATGATTTTTTTGTTTTCAGAGTTAGCTTATTCAAAATTTATAAAGATCAAAATAATTGTTGAAACAGATAAAGAAAATATTGTCACGTTTAAGCTTTCATCGTTGGCTTTAATATAAGTTTCTATTTGTCTCGTATATGCAACCATCCAAACTTGCGTTAATTTATTACACGATAGATATAAAACTCGATAAGGAGTAAAAAAAATTTGAAATTGAAAATCTGATTCGACAACTTAACGGATTTTACTTACGACTACTTATTTTGAGTTTCAACGAGAAATTCAATCGTAAAGCCGCCATCAAATTTTTTCCGGTCGCAATTTGCAACATGTTTTAAATACATTGAAAGATGATTCCGTTGGATCAACGGTTTCGACGCAACTTCGATCCTAAAAAGTTCTAAAACAAAAATTTTCAATTTTTGAAAAAACTGGCCTATTTTCAAAGCGCCGTAACTCAGTGACCCATTAACATGCAGAGCTCCGATTGGGCTTAATTTGTAGTTTTTAACCGACTTCAAAAAAAGGAGGAGGTTCTCAATTCGACTGTATTTTTTTTTTTTTTATGTATGTTACCTCAGCATTTCCGACTGGGTGAAGCGATTTTGATGATTCTTTTATTATTTGAAAGCTGGTGCTTCCCGAATGGTCCCATTTTAGTTTGACGGAAATCGTTCACTTCTAAGGGGTTGAAAACTAAGGAATGAAATACTAACTTCTTATTGGATGGATCGATTTTGAAAATTATTTTTTTATTTGAAAGCCAGTGCTTTTCGTGTAGTTTCATTTTAATTTGAAGGAAAGCGTTTACTTCTAAGGGGTTGAAAAGTAAGGGATGAAATACTAACTTCTTATTGGATAGCTCGATTTTGATAATTCTTTTTTTATTTGAAAGCTGGTGCTTTTTTTGGAATCCAGTTTTAATTTGAGGGAAATTTTCCACTTCCAAGGGGTTGAAAACTAAGGGATGAAATATTAACTTTTTATTGGATAGCTCGATTTTGATAATTCTTTTTTTATTTGTAGAACACAACTTTAAATTAATCTTCTATCCATTAAAAAAAAAAAACTCCACTCATAAGGGGTTAAAAACTAGAGATGAAATAATATTATAAATTTTTCCTGGCTAACCCGATTTTGATAATTTTGTTTCTCTTACGTACAACGTACCTTTAAATTATTCACATTTCAATTTGAAGAAAAAATCCACCCCTTAAGGATGAAAATAGGGGATGAAATAGTGACATTTAACCGAATTTTGATAATTTTTTTTCTGTTGGAATGAGTAATCCACTTAGTTTTGTTATTACATTTAAAAGCAAAAAATTTCAACCCTTAAGGGCAAAAAGGGATGATGTAGTAACTTTTAATATTAAACGGCGCTGCCTCATATGAGCAGCGCGTTTGGAAAGTTAACCATTTTAAAGAAAATAAAATCAGTTATCAAACTTCAGATCACTAAAACGCGAGGAATAAATAAATATTATAAAAAAATGAAAAACCGACTTTAAAATATATAAAAAATCTTAAACAAAAAATGCACTAAAAAGTAACAAAATAATGGCGTATCCCTGCAGTATCTACAACTTACAAATTATTAGGATGATACAATGTACAACTATTGTTATTTTTGGATTTGGTGTCAGTCAATAAAATAAATATTAATAGTAATTTGTAAAAATTTTAAGAAGGTTTAGTTGGTATTGGTATTTTGTAGTTTAAAGGTCGCTAGATATTGTTACAGTTCGAGTATATTGTTTAAAAGTTCATTTGAAAAATAATTTTTATAAGATATTCTCATGTTTTGCTAAGTACCAATATAGTCGTATTTCCTTGACTGACACCAACTCCAAAAATAACAATAGTTGTACATTGTATCATCCTAATAATTTGTAAGTTGTAGATACTGCAAGGATACGCCATTATTTTGTTACTTTTTAGTGCATTTTTTGTTTAAGATTTTTTATATATTTTAAAGTCGGTTTTTCATTTTTTTATAATATTTATTTTTTAGGTAAGTACTTTATCTAACAAAAAAACCAAAATAAAATGTTGACTTAGTTAACGGGGAATTTGTAAAGTCGAAAATCACGATTATCTCGAAAACGACAAAAGATATTGGAAATCTGATACGACAACTTTTCCTATTTCATCATCCTCTATCTATATTCTGAATTTCATCGAAAAATTCGTCCATGAAATTCAAATTTTTTCTTTGATAGTGTTTCATCAGGGATTCGAAAAATCGAAAAATTAAAATCTTTCCTTTAAGCTTTTCCGGAACTTTCTTAATGTCAATCGATGGAGTAATTCACGCTGATTCCAATGATGCTACGATCGTTAACGTAAGCTTGATATTTAACGAGATATTCGACGTTAAAGATGCAAAAAGTGCCAATTTTACCACTTTTTCAGGAATATCTTAGATTTTGGTGCGGTTTTGATGCGGCGCCGCACCAAAAAAAATTACTATTCAAAATTTGGGGAGCGGCAGGAAATTGTAGCATGAATTAAACTACGCTTTCCCGAAAGTGAAAATTGGAAAATTGACTACATCATTTACCAACCAATTTTTTATTTTTAAAAAAGCTGTTTAATTATTCCGTAATTGAATAAAATATAGTCATGGTAAAATCAATTTCCATAATGAGAAAAAAAGAAAACTTCATTCAATCCATCGATCGTTCAAATCACGAAGGACTTGAACGATCGAATTAAATCGAAGGATAACTGAAAAATTCAAATGAACGTTAATATATGAAAATTTATGCTGTAATCGCTGTAATAGATGTAGAAACACAATAATATTTGTTAAAAAATCCGGGTCTGGTGTGCTGGAATCGAACCGTGGTCCACTGCTTGGCTGCCAACGTCTCTAACATCTAGGCTACAAGAGAACTTGTTTGAAGTTCGTTAAAACTTTTATTTAAACTATTGTTTTATGCTCCATATATCATAATTTCAATGTGTTATAATATGCGTCAAACATTGTCACGAAAAAAGTTCAGTCGATACTTTACGATTCGAAAATCGAAAGAAACTCAGAATATAAATAGTCAAGGATAAGATTGGAAAAGTTGTCGTTGCCGATTCTCTAAATTCTGAGGTACCTATGAAATGCTATAAGTTTTTAATAAATCTTTATAATTTTTAATGAACTTGTTATGGATTATATGGGTTGTATAGGCAACCAATATAACAATTATGTATAATGCAATTGCCTATGTTAAACATTAAAAGTCATTTTCTGGAGATTGAAAATTACAAATATCGAATATGTAATTATATACACAAAATATACGAAAAGGAATGAAACAATTTTTCCCAGACTCCAGAAAAAAGATCTAATAAAAATAAATTTAGAAAATAAAGGAAAATTTTATAAATCATGATACAAAAACCGCTTTTGTAACACATTCCATAGTTAACTCACCCAAGTCCAGCGCGCATAAAGAAGTTATACTTCAAAATATAAACTTTCTTCGTGAATCTTACCCACAGTGCAACCTCGCCTCGCAATTTCAGTTCTTCAATGCTAATAAAACGTCCACAAATACTTTAAAAAACCACACACACTTATTTTTTAAATGATTTTAATAGTTCAAAAATTTTGTATATATACATTAAATTCTTATTATATTTTTGGATTGATATGGTTATTATATAATATTTATTGTGTAAAAAATCAAAATTTGCTATTTAGATTTTTTTTTATAATGTATAGTTTACAACTCGGCTTTGTAAAAAATCTGAGATTCTTCGAGCCAATCGTTCAAATACATGGATGGCTGTATGGAAGCCGTTAGTGTTTGCAATAAAATTTGTAAGGCTTTTCGGAAAATAACTGGAAAATGTACATAGATTTGCATACCAAACAGTTCTCGAATTATTTACACATTCTTTTAAATATTTACAGTACTTAAGCAATCTCATTATCCTTAAGTTAATCGAAAACTGTTTGCACTGTTAACACAATTCATGTTATCGTTTCACTACAAAATTCTACACTGAAACGTTGATTAATGAAATTGTAAGCTGCTTTACTTTACTAACTACTAGTTTGGCGATGTCAGATTTAACTATAATAAAATGAAACTCAAACACAGATACAACCAAATCAAAAAATTTATGGTTTTTGTATTTTCACATTAATTTTTCTTAATATGTAATATTCAATAATTTAATTTGTGTATCAAATACAATAAAATATTTTTAATTCGAAGAGAATAGGGCAGATTTTCGAACAATTCCAACTATCAATTTCTATCGACAAACCAGATATTAACAAAACGTTTAAAAGATAGATTTGCTTCCTTATTTTTTAGAGCTTCTACGATTTTTCATATAAAAATTGTTTGTTAATGTCCCCCATGAAATGTAAAAGCTTTCATGAGACATAATTTTTATCAAATTTCATTATTTTCAATAATGAAAATACAAAAAGGGAATGAGGAAAATTTTGAAATTAAATTCGTAATATTTTTGAAGTTACACTTCTTTAGTATAATAGTTTAGGTAAATTTTAACTGCTTAGATGTGAATCTGTCATATTTAAAATACGTTACAAATATAAGGGCAAAGGGGGTTCTTTAATGCTTCTACGTAATTTACCAAAATACAATTACAATTTTTCAGTGATCAGAAAAAATCCGGACAAGTGTGAGATTGACTCGAGCTATGAGACCTCTGTACAAACTTAAATACGGAATTAGAAGTGAATTAAGTGAGACGTGTTACTTGTCAAGTGGGACGACAATTATCATTTCACGATAAGTCCCATGAACTTTGCCAATGCTCGGTATATTTAAGAATACCAAAAAGGAACGAGTTTCGTCGCATTCACGACATTTGTCGTGATCCAATAGCTTACAGAACACGAAATTGAACTGTCGTCTCACTTAACAAGTGACACAATGTGACCGATTATAAGACTTATGCATATCATACTACTCGTCTTAATTGTGGTGCTGTTAAACATCAAGTTAAATAAAAGGAAAATTCATACTCTAATTAGTAATAGAAAATAAATAAATACTTAAATAAAAACTTCTAATAAAATTTCATGATTCCAGATTTACAAAATGTACATATTTTAGAATGTTTCAAGTTTATTTATTTATTTTATTTATTATTATTATTGTTTTTGAATGTTAAATGACATAATTAGCTATCTTTCATATAAGGTTAATTTAGTAAGTTGCATATTTTAAACTTCCAAGGGATAACAGACGTAAGTATTCGATATGAATAATTTCAACTTGATATCTCTATCTAAAAATTTGGGTGAACAAAAAAATGACTTTGTAGATACAGCACCCTAAAACTTAAATTTAAGTTGATGCACCAGTTTTGTCTATATGTTCCAGGCAACGTAAACAATTGGATATTATTTAAAATGTCCGGGTATTTTTTAAAATACCCAAATAGAAAAAACAAAATTATGAAAAATATAGACAATATCACACTGTCTGGGCAATATGAAGCCCAGCAGGAAATTAATCAAAATATTTTTTTTCATATTTCTCTACATACAAAAAAAATCTGCTACGACGCGTCACAAAACTGTCTTTTATATGAAACTCCTGTTGATTAGAAGAACATAAATAAAGCTTCCGATTGGTTAAAAAAAATCTGAATAGAATAACAAAATAACAAAACTATTTAAAAACCTCTATGTATAGACGAATCCCACCGTTCCCCAGAACCCTCTTTATTTGATTTCTCCGAGAAAAAATGTGATAGAGCCCTTCCGCCATCCCTCACGTGAGATTTACTCAATAAATTTAAAAAATAATATTATGTATTATAAGTTACAAAATTAGCTATAAAGCCCCCAATAAAAGAAAGTAAGAAAAAATTATAAACTTTTGATGATAAACTTCCTCCCGTTAGATGAGATTTTCAACTCGACGCCACTCCCATTTTTATTTCACGTAATTTATGGATGCCCCCTTATTTGAAAAATTATTTTAATCGTTTGCTTTTTGTATGTAGAAAAATATAACTAATTAAAATATTTTCGAATTTCCCACTTGAATTCTTGACTTATTCCAGCATTATTAATAATGCCCGGACTATGTGATATTTTCTATATAATTCAACATTTGGCATATCCCTTAGGACGCATTTAAAGTATACGAGATCGATAAAGAAACAGAAACAGAAATTATATTTTAACCTTATAGAATATTTATAAAAAAATAAAATACGTGTAATATAAGGAGGAGGGGGAGTGTATTTCGTTATAGTCTATAAGGGAAATTGAAATTAATTTTTTTTTTTCGAATACGTTATGTAACTTAAGTACAGCTCTTATGTAATATAAATATAGTACAAAGTTATAGTCTAATAAATTTTATTTATCAAACTCAGACTAGTATTTTTATATCCCGTCAATTTACCAAATATAACCAAATTTGACAATATGTATTGATTATGTATAAGTAGTGTAGATAAAAGAAAATTAAATGTGCATTGCTTAGAGAAAATTTAACCTTTCTATACAGCATGTATTTATACTAAAGATGTATAACTTCTTTTGTACGTTCAAAGTGTTCAAAGACACACATTCATTTATTTTAGAGTTGTTCGTAATAAAAATAGAATCGTTCATTATTTGATACAAGGCATGCGCAAAATAAAAAATTTGATTTTTTTTTAATACTGCGCAAGTACCGTAGAATGTACGGTTTTATTTTCATCAGCGAACTTTTTATAAAGCACTTAGTTTTTTTACAAGTAAATCTAAGCACGTTATTTCGAGATTCATTTAGTATAGAAATATAAATTATAAATATTTTTTACCTTGCAAAGAGTCGCTTAAGTTAAGCTCATTTTTATTATTTCGAGACAATAGGGAGAGAGAGAGAGAAAGAGAGCTTCCAAGTTTATTTTTTTCCAAACCAGATTTTCCTCCCAAGAAATGCCACTGCATCAATTCTTTACTTATATCACAAAATGATCGAAATTGGTCCCGAGACAAATAGAAAAAAAAATATATTACAAAAAAAAATCTCAGACAGGAAATATGAAAAACGAAAAAAGCTGCGAATTATCATCTAGTTTCTAAATAACTAAGTATTTAAAAAATATTTTTTCCGTTTAACTTACGATATCTAAAAATTTTAATCTAATTATTTGGAATTATTTCTGAAGCTTTGAAAACGTTCATCTACTATTCTCATAATTAATTGGTAATCTAAAGTTTTTTTTTTTTTGTCAAAAAAATTACCTAGCTATTGAAGAATATTGCCTTTAGTTTTTATATTTCATCCGTGGAAGATTATAAAAAATCTGAGCAAGTGGATGACTTTCATCCGGTTATATCGACATTATTTTAAATTTTATAAAATAATATAAAACCCGTTTTTTTTTTTAATTTACATTCTTTATGACGAAAATATTACCGATGAGCTTTCTCCGGTTGATGCCGTTGTGTTGCGTTCGAGAAGACTTAAATCTGTTACAGCTGTTTCTAGCGTGACTTTTCGAAATAACTCTTCTTTAACGATATATCGAGTCTCATTAAAAGCATGATGCACTCCTAGTACAATACTTAATGCAGATACATCGTAATTATGACACCCAGAATATCGATACTGTGGCTTTTTGTCGAAACGACAACCGCCGGACTGCGCCCCAATCGGTAAAATACAATCCACAGTCAATGCACACTGAATCCATGGTAGCATTATTTCATCGTGAATATTTGGTTTGTTGATGAGAATTAGACGATCTAAATTAGCCATTGGTAAGAAGAAGAAATTGTCTGCCTCGGTGTGAAAGTAATCGAACATTTTCGGATGCGTGAGACTGCTGACGGCGTTCGTCATCGGCCATACGAGAACACCACTACCGTGAAGGGCTCGTCGATAAAGCATACGCAGGGTGTGTGCTGTCATCAGCCTTGTAAATCGTTGACTATTTTCGAGAAATAAGATAGCACCGGTTTTCGACAGAGCATCTTGGATGATTAATGGACGAAATGCATGAGCTCGATCTTCATCGATGTGCGAAGGAAAGCTACTCAGATCATAAGTAATTGCCTGGCATCGGCTGCTGTTGCAATAGTTTAAAAGCTAAAATAATAAAAATATATAATAGAAATAGAAATATAACAGGATATCCTATATAGTATATAGTACAGTCATTCAGTCATTTGGTTATAGAATAAGAGGTTACCTGAGAAGATTTTCGGGAGTTTTGAAAATTAGTAATTTTATAGATTTCGAATTTTTTCCGAATTTCAACTTTGCCCCCTCGTAGCTTTGCCGCTCGTGTCGTCATATTGAAATATGCCGCCCATAACACTGTTTTTTGACAACATTTCCTTTCCGACTTATTTTATTTCACAAACATTTTTGTGCAAAATAAAAGTAGAGAAAATTTCCTACAATTTATTTAATCTTTTTTTTTTCGTAAATAGTCAGTTTTGGCGTACGAGCGCCGCAAACATTATACAAATTATACAAAAAGTTTTTCGGCGCTGGTACACCAAAACTGTTGAGTTTACGACAAAAAAAAAAAAAAAAAAAAAAAAAGTTATTACATAAATTGTAAGAAATTTTCTCTGTTTTCATTTTGCACAGAAACGTTTTTACTGTAAAATGAGTCGTAAAAGGAGATATTGACAAAAACAGTGTTATGGGCGCCATTTTCCCATATGGCGGCGCAAATGGCAAATATAAGAGGTGGCAAAGTTAAAATTCGGAAAGAGCACATCAAAATCTATAAAATTACTGATTTTTTAAAAACTTCCGGAAAACTTGCCTGGTAAAATTACCAAATGACTGTACTAATAGAAAACATTAATTATTATTGAAGTCCGAATTCATAAGTAGTTCCTTATGTGCAGGGTTTTCCATAATATGCATATGGTATTGCATACTTTGAAGACATTTTTGAACAATTAGGCTTTTGAAATAATTTTTTTTTGTGATAAATGGAAAGATCATATATAAGTTTTATAACAAGAGTATTTTTATTTTTTCGCAATAATTCCAAATTTATATCAAAATAAAAATAAATTTTTAAATCCAGTATCGGAGACACGCCGACAGCTCCCGAACAAATCCGAGCTTGTGTGACGTCTTAATGGTAGTTTTAATACAATTTTTTGATCTATTTAATTCTGTTGTCATGGTTAAATCGTTTTTTTAGCAGTAAATTTTCATTATTGACAAAAATCACACGTAATAGCCGTAAACGCTCTATTGTTATTAAATAGCTCTACCATTATGACGTCAAAACTATAGTGACCAATCGTGGCGCGTTCACAGTCACGGGATTTTTTTTTAAATTTTATCAATTTTTAATTGCTTATAATTAATTGAAAAAAAAATTTTTCAAGTTTTTCGCATTAAATATCAATATTATTAATAATAAAATTTTAAAATATATTTAAAAAACCATCATATTTTTTTTTAAAATTCCCAATTGAAAGCCTATTACATAATATATACTATTACCATTGATTACTATTACGACTATTACAGGCATTATATTTGTATATAAATATACATTATTGTATTTAAAATTTTGGCATGTTGATCTCATCTGGTATACATTTGGTAAAGATCTCTAGTAATTTGGTACAGTAAAACCACTTCATGGTATTATTTATAACAGCTATATTTTAACTTTTATTAAATCTTCATTAGGCTGATAAGAATCCCATGACAGAATTTCAAGAGTACACAGCATACTAATCGACAAAAAATTAATTCTTTTTTTTTTTTTTTTGTTAATGTTATTTTCACTAGATCAACAAAATTCATTTGTTATGCATAGTGTTGTTCGCTGAGCACTTTAGAGTAACTTAGATATTTTTTTTTTATTGTGTTCACTTTTGATTTTTTTTTGATTTTTCTCCTTTATTTGATACACTTTATTTAAAAATTGTTTTTTTTTTTTCACTACCTATCCTTGCTCCTTACTCTTGTGGTCTTTTTCGTCGCAATCTCCTTGTGATAGGTATCAGAAGTAGGCTTCTGTTGATATCCTCGTCTTTTCCTTTCAACTTTTAATTCTGTACATTAACTATTTACATGTACGTATAACTAATTAATTATTTAGGTAACGCAACTGCCTTAATATATTTGTTTGGATATAGTTATTGTCAGAAATTTTTTAATATTAATTTACTGTATTGTGACGTTGGCCAGATATTGGCAGTTGCATTAATTAATTTATGTAATGCTGATTTGTAAAAATTAATTTTTCATCGATTAACATTATCATACTGCGTAAAACATTCTATAATGGGTATTTTTATGAGCCTGATGAAGATTTAATAAAAGTCGAAATGTCGCTGTTATAAATAATACCATGATAATTATTTTAATGTACAAATTACCTGAGATTTTTACTAATACTCGTATGTTGGTAATTTTTATGAAAATTAACGGATAAATTTTTTTTGCGTGAGAGGAAAGGGTGAAAAAATTGATCTAGCTTTGTCTTATTACCAAGCAAATTCGTATTTTTCGTATTTCCTCTGGTTTTTTACTAAGGAAGAATTTTAAGCATTGATGAATAATTGGTTGCCTATCCACCAACATTATATCAGTTACTAAATGCTTTGAATACGTTACTTGCATGGAAAGTAATTGTACGTAATAACAAAATTAAAATCATTATTGAAAGATTTTGTTTCTAACAGAAAAAAGTTTAGGGTTGCAAAATTAATGTATAAAAGAAATAATAATAATCGAAATTATTAACTAGGCTAGTTTGACTAGAAAATATAGAAATGTAGAGAAGTTGTAACTATAGTTAAAAACATTTCAATGTTCACCCGCAGGTTTAGCATAAGATTTATCCCTCACAGATACATCACATATATATTCTTTTTCATATTGTTCGAGAAACAATTTTATACATATTTTACAGTTTTACTACATATAAATTCGGACCCTTATTATTTATTAATCTTGGTGTTAAGCATTGATTTTTAATTAATTTGCGTACATGTTAAATGTAATTTTGACTTTCTAGTGCCTCAAAATGTGAAGATTTGATAAAATATATCGACTTTCGAAAATCAGACCGAAATCAATAACTTAGCATTTTTGTAAATTTTCAATTTTCATAGCGGGAAGTTAAAAATGTTACTTATTCATTCTAAAAGGGATCTTAATTAATGTAAAATCTTATTCACATTGAGGCAATATATCGCAAACGATACGCAGGGATAGATACAATCTGAATGAAGATAATACATGGTTCATAACAGCATTACATAATACAGGTGATATATCGCTAGAAGTGCCATTTGGCGATTGCTTAGGTAATCGCTTATCGCCTCAATGTGAACGACGCCCAAATGTGTTTTAGGTTTTGAAACAACATATAGAATATGTTTACCCCAAGCGAACAAGTAAGTACCCAGCAAGAAGGGAGTACCCTAGTTGAAGAACATAAGTTTCCACCAACTAGTCTTGAAAAATGCTCTTTTAACAAAGATTAGCTAGTTGAAGGTTGAGAAACATTTTGTAGATGTCTACATTTATAGACCAGAGCTGAAGCCTTTGAAAATGGTAAAAAGTAATAAAAATTATAGTAGGATGAAACCCATTAGAAAAGGAAGAGAATATAACAAAACTGAGAGGAAAAATAAATTACGGTCGATCTGAGATGGGGAAGTGGAAAAGGAGGTGGGGTTTAATGGTAGAAACAGTTTATCTCGATTTCCGACAAAACTACAAGTCCTATGGAAAAAAGTTAAATAGTAAAGTTGTAGATAATAAGTAGATCTACAACTTTTGTTTCTAACACATTTTTCACAAAACCTCCAAATTAGGGTGCTTTTTCAATATTAAGTCAAAATAAGGTAAAAAATAAATATTTTAAATCAAAAAAATTACAGAGTGTTTGGGACATTAAATGGTAAATTTTTATCAAATTTATGAAAAAAATTATTTTCTTTGTAAAAGAAAAATAAAAACCAAAAACTTGGTTATTGGAAATTTTCACATAAATTTTGAGGTAATGTAAACAAAGTGTTAACACAAAAGTTGTAGATCTTTTTATTATCTACAACTTTGCTATTTAACTTTTTTCCACAGGACTTGCAGTTTTGTCGGAAATCGAGATAAACCGTTTCTACCATTAAACCCCTCCATCTTATCCACTTCCCCACCTCAGATCGACCGTAATTTATTTTTCCTTTCATTTTTGTTATATTCTCTTCCTTTTCTAATGAGTTTCATCCTACTATAATTTTTTTTGGGTTCAAAAATTATCAATCCTGGTCTATAAGTTAAATAGGTACATTTGAAACATGTTCGATATAATTATTATTTATATGTTTTGCTACCTTTATTGTTTTCTGGAGGTATTTAATGAAAATATTTTTCAATAGTCCCCTGTCGATTCCATTTTCAAAAAACACCATTAAAATACCAAAATAGCTATAACAAAAGCTCGAATCACATTTTTAAAACACTGGCATAAACTATTTAAGGAAAAATGTGTTTGGTTGCCTTAAAAATTAAAAAAAAAAATTTGGCGCTTAAATTTTGGTATGTTTACGGAAAAATATCTAAATGTGAACAAATCCTGGTTTCTGTGGGAAAAATGTTACTTTTTCATACTTAAAAGGATCTGAGTGCAATTGAATGTTAATGAAATTTAATTTTTAAAATAAAATAAGTCATTTTTACCCCAAACGAAACAGGGGTAGACTATTAGGAATTAAGAGGGCACTAGTAGGAATTATACAATCGAATATAAGAGAGTTCAAACAAATTCAGACTGTTGTGTAGTTATATCCTAGTGGATCTGATTACACTGAAATCCCTCCTTATAAAAGTGAAATACCGCGTATAAGCTAAAAGTCCCCTTTAAATATAAAAAGCGGGTATTACATTGCATTTACACTGAAATCACGCTGTAAGGTTTGTAAAATAGGTATTACACCGTATTTATCGTTTAAATCGAGTGTTGATATATCAGTGTAAAACAAATGTGAACTACAGGTAAAATTTTCACAAATATATCGTGTTATTCGAGTACGATTTCAGTGTACACTTGGTGTAATCCGTATTTACACTGAGTTTACACTGTAACACACCGTGAAAACGGATTCGCTAGGGCATCTAATAAGTAATAGCCAATGCTTAATACCAAGATTACTGAAATCATTAAATTTTATAGTAGTAAATTTTAGCTTACCGTTTGTAAGTCACTGTTTGACAATCCTAAATCATAAACTAGAATCGTATGATTAACTAAGACACGAGAGACATTGATGACAAGGCCTATGGCTAAACTCTGTTCACCTTCTCGTACATAAGTGACGACTGCCGGTAACGTCGTATTATGCCAGGTCGCATTTGGAAACAAACGGGGGTTGTCTCCAAACCCCAACAGTTTCAAATACTTCTCATCTGCTATAAGATTTTTTTGCTCCGCATCTCGTAAATTATCCTAGAAATATAATACCGTGAAAGCATAGTCAAGAAAAAACTAGTCGGGCTGAGCCAAACCTGAAAATTTCGTAGTTGCTGATGCGTGGTTGAAACGATACTTTGAAGCGACTCAGATTGTTGTGAACCAAAAACAATGAAAAAAACGGTCGTTGTTAACACACATGACATAAAAATCAAAAAATGTTTAGTACGCATTTGGAAGCTATGAAATCGGGCCAGATCTGAAATTATACCGAAGAAAAAAATGATCATTTCGAGGAATATGCATCATGCAAATGCACGATGGGTGCAATCCCTTACCGTTTGGTACATCAGAGAATTGTGCATTCGGATGAGAAATGTATCACTCATTATGTATCATATTTATGGAATATTTTTAATTGACTTAACAACAAATCATTTCGTTATGAATTTAATATAACTTATAATCAATAACTATCATACAAATATATGAGATTTAACATCACTTCGAATACTTTCCATTCATTGATATTGTGATGCTTTAATCAATAAGGTAAGATATACGTAGGTGTTGTCAAATTGTGTTTCGACGACAAGGATGGCGAATTGGACGCATGTCGTTTCCATGTCTGAAAATTTCAATATGTCATATTGACAGTTCCCCAATGGTTTTGCCTGCTATTTAACAAAATATCTCATTAGATAGTAAAATAATAATTAATAATACATTTTAATCCACTTTAATTTAATTATATATTTTGTAAAATGAAACTTAAATAAAACCTTTGTTATTATAAAATTTTTATTCTAAAAATTCTTTAATTTTGTGGTTTCGTTAGATATTTTTTTTTTAGTTTTTGATTTGCTCTATTACTTTAATAATTATTGATAAAGAGTTTTTTTTTTATTTTCTTTTATTTCTATATATTAAATAATCTCAAATATTTACTTTGAAGGGCAAAAAGAGAAATTAAATACAAAAGTCCAATCCCTTCTACAAAAATGTATAAAAAAATTTATACAATTTTAAAAGGTGGTAATAAATATAATTATTTTAAAATAAACTAAATTTTCTATACCCTCTTAATCTAGAAGAAATTATCTTTATATACAGCATTATATAACAAAAATAGTTAATTTTTCTTTCTCGAAGTTTGTAACTTTTAAGGGGGGTATATCTCAGAAACTATCAGACCTATCAGATATAGAGAAAAAATGAGTAAAAGTTAACTTGTTGCCAATTTTATTAGCTTTAATTTAACAAGGAATAAATTTTTCATTAAAACCCACCGTTAATGAGATATAAATGATAAAGCGAAAAACAGTCCGCGGAATATAGATAATTTATAGTATATATTTTTTCCTCCTATCTAATCTTAATAAGGTCCCGTGGTAAAAATGTATTTTCCTTCCAATGTACTCTACAAATTATCCATTAACGGTACCTGTGTCCTATACTATTATTCGGTAAGCGCCCTTCTATAATTGGTAGAGTCCGACCAAAACTGGTTTCCCGGCTGAAACCGAAACCGAATATTCGGCCGTGGCTTCAGTTTCGACCGAAACCGAAACTCACGTGGTCAAGTATAAAATTCCTTAAAATACTGAAATTTGGTGCATTTTAGCCATTTTTCTGCATTAATTAGGACATGAAATGGAAACACAGTACTTATATCAATTTTGTTGTACCTAATCATTTATTTAATAAAATATAAAAACATATTAATAATATTTTTATTATTTTTTCAAATAAAGTTCTCATAGCAAAATGTTTATCAGTTATCAATAATCAAATCACTAATTGTTACTGTTTCATCAAATAGTAAGTATTGGTGTTTTGAAATCTTATTAGTTAATACTTTGGTTTGTATTTGTACTTAGAAGGATCATCAATCCTTTTTAGGTACCTCTAATATAAAATTAATAACAAAGCGTTGCCGCGAGAAACGAAGTTAGGCGACGTACACGATAACTTCCAAAAGCAGTTTCGGTTTCGGCAAAAGTTTCGGTCAATTTTGGCCGAAACCGAAAACAAACTTTCAGTCGGACACTAATAATTGGTTATTTTATTTAATTGATATCTATAATTAACGGTGGATCAGGACTATTCGTCTTAGAATTTAATCTTCTATACAGCTTCTATGTATATACTGGCTCCCACCCTCTTCCTTAGAAACCCGCTTACTTGAATTTTCCCAGGAAAAGATATCAAATAAAAAGTTGCGAGTTTTGATGAGTCAAACTTTTGTTGAACGAGTTTTGTTGATCAGTTTTCTTTCAATTCTGCTCAATTTGCTTCCCATTCAACTCGCGTGTGCTTCACTTCTCGCGTCGCTTACCCCGCTACGGTCTAAAAGATTGAAAATTATCGTTCAACTCAAGTTGAAGCGTGTGAACCCGGCATAAAAACTATAGAAAGTTTAAAGAAAATCGCTGAGCCGTTCTCGAAAGAAATTGAAAAAGCTCAAAAACTTCTAGAATAACGTGGAGCTTTCGGTAACCGATTTCAACCAAAAGCTTCGCGGCACAACTAGACGAAATATAAAGATAAGTTTCCAAATTTGATAAATTTCAGATAAAACTTTCGATACGAATTGTTACACAATACAGACCTTTTTCTAAGAACTATTTTTTCCGGCTTAGACCTCAAAACGTGTATTTCTAGTGAAAACACGATATCAAAAATTCGCCCGATTACAATATTTTCTTTACTATATCCAACTATATCTTGGTAATAAAAGAAAGTAAAATATTGATAAATATGACGGCGACCAATAGGATTTATTACATCTTCAAACTTTGCACAGTTTGTTACATTCATCAAATTATATCAGAAAATTAAATTTTCGAAAATACTTCTTCAATAAAATTCCTAATTGGTAGAAATGGTTGAAAAATATTTTTATATGGTCTGTTTGTTCGAAAAGCTCACGAAATCTTGAGCAAGCGTTTACGATAAGAAATAATTTATAATAATTGCATTATTCATAATTAACCAATTCGCATTAATTTTTTTTGCTAGTTGTTCAATTAATCTTTAAAGAAATGTGTAAACAATATAATTGGAATAACGGCAGAGTGAGAATTGCTATATTATTATTCTATTGATATTCTTAGTTGCAATAAATGAAACAGAATATTTATAAATTAAATTTTTATTTAATCATCTTTGTTTCCCTATGACTTTATTCTAGAATCTTTAATTACTATCATTGATTGAAAAACGTAATGAATAAAATGTCCAATTTAAAGTGTAAAACGTATAAAACCTGTATTAGTTTAAATTTCCCACTTTACAAGTTACCAAAGTCACAAACATTTGCGCAATGATGGCGGACAGCAAACATCCTATTTGGTGTTTCCGGCAAATATCATTTCTCTTTACTTCGTAAAAGGAAGGTGAGTAGCATTCATTTTTAATTCTTCTTGAAGAAATGTTCGTTCTTGAAATGAATTTTTACTTTAAATTTAATAATAAAAATAAAATTAATTCAATCAACTTTAAACCACCATAACATTTATTGGTAAACATATTTTATATTAATTTTTATATTATAATATGAAATTCTCCATTTTTGTGTTTCACGTCCACGTGTTTTCAATTGATACCTTATGTATTAAACTTTAGTTTAAATATGCTTTATTCATTTTAAAATGGGCCTCGCTTTATTTTAATAGTAATTAAAATCGGTATACCTCTTAAAATCTAATAATTATTTAATTGATATTTTTATTTGCAGATCAAAATGTCTTCTCATCTAAATTGGATGATCATTAGGAACAATAATGCTTTTCTTTTGAAAAAAAGAAACATTAACAAACCATTTAGTACGGTAAGTTTTATATAAAAGGAAAAAAAAATTAAAGCAGAAATAATTTTATATTTTTTTTTTTTATATTTAGGAAGCCAACAACTTAAGTAACCTTAACTCTTTCCGACACAATGGTTTGATCCATAAGAAAACAGTTGGAATCGTTCCGGCTGCTGACAAAAAGGGATTCACCGTTGTCTACAAGAAAGCCCGTAGATATGTACGTAAATTATATAAATTTTAGATCGATTATTTCATATTTTTATTACAAATGATGCATTTTATGTCTTGATAATTAATGAAGACGCTTATTCACTACCCACCTTTTAAATCTGATGTTTCAATTCATTAAAAAAAAATTTTTTTTTTGGGATATTATTGTACTAATTCTATATTCATCTTTACAGCACAAACCTGGTCGATCGACTGTACGTCGAACAATGAAAGCTGGACCTCGTCGTTCATTGTACAAACTGAAACGTTTGTTGACCAAAAATAACTATCGAAAAGATTTATCGAAGGTATACATTTTTGTTTTAATCAAATATTTTTTTTTTTATTTAATCTAAATGATGTGCTAATTACTACCAAGATCGCAGAAAGCATTGACGAAATCTTATTACTGACGCCTGTATAATTAATATAAAAAAATCTTTTCTAGTAAAAATAAATACTTAAGACTTGATTTTTTGTTTCAGCTTGCTTTGCGGCGTGCTAGTGCTGTGTTACGGTCTCAAAAACCTGCCAAACCTAAACCCGCACCCAAGAAAGACAAAATAATTTTGTAATCAAATAAAATTTAAATATTTAAATGATTTTGTTTAATTACTACACCCAATATGAATAAACCTAATTGCAGATTTTAATGAAAACTAAGAGAAAAATAATAACTAAAAAAGTTATTCATTACGGTGGAAAAACCAGTGTAGTCAGGGCACCTCGGTCAAGAACAAGTTCTAGGTTATTTTTACAACTCGAAATTTCTGTTAGTTGCAAAAATAATATCTGCTGCGAGGCCTCACAGTACTTTTTACTTTCATTTATGAAATTCGCTGTTGGTTAAAAGAACTATATGCATATAGCCTATATGTATACGAATTCCCAAGCTTCATCCCATAACCAGCGGCGTATTCGGGGGGGAACGTGGCGGAACGACGTTCCGGCACTTTTTTTTTCAGAACGGAACGCGTTTTGGTACTTTTTTTTGGTAACTAATCATTTTTTTAATTCAAAATGAAAATTATGTTTTAATTGGCGAATTTGCACAAACATTTCAAAAAATATCTTAACTTGTAGAGAATTTATCTGCTTTTTAACCGACTTCAAAAAAAGGAGGAGGTTCTCAATTCGACTGTATTTTTTTTTTATGTTTGTTACCTCAGCATTTCCGACTGGGTGAAGCGATTTTGATGATACTTTTTTATTTGAAAGCTGGTGCTTCCCGAATGGTCCCATTTTAGTTTGAAGGAAATCGTTCACTTCTAAGGGATAAAATACTAACTTCTTATTGGATAGCTCGATTTTGGCAATTATTTTTTTATTTGAATACCAGTGCTTTTCGTGTGGTTCCATTTTAATTTGAAGGAAATCGTTTACTTCTAAGGGGATGAAAACTAAGGGATGAAATTCTAACTTCACATTGGATAGCTCGATTTCGATAATTCTTTTTTTATTTGAAAGCTAGTGCTTCTCGTGTGGTCGCATTTTAATTTGAAGAAAATCTTTCACTTCTAAAGGGTTGAAAACTAAAGGATGAAATATTAACTTCTTATTGGATAGCTCGATTTTGATAATTCTTTTTTTATTTGTAGAACACAACTTTAAATTAATCTCCTATCCATTTAAAAAAAAAACTCCATTCATAAGGGGTTAAAAATTAGAGATGAAATAATATTACAAATTTTTCCTGGCTAACCCGATTTTGAAAATTTTGTTTCTATTACGTACAACGTACCTTTAAATTGTTCACATTTCAATTTGAAGAAAAAAATCCACCCCTTAAAGATGAAAATAGGGGATGAAATAGTGACATTTAACCGAATTTTGATAATTTTTTTTCTGTTGAGAAAAGTAATCCACTTAGTTTTGTTATTACATTTAAAAGCAAAAAATTTCAACCCTTAAGGGCAAAAAGGGATGATGTAGTAACTTTTAATATTAAACGGCGCTGCCTCATATGAGCAGCGCGTTTGGAAGGTTAACCATTTTCAAGAAAATAAAATTAGTTATCAAACTTCAGATCACTAAAACGCGAGAAATAAATAAATATTATAAAAAAATAAAAAACCGACTTCAAAATATATAAAAATTCTTAAAAAAAATGCACTAAAAAGTAACAAAATAATGGCGTATCTTTGCAGTATCTACAACTTACAAATTATTAGGATGATACAATGTACAACTATTGTTATTTTTGGAGTTGGTGTCAGTCAAGAAAATAAATATTAACTGTAATTTGTAAAAATTGTAAAAAGGTTTAGTTGGTAATTGGTATTTTGTAGTTTAAAGGTCGCTAGATATTGTTACAGTACGAGTATATTGTTTAAAAGTTCATTTGAAAAATAATTTTCATAAGGTATTCTCGTTTTTTGCTAAGTACCAATATAGTCGTATTTCCTTGGCTGACACCAACTCCAAAAATAACAATAGTTGTACATTGTATCATCCTAATTATTTGTAAGTTGTAGATACTGCAAGGATACGCCATTATTTTGTTTCTTTTTAGTGCATTTCTTGTTTAAGAATTTTTATATATTTTGAAGTCGGTTTTTTATTTTTTTATAATATTTATTTATTGTCTTGTTTCTTTTTCCCTATTAAATCAAATAAACATAATGAGTTCTGTGTTGGCTTATTTTTATTGTTTTTCGAATTTCTTATTTTTTAATATTTAATAAAAAAATAAAAAACTTACAAAGAAAACAAAATTTTGCTTAAAATAAGATGATCTACAAAAAAATTTCAGGAAGCTGCTTGTGGAAAGTCGCAGACTCTATTTTTGCTCTAACCATGCGTTCTGTTACTTCTTATTTTACCAATACACCACTGCCCATAACCGTCCATGTTCGAATTTTCCCAGGAAAAAGTTTCAAATAAAAGTTTTAGCCCCTAATGAGTCTAATAACTATAGAAAGTTTAAGAGAGAGGAGTTTAAAGAAAATAGTTGGGACCGTTTTCGAAAAAACTTGAAAAAACTCAAAAACTCCAAAAATAAAGTAGAGCTTTCAGTTAACCGATTTCAACCAAAAGCTTCGCGGCACAACTAGATATAATATTCCAAGTTTAGTGAAATTCGGATAAAGCTTTCGATACGATATGGCTGTCACACATAGACATGTTTCTAAAAAATACTTCTTTGGACTCAGGGGACCTCAAAACATGTATTTTTGGTGAAAGCTCGGATTCGAAAATTTGACCCCATTACAATACTTCCTTTACTACCTATATACAATAGTAGTAAGAGAAAGTAATTTGTAAAATAATTTTGCTTACAATTATCTTGTTTATAAAAAGTTCTTACAATTAGTAAAAATATTCATATTGTAACGGACAGACACCGAAAAAGAAGGATAGAACAGTCGAGATTGTTGATTGTTTTATGGAAATTCTGACAATGGATATTTGAATCTCCCATTATTGACACAGTCAACGATTTGGAAAGTTCTTAGAAGATTCGGCAATCGCAGTTTCTGGACTGTTCAAGAACACTATGATTTGCTAATGATATCGTAACTGAGAACGCAGCATGGATTCATTCTATGAATTAAATTTATAATGATATGAGCAATCTGAAAAGTAATATTTGTGATAGATTGTTAATCAACAATTTAAAATAAACAAAGCAGTTTAGTTTATGAAACATTTTGTAAAATTTCCATAATTAAACAACCCTTAACAAGAAGCTCAATACAGATTTTGGAGTATCCCGTTACATAAGTTCATGTAATTTCGTATTTAGACCTAAAATACAAAATTGGTAGGGCCACCTATTGCCGTAGTGGCTAGAGCAGTAGTTTACTCCACTTCATACGTCAAGTGGTTTGGGTTCGATTCCCGTTCAATCCTAGACTTAAGATCATAGACCTAAGATTAAAATTGACCAACAGAAATTTTCTGTGTTTAGACAGTCGTGATATGACCTAAGCTGTTAAAACGACTTAAAACACTAAAAAAAAAATTGTTTTAAAGATTTTTACAACTTTTATGATTTAGAAAAGTCAACAGATGCGCCATTTGTTAGTCAATAGATTTAATTTTGCTCTCTCTCTCATCACGTTATCTATTTATTTTTTATTCCCCTTCTCTAAATCGATACACTTCATTTCACCAATCATTGAGCATAAGAAGTATAATGACAAAACAACGACTGAAAGAACATTTTAAACACCTAATGGAACGCACCGAAATAATATTGTAAACAAAAGTCTAACAATGCCAACAAACATACAACCAACGAAACGAACTTTATATGCAAATATTAAGGACAAAGATCCGCATATCTCAAATAGGGGTCAAAAGTTTCATCTTCCCAGATGATCTTTTGGCTTTTAGGATCTAGATCTAATGAAACCAAATTAAACCATAATTATTTTAAAATATGGCTTCTTCAATATGATTCAAGTAACAACCCTAAGTAAAAAATAATCAAACTCAAATTATATAACTTATACAAATTTAACAATTTATAATCGTTTGTACTAAATGTTATTTAAACATTTTAAGCAATTATCAGGGTGAAAAGGCCAGTTTTTTATTTTTACAATTTATTTTCTTTTTACACTACGTTTCGTCGGTGTTATTCCGACTTCATCAGGTATCTTGAAAATTGTTATACCAAATATAATAAAAATATAATTTTAATAATTTATATTATTATTGTTAAATTTATATTCAAATTATATTTTTATTATATTTGGTATAAAAATTTTCAAGATACCTGATGCAGTCGGAATAACACCGACGAAACGTAGTGTAAAAAGAAAATAAATTGTTTAAAAAAAATTGGTCCTTTCACCTGATAATTGCTTAAAATATTAAACTATTAAGACCTAAAACTTAGTATTTTAGTTATTTAAACATGTTTTTGTTTTAAACAAATGAGATGACTTTTAAGAATATAGAATTTATACTAGATAATGCTGAAACGTGGAAATCTATATAAATTTGAAAAAATGGGAATTGTAAATAAGAAATTGTTTAGCAAAATATCTTTCTATTAGTATTTTATGCAACGCTTAATCAGTTCTATGAATTATAATTAACATTAATATAAATTTTAATTTCTAGCACCAGTCCACACATAATTTCGTATTGTGCAGAGGTGAAAACTTATACAAAAAATGTATTTACATTATTTAATTTGTTAACTTCTCAATACCTACAACCAGCCACCCCAATGACCGCTGAACATTTATTATCACGTTTTATTGTTCGCTTTCTTCCACCTCCGTATTTTCTAAATTGAACGTGATTTAAAAAATCTATCACATACAATTCTCCGCATATTAAAATATCAACGGCTGGGACATCCGTTACATAAGCAGCTTCTATTTCAGCGCTGGTCCTTTCATCATACCTCCACCATCCTAAATCAATTAAAAAATATTATCAATGTTATATAATGATAATATTAAAATAAATTTACCATCACGTCCTTCGTAAAACCAATCATACTTTTCACTATCTAATGTGTTGGTGTCGGGTAGAGGAATTAATAGTTTTGGCTTTTCCACACATTCTCGTGGTATGTCCTGACGGCACATTGCACATTTTTTACTCTGATTCGCTATTCCTTTGATGCAAAGGTAGCAAAAGACATGTCCACAAGGGAGTACGGATGGATGAAGACACGGTTGTAAACAAACGGGACACTCGAGAGATTCATCTAAAAAGATTTTTAGTTTTTTTTTTTTTTAAATAAAATATAAAATGTACTTTTAAAAATAAAATATACTTTTTATAAAGTTTTGTTCTTTATTTATTACTGATTCTGCCATTATAATATTTTTGACAGATTTGTAGAATAAATATTTTCGAATGATTTCAATAAATGAAACAATTATTTAAATAATCTTGAAATATTTGTCATGATTTGATTTAGATTTTATGTTAATTTTCATTGTACACTATTTATACTCTTTATACTTAATTACCACTGATTTTTCTTATAACCACTAATGACAAATACAATACGAATACAACTTGTCATGAGTGAATTCCCATTGGTCGATGGCTCGCTGTCTATATGACGTATGAGTGACGTATCGTATAATATGTCAGTGTATGTGTATGCGGTTAGCAAGTAGCTGTCATATCAAATTGCCTTTCTCTTTATTGCCTTTACTGCACTTTATTAATTAACTGGATCTTAACTTTTCAAGTTGTGTAATTGGTAGGTAACAACATATACAAAAAAACCAAAACTACCCGACTTTTTGTATGCAAACCCGTTTTTTGGGAGAATAAGGTAAGCGTGGCGCCAAGAATTGACGACGGTTCCTGATAAAACAAGTCAAAAGAAAACGAAAATAAAGAGTGGTAATTTGCGAGTTTTCGCTTCGTTTTCGATAAAACCCGGATTTCAAGACGCGCTTTTCTTATGGGAAATGATTTTGATAAATCTGTCAATTAAGGCGTAACTATGGCAACTGTCATGTATTTTAAATCTATCTATATAAATAAACTTATAGCTGTTTTCTAATGTTCGCTTTTAACTCAAAAACTATTGGATATATTTTAATCATTGTTTTTTACTTTCTTTTACTACTATATAGATAGTAAAGGAAGTATTGTAATCGGGTCGAATTTTCGAATTCGAGATTTCACCGGAAATACATGTTTTGAGGTCCCCTGAGTCCAAAAAAGTGGTTTTTAGAAACATGTCTGTGTGTGTGTCTGTGTGTGTGTCTGTGTGTCTGTGTGTGACAGCCATATCGTATCGAAAGCTTTATCCGAATTTCACCAAACTTGGTATTTGACCTCCCTATTATACCTAGTTGTGCCGCGAAGCTTTTGGTTGAAATAGGTTAACTGAAAGCTCTACTTTACTCTTGGCGTTTTTGAGCTTTTTTAATTTTGTTCGAAAACGGCTCCAACGATTTTCTTTAAACTTTCTATAATTCTTAGACTCATTAGTGGCTACAACTTTTATTTGAAACTTTTTCCTGGGAAAATTCGAATAAGGGCGGTTCTGGGGTGAAGGTTCGGAATTCGTATACCTATACCTTTGTACATATAAGCTGTATAGTGTATACATATTACTTTCTTTTACTACTTAATAGTAAAGGAAGTATTGTAATCGGGTCGAATTTTCGAAGTCGAGCTTTCACCGGAAATACATGTTTTGAGGTTCCCTGAGTCCAAAAAAGTGGTTTTTAGAAACATGTCTGTGTGTGACAGCCATATCGTATCGAAAGCTTTATCCGAATTTCACCAAACTTGGCATTTGACCTGCCTATTATACCTAGTTGTGCCGCGAAGCTTTTGGTTGAAATAGGTTAACCTAAAGCTCTACTTTACTCTTGGCGTTTTTGAGCTTTTCAAATATTTTTCGAAAACGGCTCGAACGATTTTCTTTAAACTTTGTATAGTTGTTAGACTCATTAATGGCTACAACTTTTATTTGAAACTTTTTCCTGGGAAAATTCTAATAAGGGCGGTTCTGGGATGAAGGTTGGGAATTCGTGTATATACATACATATAGCCCTATAGGTTGTATGCATATAGTACTGTTTATATGTATAGTTACAAAGTGCTTATATTTCTTTTAACTAACAGCGAGTATCTTCATAAATGAAAGTAAAAGAAAGTAGTGTGACGCCTCGCACCAGATATTTATATACTTGGTCCTCATCTAAAAAAGAATTATCACTATATCTTCATTAAAAACAAAGTAATTAAAGTTTTAAAAATTGCGAATTTTTCAAGCAGACCGCGTATGTTTTAATTGTTCTTTCGTTGCGTTGTTGTTATGCGTATGGAGAATGTTTCACCTTCTACGGCCTAATGATTATTTCATATTTGAGCATACGCGGTACGACTTCATGCAACTAAACGAGATATTAGAATAAAAAAAAAAATTTTAATTTTCTTTTTTTTTTTGTTTTCAAAATATTACTTTCTTTTACTACTATATAGATAGTAAAGGAAGTATTGTAATCGAGTCGAATTTTCGAATTCGAGCTTTCACCGGAAATACATGTTTTGAGGTCCCTTGAGTCCAAAAAAGTGGTTTTTAGAAACATGTCTGTGTGTGACAGCCATATCGTATCGAAAGCTTTATCCGAATTTCACCAAACTTGAAATCTAGTCTCCATATTATACCTAGTTGTGCCGCGAAGCTTTTGGTTGAAATCGGTTAACCGAAAGCTCTACTTTACTCTTGGCGTTTTTGAGCTTTTTCAATTTTTTTTGATAACGGCTCCAACGATTTTCTCTAAATTTTCTATTGTTCTTAGACTCATTAGTGGCTACAACTTTTGTTTGAAACTTTTTCCTGGGAAAATTCTAATAAGGGCGGTTCTGGGATGAAGTTTAGGAATTCGTGTATATACATATAGTCCTATAGGTTGAATGCATATAGTACTGTTTATTTGTATTGTTACAAAGTGCTTATATTTGTTTTAACTAACAGCGAGTATTTTCATAAACGTAAAAGAAAGTAGTGTGACGCCTCGCACCAGATATTTTTTTGTAGCTTTTCTTAAAATTATCTTTTAGCATTTTTTATATTTTACTGTAAATACAAATTCTAAATACATTTTACTTTCTTTTACTACTATATAGATAGTAAAGGAAGTATTGTAATCGGGTCGAATTTTCGAAGTCGAGCTTTCACCGGAAATACATGTTTTGAGGTTCCCTGAGTCCAAAAAAGTGGTTTTTAGAAACATGTCTGTGTGTGACAGCCATATCGTATCGAAAGCTTTATCCGAATTTCACCAAACTTGGCATTTGACCTGCCTATTATACCTAGTTGTGCCGCGAAGCTTTTGGTTGAAATAGGTTAACCTAAAGCTCTACTTTACTCTTGGCGTTTTTGAGCTTTTCAAATATTTTTCGAAAACGGCTCGAACGATTTTCTTTAAACTTTGTATAGTTGTTAGACTCATTAATGGCTACAACTTTTATTTGAAACTTTTTCCTGGGAAAATTCTAATAAGGGCGGTTCTGGGATGAAGGTTGGGAATTCGTGTATATACATACATATAGCCCTATAGGTTGTATGCATATAGTACTGTTTATATGTATTGTTATAAAGTGCTTATATTTCTTTTAACTAACAGCGAGTATTTTCATAAATGAAAGTAAAAGAAAGTAGTGTGACGCCTCGCACCAGATATTTTAAGTAACAACCGTTACAATAATCAAATTACATTTCAACACTCCCTTTTATTATTGCATATATTTTTTAACCAGAAAGAGTTAAGTTAGCGAGAAACATTTTTTCTTAAATTAAACTATATGCGCAAAAAATGCTCCTTCAGATTCCGCAATTTATCCAAGTTTATAGTTATTAGTTAATGAATAATTAATTTTTCAAAAATTTGCAAACTAAAAATTAAAATTGCTGTAAAATACAAACAAGTCACTTTTTATATTCTTTTTAATTGCTCTTTCCGGGTCCGCAATTGCTCCAGGTGTATAGTTAATAGTTAATTAATAATTACATTTTTTATATTTAACTGTAAATACAAATTCAAAATACATTTTTAAGTTACAACCGTTACAATAATCAAATTACATTTCAACACTCCCTTTTATTATTGCATATATTTTTTAACCAGAAAGAGTTAAGTTAGCGAGAAACATTTTTTCTTAAATTAAACTATATGCGCAAAAAATTGCTCCTTCAGAATCCGTAATTTCTCTAACAATAAGTGTATAGTTATTTATTGATTAATAATTAATGTTTCCATAAAAATTAAAATTTCTGTAAAATACAAAAACTCCCTTTTTTTAAAATTGTTCCTTAAATGCTCTTCCGGGATCCATCCGTAATTGCACCACATGTATAGTTAATAATTAATTAATAATTAAATTTTTAAAAAATTTTCAACCTCAAGAAATCGCTATAAAATCTAAAATACAATTTTTAATTTAAGTTTTTTATTTTTTAAACTTTATCTGCTCTTTTTATTAAGCAAATAATTTATCAAATTTGGCAATATTTTTAATAATTAATTACAGTAGAAACCGTTTATAACGAACTTCAGGGGACCGTCAAATTTTGTTCGTTATAAGCGATATTCACTATAACCGATATGTATCGTCTTATCTAAGACATACCACGGGACCCGAAGGTTTTGTACGTTACAACCGATTGTTCGTTATATCCGGTGTCGTTATAAACGATTTCTACTGTATTTGTAACTATACATGTATTATATTTCACAAATACAATTCACAAAACAAGTTATGAATTTAAGCAAAAATAAATGTAAAAATTTACAAACCGAAAAATCCAAATTGTTAATTTTGTATCTCCAGATACGTATTTCAAACGCCATGCGTTCGTCATCAGTGGATCAAATTGAAGTGTCTTTGAGAACAATTTCGTGCTGATTCACAAAATAGTCCCGAATTGACCTCAATTTATAGGTCCTTTCGATCCCTTTCTCTTTTACAATCGCTGCAGCTGGGGGTGCAATCCTTTCGTCCATTCTCTTCTTACTTAAAACTTCTGAAAAATGTTCAACAGAACAAGAGATTGGATGCCATCGAAAGCATTGAAATTTATAAAAGAAAAGGGAAAGTTTTAAACTGGGAGAAAGGACCGATTCAGGATTCGGCGTTTTGGGAAAGGGTAAGAAGAGAATGGACGAAAGGATTGCACCCACAGCTGCAGCGATTGTAAAAGAGAAAGGGATCGAAAGGACCTATAAATTGAGGTCAATTCGGGACTATTTTGTGAATCAGCACGAAATTGTTCTCAAAGACACTTCAATTTGATCCACTGATGACGAACGCATGGCGTTTGAAATACGTATCTGGAGATACAAAATTAACAATTTGGATTTTTCGATTTGTGAATTTTTACATTTATTTTTGCTTAAATTCATAACTTGTTTTGTGAATTGTATTTGTGAAATATAATAATTAAGTCCAAAGTCAGCGAAATTTAAAAAATTTTTTTTATTAATACATGTATTGTTATATTATGATGTCATCAACTGTTGGATCTTGTAAACATGAATAGTTTAAAAATTGAATTACTAATTAACTATACACCTGGAGCAATTGCGGATATGGAAAGAGCATTCAAGAACAATTTTTTGAAACAAAACATGTAAAAAGTGGTTATTTTGGATTATTTAGCAATTTTTATTTTTGAGTTTACAAATTTTTGAAAAATGAATTATTAATTAACTTATAACTATACACTTGGAGCAAAAGCAGATAGCAGATTTCTCTTGAATTTTCGATTTTGGGATAATTGATACGCTATTTAGCTTCTATTGGCCTTACTTTATGGTTACACAAAAGCATAAAGTTGGGCGATTTCAAATACTCAAAGCGCCACGCTAATCTTACTCGTGCCCTTTTTTATGACGGATTTAGTGGACTAAATATATTTTTGGGAGAATTTTGAACCGTCCAAATCTTATAGATGTACAAATTTTAGGCTACAGCTACGATTAGTCGGATTGGTCGGATTAACCCATTGTAATAGAGAAGAGTGAGCATAAGGTGCTACTTAGTTCTGGAAAAATCAATCACGATGGAGAACTTCACGGGTGCACAGCGTGCATTTTGCGTTGGAAAATTTTACAGCAACAATTCATGCAGTACTGTTCGGCGTTTATTTCTTGAACATTATGGATTGGATGACTTAAAACAATGTCCTAGCGAAAGTATGATCCGGTCGTGGACCAGAAATTTTGAGGCCACTGGCGACACAAATCAAAAACCACAAGGGCGCACACGAAAAACATAAGAAATCTTTCATAGGTGACAACGGCTCTGCGAAATTACCGTTGGAGTTGAGGGACGTAGACTTATTTATCTTACATAAAATATAAATCGGTCTGTGAAAAAACTGTGAAGAAATTCATGACAACAGTGTTTTATATAACTTGAAATACCCGGTGTTACCCGAAATAAAATTTGCTAGTGGAACACTCAGACATCCAGTAACACCTTTATCTTAAACATATGGATCACATAACACATAGGAATGCCTAATGTAAGTCAGTTTCACCATCGAATGTTGACTTCGGCATGCCAACGTGTTATAGAGATTCAAACTTAATTCTTCTATCCTCAACAGTGTAGGGGAAGAAGAAGAATATTGTCAACGTATATCTATATGTAATTATATTACAACATACAACTATATGTAATTACAAAAATAATAAAATGTATTAATTATAAAATAAATAAAAAACCAGAAAAAAGCCACCTATTGGCGCAGTGGTAAGAGCATTAGTTCTCTCCACTTCAAGCGACAAGTGGTTCTGGGTTCGATCCCCATTGAATCCTAGACTTAAGATATACTTGACCAACAGAAAGTTTCTGTGTTTAGACAGTCGTGATATGACCTTAGCTGTTAAAGCGACTTAAAACACCCAAAAAAAAAAACAGAAAACTACTATTCGAAAACTAAAAAAAATGCGATAAACTTTAAATATATAAACTATATTTTGTATGCAGTTGATATAATAAAAGATTTTTTTCATAAGTGTGAGATTTTTTGTACAAACACCTCTATAAAAGTGCCCGTTAGTTAGTTTAGTTATAAAACAGTTAAACGAGAAACAAAAATTAAAAATATAATAATAAATCCAGGTCACTTAGTGGGCGTGATGGACTAGATGGTTGCCTTATACGCCAGTGGTTCTGGGTTCAAATCCCAATGAAAGTTTAAGATGTTTTTCATGGGTTTTTGGATTCGACGGTCGCTAATGACCGTCGATGCGGCCTTAAAAAAATATAAATAAATCCGTCATGTATGCTACCCCTCAGGAGCATGACGGAGTCAATAAGAAACTCCCTTAAAACTTTCAATTTCTGTGAAAGTTAACGAAGTTTTACGAAACTAAATCTGTGGGTATGCAGGGGCTTGAAAAAGCTCCCACAGTAACGTTTTCTTTGATTCTTTTTTTGAGTTTAAAATGTTCGCTTGATAAACGTGCGAGGATTGAGAAAATTCCTGGTGAAATAACTATAGTAAATATTTTATTAACTCTAGATACTAACTAATTTTCTTAATTTCTTGACTAACTGAATAGCTATTAGTAGTATATAAATCTATACCGATAATAGTTGAAAATGTCACAAAAAGTTTTTTTTAAAGATATCCGTTATTGGCCCTATACATGTTGAGATATGCGTCGATACATGTTGCAAGTATCAGTATCGTGATACAAATCTAACAGTGTATGCGTTAGTCTCAGTATCGCTGTATCGGTATCTGGTGGTATCGCTGTCTGCATCGCTGTACTGCAATCTCGATACCGATCGCATGCGACTGGTACATGTTGCAACTTGTGTGTTCACACTATTATGTATCGCGCTACTAAAATATAAACAGTCTGAATAAACTGATATATCACGAGTTCATCTCAACGTGTGAGAATCAGTTGAAACAACATGGATACAAATCTCAGATACATGTATTGCTGCCTAACGCGACATGTATCGATACAGATCTCAACGTGTAGGAACAATTGAAACATGGATACAAGTCTCAGATACATGTATCGGCACGTGACGCGATACATGTATCGATGTAGATCTCAACGTGTATGGGGCCCATTAGAAATATTCCTGTACACTTTATTGCACTCATAATATATATCATATCATTTTTAAACAAAAGTGGTAATAAATTATATTTATAAACATTTTCAATAAAGCATTTGATGTAGTGGTGGGATTCAGCCGGTTCGATAGAACCGTTTCGTAAATGGTTTTCAAGTTCGGCGAACCGCCAGTTAAATATATTAAATGTTAGTTAAATATAAATATATTAGAACCATCTAGATGGAATATTGAAGAAATAATTGTTCCGTGGAAGGTAGCTGAAGAACAATTTGAAACTTTTAACGACTTTTTTAAATATCAAATTGATGCAAATGACTATAGAGATTTTGTAGAAAATGTCTTAAAAGATACGCAGAATTATATGGTCCCGGAAAGTGTTAGAAAAGCAAAAAAAATTATAAGAACCATTGCTGCAAGTTCCACGGAAGCAGAAAGGGGATTCTCAAAAATGAATCTAACATGTTCAGATAAAAGGAACAGTTAAACTGTGCGAAATATTTCTAACGTAAGGACTATTGACAAATTGCGGAAATACGCTCAATCTGACAACCCTGGTTTCATGCCGAAACTCATGCACTGTATTGTCGCCCCTCGGCCTAGACTGAAACAGTTCTTCACTCACTCTTGCCTCTTGGTCGATGTTGTCTTGCTGATTGCTCTTTGTCTGCTTTCGTGTCTGTGAACCGCCATAGCTGGACGATTGGAATAAACATATCAACAAGGCATGTTTCAGGTGAAACATACCATGAATACTGGTTGCCAGCTTTATATTGCGCCTGACTAATTACGTACTATGTACGGATACTCAACTCCTAGATGACCTGGTAAAGCACAACCGAGTCAAACTTGGTTGGGTGCCGGGGCATAAGGGAGTTGAGGAAAATGAAGAAGCTGATGCTTGCGCAAGGGCTGGTTCGATGACCCCACTCATGGGCCCGGAGTGGGGATCACCAAATCTGCTATCAAAAGAGCGATGAAAAGTCGGCTGAGACCAGTGAAGCCAGATCGTGGGATTTCTTAACCCCCACTTAGCAGCACATACGTCATAAATTGAGGAGAAAAATGTCCCTTCCTTATGACACGGATAGGTAAAACAACACCCATACAACGCTTTGTAAGTGTGTGTACCTATCCGTGCATATCCGTGTTATATGGAAGGGACATTTTTCTCCTCAATTTATGACGTATATGCTGCTAAGTGGGGGTTAAGAAATCCCACGATCTGGCTTCACTGGCTGAGACGGCAGCAAAACAAATACTGGCAAGAAATGCCTGGCCAGAAGCTCAGCAAGAGAATGATGAGGAGAATCTGCCCCTCGCTCACAGCTGAGGTTTTACGGCTGGGAAGGAACCAACTCAGGACAGTAACGGGACTGATAACCGAACACTATGGACTGAGGAAGCATCTGTAGACTATTGGGGTGTCTCAACGAGACCTCAATTGCAGATTGTGTGGGGATGGGGAGGAAAACGTGACCCATGTCATTTTAGAATGCAAAGCCCTCACAAAGTGGCGACACCTGTATGGGATAGATGACGCCCAAGCAGGCTTAAATTAGGGATGTGAGATTAATGCAAGGGGTGCTCACTTTGAATTTGACGTCACTGGTACGATCGGGTTTTTGATCGGATATAATCGGGCATGACCTTTCTGACAAATGACAGAAGCGGCCATTATCTGTCGTTGTTTCTTGTTGTTCTTATTGTTGTTATTGCGCCTCATAGTTTGAAATTTATTTATTAACATAATAAATAATAATAATAAATTTGATTTTTCTTTGTTATTTTATTTTAATTGAATAGGTAATGAAGATTTTTTCTAGAATCTATACCTTACTTAGCTATATATTTTTAATTTCCGCTTCTGCCAATCATACCAGTGACGTCATTGTCAGAGATTAAAGAAACGCCGCCTAGTCAAGTGAGCATACCTTATGTATCTAATAACCTTGAGATTAATGGACAAAAATCGATTTTTCTTTATTCAATATTAATCGATTTGTCAAAAATCGATTTTAATAAAAAAAAATCGATTTTTTCTATTATTTAAAATTCTAATTGCTTTTTATATTCCAATAATGATAACACCTAAGAGATTCATACTAACAATTTATCGGATTAAAAATCAAATAAAATGATATGAATACAAAAATAACCAATTCAAAACTAAAAATTAAAGCGAATCTTCCATTAAACTTTCAAGGTAAGGAATAAGGCAAATATGATTATTGATACACAATTTCAGTACCATCAAACGTTTTATTATAATAAAAATGAAATGATGAGCATCCTAACAAAATTACAATCTTATTGCCTCAAAAACTATTTTCGATTTCAATCTTTTAACAATAAATTTTAAATTTAACAATCAAATATTTGAATGACAAGAATGAAAAAAACCGTTACAGCTAGTCTGCATTTAAGTTTGCGCTGTTTATGAAAATCTATTTAAACGCGTAATTTATATAATCGATTATTTAAAAATCGATTAATATTACTATGAAAATCGATTATAAAAAATCGATTATTAGAAAATAATAATCGATTTAAATAAAAATCGATTATTTTTTAACATCCCTAGCTCAAATCGCGCGAGCTTAGTACAGGGACTGCTTTTGCTAGGCAGAACGCTGAACCTGGAATAAGCAAGCATCTTTGCACAGTAGGGATATATGAGCAGAACAGGAGTACCATAAGCCTTAGGCTGCAGTACAGGGGTAGCGAGCCCTAACTTGGTTTTCTACTAACGGGGCAAAAAAAAAATTTACGGATTAATTTTCGTCTGGAACAAATTCAATATAAATACTTAATATAGACGATAATCAAGTTGTCTATTTTTATACTACAAATAATAAGAATTGAATACAAAAAAAAATTCTTTCAGCTTCACACAAGAGACAAAAAAACAACAATAGTATATCAACATATTATTGAAAATACCCATACGGGTCATTCTTTTACAAACCGTACAAAATCTGAGCAAATTTGAACTTGACATTTTAGAATCGCCTGAAATTTTTTTTACAGCTTCTATACGTAAATATAACAACCCATATTTTTGGATTTTGCTCAAAAAAATTTTCTTTTGAAACTATGCCCATTTAAATTTTCAATGATATTTGAATTTTCTCCAACCTTTGCCATTTGAAATTTTATATCTCCAGTTCTACTATTCGGATCTATGTCGGATTTGTTTTATTCTGTACTTTGTTACTTAAGGTTTGAAAGTATATTGTTTAAAATAAATTTTTGCATAAATTTTATAAACAATAGCAATTTAATTATTTATAAACTTATATCACCTCCTTACCCCAACTTGAATCGAATTAAAAAAATATCATTGTATTCCTTATTTTATCATCTACAAAACCCAGTTTACAAAAAGTTGGGATCTCTCTTATTTTGGAAGATATTAAATATTTTCGAGCGCAAGGTACCGAAACGCGCTCCGCGTGCGTTCAATTCCTAAGATCTCCAACGCTCTAGCATCTACTTTACATTTCTGAATGTTAACCATTTTGCGTTTGAGTATAAAAATGTTTGTTAGAAGAACCTCAAAATAGTTTCCCCATTACAAAACTAAACTTTAAAAGGCAAAAATGCATTGAAACGTAAAAATGAGGTAAATTTTTACTGTTAAAATTTTTACAATAATTTTTTTACCTACTTAATTTACAAAATTATAAAAAATTCACCAGAATTATCTATGTCCCTAAATATTTATAAATCTTTTTAAGAAGAACAATATTGATATTGGGTCGTTGGAAAGTTATGACGTTGATATGGAACGTTTCCCAGCAAATTCCGATATACCTTATGAGGAAAAAAAAGTATTAGTACCTGCAGCAATTGATTCGTTCAATCAAGATTTGAATTTTATTGGATCTTCTGCCATTCACAGAAGAAAATTTCCCAAAGGCGTTATTCCGATAAAAAAATAAAAAGAATATCTGAAACATTATCGAAAAAAATGTTTCATCCAACTATTGACGAAAATGATGATACCATTGAGGAAAATTATGAAAATAATTTACAAGAATTTAGATTTTATAAAAAATGAACTCAAAATGGTTTCTAAGATCGTATATTTTTCTGGGTCTAGTGCTCAATATAAAAAAAAATTGTAAACTTTACTTATCATGAAGAAGATTTTGGTCTTATTGCAGAGTGACACTTTTTCCCAACTTTTCATGGTAAGGGCGCATGTGATGGATTAGGAGGAACTTTGAAAAGGTTAACAGCAAGAGCTAGTCTTCAAAGAACTTCCAATCCCATCCTAACACCAAAACAATTATTTGACTGGGCAAATGAGCCATTTCCTAATATTGCTTCAAAATATGTCACTAAAGGAGAATATTTTGAAGTTTATTTTTTAAGTAAGTAATTATCAGATGAAAAGACCAGTTTTTTATTTTAACAATTTATTTACACTATGTTTCGTCGGTGTTATTCTTATTCTTATTATTATTATTAAATTTTACATCTGAAATTTTGTATTGTTAAATTTATATTCAAATTATATACTTTTATTATATTTGATATAACAATTTTCAAGACACCTGATGAAGTCGGAATTACACTGACGAAACGTAGCGTAAAAAGAAAATAAATTGCAAAAATAAAAAACTGGTCTTTTCATCTGATAATTACTCAAAATATTAAACTAGTAAGACATGAAAATCAGTAGTAAATATTTTGAAGGAAAACGAAAATTAGAGATTCGATTTAGAAAAGCTACAACCGCCAAAAGGACATTAAAATTTCATGCTATAATACCGATTAAAAATATTTTCTTTGCAAGACGAAAATGATACAATTAAGTACCTACTTTTAAAAAGTTATATAAATATTTCAACATGTACAACAATTATAATAAAATGAAAATTAATATTTTGAATACTTTTAAGTTTAAAACAAATACGTCCTTTTCCTACATCGCAACTGCATTCATTACATTTCATTGCGTTCCAAAATATTATATGATTAATTTTTGAAGTAAGTATATCTATTGAAGTTTGCTTTTTAACGTTTAGTTTTGTAATGGGGAAACAATTTTGAGGTTCTTCTAACAAACATTTTTATACTCAAACGCAAAATGGTTGACATTCAGAAATGTAAAGTAGATGCTAGAGCGTTGGAGATCTTAGGAATTGGACGCACGCGGAGCGCGTTTCGGTACCTTGCGCTCGAAAATATTTAATATCTTCCAAAATAAGAGAGATTCCAACTTTTTGTTAACTGGGTTTTGTAGATGATAAAATAAGAAATACAATGATATTTTTTTAATTCGATTCAAGTTGGGGTAAGGAGGTGATATAAGTTTATAAATAATTAAATTGCTATTGTTTATAAAATTTATGCAAAAATTTGTTTTAAACAATATACTTTCAAACCTTAAGTAACAAAGTACAGAATAAAACAAATCCGACATAGATCCAAATAGTAGAACTGGAGATATAAAATTTCAAATAGGCAAAGGTTGGAGAAAATTCAAATATCATTGAAAATTTAAATGGGCATAGTTTCAAAAGAAAATTTTTTTGAGCAAAATCCAAAAATACGGGTTGTTATATTTACGTATAGAAGCTGTAAAAAAAATTTCAGGCGATTCTAAAATGTCAAGTGTCGAATGGTGTACGATTTGTAAAAGAATGACCCATACATAAAACTTATTAACATCAATTAAAACCATTTTAAGTGTTTCTTACATAAAACATAAAATAGAATATTATCAACACTATCTTTCCTGTGTAATATTTGAATTTGTTTCATTACTCAAGTCTTGAGGAATTTTAATATCAGTTACTAAAATATCATTCTTATGCATATTGGCCCAACGTTTAGATACGTCCGAGTAAATACATTTTCGAAACACTAAACAATGAATATGAGGTAATTTTTCATATTTGACTCGCATAAATCCCAAACATGCTAACGAATAACGCCACGATTTCATTAATTTTGCATTAGCACCGACATGTTTCGAATCTGGCGTTACAATTATCAATATTCCCTCTACCTTCAACAGTTTATATGCAATCTGACAACAATGTAATCTTTGATCACTTGAAGGGATATATTCTAATAGCAGACTAAATACAACAATATCAAAAGTATTAATTGGCAATGCAGTTATTTCAATACTCCTGTCGTTGGGAAGGATACAGTTTTCGATACAATTAACATTAAGGAAATCACAAGTGTAAACGGAGTCATTAGCAGGCGCTAGGTCAATAGCGACGACATCAAATAAATCACAATTTTTAAACGGATTATAACAACTTCCAACATCTAGCAATTGTAATCTCTTAATCGTACTATGATTTTCAATGATTTTATTAACACTAAAGTCATCGTCGCCCTTAACTTTTTTCATTATGTTTATTTCTCGTTGCCGTTGATAAAGTTGTCCTGTGGGGAAATATTCTTTGCACTGTTCCGCGATCCAGTTGATTCGTGATGTTGCCGATTTTGAATCATCCTCGGAGTTTTTATCCCAATATTTCGTGGCTAGCTCTTGCATCGATGACGCGTATTGTTTTAAGAGACTTTTTTGTTTACAGTGTATTTCCCAGGCTTTATCAGCGCCAAGAATGTTGGCGTCATTTCTTAAGTTGCTGTGAATTTTTTTAATAAAATCTGATAAATTTTTCTGATCATCACAAGCCATTTAACCTGTGTAAATTTTTTTCCATTCAGTAATCAGTAGTCAATGATTCCATATATTTAAAAAAAATACTATCACTAATTTTTTATATCGATATTTAATTGTTGAAATACAATTTATATCATTTAAGTAGTGTTTAAAAATTCAAAATTACAGAATTACACTTAGGTTCTGTCAAAATTAGACATTCACGTGTATATTATACTGCATATATGTATTACGTGTATTATAAGGTTTTGTATAAGGTATTAAGGATAGACGTTCCAAATTACACCACGGCGTTTTTACGGTAGCTATTTCACGAGTTTATCTCGGAACGATTACAATCAAAAAGAGAGACTGAAATATAGAAACCCTTTTATTCTAGTTTTGATAAATTGTATGCAAAACTCAGGTTTGTACATCACTGTATATCATACCTCTTATATATATCCTATATATTTTATGTAGAACATAATATGTGATATTATATGCTTACGATGCTTACTCTCTGTAGTAGGCTTTAGAACATAATATGTGGCCATAATGGCCATAATTATGAAAGCGGTCTATTGTAAGTCAAAATTAAAAAAAAAAATTAATTTATCACTTATTTCACACGACATGATTTTAAACTAAATTTATTCAATGTAATTTTTACGATATTGTCAAAAATGAACCTTTAAGTCTAAGTCAACAATTTAAAGAAATTATTATATAATTTTTTTCCTTTCTACCGAATGACCGTGATTTTGGTTAGATAGAGATGAAAATAAAAAAAAGAAAATTACTCATACAATCCTGAACATTACTATGAAATGATCGAAAATTGTAGAAAAAGAAATACATTTTCGATTAAACGAATGTCGCAGCCGGATTTTATTTAAACGAAATCACTTGAAAAATCAATAACAAGCAGAGTAAAAAATACCGCGGGCGAATCTGTCTCTTGGCTAAAAATTCAATGGATGAGATTCTTGCAAAATGAACCTTATAAAATGTTTTATAAGACGTCTTTAGATGATTCTGAATTCCAAGTTTTGAATCTTTCACCTACAAGAGGAAGACCAAAAATATACGAAAATATTCAATTACTTCCATTATACAACAACACGAGACTAATAACGGAAAAAAAATATAAAGATATGATGTGTTTATTACCATCCCTCCAGTTTTTCAGGAACATTTTAAAAATCTTAAAAACTCGAAATTATGATAAAAATAGATTACTTTTAAAAAATGATTAATACATGTTTATGAATTATTTCGTTAAAGTTGTTGTTTCAAATAAAAATCACAATTTTTTATTACTTTAAGTCAATTATAGGATATTCGGTTAATTTTGAAAATGGTCTAAGCCAATTCAAGCTTTAAAAAGAACAAAATTTTCCTATGAAATTCACACAAAATTTCATATCTATAATAAATTTATATTAATCAAGACTAATAAAATAATAAATTAAAATGGCGCATAATGTAAATATATTTTTTAATTTATTATAATGCGATTCATTAAATATCTCGAAACAAGAAATATATGACTTAAACAACTTTCATAATTATGGGCACATATTACTCATTAAACTTTTCGATGTACGGTGTTTAAAGACCTGCCAGAGACCTGCAGGATAGTGTTTGTCGTAGAGATTCTAAGAAAGTCTTCTTGTGCTGTATTAATTTCAATATTCCAGTTGAAATTTTTGTTAATTAATTAATTACTTAATTACTTCTTCAACCTGTAGCGTTGTTCCTGTTCTATTCCTTTCATATTCTGTGGATTGATATACCCAAAAAAACTATTATTAAAAATTATTATAATATGAAATCAAGATGAAGAAACAATTATCCCATAGGAATCAAGATTTTTCCGGAATAACAATTTTCTATAAAAATTTTCTTGGATTTTATAATATAAATCTATATGATACCTTAATACCAAATTTCATTACAATTGGTTGCGAAACTTTACCAACTTTATTATAAATGAGCCGTTCAGTGCACACATCGATTAACTTCGTAATCCAAAGAGTTGAGTAAATTGATAAAATAGACTTCTGAAATACATTGTCTCTTATGGAAAAGGTAAAAAGCAAATAATTTAGTCATTTAGAGCTGTTATATTACTTTTTTCGGATATATAAAGTTAGGAGTCAACAGCAATCAGCCAAACATTTAAAAAATTTGTAAAAGTGGAGTTAATCTATGTGTGCACTGGACGGCTCAAATAAGAATCGTATTTATAAATACCTGAATCAATGTAAAATACATACCTAATTTAATAAATTTACTAAGAAAAAATAATTAATTATTGTAATTTTTGTTAAGCTATAAAATAATTAATTGAACATCATATTAAAGAAAATAAAATGATCTACAACTGCTTTTCTAAAGACTTTATTGTAAAATGAAGAATTAAAGGACTATAGACAAAAATTTGAACAAAAACGAGGAGAGGCTATTTTTTTCCAAAGTTTGAAACTTTTGTGGGCGTATATCGTAAAAACTATCAAAAATAGAGAACAATATGAACAGAAGCAAACTATTCATAAATTTTATTAGCTTAAATTTTACTAAGAATAATTTTTCCCCCAAAACTCACCGCTTTTGAAAAATTATAGTAAAACGAAAAACGGGACCATTTTAAATAGCTATTACCTACCCAATGCGGCCCCCAAGAATGTGAAGACTTTGTATTTTTGTTAAAATCAGTTAATGAATGAAGATAATTTTTGATTACGGGATCTTCTTAAGACCAGTTAGGAGGTCAGGAAACGTTCCCATACTACGTGACCCATTTTTAAAACTTCCCCCCCCCCTGGAGACCACCCGCAGTTTTTTTTTTGCCGTTAGCAGAAAACCCCCCGCACTGCAGCCTAAGGCTTATTGTGCTCATGTTCTGCTCATTCATCCCTGTTATGCAAGGATCCTTGCTTATTCCAGGTTCAGCATTCTAGGGATGTGAGATTGATAGGAAAAAATCGATTTTTCTTTATTCAATATTAATCGATTTGTCAAAAATCGATTTTAATTAAAAAAAATCGATTTTTTCTATTATTTAAAATTCTACTTGCTTTTCATATTCCAATAATGATGAAACCTAAGAGATTCATACTAACAATTTATCGGATTAAAAATCAAATAAAATGATATGAATACAAGAATAACCAATTCAAAACTAAAAATTAAAGCGAATCTTGAATTAAACTTTCAAGATAAGGAATAAGGCAAATATGATTATTGATACACAATTTCAGTACCATCAAACGTTTTATTATAATAAAAATGAAATGATGAGCATCCTAACAAAATTACAACTTTATTGCCTCAAAAACTATTTTCGATTTCAATCTTTTAATAATGAATTTTAAATTTAACAATCAAGTATTTCAATGACAAGAATGAAAAAAACCGTTACAGCTAGTTTGCATTTAAGTTTGCGCTGTTTATGAAAATCGATTTAAATGCGTAATTTATATAATCGATTATTTAAAAATCGATTAATATTCCTATGAAAATCGATTATAAAAAATCGATTATTAGAAAATAATAATCGATTTAAATAAAAATCGATTATTTTTTAACATCCCTACAGCATTCTGCCTAGCAGAAGCAGTCCCTGTACTAAGCTAGCGTGATTTGGGGGGGGGGGGGCGTCATTCATCCCATACAGGTGCCGCCACCCGCAGTTATTCATAAATATAATAAAATCATTTAAAAATAGTAAGAAAAAGTTCAATTGTTTTCAAGAGGATATTGACTACGTTATGAAGATCTAAGCCTCTCTCCCCACCGCCATTGTGCACGAAGCGTAGCCCCACTCCCTGAACGGGTCACCTCCTAACTAGTCTTAACAAAATCCCGTAGTCAAAAATTATCTTCATTCATTAAATAGTATAGTAAAGGAGTGATTTTTGTTCGAACCAGATTTTGTATTTTCCTTTAGGAACGAGGCAAATTCCCGCTAAAAAACTATTGTAGTTATTAACACGAATAGTTCCTTATCACCATACCAAATTTCATCAAAAGCTATCAAGTAGTTTTCGGGTGATATGGTAACAGACAGATAGAAAAATAATAATTTTAAAATCATGAGATTTGTCCTTTCCCAGGATTTTACATTGGGTAGGAAGACTTGTAGAGAAAACTCGGAGATGATGTAGCATCAATTTAATTAAATTTTATTACAATGTTAAAAATTGGTAGACAACTGTTGATGAAGAGGTGTGATGGATAGATATTGATGATCGGGGGTAGATCAAACGCAGTTTTAAATAGTGTTAAATAAAACTATAATATATATAGTTTTCTTACTAAATTATTTATTTTTGTCGTATATTACAACTATTTTTTTAAAATTTAAATCTTTATAGCACATTTTTTTTTACTTTTTAATACAGCCTTTATATTTAACTTAAAATACATAATTGTAATACAATTGGTAGTTTTAAAGTACATATTTTTTGCCTTTTTCGAAAGTATAAAAGTAATTTTTTTCTTTTTTTTTTTTATTACTTAATAGAATTTGATACAATTTCCAAGATTATATACCTTTCAATAACATAAAAATCTATTTTTCATGATCTGATATAATTGATCAAAACTCCAATCAGAACACCTAATATTAGTTCTTTTATACAAATAAATTATTAGATTTTATACTTATTGACTTACATTTTTACAAATAAGCTAATGCTGTACAAGGATAATTATTTAAATGAAATAGCCAATTTAAGAGTCACCGTTGCAATACTTAATGAAAATATTCAGAAGCTTGAATTAATGCAGAAATAATTAAAATTAACATTTGATGAATACTCTTCAATTACAATTTGACTAACCAATCGAATAAACTAGCTAATTATGGAATGTTTCAAATGAAAATCTCAACTATATAAAAATAAATACAAGTTCAGCCTTTTAACAATAAAAAAGAAAAAAAAATCAAATCAAAAAGACATTCAATGATTAGTTTCATTCATACTTTTGTTTTGATAAATTTAACATTTTTATAAAGGTGTCTTGAAGTAAATAAGCATAGTCGATCCAATTTCGTAAAATGTGTCACTTGTCAAGTGACACGACAGTCCGAATTCGTATTCTGTAAGCTGTCGTTTCGTTACAAATGTCGTGTGAAAAGCAACGAGCATCGTCACATGCTCGTTGCTTTTTGGTTTTCTTTATAATGTAAACCGATAATTGTCGTTTGAAACGAAAAATTCATGAAATTGTTCGTCAAGTGACTGTTGTCGTTTCATTTGGCAAGTGACACGTCTTACGTAATATAACCGAACGTTCACTCTAAAAATTGTTAAAGTACACTATTACGAAAAGAATTTTAGCTATAGTTTTCATTATCAAATTTTGATTGCACCGTTATTATTAATATCTTTTTTTTAGTGATAAGTTTTAATAGATTTCTTTTATGTTTTTTTTTTAAAGTTTTTCAAGTTAAAAAATAAAATGTTCCTTTTTAATTGTTATGTTATGTAATAAATTAACTTTTTAATAAAATGCAAAACACAAAATTTAACTAGAAACGATTAAAATTTACACTAACGGAGTTACGGGTGGAAACTCTTTTTCGTCATCGAAGCGAAATCCTTTTGGAGGTAAATCAACAGCCGCGGCCATTTCATGCAGTTTATCAGAATCTAAAAACCATAATAAAATAACGTTTATATTTTGGGTATTTATATCATACATTATTTTATAATTAAATATAATTTTCTACGTCAATCGTCTGTGAATTTTCTGTGAGAAAATGGAATGATAGATAACAAGTATTGTTAATTTGAAAAATACTAAACCTGAAATTTATTAGTAATATAGAATTGGAAAAATCATAGTTTCACGTATAAAACAAAAATGTGTGGAATAAAAAAAAAATTAAGACATGAAACAACAATTTTTCAAAATACTTAATTATATCAAGAGTTAAAAATTTGTTAGTGTTCTTAAGACGAATTACCTCACTGTTTTACTCCTTGCTCCCATCTTTACAGCATTGAGTTGGGTAATTTTAAACCAACTAAATCTACAAATCTATAAAATTTTTGCATAAATTTAGACATGCAATAAGACAAATTACTCATTAAATCGTTATACTTTTTACTTTTGATTTGACAAAATATACCAACTATTTAATTTATTATTGGAAAAATACTAATTGAAGTAAAGAATGAACAAGATATGTCTTAGTACATATCTAAGTTAATGGGGTTCAAAAATGAATTACAAATGAAAAATATACAATGAAACAGACGATTTTGTAAAAATTATACTGACCAGTACCTGACATGGAGTCTGCCGGATGGCCTTTGACGATGCCCGCGTAGCTACTTATAGCGGCGCCGCCTTCAAAGGGACAACAAAAAAACATAATGCTCATGGATCGTGTGGTTGGGTTTAAATTAATATGGGTAAGCTCAAATGGAATAAATCATATAAAAATTTGTCAAAATGTATTGAAAGGGCGAAATGGAGTAAATGCAAAAATTGATATTTTACCATTATTTTTTATATTTATGGACTGCTCAGTGAGCTCACAATGTCGCACTACGTAATATGAATGTAAAAGTTACAAAACGAAGAATGTTTTATTGATGCTACAGAACTGTTACATAGTCGTAACACGTTGTGTGTTCACTGGGTAATTTAAGATATGAATTTAATTTTTCGATATTATATTGCTTTCAAACAAAGTTAAAGTTATAAGATTAAATAATATCAAACTAAAAGTATTGGGAAATAAACTAGCGTAAAATGAAGTTATTAAGTAACAAAGTAAGTAGTAACAAAGTTCGACGAAAAATAACATTAGTGGCAAATTTATTTCCCGGGCGCCAAGATAAATAAATAATAAAAAAATTATAAAATAAATCGAAAATGAAAAATAGAATTTTTCGAGGTATCGATTTTTAAAAGTCGCATCGACAACGTCAAAGGGTATAGCCGTTTAACGATAAGCCAGCAGGACCAGGGGTTTTTTTGATCGGACGTTTATTTTGTTCTTATCCAAATATACCTCTAGGTGGGAGTAGTACGTATACTTGATATTAAACCGCTACCCCTTCTATTATCGGAGTTAGAAGGGTTACAACCCTTAACTTAATTATTTTTTTTCTCCAAAACTAATCAAGATAACTCAACAATTTTTTCAGAAAAAGATGTACAATAACAATTTCTGTATTGCATATTTTTTTCGTGCTTCAATAAAAATATTTTAGTGGCAAAAAAAACTATTGAAATATTTAAGGGGCTGTTTTTATACCTCCCTCTTAGTTGACACCCACCAAAAAAATATATTTATGTATCTATTAAGTAACTACTTATCACAAAAATTTCCAGAAAATCGATTTGGTGAAACATACTTTTAAAAAATATAACCGCACTAATGTTTGGGTAGCGATCACTAATTTTATTAAGACAGACAATAAATTCAAAAAAAAATATAGTTTGTTTTTATTAAATTCTTTTAAAAGTTTTGTAAAATAAGAATCAAATTACACAAAATGTTTAAAAAAATATATATCCTTTCAATTAATTAATCGTTATCACTGTCACTTTCAATCGATGTAACAATAGCAGTTTATTCGAATATATTAGTTAATATTTCTGCAGGCCTAATAATTTGAGATTTGTATCTTGCATTTGAGAAGTAATAAGTATGGATTACAATAATTTGGTAATAATATTTTAACAGATAGAAAAAATTAAAAAATCAAAGAAAGTGTGTAATTTTCAAATACTTAGATATTTTGTGTAATTTGATTCTTATTTTACAAAACTTTTAAAAGAATTTAAAAAAAAAAAAATATAATTTTTTTTGAATTTGTTGTCTGTCTTAATAAAATTTGTGATCGCTACCCAAACATTAGTGCGGATTATATTTTTTAAAAGTATGTTCCACCAAACCGATTTCTGGAAATTTTTGTGATAAGTAGTTACTTAATAGATACATAAAATATATATTTTGGTGGGTGTCAACTAAGAGGGAGGTACAAAAACAGCCCCTTAAATATTTCAATAATTTTTTTTGCTACTAAAATATTTTTATTGAAGCACGAAAAAAATATGCAATATAGAAATTGTTATTGTACATCTTTTGCTGAAAAAATTTTGAGTTATCTTGATTAGTTTCGGAGAAAAAAAAATTAAGTTAAGGGTTGTAACCCCTCTAACTCCGATAATAGAAGGGGTAACGGTCTAATATCAAGTATACGTACTACCCCCACCTAGAGGTATATTTGGATAAGAACAAAATAAACGTCCGATCAAAAAAACCCCTTGGCCCTCTGGCCAATCTTTAAACGGCTATACCCTTTGATTAAAAACAACGCGATGTTCACACCTAACTTTCTAATTTCTCTTGAAAAATAAGTTGGGATAGTTTTATTTTTATTTTGGAGGCTCTGCCCCCAAAATTTTACCGGGGGCTGCACTTCCAAAATAGTTGCGAGTAGTTGTGAAAACTTAATAGTTCCAAAAATGGGCGGATTCACAAAATTTAACTCCCATAAGAAATAACATTGGAGTCGTGCTACTTAAATTTAATTTTTCTCGAAAACTAAACGAAAATTGGAAAATTGTACTCTTCGTTTTATTTTGGGGAGATTTATAAGGATCCGTTGTCAAATTTTGGCGCCCGGGAAACTACGATATCCCCACATTAGTGATAATCGCATAAATTCTATGCAACAGTTTTCAATCATCCCCATTGGATTTTATTCCTTAAAAATTGTTTTTCAGCAACTTGTTGACAAACTATAAGAGGATATAAAATCGAGTCACAGAACTTTCTTTTACATGAAACTCGCTCTTGTTTAAAGGAATATAAATAAAACACGCGATCGGTTAAAAAAATATAAAAGTATCTAAAAGACTGTATATATAACCTTTATCCACTAACTTCCACCCTATTTCTTGCGTTTATTTGAATTTTTCCAGGAAAAAGTTTGAAACAAAAGTTGTGGGTTTTGATGAGTCTAATAAGTAATAACCATGACGAGTTTAAAGAAAATCGTTTGAGCCATTTTCGGAAATAATTTAAAAAACCTAAATATCCATAGAATAAAGTTGGACTTCCTGTCAGTCGATTGCAACCAAAAGCTTCTCGACTTAACTATATGTAATTTCAAGTCTAAATTCCAAGTTTGGTGAATTTTAATGCATCGCTCGATTTCCAATGATTTGGGTCACGTGGTACGATTTCGGCCAATGTGCTGCCAGGGTTTTGAAATTGATGAAAATATGGCTGCCATTTGAGCAATTTGAAGCTTCAACGATTTGACGCAAGCGGCGCTAGGGCACCAGTTTTGATTTCAAAATCCTAGCAGAACATTGGTCGACATCGTTCCACGTGACTCAAATCGCTGAAAATCGAGCGATGCATGAAATTGCACCTTAAAGCTTTCGATACGATGTTGCTGTTGCACATCCTGTTCACTCACCCATTCACTGCATGGAACAGCTGATTTGAATTTCAAACTCGAAAGTCTGCTGTACGCACACTCAACAGTTCAAATCCAAATCCAGTTCGCTGTGAGAACGAACCGCATAGTCCATGTTTCTACAGTCAACATTTCCATTATGCCGCGTTCACACGTTTCAACTTTAGTTGAACGAAAAACCACGTGTGAACAGTTGTTTCAAGCAGAGAGAAGACTGAGAGAGCCAGATCGCCTGAATACACGTGCTGCCATCTACTCCGAGTAGAGGCTGTTTGGAACTATTCCTTAGTCAGTTTGTGTTCCTTTTTCCACCGGTCTACACTCGGAACGTCTGCCATAGAGAAGGTACTCTCTGTCAAAACATACTCGGAACGCTTGTTTTTCTCTCTCATGAGCTAAGATAAGTCGTAAGCTATCGCAAAATAAGTAGAGCTATAATTCTCAACTGAAATGCGATAGCTTACGACTTATCTATGCTCATGAGAGAAAAAAAAACGCGTTCCGAGTATGTTTTGACAGAGAGAACCTTCTCTATGGCAGACGTTCCGAGTGTAGACCGGTGGAGAAAGGAACACAAACTGACTAAGGAATAGTTCCAAACAGCCTCTACTCGGAGTAGATGGCAGCACGTGTATTCATGCGATCTGGCTCTCTCAGTCTTCTCTCTGTTTCAAGTAAAGTTGATCAACCTTTTTGTGGATCAACAAAAGTTTGAACGAGTGAAACTTTTGTCGTTCAAGTCATATTCGAGTTGAGTCAGGTATTAACATAGGTGAACCCTTCAGATTGAATTGGCCGGTCAGTCTGCTTTCTACTTTGTTGGTATTATTGGATATTCTTCACCACTTCTCTCCCCGCTCCTCCCAAAACTATTCTAACAGTTGAAATATTTGGTCGATTTAAGTTGACACTGTGTGAACTAAAACTCATTCAAGTCGCTTTCAAGTTTTGTCGTTCAGCTAGACTAAAGTTGAAACGTGTGAACGCGGCATTATAAATGAAGTTTAACAAAAGTTGAACAACAGCACCGTTTATGTACCAAAGATTTACGCAATTTGCTATGTAACTACAAATTTTTAGCTAGCATAAGTTTTAACCACAATTTTTATTTTTAGTATTAGGAATAAAAAACCGTATTAAATGTGAACAATATAAATGTTCACAAATACTAGTTGAACCATGAATTAACTATTTTATAAAGATCAAATGGCAATGCCATGTTATGTACGTTCATATGATTTTCATGTATAAATAAAATATATTTAGCATATATTAAATAAACATTCTGGTAATGTTTTTGGTACTACATTAACAATTAACATTTGCACTTGCTCCACTTCTCTTACCCTTCTTCAATATGTGCATGTAAAGTTATTCAAAACAATTAAAATTTATGATTTTCATAAATTGTTCGCTTTTAATTTTGACCTATAGTAATTTTGAAAAATAATTTTTTTAACGATTGCACATAGCAAAATGTATTGATTGTTAAATTTATAAGTATAGCATAATAAAATAAAATAAAATAAAGAAAATAAAATGAATTTTGAATGGATTGAAGGAAAGGCGTTTTCATGTGGGATGATTGTATGTGACGTATTGAATATAATTATATTACAATACGTATATAACATACGTCATCCATTTTATTTTCGCATCAATTTTGGAGATAACAGAATCTGATTGATTTGCAAAATGTTATGTAAAATAATAAACAAAAATGAATGTTTTAAACATTTATTATTCTATTCTAAATATATATATTTTTTTTTTATAAAAATTATCAATACATATTTACATGATAAAAAATACAAACTTTGAGAAATTTTATCAGTAACATAAAATTATATATAATATCAAATTCATAATGTTATTTCATTATACATCACACTTTGCAAACCCAACTTGAATAATAAAAAAAAAAAAAACAAACTATTATTAAGTTAATCGAAAACTTAATACCAATTTCTATCAATCACAATTATAAGTTCTTTCCAATTAAAACCGTAAAGCGATTTTGTAAATACTCACAATTAATAGCTTTGTTTTAAAATGCAACAATTAGAAATGTTTATTACCAGGTACTATTAAAATGATTATATTTGTAACAAAGGGATTGTAAAATTATCTGATTTTATCAAAGAAAGAAAAAAATGTTTTAGACTGAAACAATTATTGATTTTCAAACAAAGCTACTTCTAAAAACAGCTGGTAATGTTCCTGACGATGAGTAGGAGGCTACGAATTTAATTAACATCTAATTCAGGTTTACCTGGCTCATGAGTTGCCGCCTTGCCACTAGCACTATCATCTTTCGTTCGATCGCTCAGAAGAGAATCGCCCACTAAACGATGAGTTTTGATTAACGGCAATTCACCACCTTCCGGTTCTAAATTATATATATACAAATTGCCGTCAGCCGACGCAACTAGAAGTCGTAACACTTTTTGAATTCTGTAAAAAAATGACATGTGTTAAACTAATTTCTGATTATTTCATTTTCTGGTGAATCCATCTGATTGGGAAACTCTAAGCCGTGCTGGCGCACTGATATTTCATGAAATGATCATTTTTGATAGCTCAATGTTGTAAGAGAGTAAAAGTGTTAAAGTGAGTTAATCCTAGAAAACAAAAGCGTTCCACTTTTTGTTTCTGGCTCAGTTTGACGATAACATTACTCTGAGAATGCTTAAATAGTTTTGTTTTAAACAATATTTATCAAGTTGCCATTTATTTATCATGTTAACTATACTTTTAATATTAAGGCCCGTATTTAATAAAAACTTCAACGTAAGATCATCTTAAGCAGTTGCTTGTAACAGTTTGTACATTCATAAACGCCGACTTGAGACAAGCCTAAAAATTTGATCTTATAGGCCATCCATAAATTACGTCACACGAATTTCATGATTTTTGATCCCCTCCCACGTCCTCGTCACATTTGTGAGACCCCCTCCTTAGTGTGACGTCACATATTTTACAATTTTACATCTAAAAATAATTATTGAATTAAAACAGCAATTCCAAAATTTATAAAACAAATTAAATGATTCTTTAATAAAATGAACATAAAAATAAACATTTCAAGAAATAAACAAAAGAAGCGACTAATAATATTAATTAATGACCAAACTTAATCATCTTGAAAGTCAATTGCCAAATGAAATAAAAACAATATCACCGCTAGGCACGGCGCAGCATTTATCAAAGGGCAATAGTATCGGCGCATAAACTACACCGAGAAAATAAAATCTCTTCGGACAATTACATCTAAATATTAAATATTTGATTGGCAATGGGCTATCAAATCATTTTGTTGGCGTAAATGAAATTCAGTTGTCAGAAGAGAATTTTTATCTCAGTGTATTAGAGCGAGTGGCCGACAAAAATTTGAATCTTGTTTCTACAGGAAGTGTTGCAAATGTTTTTGAGATTTTCGTTAATAGTTCAAAGTTCGTGTTTTACTTAACACTTAGATTAAAATAGATTAGAATAAATAGGCTCCTCCCACCTCCTTGTCACACAATGTCACACTTTGTCGACCCCCTCCCTCCCCCCTAACGTGTAACGTAATTTATGGAAGGCTCCTTACCTAAGAAATACGTAGTTGAATATGTATTCATAGTCAAAGCTTTGGTCAAGCGTTTTGATCAGCTTGAGATCATTTTAATTTTTTAATTACCAACATTAGAATAGTTTTCCATAATTTGAAGAAAATACTTTTTTCTATTGAACTATAATTTTGGCTTTTATTGGTCATATTTATTTAAGTAAAAATAAAATCGTCTCTCCTCTCTCCTTCTATGAGTGGCTTTGTGAGGCATTTATTTTTTTTTAATATTTGTTTAATATCGCGTTAACATTTCTGTCCTCATTTATATATTATTGTGTTGCTAACATTAATATGAAATATTTCTCATCAAATCAGATCATTGGGTTTATGACAGCTATTACGAAAATTGACGAAGTCGAAATAAGATAATCTCAAATTTTGTTTTATAGTAGAAGATCCGAACCTATATCGACCTTCACCAGGTTGATAATAGAATGAAACATATTTTATCATGAATTTAGTAAATTAGAAATCATATTAAAAATGGGTTGGCTAAAAAAATCCTGTAGTCTATTTTTAATTATTTAAAAAAAAATAATTTTTAATAAAATATTGCAACAAATAGAAAAAATGTTATATCATCACAAGCGACTGCGAAGTTGGATCTTTTATTATTACACAGTATACTTACCTCGGATCTCTCTGTCGCACATTTCCAGGCGCATTAAAATTTAAATCTTTAAAATTTGCTAACCCCTAATAGGACCGAGCTTTTTGCAGACAAACCTATACCAACGTGTTCTCAAAAAAATAGCGCTTATAATGATATAAATTTTTTTCTATTATTTTGATGGTGCAGTATTTTATTAAAAATATATTTTTTTTTGAAATAATTAAAAATAGTCTGCCCCGGATTTTTATAGCCACCCCATTTTTAATATATTTTCTAATTTACTAAATTCATGATAAAATATGTTTCATTCTATTATCAACTCGGTGAAGGTCGATGTAGGTTCGGATCTTACACTATTACTTCAGATTATCTTGAGTTGTACTTATAAATACACGAAGTTTTCAATTCGATTATCTTCATGAAGATACGCTTGAACATTTGCCTAAGACTTGACTAGAGCGGTATTCATAGGCGTAACTCAAATTTTCATTTCATAGAACTTTTTCATTACTCAATTAAAGCATACGCTCAAGTATACATGTACCTCAAATGTTTGAAAATGTTTTGAAATTATCATAGACCAAATTCATGATACAAGCTGTGTAAATGCTCAATTTGTAACAATGAAAATCTTAAGTAAAGAGCTGGAGCTTCTTCAAGTCGATATTCATAAGCATTTGCTTGAGGAAGTTCCAGCCTTCAGTTGAGTTTTAATGATTACATGCGTTACAAGTTGAGCATATACTCAACTCATCCCATATATTTGACCTATAAAAACTGTTCACTTGAGTGTATGCTTTATATTGTAATAGAAGAGTCTATGAAATCAAAATTGAGTAGCGGCTATGGGTACCGCCTTAAGTCTGTCTTTATTGTAAGCACAAATAATGTGAACATAGTTACTAATTGAATAAAGTTAAATAGAGTCTACCTTAACCTAGAATTAGTGGTATTATCCTATAAATACTAAATAGAGTGGCTGGACAAATCCGTGCGACGATCTTTCTTTCTTTAACTCATGTTTCGTCAGGTTTTATATTAAATAATCAATATTTCAGTACTAACTACGATACTTTACCAATAGTTTAAGAGCTAGCGACGTTGTCGAGAGAGTATTTTAGGTCGGCCAGTTTTTTTTTTTTTATACTTATATGTTAACTCTCGCACTTTCCCGGACATCATACGGGCTGTGTCTGGCTGTCGGGAGGGGTTGCGTTTATTAGTGCGCATCGCACCTGTACAGGTGAAATATTGAAATTTTCAGAAAAAAGAAAAAGTTTCAGATGAAATTTGTAGAAAATAACATTTTACATAAAAAATGTCCAGTGGTTAATTTTTGTAAAGTTGGTAGTTTTCCCGCTACAAGCTTGGAAAAGCTGGCTCGACTTGACGTCATTTGAGTACAAGGAGTGCTCACTTTCAAGGTTATTACTTTGCTCTGACGTCATTGGTATACGGTTTCTGACAGAAACCATTAGATATCTGCTATAATTGGTTCTTATCGCTACTATTGTTCTTATTGCGCTCTATAGTTTGAAATTTCATTTCGTTTCATTTTGCTCAGTTAAAGTTCAAAATAAAACTGTTTTTATATAGCTTTTTTTATATACTTTATTTTATTTTAAATTTTTTTAGCAATATTGTTTAAATTCCTTTTTATTTGTAATCTTCCTAGGTTTATCTAGTTAAAGAAGGTGGGCTTCTTATCACAAAAAAAAAATAAAGTTTCATTTATGAACATAATAAATATCAATTTGATTTTTCTTTATTACTTTATTTGAATTGAATAATGATGATATCGATGATATATCGTATCAAAACACTGGTTTGTCGACTGACGCGGGAATTCAAAATTTATAGCTAAGAAAGATATAGATTCCAGAAGAAATATATCTTCATTATTCAATTAAAATAAAATAACAAAGAAAAATCAATTAACATTTATTATGTTCATAAAAATTAATTTTTGACATATTGAAAATTTAAATTTGTTGTTAAAGGGATTTAATAACCGAAATAAAAAGAATATTTTATTAAATATAGTAGTGCCAACCAAATGCAGTCACCAAGTGGAATCCCCCACAAACTAACGATAGCTAATGGCCTTTAACGCCTCGACTGGCTTCTGTCAGAAACAAAATACCGGTGACGTCATTTTCAGAGATCAAAGCAACGTCGCCTAGTCAAGTGAGCATACCTTATGTATCTAATAACCTTAATTTGAGTAGCCGACCGTTCAGAGATACAGCCATTGTGCCGACATGTATACAATGAGCTTTACAAGCTTGTAGCGGGCAAACTAGCAACTTTACGAAAATTAGCCACTGGACATTTTTCATTCAAAATGTTATTTTCTACATATGTCATCTGAAACTTTTTCTTTTTTTCTAAATATTTCAATATTTTACCTGTCATAGGTGCCATGCGCACTAATAAACGCAACCCCTACCGACAGCCAGACAGCCCGTATGATGTCCGGGATAGTGCGAAAGATAACATATATAAAAACTGGCCGACCTAAAATTCTTTTTTTTTTGACGTCGCTAGCTTTCGTACTACAACAACTAATGACCATTTCAAGAAGTGCTTAAGTATCAACACGGCTCTTAATACAAATCAATTTTTTGAAAAATTGAACAAACGTACGTTGTAATAGCTAAAACATTTTTAACACCAGTAACAGGTAAATAGGCCACAGCAAAAGCTCTTCCTTGAGTGAAGACGTCGGACAACTGCGTAGGTAAAAATTTTGTACCAGCAGATGCAGCCTGAGACAAATAATCCATCCAGCCAACTTCTTCGGTTGGTTGTCGAGGTCTATAAACACACAAAGTTTTATTGACTTAATTATAATTTAATTAAAAAGTCAGTCTACTTACGCATCTTTTTGTTCCTCAAGTTTGAACACATGTACTGTTTCCGTATTGCTGCTACAACAAAGAAACTGTGCATCAGCGCTAAATGTTAAACTTGAAATCGTAACACAGCGCTTAACCCCTCGGCGAAATTCGTATAATTTAGTTCCATCAAAGACATTAAATACACGAATAACAGTTCCTTTTTCCGATGCCGTCGCTATACTAGTTCCAGATGGTGTAAATGCCAGCGCGGCTAATGGATTTTGATGGGCCAATATCATATTTTTAGATTGCTACAAATTAATCAGTTGTAATTGAGTTGTATTTAAATGTGTATGTGTATACGAGTACTAACCAAATTGAAGGTATCAAAAATTTGTACAGCACCGCCAGTTGTGGAGCCGGGATAGGCCAAGAAACAGTTACCATTACTTGATGCCAAAGCGCACAAACCTAATGGATTTAGAGGGGTGTCTCTAATAGTATGAAGTGTTTTCATATCGCGAATATTATGAATGTAAAGAGATTCAGAAAGGCATACAACCAATCTCTAAAAACGGAACGAGAAAATTAGATAAAAAAATTGAATGTATTTGGTTAGGATATCAACAATCTTATATACCAAAATCATCAATTATTTACGAACAACGTAAATTGTAACTATGTCTGATCATTTCGTTAGTTCCTAAGGTGATTCGATTGTTTAACACGTTAATTGCGGTTGTCGACAGTGTGTCGACAAGGACACTTTTATTTAAGCCATTCCAGTCTTCCAGCATAGCAATGTTAACATCTCTTTTCACCGCATCAAAAAAAGATTCAAGAAGTGTTTGTAACCCCCCCCCCCCCTCGAGTTAAACATTTATTTGACAATTATAATAATTTCTGCAATCCATAAGACATTTTTAAAATTAACCCAAATTTAAATCAAAACTATCCAATTTTCTTTAATTAATTTTTGAAATTAATATCATTTATTGAGCTTACAAGGGGAGCTTAGAACGTGCTGGTCAAATCCCAGTGCTTGTTTTGTTTTTTTTTTTCTCAATTTTTAATAATTTCTACCACGACTGCTACGCGATTACGTTAATATTTCTGCAAATGAACAAATATTTTTCAGTCTTGGTGTTATAAGGAAAAGCATGCAGGTTTATTTATTTATTCTGATGGAAAACGATTACATCATTTAAAAAAACGAATCATTTTATTAACACATTCACGTCGGGTGGTTTATTTGCCCATCTTACTTGTGTAGCGGGGCCAAATTCACCAAATGATGTAAACAAAATTGTTTTAGAAAAAAAAAAACGCTGAAACGTTTTAACCAATCGTTTTATTTCAAAACAATTTGAAGTCAGGCGTAGAATACATTGCTCTACAACAATTTTTTTTTTAACTTTACAGTGTTTCTAACAAACACGGAAAAATGTAGAGAAATACTGAAGTTTTGAAAGAAATATAAATAAATATTATAAAAAAATGAAAAACCGACTTCAAAATAAATAAAAAATCTTAAACAAGAAATGCACTAAAAAGTAACAAAATAATGGCGTATCCTTGCAGTATCTAAAACTTACAAATAATTAGGATGATACAATGTACAACTATTGTTATTTTTGGAGTTGGTGTCAGCCAAGGAAATACGACTATATTGGTACTTAGCAAAAAACAAAAATACCTTCTGAAAATTATTTTTTAAATGAACATTTTTTAACAATATACTCGAACTGTAGCAATATCTAGCGACCTTTAAACTACAAAATACCAATTACCAACTAAACCTCTTTACAATTTTTACAAATTACCATTAATATTTATTTTCTTGACTGACACCAACTCCAAAAATAACAATAGTTGTACATTGTATCATCCTAATAATTTGTAAGTTATAGATACTGCAAGGATACGCCATTATTTTGTTACTTTTCAGTGCATTTTTTGTTTAAGAATTTTTATATATTTTGAAGTCGTCTTTTCATTTTTTTATAATATTTATTTATTTCTCGCGTTTTAGTGATCTGAAGTTTGATAACTGATTTTATTTTCTTGAAAATGGTTAACCTTCCAAACGCGCTGCTCATATGAGGCAGCGCCGTTTAATATTAAAAGTTACTACACCATCCCTTTTTGCCCTTAAGGGTTCAAATTTTTTGCTTTTAAATGTAATAACAAAACTAAGTGGATTACTCTTTCCAACAGAAAAAAAATTATCAAAATTCGGTTAAATGTCACTATTTCATCCCCTATTTTCATCCTTAAGGGGTGGATTTTTTTCTCCAAATTGAAATGTGAACAATTTAAAGGTACGTTGTCCGTAATAGAAACAAAATTATCAAAATCGGGTTAGCCAGAAAAAAATTATAATATTATTTCATCTCTAATTTTTAACCCCTTATGAGTGGAGTTTTTTTTTAAATGGATAGGAGATTAATTTAAGGTTGTGTTCTACAAATAAAAAAAGAATTATCAAAATCGAGCTATCCAATAAGAAGTTAATATTTCATCCCTTAGTTTTCAACCCTTTAGAAGTGAAAGATTTTCCTCAAACTAAAATGGGACCACACAAGAAGCACTAGCTTTCAAATAAAAAAAGAATTTTCAAAATCGAGCTATCCAATAAGAAGTTAATATTTCATCCCTTAGTTTTCAACCCCTTAGAAGTGAACGATTTCCTTCAAATTAAAATGGGACCATTCGGGAAGCACCAGCTTTCAAATAAAAGAAGAATCATCAAAATCGCTTCACCCAGTCGGAAATGCTGAGGTAACAAACATAAAAAAAAATACAGTCGAATTGAGAACCTCCTCCGTTTTTTGAAGTCGGTTAAAAAAGGAATCATATTTCTCGGAATTTCAAAAACATGTTTGCAATTCATTTAATGGCATTCCACGAAATTTATCCAAAAAGGGTAACCTTTTTATATTCTACCCGTGTACCTACTTTTAAAACTAAACTAATTGTAAGCTAAAAACAAAACAGGTTCACTTACATATTTGTTCAATAGAAAGTTCTATCCTATAAAAATCGATTTTTTTTTAAATTATACGGAAATATTTATATATATATATATATATATATATATATATATATAAATAAATATATATAATAAAATATTTATATATAATATAATATTTACGTATAAATTATAATGTTAAATAATCTACAAGGGAGAAGACGCATATATGCGTCTCCCGCGTCTACGTAAAGGTCTCTGAAGACGCACCCATGCGTTCCCCGACGTGAATGTGTTAACCTTTTATAGGGTATCGCTAATAAAGGTACTAAAAATCCTGTGGATTCGTTAGATCTGCATTTATTACGTGTGCCCGATACCGAAATAATTATTATTTCCTTTGCTTTTATAATCATTACCACCCTGGTTCTTGTACCATTATTGGTGCCAATGAAAGGTTAATAAAAAGATCCGTTTTTTTAAATGATATAATCATTTTCATCAGAATAAATAAATGAACCTGCTAGCTTTTCCTTATAACACCAAGATTGAAAAATATTTATTCATTTGCAGAAATATTAACGCAATCGCGTAGCATTCGCCGTAGAAATGATAAAATTGAGAATCAACGATACATAGGTTGCGAAACGGAGACTTTTCCAACTACGCTACGCGATTGAATTTTCTCGAAAACGGCTGAATAGTGGTCCTATTACTTGCACCTGTTACGCCCCTAAGTGCACCCTGCAATGATTTGGTTGAACCCTGTTTGCAATTGAATAAATATTTCAACCTTGGTGTTATAAGGAAAATCGAGCCGGTTTATTTATTTATTCGGATGGAAAATGATTACACCATTTAAAAAAACGAATCTTTTTATTTACCGTTCATTGGCTATCACTAATAATGGTACAAGAAGCAGGGTGGTAAATCAAGGGAAACAATAATTATTTTGACATCGCAATACACGCAATAGATGCAAGGCTACCGCTTCCATAGGAATTTTCAAAATGTCCACCGCGAAGCAGAAATATTAACGTAATCGCGTAACACTCACCATAGAAATGATAAAATTGAGAAAAAAAAAAAGCAAGCGCTGGGAGCCGAACCAGCGATACATAGGCTGCGAAACGAGGACTTTGCCAACTACGCTACGCGCTACTTGAATTTGGGTTCAACACAGACTGTATATGAACGCTCAAAAATTATTGAAAATTTTCCGATTAAATTTTCTCGAAAACGGCTGAATAGTGGGTCCTATTACTTGCATCTGTTACACCCCTAGGTGCACCCTACATGTGGTATAAATTTGGTCGAATTCGGTGACCCGCACGTTCGAAGATCCCCTTGTTAATGGAAAATCGTGAAGAACATAACGTATCGAAAAAGCAACCAGGCAATCTTTCCTCTCTTTCTCTTTTATTCTATTTTCTCTCACTCTCTTTCTTTATCCCCTCATTGCTTGTTACCTATGGTGAAATGAAGTGTGCCGAGTGAAAGATAGGAAATTGAGAGTGGTTTTTTTTTTCACTAAAAAAACTACAATTTTTATAAACAAAAAAAAATTTGATGAAAATTGTTATTTTTTTTTGTTTTCTTTTGAAAACTAGAGAGCGTTTGGAGTTGAAAAAATAACGTAAAAAAGTTCGTTCCTGATGGGGGGCTCTCGACCACTCTAGTTTTGTTTCTTAACCATCATTTTGATAACTTCTATTAATCACTTAATGAATAGAACGATTTTCTTGGTATATTAGATTGTTGATTGGACCCTTGACTATTTTCCAATAAAAACTTACTGATCGATTTAATTTAACAGCAAGAATATCTTTGCTGTAACTATAGGTACAGATTTCTGTCCCTTTTTTGAAATGGCACACTCTAAGCTTTCGAGCCGCCGATGTGGCCACAACAGCGACCAATGAGCTGCTAAAAAGTCTTTCCACAATAAATATTTCTTCTCCCAGTTGCTCATAAATACATTCCAGACCGCCATCGGATGCATTTTCATCCAACGAGGGAAGCGCATATATTCTAAATCCGTCTCTTGATCCGACTGATAATGAGCTGCGATTCAAAAAACAAATATTCATTAAAATTCAGATATGAATAATTACAACAACATATTTTTAAAAAATTCGCTTTAAATGTTTATTAAGACAGAGTGCTTAACAAAGTTTTTGTTTCAAATTAAGGTCGGCTAAGAGATATAATTTTTTGTTTAATTGATAAACCACATTTGACCTAGAGCATTATTTATCTTCCTTTGAATATTCGTTAATAGATAGTACACAACTGTTTTCACTTGCTTTAAAGGAAACGATTTTTTTTTTCGTTTATGATAGTTACGCAAAAGCGTTTCATAGTTCAAACACACAAATTTAATAAAACGTGATATTAAAAATTCAACTGAATATCTAATCTATTCGATATGAATACATTTTGCATTATTATCAAATCTTTTGTTTGGAATGAATACGTAAATAGATATACATTGAAAAAATTAATACTTGAAATTAGAAAATATTATTCATTTTCATTAATAAAAGGTCAAAAAGAAGAGTACGACAAGGTTGTGTTTAATTGTTTGCACATTCGCAATGATGCTTTATTTTAGATTTTTAATCACCAAGGCCTTTATTAGTGTGAATTTATATTGTTTTAAAATATCAATTTGTATGTAGAAGTTAAAATAGTTAATAGGTAGTAAGTACATGTAATAATTAAAGGTGGGGTCGAAAAATGAGATTGTCTATGAAGGGAAAAACTATCTTACGTATAAATGATATGACATTGTATGTAACATTGAAATTTATTTTTAATGAACAACTCTTAAGCATTAATAATAATTTGATACTTTTTAAGTAGTCAAGGTAGGACTACTGCTGAGTACCACCCTACACTCACGTGTCATCGATCTTAATACTAAATTTACTCAATAGTGATGTAATTATTTATTACAGAAAGTTGACAATAATTATTAAAAAAAAAACATTTTAAGTATTTGAAAATACAGTAGAACCTCGATATGTTTAGGATGTTAAAAAGTTTTTAGTTAACGAGTTTTGAAAGGGTTCATATTATTATTATAGCTGTATCTTGTTTCTAAAAGGGCTAATATCCAAAATTGAAGAATTCGTGTTATGCAAACAAATGATGCAAAAAAGGCCAATGTCCTGGATAAATACATTACGAGAAACACCTAATAATCTAACAGAGGCCAATCTCATTACAACTTTGGTGCAAAAAAGGCCAATGTACAATAATTTAGCATTTTCTGGGAATGGTAAAAATGGACGTTGACCCTTTCAGAACCAAGGTACATATATAATAGTTAAATTAAAATAAGCGCAGTAAAAATATTTATTTTCTTTCAGTTTCGTGTCAATCGTTTGTCACTGTACATTAGGGTGTTAAAAAAATTTCTTTTGGTGTCCAAATATTCATCGTACCTATTATAGTCTAAGATCCGAACCTACATCGACCCTCACCGAGTTGATAATGGAATGAAACATATTTTATCATGAATTTAGTATATTAGAAAATATATTAAAAATGGGTCGGCTAAAAAAATCCTGGACAGACTATTTATAATTATTTTTAATAAAATATTGCAACATCAAGATAATAGAAATTTTTTTATATCATCATAAGCGCTGTTTGATTGCGAACACGTTGATATAGGTTTGTCTGCAAGAAGTTCGGTTCTATTAGGGGTTTGCAAATTTTAAAGATTTAAATTTTAATGCGCGTGGAAATGTGTGACAGAGAGATCCGAGGTAAGTATACTGTGTAATAATAAAGGACACAACATTGCAGTCGCCAAAAACCATTTTTTTAAAAAATAATTAAAAATAGTTTGCCTCGGATTTTTTTAGCCAACCCAACCCCAATTTTTAATATATTTTCTAATTATAAAAAATTCTTAAATAATTCTAACTCTAAAATATGTTTCATTCTATTATCAACTCGGTGTAGGTCGATGTAGATTTGGATCTTCTACTATATTTGAGCCGTTTATTTTGAAAGTGGCCTAAGTCCATTTCTACTTAAATTAAGATATTTATTATTGATAATTTCCGAAGGTAGTGACGAAGGTAATTTTAATTAATTAGTATTTAACAATTACACTAGTTGAATAATCAGTACGTTTAATTAATATAAAACATAAATTTTAATATTAAATTTTAGAAATTATTTCGCCTATAGGGAAGAACAAAACGACTAGACCATTTTGTTCAGATAGTGAAGAAGAATTATTAACTAATGATTTCAAAGAAAATCGAAAAAAACGGAATTATAGAATAATATTCGTCTTCAGGGGATGACGATACAGATACCAATGGAGAAAAGATTTGACAAAACATACATTCAAAAAGTGCGTAAGATTAAACGGAATTCTGGAAAAGATATTGTACTCAAACCGGAAATAGTGTACCCTCCAAAGTTTTCGAAAATAAAGATTGTCGTTGTCGAAAAGCTTGCTTAAAAAATTACGAAGAAGACGAACGAAAGAATAATTTTGAACATTTTTGGTATTTGGGTGACTTTAATAAACAAAATACAACATATTGAGTATCGTTTTTTTCAATTTGAAGCATCTTTAATTATGTTGAATGGACTTGAGATCGTTCAAATTTTATAAAGAATCTGGTTGTTAATTTTGAAAGTGGCCCAATTTCATTCTTGGTAAGAAAACGCATATTATTCACTTAATAATTGCCACTATTTTAATAGGAACTATAAATTTAAAACCCTTAGATACATTTAAGCAGTATGAGTCATTAGTATCTTGTACGTATATTTTTAATTGCATTGAAACATAAACCCTTAAATATATCAATTTAAGTATAAATGGACTTAGGCCATTTTCAAAATAAAGGGCTCATATATATAAAAAAATGTTGACGCCAAATCTATCTCTTACTATCAATATTAAAGTTTAACTCAATTCAATAACTCAAATCAATTTCAGACCATTTAATAATAACCATGTAAGTAAATAATAACTAACGCAAAACGCCAAAATTACAAAAAAAAAAAATTTTTTTTTTCAAAAAGACGTTGTTTCAGTAATATTTCTAACAGTACGCATCCAACTACTTTTTAGGGATCGTTAGAGAGTCCATCAACTTAATTCTTTGATTTTCTTCATGCAACTACATAAGAGTTAATTATGTATTTTCATAAACACTGATAGCTAGAACCTAAGTTCCCGTCGTATGATTGTTACACTCATAATGTAGCGTAATCATTTATATATCATATTAAAGCTCTTTTTTCTGTGCATGATGATATAAAGGTGCCAATCTAAAAGTGCCCGCAAAATAGCTGTTAAAAATGAGATAACGTGAGGGAGAGTTAACGCGCAGCAACATTTGTCAGACGAGAGCAGCGAATGTTTGCGCTACAAATTTTATCTCGATAACGTGTCTCGATCTATTGAGGCACACAAAGTGTTTAGAAACTCGTAAGACTAGTATTCGCTTTTCTTGTCTGAAAAATGTCTCTATGGGCTCTCTTACTTTATCTTTAAATTACAGCATCTTTAACTGCTATTTTCAGTTATTTGCGGGCACTTTTAGATTGACACCCTTATATCATTATACACAGAAGTAAAGAGCTTTAATTTGATATATAAATGATTAAGTTACATTATGAGTGAGGCAATCATGCGACGGGGTCTTAGGCTTTGAAGGTTCTTTAAAAAAATTTGTTGTCTGTAAATTTGGTTTACGAACGATAGTTTTACGTGATAACGTCATAAAGAAACATTGATGAAAAATTGGGTACTTTTATGAATTGAATTGAATTATTACCACTGAATTATGATTATTTTGTATAATACAAAGGAGTTAATTGAAAATTAACAATTTTTTCAAAATGAAATCGGACGAAAATTATAAAGGAAATCAATTAAATCTTATTAAGTAAATTGTAGAAAAAAACAAACACAAAACACGTTGTATAGGATTCAAAAATTATTAAATACGAGAAGTAGCGTATTGTAGAAATTCTCGAAGAAGCGCGCGTGGCGGCGTTCCAATAGCAGAACTCTATCGCTTGTATCGCGTTCTCGCTTGCACGCAGAGGTTCAAACGGAACGTGACACTTTTTCGTACAGGCGGCCCATTTTCATCAATTTATAAGATCTTATCACGTCAAAAATAAAAGAATAAATACTTCTTATCTACATAAAAGGGGCAAGATTGCTGTTTCCCGGGCGCCAAGATTTGACGACTGATTCTTATAGATCTCGCAAAAATAAATCGAAAATGTAGAATACAATTTTTCGAGTTTTCGCTTAGTTTTTGAGATATCGATTTTTAAAATTGTATCGAAAACGTCAAATTTGGCCAAAATATGACGTAGGCACGAGGCTTGAGCAAATCGTATGCGAAATTACGTTAGATCATTGTCAACAATATGAAACATATGAAACGTAACAAATAACAATGCCGACAATAAAATATTTGCAATAATAAAATTATTATTGAGAAGAAATGTTTTTAGTATTACACTTATTAACCAATTTAAATTGCCGTAATCAACTATTATTGTTTTATGATCACTATTGTCGTTTCTTTTTCAAATGATTATTTAAAAGAAGAAAGTAATAATTTAAATAATGTATGGAGACCGTTAGTAATAAAAATAATTCAAAATTATAAAGACAATGGTAAATTGAAAAACATAATTTTTGGACGTTTCTAGTGCTTTAGGATATTATTTTTTGACTAAAAACAACGCGGTGGTCACAGGAAAATGCATTATTTTTTTCTTGAGAAATAAGTTGAGATAGATTTTTTTAATCCCAAACCCCCGGGCCCCGCTTATTTTGTTTTCAGAATTATTTCATCTTTGAAAAAATTATTGCAATAAAATCGGTTTCGATATTATACGTATCAATGACGTATCATACATTTTCATAAATACGGAAAAAATCGGCGTGTGAACGTTCTAAAATAGTTACGATTCCCTGTCAAAAATCGTAGTTCTTAAACTGTCCGCATTCACCAAATTTATCTCCCATAAGAAATAACATTAGAATCGTACAACTAAAATCGGGGTTTTCTCAAAAACTAAGCGAAAACTCGAAAATTAGTATTCTTAATTTTTGATTTATTTTTGCAATATTTATAAGAATCCGTCGTCAAATCTTGGCGCCCGGGAAACAGCAATATCCCTGCCACATAAAACCTTTTGTTTGCACAAATTCTTAAATTAATGAGTCACTAATAGATTTTCTAAACATTGCAGAGGCCGTCAACTTACTACTTTGAGATCAAGGGGACCCATGCTTACATTTTTTGTTCAAGCTATAAAGGCTTTTATCTTATCGAGGTTTTACTATAATTAGTATCTAAGTAAGACCAATGTTCGATTTTTAAACGTGTAAAACTCATTTTTCGTTTCCAATTTTAACATTTATCTTGAAACAAAAAAATGATTGTAATATCTACTTTTCACATTTACTGTTCGTAACAAAGATGCAGATTTGTGTCAGTCACAAAACAAGGTCTTAATAATGACATTACACCCAACAAAGAAATAATTATTAAAAATAAACAAAGCAAGACACATTTTCAATACATGAATAACGAACGAGATGATAGATATAATAAGAAAATAAATTATTGATACAGTTTATACAATATGTCAACAAAATGTAGAAAATTAATAAAGTTCGTATTCAAATTTTGATTATACTTGTTTGGTAAAGATAAACACTAATATCTCTGACTAATGATAATAAAATTAATTAAAAATGTGTCTAGAAATTTAATTCAATCATCAACAAACGCCATATTTGATTACCTTTGTTGAATTAAACGTCATTGTTGATTACGAAATTCATTTGACAGTTGACCTGAATAATGCAACTAAAATTCGTATCAAAAAAAAATAATTGCAAGCCAATCAAAATTAGCCAAATTCTGTTTCTATCTGACCAAATTAAATTTTCAGAATAAGTAAGTAGCTGATAAAGGATAAAAATGGATTGTTTTAATAGGAACCAAGCGAATGTTTTGTTACTTTCAAATGGCATATTTATAAATATGTTTGTATATGTATATATGTTAATATTAAGAATGACAATTGCGCCGTTGTGTTAAATGCTAAATGTTATGAAATGTAAATTATATAAATATACAAAGACTTACGAATAATCCTGGTTGAAATTCACAAAATAACATCCGCCACTATCGGAATCATCAGATGATTGAGGTGGATTATTCATTTGATTATATTTTCTTAATAAAAATCAGTTGTCAAAACATTTACTGTACAATAAAAGTATGCGAATTGCAAAAAGATTTCAACAAGTTACGCACAAATAATAAAACGTGATTATATATACAAACTAATTTGATAATAATATGGTACAATAACGTTGTTAACTTTAAGTTTATACAACACAATAAATTTTAACAAAAAGGCATTTATGAATTACACATCCATATTGAATATCGACAGACTCGAACAGCTGATAAAATAATAGGCTTGCGCAAATCGGTTTGTGCTCTGCGCCATCTACATTGTGTCAAGGCATCTTTTGAAAATGTTAGATAAAGCAGCTTAGATTTTTTTAACGATTTTCAGTTCGTAAATGTAGAGCGCATTAACTTTCTAATTATCTGACCTTGTATTAAAACCAAACATCACATTTACATTTTTTTTTCTTCTATATAGCTAAAAGCAGATGTGGATTTACGAATTTGTCGCCCCTAAACTGGAAATATTTTTCTGCCCTCTCATCTACAATACTTTTATAGCTTTCTGTTTTTACTGCTGGGAAACAATCTCTATATATAAAAGAAGAAGCCGATTCACTGACAGACACGCTAACGACTAAACCAGACTAAACCATTGAAAATAAAAACATGAATGTTTCTTTTACTACTATATAGATCAGTGGCGGACTCTAGTCTAAAGCGTGCCCAGAGAACATTGTAATCCCGGGTCTATTTTTCAGTCATGACACATTCTTTGCGTTTGTTACTTTGGTTTTAAAGCACAAACAAACAACAATACTTAAACAAATATACCCAGATTGATTAGTTTGTTTTTTTGGTGTTTTACGTCGCTTTAACATCCAAGGTCATATCACGACTGTCCTGTCTAAACACAGAAAATTTCTGTTGGTCAATTTTTACTTTCTTTTACTACTATATAGATAGTAAAGGAAGTATTGTAATCGGGTCGAATTTTCGAATTCGAGCTTTCACCGGAAATACATATTTTGAGGTCCCCTGAATCCAAAAAAGTGGTTTTTAAAAAAATGTATGTACACTGCCGGCCAAAAGTTTGAGACCAGTTGTAATATAATTATGCTATCACTTATTGTATTCAAAGTTTCGGTAATAAAATAAAAATTGTTGTCCATACATATTTTTAAATTACTGATGAACATCTAAAGAGACTTTTGTAGGTATGTTTCTCAGGTACAAATAGAATTAATGGGTTCTGTTTAAAAACATCCAAGACCGCAGGGTGTCTGGCCAGTGGAAGGGTCATCATTATATTTAAAGTAGCTCCGTATTAATTGTTCTTTAATTCTATTCTTCTTTAATTTTGCACTGGCTATTCTTTGTTATTATTTAGACTTTCTAAAACAGGTTATTTAAAATTTTTTTTTAAGTTATGTACCATTTTGTAGGAATAATTTAATTTAGTCTTAACTTGGGGTTTCTATAGTTAAAACGTTTTAAAAATGGGAAAAGTACGAGAAATAAATATCGAAACTCGATCTGCCATTGTTACTTTACATAATGAAGGCAAATCCGAACGTGAAATTGCGTCTCAACTTAAACTTTCGAAGACTTGTATTCATCGCACAATTATTCGGTTTAAGGAAACGGGTAGTTTTCAAGATTTTCCACGTTCAGGAAGACCGAGAGCTACTACTTCTAGTGAGGATCAGTTTATCGTTATTACCAGCAAAAGGAATAGACGCTTAACAGCACCAAAAATTCGTGCTGAAGTGAACAAATCTTTAAATAAACCAGTTTCGCTTACCACAGTGAAAAGACGGTTGAGGAACGCTAAACTGTTTGGTCGTGTTGCCGTTTGGAAACCTTTACTAAGGCCGCAAAATAAGAAAAAAAAGATGCAGTGGGCCCTATTCCATCGAGATTGGACAGAAGATGATTTTAAAAAAGTTCTTTGGACTGATGAGTCAAAATTCCAAGTATTTGGCTCAAATCGACGAATTTACGTTCGGCGTAGCACCGAAGAAAAGATGTTACCAGATTGTGTAGTGCCAACTATTAAGCACGGTGGTGGTTCAATAATGGTCTGGGGTTGTTTCTCAGGCCATGGAATTGGAAATTTGGTTAAAATTGATGGAATTTTGAAGAAAGAGGAATATAAAACAATTCTCGAAAAAAATGCTGTACCATCAGGCTTAAGTTTAATTGGCAATGGGTTCATTTTCCAGCAAGATAACGATCCAAAGCATACTTCCAAGCTATGTAAAAATTATTTATTACAAAAAGAAGCAGAAGGAGTTTTAAAAATCATGAAATGGCCACCGCAAAGTCCGGATCTCAATCCAATCGAGCTTTTGTGGGACGAGCTTGATAGGAATGTCCGAGAGGAGTGTCCCTCTTCACTTGCAGACTTGTGGAGACTACTACAAGAAAGCTGGAACAAAATTTCTCAAGAAACCATAAATAAATTAATAAGTAGAATGCCGAGGCTAGTAGAAAAAGTAATAAAGTGCAAGGGAGGATTTTTTGATGAAAAAACAGTTTGAGTAATTAGTTCATTTTTTTTATAGAATAATTTTTTATGTTTATTTTCTATACTAAGTATGTTTAAAGGTTATAACTATAATATTAATAAACATTTTTACTGTATTTGTCTTTGAATTTTTAAAAATATTTCCTTTTTTTGGCTTAAATCTATATGGTCTCAAACTTTTGGCCGGCAGTGTATGTGTGTGTGTGTCTGTGTGTGACAGCCATATCGTATCGAAAGCTTTATCCGAATTTAACCAAACTTGGTATTTGACCTCCCTATTATACCTAGTTGTGCCGCGAAGCTTTTGGTTGAAATCGGGTAACCGAAAGCTCCACGTTATTCTAGGGGTTTTTAAGCTTTTGCAATTTTTTTTCGAAAATGGCTCAAACGATTTTCTTTAAACTTTCCATAGTTCTTAGACTCATTAGTGGCTACAACTTTTATTTGAAACTTTTTCCTGGGAAAATTCGAATAAGGGCGGTTCTGGGGTGAAGGTTCGGAATTCGTATATCCATATGCATATAGACTGTATGCATATACAATAGTTCTGTCTATATGTATTTGTATAGTTATAAAGTACTTATAGTTCTTTTAACCAACAGCGAGTTTCATAAATGAAAGTAAAAGAAAGTACTGTGACGCCTCGCAGCAGATATTTTATCTTAGATCTAGAATCTTAAATCTAGGATTCAGCGGGAATCGAACCCAGACCACTTGCCGCATGAAGCAAAGAGAGCAAACTGCTTTAACCACTGCGCCAATAGATGGTCGACAGTGGCGGATTCAGGGGAGGGGTCACAGGGTCATGACCCCCCTGCAAGCTTTTTTGTATTAAAAAATAATAAATTAAGTTTATTATTCAACTGTCTAATAGATACTAAACTTAACACAAACTTTATTGTTTGTCTCGCTGTCCTTTCTTTTTCCTTTGGCGTGAATACAGACCATAGTCTCAATTGTTATATACATTCAAATGGCAGGTTTTTCGTTTTACGACTTTGCGTATCATAATATGGATACGTTTCAGCAATAATTATGAATATCACGTTTTTCTATTAAGTAGATAAAAATTAATTCTAAAAATTAAAAATCTAATTTTTGGGCCCCAAAAATTACGGGCCCTAGGCATGTGCCTAGATTACCTAGTCCGCTCCTGATATAGATAGTAAAGGAAGTAGGTATTGTAATCGGTTCGAATTTTCGAAATCGAGCTTTCACCGGAAACACATGTTTTGAGGTCCCCTGAGTTCAAAAAAGTAGTTTTTAGAAACATGTCTGTCATGTCCAAGTGTGACAGCCATATCGTAACGAAAGCTTTAACCGAATTTCGCCAAACTTGTAAATTTGCCTTCATATTATGTGTATAGTTGTGCCGCGAAGCTTTTGGTTGAAATCAGTTAACCAAAAGCTCTAATTTATTCTAAGAGTTTTTGAGCTTTATCAATTTTTTTCGGAAACGACTCCAAGGATTTTCTTCAAACTTTCATAGTTCTTAAACTCATTGATGTCTACAACTTTTATTTAAAACTTTTTTCTGCGAAAATTCCTTTTTTACAAATTAATTTTTTGTTAGTTGTTTTTTTTTTTTAAATTAAGTACCTAAGTTATTATTAATTTAAATCTTCCTTTTATCTAGATTTATAATTTGAATAGAAATACGATTTCTGTAGATTTGCAGTGGTTACTGCGATATCAAATTTAAATCTTTAGATACGGTAGTGTAGACCAGTGGTTTGCAAACCATGGGTCGCGAGAAATTTTTTCAGGGTCGTCAAATTTAAAGAACTTTATAAGAAAATAAAAAATAAAACCAGCTAAAATAAAAATTCAATTGAAAATAGTTATCGAGAACAGCTCATGGGTCGCGACAAAATTTTTCAAAAAATTGGTAGTCGCAAATGAAAATAGTTTTCGCACCACTGGTGTAGACTATTATTGAGTAATTGGAGTAATTTTTATAACGACATTTTCAGTAATTTTCAAAGTGTTATTTTTTAAGACTGGGATCAGTTTAATTGTTATTGTTATATAAATTATATTTTTTTGTTTAGTGTTACATGAACGTAGTCACGGGCAGCCGCTAGTATTTGATGTACTTACAAACTAAAATAAATAATTACCTTTGCATTTCTTGTTAATTTAAATGATAACTGTGAAATATTTATAAAATAGTTGATGGTAAATTAATACAATATCACAAAAGTACTTCATATATTTATTCTTTTCAACTCCAACATTAACCGTTCCCTAAAATTTTCCGCCCTAGGCCTTTCTAGCCTTATGCTAAATTCGGCTCTGGCAAACAAGTCGATTAAATGGGGAATTTAAGAGAAACAAACAAGTTGTTACATACTTTATTTGAATCGAAGAAAAAATTATTGAACTTATCTGAAGTATATAAGTATAATGGAAGGGGTATTCATAAGTTTTCGTTTTCCGAGAATTTATCAATTTTAAATAGTGGCACGCTTCGAATAATTGGATATCAATCCCACAAGCCCTTGTTTCGTATTACATAAATATATATCCAAGATTGAAAATTTCACGAAACTGAAATTCTTATTGTTGATTAACAATGGATTAAAAGTTACGCGTTTTATTTGTTTACATTGTTATACCGAGTAAATGTTTTACGTTTTAACCGAATTAGGTAGAGTATACATAAAGTTTTATAAACTTTCTAATTTTGTTTTGCTATTTTCAATGGCCTTTTTTATTTAAGTAATAATGAAATATTTTAATATATAATTTTCGTTCACAATTATTCTAAATTAAACTGGTTTTTACTAACTCGCGAGATAACAATTAAAATATCTATTATTTTATTATTGTAAATTTACAAAATAATCTGATTGCACTTAATGTATTTCGAATTTGTTAATTTAAAACATATTATAGTTACTGATAGGTGATAAGAGAAAATTTCTTAAATAGGATGTCAAAAAAATTCTAATTAAGTTTAGAAATAATAATTTTTATTACTTACATAATACAAATGATTAAAACTTAAATTGTAAATATTGAAATGGAGCTTACGACTGCCGTAAAGCTAAAAAGTTAATAGTTAAACAAGCGTTAAAATTTTGAATTTACTTAAGACGGGTTTATAAGGAAGTCGTGAACCGGGCACCTTTTATATTCTTTTCAAATAATTCGTTACTAACTTAGGCAAAATAATAAATATTACAATGACCATGATTATTTAACTAATTGTAAGTTTTATTTTAGTTGAATAAGTTTCGATTTCGATTACGTTTTCGTTCCAAATTAAAAAAATAAATAGCACACACCCCTTCTTAATACAATGAGCTTTGCAAAAAAATGAAACCCATTGAATACTACCACCTTCCAGAAAGTTTGCTAAAACGATTTTTAATAACTATACCTTTTTTGGTGCTCAGAATAATAAGAGATCAATTGAAAAAGAAAAGAAATATGAAATCTGTAAATTTGCGGCTTTTTGTAAAAATGAACATTTGTACAATGAAACTAAGAGGAAAGGTCTCTTACGATAATTATGGCAATGATATTTTTTTTACTTAAAAAAAGCCGTTATCACGACTGCCTCAACACAAAAAGTTAGTGTAATTTAAGATCTATGGGAATTAAATCGAGCCCCACTACCGGGCTTTAGCTGTTTAAGAGACATTTAGGAGAAGTTTTAGTTTTTTAGGTATCTACCCGTAGTATTTAAAAAAAAAGAAAAGTACTTCATTGTATTGGCTTCTTTATCGATATAACTGTCCTAATGATTTAAAAATATTAATTTTTTGAATTTATTTATTTTCTGATTTTTAATATTTAATAATTTTTGTACCATATTACGAATATTTAGTTTACCAAATAGATTAACTCCAAAAAATAAAAAGTTGAAAAATATTATGAAATTGGATTTTGAAATAAATGATTTATTATTTGAAAGTCGAAACAAAAAGAATTGTAATTTTAATATCCAAAAAAATATATAAAAAACCATTTTTAAAATTGGTCTTATTTCCAAAATGCACTAAAAAGTAGAAAATAACATTTATATTAAAATTTACGAAAAGAAAGATGCCTATACTTCAAATTGATATAGTTGTTACCGGCCAAACCCGATTTCAGGACAAACTAGTTTTGCCTAGGCTAAACTAGTTCTTCCTATACGCGATAGGATTAACTAGTATAGCCTAGGCAAAACTAGTTTGTCCTGAAATCGGGTTTGGCCGGTAACATAGTCGTTAAAATTAAAAGGGATACAAGAATCTATAATCGTGTGTTAAATTGATCATCTAATTGATCATCATGACTTTAAGACCAGGGTGCTCTATTAGTGGTAAATTTTAGACCCAGAACTAAATTAATTTGATAAGTTATTGAAAATTTCAGATTAATAAATTAATTTGAGTACCCTGGCCTTATAGTCATGATGATCAATTTAACATACGATTATAGATTCTTGTATCATTTTTAATTTTAATGACTATATCAATTTGAAGTATAGGCATCTTTCTTTTCGCAAATTCTAATATAAAATGTATTTTTTACTTTTTAGTCTTCTCAGTTTTTACAGTTTATTAATTAAATGCAAACTAGCAGTAACGGTTTTTTAAAAATTCTTACTGAATTTTATTCTGCAAAATATATTCTTGTTATTTAAGTATAAATTAATAGATATTAATTCAAATATTTGATTGTTAAATTTAAAATTCATTGTTATAAGATTGAAATCGAAAATATTTAATTAAAATATTAAATCTAAGCCCACTAGAATCTCAAAATTTTGGTGATGATTATATAACGGGAAGATGTTCAAAAATGTGGTAATGTACTTTGAACATAAACATACGAAGTGAGTTAAAATAAGACCAGTAATAATTGGAGATCGTTGATTTGGCAAATGAAACTTTCACATAATATAAAGCGTATACAGCGGGTTCACACAAAGTTGTGAACTGGACGAGTTCATCACCAGTGATTAGCTGGTCGTAATTATTAATAACTACGATTATACGATTAATACCTTCTGAAAAACCAACAGTAGTATGGGAATAGGATTGTTCTCTCCCTTGAAAAATTCCAAAGTTCGTCGTAAAATTTTGGTTGGTTGGAGCTTTAATGCTCACTTAAAGATGATAGGAGTAGTATTTATACTTTGTTTACGACTTCTTATTTCACGGTTTCGCCAGTTGTTATTTTTTTTTTTTTTTTTGGTGTTTTAAGTCGCTTTAACAGCTAAGGTCATATCACGACTGTCTAAACCAGTGATTCCCAAAATTTTTTGGTCCACGACACAGTAAAAAAAAATCGCGACACACCTGTTTACACTAATGTATGAATTTCTAAGAAATGACGAAAAACTTGAATCAGAATTCAAATGTATTTTTCAAAATTACTCTTATTATCAATATATCGCGACACACCTTGTAGCGGGCAAACTAGCAACTTAACAAAAATGAGTGGACTTTTTTATGTAAAATGTTATTTTCTACAAATTTCATCTGAAACTTTTTCTTTTTTCTGAAAATTTTAATATTTTACCTGTACAGATGAGATGCGCACTAATAAACGCAACCCCTACCAACAACCAAACAGCCCGTATGATGTCCGGGATAGTGCGAGAGATAACATATATAAAAACTAGCCGACCTAAAATTCTTTTTTTTTTTCGACGTCGCTAGCTCTCGTACTATTATAAGCAATTCGTTAATAATTTCCAACAGCGTCAAAACATGAAGAGGCTGACAAGGATCGTAAACAAAGATCATTTAGTTCTGCGGTCGGGGAACTTATTTTGCCATTATCCCAAAATATTTTTGCGTAAGTCAATATTACCCCCTCATTTCGAAAAGGAGACAATCAATGTAAATTTAAATTATACATTATTTATTGAATTAATTTACACGAAAAAATGTAATAGATGTAATAGACAAACAAAATAAAATTATAATATTGGAACAAACAAAAATTAATTCAAACATCAGATTTTGGAGAGATATTGCTATATGTTTGATTAATTTGATTAATAATGATTAATTTCAAAATTGGGGCTTTTTGATGTAAGAACAATTTTAATACAGTCTTCGGCCATACTAACATGTTTATAAAATAGCTATGGCAAAAAAAATCCTTATTACCCACAAAAATTTCATTTTTACCCCATCTGGGGTAATTTACCCCGGTTTCTTGACCGCTAATTTAGTTACATTGAAAAATAGCATTTTTATTTTTATGAATCGTGGTCTTTAACGATTAACGATTTAACGATTATTCGACTTGAGGATCACTAGCGTCCATTTATTGATATAATTGGCTTAAAAATAATACATTTTACAAAATCCAATTTTAATAAAAATTTGCAACGAGACTCCTAAAATGAACGGAATATTAATATTCAGAATGCAAATACATTTTCGTGGCACCAAAATGTGCTCATAATATGCAAGTCGTCATGGTTTTATAATTTGTTATTGACGTCATACACCACATGCTGATCTATTATAATAAAGTTGGCTAGTTATAAAATTATAGATTTGTTGCATTTATACCGTTTGCTGATTAGAAATCACCATGGTAACCACACGCTAAAAGTACTTGATTACCATTTAAATTACCTAATACACTTTTTAGTAGAATGGTATATAAAAGCTTAATAGTACCTACTTAAATTGAAAGTGGGTATTGGTAGATCTTATTTCCTTTATATTTTCAGTTAACTAAATTATGATATCGTTTGATATTTATGAACCTTATACATAAAAAAGTTCATATAATATACCTATTCATTGACGCATGTCTACATATTTAATTATAAAATGTTCTAATTATATTTCGATTTCAACCTCTGGTTTTCGTGGAAGTTAATGAATAAAACGAATGAATTAAATTTCCTAGCCCATATTTATGTTTTTCATATTATAAAAAGGAATTATTAGCTCTACAAAACCGTCAGTTATTTTCCTTTTCTCAGTTTCTAAAATATACCTACTTAGGCACACCAAAAACGATACCTTGCCATAAGTTGGAATTTAATTAGTAATATAGATAAAATCAGTTAAACCTTAAAATTGTTTGTAAGGTTGTTTTTTGTAATATTAAAGTAATTAGTGACGAAATACCAGAGATTAAATTTAGTGCTTAAGTATATAACAGAGAATCAAGGTATTTAAAAAAAAAAACGTATCACATATATCATTTATTTTAGATATTATATTGTTTTAATCGGATTTTAAAAGTACGTTTAATGCAATACAAAAAATTTAAACATCGTTCCAATGCACTTTTACCGTATAATTATTTCTCTCAATATTTTACGCTAATTGTTCATTGTTAAAATTTTTATTATTTCAAATATTATAATTACCAATTGTATCTAACATTAGTTTTTGTGCTCGTACAATTAACTTTTTAATACATAAAATAAGATTGTTGTTACAATGGTTACAATATTATAGTGGGCTGGAATTAGGGTTTGCAAAAAACCGTATTTTTGTTAAAACCGGTTTTTCGGTTTTTTTACAATCTTAAACCCGGTTCATCGGTTAAAAACCGGGTTATTAAGAAAAAAATCTATTAAATCTATACTAAAATCACCCCCCCCCCCCTTATTGTATTTATTTACAAAAAACACCATTAATTAATAATGTTTTTATATTTTTAATTCAACTTTAGTTACAAAAGTTTATTTGCAAATTTCAAAATTTTATAAAACTGATAAAAAAATGTTTAAAAGAAAGAAAATAGTATTTTAGAAATACTAATGCATTTATTGAGTCATCTCCAAGACGACTTCTAATTTTTTGATAAAAAATTTCTTGATACAAAAAATGTTCTTTCTGAATCCGTCGAAGTTGGTTTAACTATGATTTAGGCATTTAAAAGTAATTCTAAATTTCTCGTTCTTTTCTCGATTGTTTCAAATAACTGGCATTCTTTTCTAAACGTGTTTACGTTAACAATACTTTATGTAGTTTTTGCATACACACATTTTCGATAGCCATGTTGAGGTCATCATTTAGCGACATTTCCACTTTATTCGCATTTACTATTTGAACCTTACTATCTTCACCATCCAAACTTTCTGGCTCTGATTCGTACGAACTACGATTACTATTTTATTATTTTCGAAAAAGCAATGTAAAAAAAAACTACGAGTATTAACACATACAGAAAAAAAATAAAACAAAAGTTAAGGGGGTATTCTAGTTTATATATTCAAAAATATCTCCCTAAAAGGATTTTTCAAAATTCAAATTATTTCCAAAGTTATAGCCGTTTTAGTGTCGTGCCAACTGGACCGGTTGAGACTTAACGTAAAACTTTAAATACGTTTTTCTCGAAACTACTTTTTCGATGCGCTCGCCATAATATCTCAAGTTCTAATCAGCCGATTTACTTGAAATTTGTCATGAATATTCTTTAAATATCTCTCTATCGCATGAACCAACAAAAAATGAAAATTTAAAATTTGTAATATTTTTAAAAATTCGACAAAGTTAAAAAATGAGTGAAAAAATCGACCTTTATTTTTGAGTAGCCGCCATTTTCTGAAAAAAATTTTTTTTTTTAGTTTTGGAGGTTCATGCAATAGCGACATTTGTACTTATCAAGAATCCATCATTGTTTAATTTTTCAAATGACCACAAGGGTAGAAATTATGGCGACGAGGACACGGTCTTTTTTTTTCCCCCTCTACTTCAAAGACGCATAACTCAATGAAAAATTTTTTTTTTGTTTTGAAATTAATTTTGTGTACTCTCTGTATATGAATAAGCAAATGATAAAAAAATGTATGGTAAAAATATCAAATGCTTTTTTTTTATCAATTGCCAAAAAACGCTCGAAATTCGGGCCTCTAGACTAGAATACCCCCTTAAACATTTATAGCATTAAAATTTCCAGTAAAATTATTTTATGTTTTATTTTGTAAAATTAATGTTAAATAATATTATATACAGGTAAAAAATCCGATTATTTTATTGAATAATCGGGTTTTCGGTTTTTGATTTTAATTTTATAAGGCACTTTTTTTTTCTATTTTCTATAAAAAGTTTCACTTTGAAAAAATTCTTATCATCTCACGATCAATTAAGTTTTTTTTAAGCATTTTCTTACTATTTCCAATATTTAATTTAAATATTATAAATGACTTCATACAAGCACAGACATTTAATTCAACAACAAATAAAATTAATGAATTAATTAGTGTATTATAAACTCAATTCTCAACAAATACTGTCAATATATTATCAATATTATTAATTAACTTAGGACAATTGTGAATAAAACGTTATAAAGTCCATTTTTTGCCTAAGTAATGTACCCGCTATATATGTTATATACACACAAAAAATAGAGATAATTGAAGAAAATTATGTGATTTTTAAACATATTTCTTAATATGTACTTAATTGTACATAATTCTCGTCGATTGTATTTTTGAAATTTAAAAATTATAGTTCGTGTGGACTTTATATTATATACTTATTAAACTTGATAAATATTTGAATTTTTATGGAATTTCAATTTACGTATTTCCTTCTTATGGCACGAAGTTATTCATTTTATTATTGTGTTAAAAATACATTTTAGTTGGTCTTGATTCATTGTAGATATGGAGTGAATAAAGGTTGGCATTATATAATATGCTTTATAGTTTTTTATTAGATCTTTATAATAAAGTTGATTAAACGATTTTATATGGTTAAATCTTACTTATAGTGAAACGTGATAAGATAACAATATTCTATCTTCTTTATATTATATAAATGTAATTAGAAACTGTAATTATTTTTATTGAATAAAAGTTTAAGATGCTGTATTTATCGACTGTGCATAGTGTTGAAGAATGTGAGTAATTATTTTGATATTTAATCAATTTATAACTAAAATATAAATCTAGCGAGTTGTAATCGATATAATAGTTTTAATCAAGTCGGGGTAAAGACTACTTGGTGATTGTTATACTTTTTTTTAAAAACCACCCTTAATTCTTATTGGTCATCTATTGGTATCCTTGTTATAAATCGCTCGAGAAACGCCGAAAGAACACGGTTTGTTATTCGACTGTCAACATTTTAGGGGGGTGTTAGAAATGTCAGAAGTAACATGTTAAAAAGAACAACACGACATTTCTAAATTATTTGTATCAAATAGAATATTACAAATTCAAGTTGTTTTATTATAAAATCACAGTATTGGTATAAAACACGTTGCTTTTAGTCCAATTGATATTTTTAACCTTACTCGGTTTTGAGGTGCTTGAATTGGCAAGTATTAATACAGCAGTATTTATTATCCAATTTATTATAATTCTATATAGAATAATCACATAAACAGAATTTGCTTGTTATTTATAACTGTCCTTGCTCCTTACTCAATAGCAGTAAATACGTTGTACGCGAAAGATGTGCATATAATAATGTGACTAGTGCAGTTGATTTTCAATCGTAACATTTAATTTTATGTAACAGGTATGAAAGAGAATAATACACCAACAACTTCATCGTGTTACTTTTCATTTTTTAATATCGTCATACCATGGAATCAATTGAAAACGTAAGTTGAATGAAACGTAGTGTTTAATGTATGCAGGTTTTATTATATTTTTGTGTTTTCTATATTTGATGTAGGATCAAATGGAAAAACAAACGAGCCAGTGGACGAGAGGCATATTGTCCGACGCCGATAGAGCACATAGCTAACGTTATTACTCATGGACTATGGGTGGTTCCAAGTATTTTTGGCTGGATTTTATTATTATATCGAGCGACAACCCCATCGCAATGGTTGGCTGCTTTTGTATACGGAGCTGCTTTGGTAGCGTTATTCACCGTATCAACGACTTTTCATTCCGTATTTTATTGTAATAGAAATAGGTAAATACTTCTATAGAAATAATAAAAATGTAACTGAGCCGTGTCTGTACATTGAACGTTTTTTGACGTGATAACGTGAAAAAGTGTCACGTTCCGTTTGAGCCTGTGCGTGCAAGGGAGAACGCGATGCAAGTGATAGAAAGGCACGATATTATTGTTGAATCCGAGACAACGTCTTTTGCTGTTTTCCTACAATTTAATAAGATTTAATTAGCCTTGTTCTTGGGAAAATTTAAAAAAGATCCGCTAGGGCAGCACCGGTGGCGGGGTACATATTTTTTGAATTTTCTATTGAAACAACGTCAAACGTATAGAATTAAAAAAATATTATAAAAAAATGAAAAACCGACTTCAAAATATATAAAAATTCTTAAACAAGAAATGCACTAAAAAGTAACAAAATAATGTCGTATCCTTGCAGTATCTACAACTTACAAATTATTAGGACGATACAATGTACAACTATTGTTATTTTTGGAGTTGGTGTCAGCCAAGGAAATACGACTATATTGGTACTTAGCAAAAAACGAGAATACCTTATGAAAACTAGTTTTCAAATGAACTTTTAAACAATATACTCGTACTGTAACAATATTTAGCGACCTTTAAACTACAAAATACCACTTACCAACTAAACCTTTTTACAATTTTTACAAATTACCATTAATATTTATTTTCTTGACTGACACCAACTCCAAAAATAACAATAGTTGTACATTGTATCATCCTAAAATTTGTAAGTTGTAGATACTGCAAAGATACGCCATTATTTTGTTACTTTTTAGTGCATTTTTTGTTTAAGAATTTTTATATATTTTGAAGTCGGTTTTTCATTTTTTAATAATATTTTTTATTTCTCGCGTTTTAGTGATCTGAAGTTTGATAACTGATTTTATTTTCTTGAAAATGGTTAACCTTCCAAACGCGCTGCTCATATGAGGCAGCGCCGTTTAATATTAAAAGTTACTACATCATCCCTTTATGCCCTTAAGGGTTGAAATTTTTTGCTTTTAAATGTAAAAGCAAAACTAAGTGGATTACTCTTTTCAACAGAAAAAAAATTATCAAAATTCGGTTAAATGTCACTAATTCATCCCCTATTTTCATCCTTAATGGGTGGATTTTTTTCTTCAAATTGAAATGTGAACAATTTAAAGGTACGTTGTACGTAATAGAAACAAAATTATCAAAATCGGGTTAGCCAGGAAACATTTATAAAATTATTTCATCTCTAATTTTTAATCCCTTATGAGTGGAGTTTTTTTTTTTAAATGGATAGGAGATTAATTTAAAGTTGTGTTCTACAAATAAAAAAAGAATTATCAAAATCGAGCTATCCAATAAGAAGTTAGTATTTCATCCCTTAGTTTTCAACCCCTTAGAAGTGGAAGATTTCCCTCAAATTAAAACTGGACCCCACGAAAAGCACCAGCTTTCAAATAAAAAAAGAAATATCGAAATCGAGCTATCCAATAAAAAGTTAGTATTTCATCCCTTAGTTTTCAACCCTTTAGAAGTGAAAGATTTTCCTCAAATTAAAATGGGAATACACGAGAAGCACTAGCTTTCAAATAAAAAAAGAATTATCGAAATCGAGCTATCCAATAAGAAGTTAGTATTTCATCCCTTAGTTTTCAACCCCTTAGAAGTGAACGATTTCTTTCAAATTAAAATGGGACCATTCGGGAAGCACCAGCTTTCAAATAAAAAAAGAATCATCAAAATCGCTTCACCCAGTCGGAAATGCTTAGGTAACAAACATAAAAAAAATACAGTCGAATTGAGAACCTCCTCCTTTTTTAAAGTCGGTTAAAAATGGAATTAACGGAAGATGATGTACCTGGAGCGAAATTGAAATTTGCAAAAGTGCAAGATCATCTTGTCTAAGATTTAAAACGATAGCTTGCATGTCGTGGCTTAATCGTATCCCCACCACCGGTGCTGCCCCTAGCGGATCTTTTTTAAATCTTCCCAGAAAAAAGGCTAATTGGTTTCCTTCATAATTTTCAGTCTGATTTCATTTTGTATGCACCTCAATTAACTGTTTTTCTCAAAACAGCAGAAAAAAGGGTAATTAATGCTTGAATTTTAAGAATAATATGACTAATAATAAATAAAGAATAATATGGCATAATATGACTATAATTGTTCGTGATTATGTTTAAACTTTAAATTAAATATGCAAAAACTCTAAATACTATTTGAAATTTAAAAATTAATGTTTTAACTAGTTTTAAAAATATTTATATCAAATTAGTATTATTGATAATAATAATTATTAATAATTAATACGTGCACGCGAGAACGCGATACAAGTGATAGAGAGGCACGATAGAGTTCTGCTACTGGAACGCCGCCACGCGAGCTTCTTCGAGAACTTCAACAATAAACTATGCCTCGTATTCAATAATTGTTGAATCCTAGACAACGTGTTTAGTGTTTTTTTCTACAATTTACGTAATAACATTTAATTAATTTCCTTCATAATTTTCAGTCTGATTTCATTTTGAAAAAACTGTTTATTTTTTGATAATTCAGTTTAATTCAATTCAATTCATAAAAGTATGCAATTTTTCATCAATTTTTCTTTATGACGTTATCACGTAAAAGTATCGTCCGTAAAGCGAATTTACAGACAACCAATTTTTTCGGAAAATCTTATTCTAATCGTCATAATTATCGATACAAAGACCAAATTTACAAAAGACCGCATCACGCGAAACCTATTTGACGGATTTTGATGAAATTTGTTATAATGGTAACTGACTATCCGACTCATTATCTAGGATAATTTTTATTGCGAGAAAATATCTCGTTTGATCAATAATCACGCCAAAACTACACACTACACAACTAATCGATAATGGTTTTAATAGTAATAACTTACAAGCTCCTCAAGATTTCTTAACTACATAAAGCCAAGTATCAGTGCATAGATTATTGAATTTAATTAACATTTCTACTAGGTTATAAATAACTAAGATAAAAGCACGCAATTTTGAATTTTCATTAGCAGTGTCGTTTTCATTGTAAAATTTGTTTACAATTTATGTGAAATTCGTTAAATGTTGAATTCTATTATCACTGTTTGTAAATTTTTCAAATATATATCGTGTAGTAGTAAAAAATTACAGACAAATACTTATCATATTTATAAAATAATATAGGTATCGAGATTGATAAGTAGTAGAACATAGGTTTCATTGTAGAATCCCCTTTATTCTCATTTACCCAAGAAAAAGTTTCAAATAAAAGTTGTAGGCTTTGATGAGTCTAATAACCATGGCAAGCTTAAAGAAAATCATTAGAAACGTTTTCAAAAAAAAAAAATTAAAAAACCCAAAAACTTATAGAATAAAGCTAGGCTTCCTGTCAATCGATTTCAACCAAAAGCTTCGCGGCACAACTAGATGTAAACAGAGCAAGACATGTCGTGTAAAATGTAGCTATTAATATAAGTAACTTGATATTTTTGGAAAAAATGACCTTGCATCACAGCGTTTAACGTTTAAATGATTTATTTAAAAAAGCTATTTTAAAATAAACGCAGCCAATTTCAATAAACATAAAATCAAATAATTTTTCATTTCGTTCTTGTTCAGTGTGTGTAAAAATAGATTTCAGAGTAGATGAAAGCCTGTCATTATTTTATAATATTTACATGTTATGTTTTTATCGGTTACACATTTAAATGTGTTTAGATAATTAACTAGTAATTGACAGTGATAAATTTTCATCTGAAGAAAAACTCGAATCCACCCACTTACATGTTTTTAACAATTTATATTTTAAGATTATTTGATTTATCCTTAACTTGTTTATTTGTAAAAAACCGACCAAGAAGAAGTGAGAAAACTTGCAGTAAAAGGGGTTTGTACTACGATTGACCTATTTGCAATAATTATGCTTTACTGCAACCAAATTTGTTTAGAGGTTGAAAAAATTAGAGTGACGATAACACCGAAAATGAAAATCCGAAGTTTTAAACATGCATTGTATTAACACAACTTTTTATGACAATATTGAAAAAAAGAAATTTTAAGTTCTTACTATTTACATTCAAATATTTTAAACTAAAATGTTATGAAATGAAAAAAAAAATCGAAAAATTTAACTATCGATAATCGTTATGAACAATACCGTGCTTGTTTTAAACACAACAGATGGTGGAAAAAAATAATTTTCATTTACAGACTTAAAATTGTTGTCCTTTTAACCCAATTTAAAAAAAAGGAGTAGGTTCTCAATTAGACTGTATTTTTTTTCTATAAACTAAGAACGAAGCCCTAGTATAATTAATGAAAACAATAAATAAATATCTGCTGCGAGGCGTCACAGTACTTTCTTTACTTTCATTTATGAAACTCGTTGTTGGTTAAAAGAACTATACGTACTTTATAACTAACTAAAATTAATGCATAATTAAAACGATTGTATATAGGAACTCCCATCCTTAACCCCAGAACCGTTCTTATTTGAATTTTCCCAAGAAAAAGTTTCAAATAAAAGTTGTAAGCATTGATGAGTCTAAGAATTATAGAAAGTTTTTAAAAAAATCGTTGGGGCCGTTTTCGAAAAAACTTGAAAAAGTTCAAAAATCTATTGAATAAAGTTAAGCTTTCAGCCAACAAATAACAACCAATAGCTTTTAGGCACAACGAGATGTGTAATAAGCAGGCTTAATTCCAAGATTGGTGAAATTCGGATAAAGCTTTCGATACGATATCGCTGTCACACATAGACACTTATACAAACAGAGATGTTTCTAAAAACCACCTTTTTTGAATTCAGGGGACCTCAAAACGTGTTTATCCGGTGAAAACACGAATTCGACCCGATTACAATACTTCCTTTATTATATAGTAGTAAAAGAAATACGTAATATTATATGTGTACAACAGTGGCGTGCGGTGACTTTTGAAACAGGGCATGCGGTTAGAAGTGGAGGGTGGGGGTGTTATAAGTATTTTTTTAAAATTAACCTTATTCGACGCTCCTTCTTACAAAAATCATCAACAACCACATCATATAATGTATTTAAAAACCACGAAAATAGTTCTTATCCTAAAGAACAGCACATTTGTATGGCCTTTGGGTCAATAATTCAAAATAACTCACGAAAAGTATCAGTAACAAATAAATCCAATGTTTAGATTCAAAACGGCAAACGCATCTGCTGACCGTTAATTGGCTATGTGAAATGCCGAGAAACATAGTATTCGACCGTACTAGTGCGCATGCGCGACGAATTCAAAGCAAAGAAACGCATGCTACTGTCGCCAACGCATTCATTCGGCTGTTGCCGTTTATTTGATTTGGTAAACTATGCCAATTTTATGAGTGATACCTTTCATTATTACGTAAATTAAAAAATTTATAAATGATAAAAATATATCATTTTTAGAATGATTTTACAAATGCAATTACGTAAATTAAAAATGAAATTAATAAATCATAAAAAATATTCAATTTTTAAAGTCGTCTTACAATCCAAAGGCATGCGCCGCATCTACAGCATTTATGGACCGCACGCCTCTGGTGTACAACTACATATGTAGATACATAAATACGAAGTCCCACCCTTAATCGTCTTTATTCAAATTTTCCCAGGAAAAAGTTTCAAATAAAAGTTGTAGCTACTAATAAGTCTAAGAACCATAGTAAGTTTAAAGAACATCGTTGAAGTCGTTTTCGAAAAAACTTGAAAAAGCTCAAAAACTCCAATAATAAAGTAGAGCTTTCGGTTAACCGATTTCAACCAATAGTTTCGCGGCACAATTAGATATAATATGCACGCTAAATTCCAAGTTTGGTGAAATTCGGATAAAGCTTTCGATACGATATGGCTGTCACACACAAACATGTTCCCAAAAACCACGTTTTTGGACTCTGGGGACCTCAAAACATGCATTTCCGGTGAAATACTTCCTTTACTATAATAGTAGTAAAAGAAAGTAAAAAGACAACTAAATAAAGCAAATATGCTACGGGAAAAAATTTCTCAATTATTGATAATAGAAAAAAAGTTAAGAAAATAAGGAATACGATGAAATGACAAAAAATCGAACTATTTTAATGATAAAATTTAGAAAAGGGACAATAAATTCTAAAGCTATTGCATTATTACCAAGATATCTTACAAACAAAATAGTTGTAGCGACTTATGTGCCAATATGAGTTGCCAAACATAGTGTCACAAATCTAAGACACCAATTTGTGTCTGGCGCCCGAAGAGTGGGATTAAACAATCACCAGCGATAAGAATTGTACAAAAGGATAGACCCCCTGAAGCAGTTTTATGACCACGGATTAATATTACAAAAGAGGAGACAAGGTGCGCATTGTTCTAGTATTTTCTCCATTGATTTACCAATGGATGAGAGAAAGACAGGCGCTAAGATTACAAATAGAATCTTCTAGTAACGGATGATTTATGGCTTGAAAAGTTCTAGGCTGATGATCGGTTACTATAAATAATCCGAAAGATGAGCCAACAGTCAGTATTAAAATAAATCATCGAGTATTAAATAAATCATCGAGTGTTCAAATAAACCACCACGAGTATTAAATAAATTCATCGACAGTGTTAAAATAAATAGTGGAAGTGCTCAGTGTTAAAGTGAACAGTGTTATATAAATTGTGAACATTGTTAAATAAAGTGTACATTGTGTATATAGTGAAATATAAACAGTACTGTGACTATTGTTGACAGTGAACATTGTTGTAGTGCATAAGTGTTAGATAAATAAATAAACAATTGTTAAGAAATAAACTCGTAGTCATTATACACAAACCAACGAACCCGTAAAAACGTTACAATAGTATGTCAGGCGTGCAGAAAGTTGAAATGTTTTTTTTTATATTTTGTAAATTTAAGGATTTAGGATATTCGCATTTTTTCCCAGTCAACTTTGATAAAGTTCTCAGCATAGGTTGTTTTTCTAACATTTAGACCCAGACGTTTTGATGATAAAGAGGGGGACGATCATTTTTCGTTGGATTTTTTTCAATATCTTTAAAACTATATATTTAAAAAATTAGATCTTAAACACAAATCCTTTTGTTTGATACCTCACTTGGTACATTTGGCATAATTTTATTTTAATTTTCTACTTCAACCCTCAAAAGTACCCATTAAAATCAATGTTTGCATTTTTCGATGGAGAGCTGCTATACATGTATCTTTACCGAACTATAAATATGGACATTTCAAAAGATTTTATCGTGTAAAAATTTACCGTGATAGACAGACAGCCAGCCCGAATTATATTATAAGGATTCCGTTTTTCGTTTATTGATGTATGAAACCTTAAAAAATGTTTGATGTTAATGATTGTTATTTTTTTCTAGACCCCTAAAAGATGTTTTACATCGTTGTGATAGAGCTATGATCTATATTTTCATAGCCGGGAGCTATTTTCCTTGGTTAACGGTCGTACTTCCAGGAAGAACAGGATGGACAGCTATGATGCAGTGGTTAGTTTGGCTGTTGGCTGCATTAGGTATCACCTACCAACAAATGTTTCATGAACGTTTCAAGAGCTTGGAGACAATTTTCTACTTAATTATGGGAATAGGACCTGCCTTGGCAATCATTTCAGAAGTATACAACATTTTCAATATTTTTTTGTTTCTATTCGCATCGATAAACATTTATTTTTAGAATGAATTCAATGGCATGCGAGAATTGAAAATCGGAGGTATGATTTACGTGCTTGGCGTGATCTTTTTTAAAGCAGACGGTTCCATACCTTGTGCCCATGCCATTTGGCATTTATTCGTTGTGATAGCGGCAGCTGTTCATTACTTTGCCATACTCAATCATCTGTTTCCAGATCCCCTCGCTCTTCCAACAGGTGATTTAAATGAAAATATAATTTCGTAAATCTTCTGATTTTTATGGGAAATTATACTCGAGAGTATATGGTTCATACTCTATGGAATGATTTTGGCACAGAACTGAATGAATCGATCTGTATGTAAAGACTATTGAAGAAAGTAAATAAGTGCCATGTTATTTTTGTATATTATAACAAATCGTGATCATCTAGTAAATTATATTAGATTGAAAATCAATTCAATTTTTATTTGTAGGTAATCATGAAAAATGACACCGTTAGATAGGTCGTTAGTTATACACGTAGAAAAAGTGCTTCCTAAGTACCATACAGATTAGTTTAAACAAATATATAAGAATACTTTCTATATATACAGCAAAGATTTTATTTAATTTATTTTTGATCTCTGATTAAACATAGTTTTTTAAAACTATTGCAATCTAGAAATGACTTGAAAATATTACGAAATTAAAATTGATTTAATATTATTAGATTTACGGTTTTTTTTTTAAATATTATTGATTAAAATATGTTTATATGAAACCATTAAATAGCGTTTTAAACATATTATATCTTGATTGATTAGTCTATATGCCAGTGGCGGCTCGTGACATTTTGATATGGGGGTGCTGTGTTTAAAAAAATAAAAACATAACGTACCTATTCAATTTATGTATTTTTTGTATAATTTTTACACAAAATCCATTCTACGATTTTTAGCTGGATAAAGGAATGAATCGGTCTTGATCCATATTATTCCTTAGCAATGAGTCAGTTTGTTTTTGTTCTAGTGTAGCGTACTATTGTCTAAATGTATTTGTAGAGTCGAAAGTAGCGACAAAATTAATTAGCCACCTAAAACAGTAGGATTTTGCGACGAACTTCTTTCATCGTGGCCACGAACGTACTGTGGTGCTGTGGATATCACAGTGCCAGTTTCGCTTGTTACATGCATAGATTGGATTACACGAACTTAAGCGTACATAGACGAAGCTGAACGAAGCCGGCTGAATTGACACTGTGAACACCACAGTTCCAGGCTTCATATTTCAACGTATTCTAAGTAAGATTTAAATAGTTCGTTTACATAACAATTGAATTGATTATGTTTAACAATCTCATTATATAATTATTATGACTCCATCAATATTATTGTCATTTAATAATATGAATGTAGACCGTATTTTTACATAATTTAGTTGGAGGTGCTGCAGTACCGCAGTGCATATGGACGAGCCGCCACTGCTATATGCTAAATTTGCTGAGTTGCATTATAATTATTATTTAAAAGGAAAATTTCTTTTTAAAAAATTTTCAAGTGATGTATGTTGTCAGTTGTGGCCAAGTTGAGATTTCAGACAAATTGAAGCAAAAGTACATACACGTTGAGCTGACAATATTCTTCTTTTTTATGTCGGGGCTTAAAATTTATTAGAAACAAGTAAAGTTGGCTTTTAGCCTTACAAGTTATAGCATGTAGGCTGCGTAGGTTCAATGGTCAGTTGGAAATTCTGCCAACTCAATGCATATAAGCTTTATTCGCGGGTGCGATTCTGTATTCAGGGACTATTCGCATGTGCAATTTTAAAAAAAGCGTTTGCGTGTCAGCAAATTCTGAACTTTTAGTAATAATTCGATGTTTGCGGTTTGTATCAAATTCGTTTGTAAACAATTCAGATCTGATTTTAACGTACCCGGATTTTTTTTAACACGAAAAATTCGAATATCTTAGTCATGCACAGTTTGATAAACCAGTTAAGTTCAGTCATATAGACCAGGGTTGATAATTTTTGAACAGAAATAAAATTATAGTAGGATGAAACCCATTAGACAAGGAAGAGAATATAACAAAAATTAAAGGAAAAATAAATTACGGTCGATCTTTGGTGGGGAAGTGGAAAGGGGGGGGGAGTTAAGGGTGGAAACGGTTTATCTCGATTACCGGAAAAACTACAAGTCTTATGGAAAAAAGTTAAATGGCAAAGTTGTAGATAATAAGTAGATCTACAACTTTTGTGCTAACACTTTTTCACATAACCTCAAAAGTAATGTGAAAAATTCCAATAACCAAGCTTTTAGTTTTTTATTGTTATCTTTTACAAAAAAAAATTTATGAATTTTGGTGAAAACTTACCTTTTAATGTCCCAAACACACTGTAATTGTTTTGATTTAAAATATTAATTTTTTCAACTTATAATGACAGACTTATTAATAAATTGCTCAAAGTTGTATTTGTACAATTTTGAGCAATTTATTAAAATTTACATTTTAATTATTGCATTTTCTGAGAACATTTAACATTGTAATGTATATATTTTTTTCACCATCAGAAAGTAGAGATTTCAACGAACAAAAAGCTCACCGACTTTTTAAAAAAATCAGATGTTTAGACGTGAGAATTTTCGATTGAAAATTAGGGTGCTTTTTCGATATTAAGTCATTCTAAGGAGAAAAAGTTAATATTTTAAATAAAAAAAAATACAGTGTGTTTGGGACATTAAAAGGTAAATTTTCACCAAATTTCGTGTAAAAAAATTTTTTTTATAAAAGATAAAAACTAAAAACCAAAAAATTAGTAATTTGAAATTTTCCCATAAATTTTGAGGTTATGTGAAAAAAGTGTTAGCACAAAAGTTGTAGATCTACTTATTATCTACAACTTTGCCATTTAACTTTTTTCAATAAGACTTGTAGTTTTGTCGGAAATCGAGATAAACCGTTTCCACTCTTAACCCCCCCCCCCTTCCACTTCCCCACCTCAGATCGACCGTAATTTATTTTTTCTTTAATTTTTGTTATATTCTCTTCCTTTTCTAATGGGTTATATCCTACTATAATTTTTTCCCTTTTAACCATTTTCAAAGGCTAAACTTGCTAAACACTGGTCTAATAATTTAATCTCAAAAATTTATTGAACCAATAATATATAAGTAAAATGAATTAAATTAGTTTTTAATAATTTATTTTAAAGAAGTCCTGTAAATTTTTGCAAGAGTTCAAGACTTATTTTACACAAATCCGTATAAGAAACAAATTAACTTGAGTGGAAAGCTCAAGTCAAGTTGACATAGGTATCAACTTTACTGCTTCAATCAGTCCGTTTGAGTTATATTGTCAACTCTACTTTTGATTCAACTTGTCGTCAAGTTGTAACTTGACCGACTAATTCCAACTTGACTGGAATCTTAACTCGTTTACGACATATATACTATGAAATAGAAGAAAAATTAGTTTATACAAATATATTATTTTAGTACGAACCAAATTGCAAGGTTAACATTTTAACAGGGTTACTCTATCACGTTGCAATCAATCAAAAATATGTACACGATTTAATTAATTGTATTTAGAGTTGTGACTAGATGGAAACGCTTAATTATAGAAATTTGGTTTCATTTTGACTTTAGCAATAAGTTTTTTTTTCTTTGCTCAATTTTATCATTTGGTGGGTAAAAATGATAAGAATGGTTAACTATTAAATGAATCTTTCGACTCTCTTATTATATATTTCTCCTATATAAATGTTATGTAGATTTTAAAAAAATGGGTTTGTTTTTAGATAGTGGAAAAAATATTGTAAAATATTTAGTTTTTGCCATAGGTTATCAAATTTAAAAATATATATATATTATATTGTACCTAATTCATTATGTTTTTATAATTCATAGATGATTATTAATCACTGCCGAAAAAATATTGAAACAATTAAAACAAAGGTAGAAAATAGAGAATATTTGCATATAAATTTTTAACGAGCAAAAATTATCGACATTGGCATAATATTTCAATACAAAAAGTCAATTGTTCTGAATTTTATTGATTGTCTGTTCTTAATCGCTGCGGAAAGCATACTTAAATTTTGAACCTATTAATTTGTGAAAAAAAACTTATCGATACAATGGAAATAATGAAAATTTCCAACATTTCTCATTATATTCAGTAACCTTTACACAAGAAACTCAGTTATTGAAAACTTAATATATATAATAATATACTGGCCCATAATATTTTTAAATTGACATAGCAAATTTTTAGTAAGTATTTAAAAATTATATATGATAACATGTAGATGATTCTTGCCAAAATATATTGTCTTAACTGTCTTATATTAATTAATACTAATAGTACCGTCAGTTAGTAAAATTGATTTTGTTTATACCAAAGTATTTACTCATATATATATAATAGTAAGTGGAACATGAAATATTTATTTTATATAGTTAAAATAGTGCCCAAAAATTAAAACTCGATCAAAAGACTTAAATACGAGTATGCAGTAATTTGCATAGTTCAAAAAAAATACTCCTACAATATTTATTTGATTCATAATATCTAGTTAATTTTACTTATTCTAAGCTAATATTTGACATTAATATGACAAAAGCATGATAATTTAAAAACGTTTTGTAAGGTTTTTGTTCAAATCATGTTTTTAGTAGTTTTACTCTACAATTTACATGATTACAAACAGTTTTGGATTGTGGATATTATATAATTATGTACTCTTATTGTGTGATTATTTTCTTATACTGGATATATTTGTAAATATTTTTGAAATATTATATCTGAAAAATTAACAAAAAGAACTGAAGACTGGACATCAAAAATGGGCTAAGTGCCAAAAAAAAAATGAGTTAGATCCGAAAAAGCAAACTAAGAACCATTACCAACGACCAAATGCATTAATCTTCCACATTAATAGTTACTATTAATGATCATGGCATTAAGCCCACTAACTATTTCTTTTGTTTTTGGCACTTAGCTCATTATTGATGTACATTGTACAGTCTTCAATTTTTATGTGGTCTTTGTTAATTTTTTTAGATTTTATTCGAACAAATATATTTTGTTTCTTAAGCTTTGTTTTAATAAATAATGGACAATTCCATGGTACAAGTAAAAGAAGTTTAGTGGAAACGTTGATTCAATTTCTCACTTAGGGGCTATCCATAAATTACGTCGCACGAGTTTCATGAATTTTGACCCCCTCCCCCGTCCTTGTCACAGCTGGTCACAATTTGTGAGACCCACCCCTCCTTAGTGTGACGTCACATAATTTACAATTTTACATCTACAAATAATTATTGAATTAAAACAGCAGTTCCAAAATTTATATTATTACTATTTAAATGATTTTTTAATAAAATTAACATCAATTCTAACATTTCAAGAAATTAACAAAAAAAACGATTAATTATATTAATTAAAGATCAAACTTAATCATCTTGAGTCCATGAACTTTGAACCCACTCCTTTAAACACTTAGATTAAAATAGATTTTGAAATGGGACGTCTCGAAATTTAGGACCCCTCCCACCCCTTGTCGCACTTCGTCGACCCCCTCCCTCCCCCTTAACGTGAGACGTAATTTATGAATGGCCCCTTAGACGTTACTATTATTTATAAAAAGATGCAACGTTTTGTTTTTGCTTTATAATTTTACTGTGCCATGGAGTTATTGAATTGATCAAAAACATTGGGGTGAAGCCGAAAATAAAATGAATTCATAGATGCTACAACATAGCCATGATTATCAAATGGTGTAACACTAATGTAGATAAATGGCATATTTTATTTTTCAATACATACAAGTTTACAAATAATTTCGTCTTTATTATTAATATGTAAAATGTAATTCTATGATGAAATTATTTTGAAAAAAAATTGGTAATATAGAGGCATCCATTAATTACGTGAGGTAGTTTTTGATTATTTGGACCCCCTTTCCCCTTTGGTTTGATTTGATGTTAATTTTATAAAAAAATCATTTAAATTGTAATAAAACACATTTTGAAACTGCTATTTTAATTCAATAATTATTTTTAGATATAAAATATGTGACGTCACACTAAGGAGGGGTGGGTCACACAAATTGTGACAAGGACGGGGGAGGGGGTCAAAATTCATGAAATTCCTGTTTGATTTGGTGAGGTGTGGAAGACCCCCCCCCTCACATGAGATGTACTCAATAAATTTAAAAAAAAATAAAATAAATATTTATAATACATATTCTTTGAATTGAAATGTTGACGAGAGATTTTTAATGACTCCCCTCTCCTTAGATGAGATTTGGTAAGATTTTACTCGACCACTCCTCCCCTATTTTTATCTCACGTAATTTATGGATCCATCTAATCTTTATTTTCAGGTTTATAAAGTATATAATATTCAAAATTTAATTTGGTTTTTAAGTAGGATATGGTTTATATCTTTTCTTGTAAATTTAATTCACTTGAAATAATAAAATGAAAATGTATTTTGAGATAAAGCCCAGTGAGCACACAACGTCCAACTATTTAGCATGTTACGTAGCTGTTACGTAGTTGGACATTTTGTGCTCACTGGGACTTTTACTTGTACCGTGCAATGAATGTTTTCGATTTCACCTGAACAAACCTTATATTACATTTTCAAACAAAGTATGTGAATAAACCTTAATTTTAACGAGTAAATTAAATATTGATAAATTATTAAAAAATATTGATCCCACTTAAAATTAAATTTTTCATTTATACAAACTATTTCAAACTATTTAATTATTCTAACATTTATCCTTTTTTTCATATCACATACTCAATTTCAATGCAAGAAAAAATAGCAAATTAAACACGAAAAATAGTTATATTTAAATATGATTATAACATTTACCTACAACGATACCTGAATGCAAGTAATGCCAAAAATTATTCTATGATACGATATTTTTAAAAATAATTTTTTCTGGTGAAAAATAACATGACATTCAATCACTGTTAAGTATACCTAATAGAACTGTGTAATTAGTATCATTTAAATAGAAAAAATTCATTGTTTTCCCCTTACAATTGATTAGATCTCGCTTGTGTCTAACATATACCTATACATAATATACCTAATATATTTTAATATGAATTTTTTTTATCTAGTTGTTTCTACTGATGTACCAATTTTCTGAAAATAGGACAAAATATTTATATTATATAAAAATATGTCAGCATATGTAGTATTGAAATGTAAAATAAAATCACAAAGAAATAAACACCCAATAAAATATTTTAAAACGTTTTCATTACTTTTACTTATACTTTATCACGCAGGAAAATTCAACAAAAAGATTTTTTCTATTAACTCATTATGATTCAAAGTTGATTTTTAACAATTTCAGATAAAGATTACTTCAAAGAGCATCGTAATTTCAGATAAACGAACTAATGCTATTATAGTAATTTTTTTATGTTTACGATATATTATATGCTTACAAAATAAATGGAAGAACAACAATTTTACTTTTTTATTTTTTTGATTTACTATCAGATACATAACTCGTTTATTAAGTCTCAGATTAAAGGTCGAACTAAGTAAGCATTCCTATCAAAACTTTCTACGCAAATGTTTTATAAGAAAAGTTTGTCTAAACATGCCAAGTGCTTCAGTCTCATCGCATATTGAACCTAGTTCACGCACAGCCCATTTATAGTCCAACCCATGTTTAACGTTTAACCCACTCTAAGGTAAATCGACGTTTTTATTGCAGCACGTACTCTTGTCCCAAACTCAGATATAACGAATATGTTTTGGCTACTACGGTCCAATACAAACCTACTTACGACGAAACCCAATAAGCCCACACCAAACGGGAATAAGCCATGAAATGTGTTTAATTTACGCTGTTAATGCTGTACAGAAATCATTGTTCCGAGAATTAGCCACGTATGGGTTGTGCGTGGGGTAGTTTTGATTAATAACCGGTCTTAGTTGAAGACAACCTACCATCTATAATTGAATCTATGTATGATGATGTGGATTATTCATATATTGAACCAGTGGCGGCTCGTGACATTTTTTCATGGGGGTGCTGTATTAATAAATAAATTAAAAACATAACGGACCTATTCAATTTATTTTTTGTATAGATAAAATCCATTCTACGGTTTTTTGCTTTACAAAATTTTTCTATAACTTTATCATTAAAATTATTTATATTGGAAATCATGGATAAAGCAGTTAATCGGTCTTGCTCCATACTATTTATTAGCAATGACTTTAATCGTTTTAGTGTTGAAAAACACCTCTCTGGTTCTGCTGTTTGAGTAATAATTTGGTGTTGATCGACCTTTATCTTTAATTTCAAGTTTTTCTTCTAGTGTAAGATATGTAATGTGTAATGTGAAAATGTAATTTTTTAAAGGTAATCTACCCTGACCCCCAGGATGATAGTTAACGTAGGTAATCTATTTAAAATAATAAAACCAAAGTTACTATTTTCTGTAATAAAATAAAATTAATTTTTAAAATTAAAAAAGAAGGATAATTTCTTTATTGAATACCGTTAATAGCTTCTGAAATATTTCTTTAAATATGTATATCATTGAAAAATCTAACAGTGAAATACTGATTTATTTAAAAACAATGCTGCCTGTTATATAGAAATCTAATACCAGCACTACAGATAACACAGTGTCAGTTTCAATTTTTACGTGCATATATTAGCTTATGCTTGTACTACACGAACTTAAGCGTAGATAGACGAAGCTAAACGTAGCCGGCTGAATTGACACTGTCTAAAAGACAGTTCTAAACTTTACATTACAATGTATTGTAAGCAAGATTTAAATAGTTCGTTTACATAACAATTGCATTGGTAATATTTAACAATTTTACTATATTATTATTATGACTCCATCAATATTATTGTCATTTAATAATATTAATGCAAACAGTATTTTTACATAATCTGTTTGGGGGTGGCAGTGTTTATAGACAAACCGCCACTGTATTGAACTGATTAATTTAGGATTGAGAATCGCTGTATAAAATTGATTTTCATAAAGTTTGGTTTAAAGAACAATAAACAATATTATAAAAATTATAAGCTGGAAACGGTAATGTTATAGGTTTCGTTTATTTTTCCTACGAATACATAATCTTATATAGAAACTAGTCGATACCCACCCGCTTCGCTAAGCATAATTAAATTTGGTCGATTGATTAATAGAACCCTTCATAATACAATTTTTAAAATAATCTTTTTAGCTCTTTTGACATCACAAGATAATATTTAATCCTCAGGAATCGTTCATTTTGGAACATATTCCAGAGTAACAAAGATATTGAAAGAAGTCTTCGATTTCATCGTTAGTTCAATATAAAATCCGCGAAACTATTTTTAAGAGAAGTGAAAAATACAAATTCAAACAAAGAAACAGTGGAAAATTACTATACCCATTAAAAATATTTACGTATTTGATAAAGGATTTTATGAAATATTATAAAATTTTACAAAAATAATTGAATAAAATGTTTCTATTGTAATTTTATAAAATTTATCAAATGTTCAAATAATCGATGCATTCGATCACGTTTCAATGTCATTTTTAATCCGATTAAAGGATTAGGTAACGTATCAACTTTGACAATTTGGATTTAGCGTTTTATCGATATTTTTCTTATAGGGATGTACGATTTTTTGGGATACAAAAATTCATTCAACGTGTTATCTTAAAATATGGGGTATATTCCACCCAATATTTTGATAACTAATTTTTATCAAGTATTATTTTGAACCATTTTCAAAGAAAATGACTCTAATCACTCATAAATGCATTACTATGACGTCACTGTTTGTTTCCTTGGTTACGAATAGATTGTAAACTCAGTCGATTTGGTTTAAGCATTAAGGTTTAAGCAAACTTTAGAGCTGGCTATGACTTGGTCGCCAAGGAAAAACTTATAAATCGCTCACTCGTTAAAATAGTTATCATATTCTATAGTATTAAACTACTATACTACTTAATACGGAATCCAAAAACTAAGTAGTTTGGAACCATCTACTATACTATAAATTCGCATCCAATGGTCATAGTCCCATATTAATACGATCAGTGGTTTTTACGTTATTAAGCTCCCATAGAAATTATATTCATTGTATAGTTTCGGTCAATACTAGTTATATAGTGTTTTGATACAACAGATGCACGTTTGGCTCCCTATCCAAATGGTCACGTGGCAAACAAATTTCAAACCACAAACTGCCACAAACCGAGCCTGGTTTAGGGCTATTTACATTTTCAAATATTTTACCTTTGGATATTTTTTTAATTTTTTTTTTTTTTTTTTTTTGTATATTTCCGCAGATATTTTATCTTTAATTTTTATACGTTATACAAGGTACCTACAGATGTATATCGAGTTGTAGCAAATCATTTATTTTAATATTTTAAAAGTACACCTTTTAAACGCTAATTGTGCATTGAATAGGCGGCAAACTGTTTGTAAGTATAAAAATAAACATTCATAAATTTAACCATTCAAAATTAATTTTAAGGCTTGAAATATTAAATCTATTAAATACAGGTAAATAAAATTAAACCTACATATATCACCTCATTTTTATTTAAATACTCTCGTTACGGGGTATTTAACATGAATCTTTTTTACGTAAACTATAATTAATCAAAAGTATATTATTATTCAAGTATATGATGTGATTAATCGAATATAGTCAAATTTTGGGTTAATGAGAATTAATAATTTAAAGTTCGACCAGTTTTAAACGCTCTGCCTCATTCCCGTAACCATAGCAACAAATTGAATACAAATAAACAATGCCGAAATTAGAACTGGTTAAATAGTGGCGTTAAACCCTGGAACCCCTGGAAATTGAAAGTTATACACAAAAGTGCATTTTTTATCTTGAATGTTGTGCTTCATTTAAATGATTCCGTTTAAAACAATTTAAAACATTTTACCCAAAACAATTATAATATCAAAAAGTGTGAGGTGTAATTTGAAATGTCTAAAAGTAACGATGGCTTTTTTTCCACCATGCAAATTAGTAAAGAAGAAAAAAAGAAACTAAAACCGAAGTGGTTACAAGATTTAACAGAGTAAAATAATTGTAATCATCATTAAAAAAAATTCGATAATAAAATGCTACCGAATTCCAGCATTCATAAGTCGTGCGATAGGCCGGTAAAGCAAATAGAATTACAACTTCCAAAATTAGATTCGGATGGAAGTGGAAAAGTGAATTATAATAATCCGTTAAATGATAACAATATGCTTAAATCTCTAACAGATTCTTGTGAAAGTCATTTAAATACCTCTTTACCAACTCAACTTTTGTCAAGTACGGAAACCGAAAAATTGAAAATTCCTGATTGTAACCAGTAAGTAACATGTGAATTTATTTTTTTTTTTGATGTGATAACGCCTTATACATTTATGAACACTGGGAAACATGCACAAAAAAGTGTCACGTTCCGTTTAAGCCTATGCGTGCAAGTAGAGGGTTATTTTTCCCGGGCTATTTTGGTTCCCGGGAAACGGGAAATTTAAAAATGAATTTCCCGGGATTCCCGGGAAATTAAAAAAATATTAAATTTAAGGTGGAAACCTTAAAAGTTTTAGGGAAAAATTAAATAAATATTGTTTTTACAAAAAAATAAAATAACTGTAACTCAAAAATAAAATAAATACAGTAAGATATAATATATGTATACCAGAGGCGTGCGGTCCATACATGCTGTAGATGCGGCGCATGCCTTTGGATTGTAAGACGATTTTAAAAATTGAATAGTTTTTCTGATTTATTCATTTAATTTACGTAATTGCATTTGTAAAATCATTCTAAAAATGATATATTTTTATCATTTATATTTTTTTTAATTTACGTAATAATGAAAGATATCACTCATAAAATTGGCATAGTTTACCAAATCAAATAAACGGCAAAAGCCAAATGAATGCGTTGGCGACAGAACCATGCGATTCTTTGCTTCGAATTGGTCGCGAATGCGCACTAGTACGCTAGAATACTATCTCTCTCGGCATTTTACATAGCCAATTAACGGTCTGCAGATGCGTTTGCCGTTTTGAATCTAAACAGTGAATTTAATTGTTACTGATACTTTTCGTGAGTTATTTTGAATTATTGACCCAAAGGCCATACAAATGTTCTGTTCTTTAGGATAAGAACTGTTTTCGTGGTTTTTAAATACATTGTATGCTGCGGTTGTTGATGCTTTTTGTAAGGAGCGTCAAATAAGGCTAATTTAAAAAAAAATATAACACCACGTTTACAAATAAAAAAAATAATTTTAAAACTGGTTCTTATAACCCCCCCCCCTCCGCACTTCTAACCGCATGCCCTGTTTCAAAAGTCACCGCACGCCACTGATGTATACCTAATCAATCAAATATAACATAAACATACCTAATTATTTTCATTTACATGTTTAGAAAATAACATTTAAGAAACGAGAGGCAATTAAGGAAAAAGTCGCTTAAAGATGAGATTCTCTTGAAACAAAAATTGGATGACACAGAAGGTTTATTCCAATCATCCAACCATGGCGATCACAAACACCACCAACAGACAAAGAGCAAGACAACATTGCTCAAGAGACAAGAGTGAGTGAAGAACTGTTTCAGGTTAAACCCGCTTGACCGCATTAGGCCGAAAATTGACCCATGTCCATATATTTTCGTGAAAAGTGCTTATATCGACAGTGTTTTGTCAATGTTTAAGCACTGGTTAACCGGTTTGTGACTCAAGCGAACTTGTCATTTTATGTTCTTCACTCACTCTTGTCTCTTGGTCAATGTTGTCTTGCTCTTTGTCTATTGGTCAATGTTTGAACATCACCAGAAGGACAATTGGAACAAACCTAGAGAATACATTTTATATACCGAAGCAGGACGTTTTGGCGCCACTGAACCACTGATGTTTTAAATGGGAAACCGAAAGTTGATACAAAAAACCACCCCCGCAAAATCTTAGGACCATGATAGAGTAGAGCGAAACCCCCCGTGAGAAAACGTCCTGCGTCAAAACGTGCCACGCCAAAACGGCGGCGACAAAATGTCACGTACCGATAATATACCTTACATAAAATGAGGGATTTATAGTCATTAAAGCATCCAATTTCTTTTTCAGGTTTGTAGTTATATTTCAACATTTAGGTATATAATGGCACTTTCCACGTAACATAAATAATCAATTTTTGTTAAGCAATTTTTTGATTTAAAAAGTGATGAATGCTGATTTGATAAGTACGTTAATATGTTGATTATGAAATGTTAAATTTTTTACGACTATTATTCCGCCCGGGAATTCCCGGGAATAACCCTCTACGTGCAAGCGAGAACGCGATACAAGCGATAGAGAGGCACGATAGAGTTTTGCTAATTAGCTATGTCTCGTATTCAATAATAATTGTTGAATCTTATTGTTAGATAACGTGTTTTGTGTTTTTTTTTTCTACAATTTACTTAATAAGATTTTGATTGATTGATTTCCTTCGTAATTTTCAGTCTGATTTCATTTTGAAAAAATTGTTAATTTTCAATTAACTCCTTCTTTATATTAAACAAAATAATTATAATTCAAATTTCAGTGATAATAATTCAATTCAATAAAGTATTCAATTTTTCATCAATGTTTCTTTATGACGTTATCACGTAAAACTATCGTCCGTAAAACGACTTTACAGACAACCATTTTTTTTTTTTTTAATTTTCAATGACTACGTTTATTTTCAGTTCGCCAAAATCATATTCTGCTAGATATGGCCGTCGAGCTTCGACGCAACTGGATTCAGATAGATCTCAAAATTCGTTTAATACAATCGTCGATGAAACCATTAAAATTCTGATTCCTTCTCAGAAACAAAAACATGGCTCATTGACCGATTTAAGTACTTCCAAGTCCTGGAATCCCTTGCATTATGTTCGACCTCAACAGGATTCCACTGATTTGCAGGGGTCTATTTCTGATATGGGTGGTGAGAAGCCTTAATTGCAATTATTGTTTTAATGCACTAATTATTAAATAGAATGAATTTTTGTATTTTTTATACTTTGTCTTGCAGTATTTATACTTTCTTAATATATTGTATGGTATTTTTAAAATTGTTTTACTTAATATTTTGAAAAATATATTTGAAAATATCATACAATATAATTCAGCTTTTCTGAGTTTATTTTAAAATATTTTATGTTGTAAAATAAAATATGCAAATTTGGATAAACCATAATTTATGATTTAATTGCACAAAAGAGCAAATTTTGATTTTGATATTCTTATGCACTGGATTTTCCAAGTTCTACAAGGTCAGTTATTTTCTTTAAATGATATTTTATTTTGCAAAGTTTGCTTATTGGCGATATTTTTAAGAAGTATTTTTTATAGGAATGGCAATTAGTAAAACAATTACTCCAAAAGCGGAAATTTCGGATAATATTTTTAATGATATTAATCACCAACGGTTGCCTATGTATCAACATTATAATTATAATTTTATAATTCCTGAGCTACCCAGGGGGAGAATTTTAGAAATTAATATAAAGTCTACGTGGGGTGATCGCTATTATGTTGGATTGAATGGAATTGAATTATTTTCAGTCGAAGGAAAACCAATAGTTATAAGTAAAGTAAGTATAAGATTTGATAATCCAAGGTATCCGATTTTGATATCTCTTTATTTTTGGGTCAAAATACAATTTATAAAGCGTTCCTATTAATTTACAGCATTTTTAGTCTATTTAAGCATATTCCAAGCTAAATTTGTCCTTTTACAAACCAAATGCTAATACTTTTAATTCATTTGTAAGTTCTAGCCCACTTCAATGTTAGGTACTAGTTTATATTCCATTTGTAACCCTTGAAATATATTTTTTTTAATTAAATCACAGAACAGTGGAGACCATAACGTAACAAAAAAATTATAAAATTTAATTTTGATATGATATAAGGTTTGTTTATGGTCACCTATTGGCGCAGTGGCTAAGCAGTAGTTTTCTCCACTTCTTGCGTCAAGTGGTACGGGTTCGATTCCCGTTGAATCCTATAATAGATCATAGACCTAAGATTAAAATTGACTAACAGAAATTTTCTGTGTTTCGACAGTCGTGATATAACCTAAGCTGTTAAAGCGACTTATAAAAAATGTTTGTTTGCAAACCTAATACTGAACCGATAACGAATCAATTCAAGTGAATTTAGGATAATCGCTAAACGCATACACGCTTATGAACTGAATAAGGGTTATTTTCCCGTGAACGAGTTTGAAAATGTTCGGAAGTAAGACGAGGATTAACGAGGACCCACGAAAATTGTTAATTGCATTTAACGTTAAGAACGAAGGAAACAAAATCTAGCCACATTTTATCAAACTGCACATGAGTAAGAGAATCGAATTTTTCGTCCTAAAAAAACCCCCGAGAATCGCTATATCCAAAGTCCCGTTTCTCTTTCCTTTTCTTTCAACTTTAAATTCAATTAACAATTTTCGTAGGTTCAGGTTAATCCTCGTCTTACTTCCGAACATTTTCAAGCTCGTTCACGAGAAAATAACCCCTAATCAGTTCATAAGCGTGTATGCGTTTGGCGATTATCCTAAATCCATTTGGATTGATTCGTTATCGGTTCAGTATCAGATTCGCGAACAAACCTTTTTTTTTTAAGTCGCTTTAACAGCTTAGCTTCTGTTGGTCAATTTTAATCTTAGGTCTATGATCTATGATAGGATTCAACGGGAATCGAACCCGTACCACTTGACGCATGAAGTGGAGAAAACCACTGCTTAGCCACTGCGCCAATAGGTGGCCATAAACAAACCATATATCATATCAAAATTAAATTTTATAATTTTATAATTTTTGGATTGATTCGTTATCGGTTCAGTATCAGATTCGCGAACAAACCTATTATGTTAATGTTTGATATGATAATAAGCCTGTTATTAAAAATGACCCTTCCCAAAAAGTGTTTTCGAAAACCGTCAATAGTTGTAATACAATCAAAAGGCAAAAGTAGTTTTATAGCAAAGATTATTTTGTATCAACCAATTTTTTTTATTTATAGATTACTGCAAATCCTCCCGATATAAATATTTTACCTGAATATAGTGGAGATCCTCGAGTTGTGACGAATTTAATTGATGGTGTCAACAGAACTCGCGACGACATGCACATTTGGTTGGCTCCATTTATGCCTGGATCAAGACACATTATTAAAATTATTTTTTCAAAAATTGAATCATTAGCAATGCTTAGAATATGGGTAATTTTTAAACTAAATAACTTATATTAAAATTATGAAAATAAAATAACTTTTTATATAGAACTACAATAAGTCAAGAATTCATTCTTATCGAGGTGCCAAAGACATTGAAATCACTTTAAACAACGTATACATATTTCAAGGAGAAGTAGCCCGAGCCCGAGGAGGAATCATTGGAAACATGGACGAATTTGGAGATGTAATAAATCATTAAGATTCACAGCTTATTTTTTTTTCATAACTACAAATATTTTTTATCCCAGACCATTCTCTTCACAACAAACGAAGAAATTTTGGAGGAAATATCAAAACATGACAATGCTTTTCATTTAATATCAGGCAGAAGCCATAGTGGCGTCGAATATGAATTACCTGAACGACCGTTAACCACAACAATAGACGTAAATAATTTGAATTCAACCAAACATTACATGCAATTTTCATATAGTTTTGCAACTGGTAACTTTTAGAACAACAGACCGTATACATGTGCCATGAATTACTTCTCAAATCCAAAAACGCTAATGAATTCGCAGATTTTCGCATCGACTGAAATAACAGTGGTTTTACTGTCCAATTGGGGACATGAAAATAAAATTGGTTTAACTGGCATAGAAGTTATTAATACTGACAATGAAATCGTTCCAATAAAATGTATGAAAACACAAAGTAGATTGGAAGATGAATATTTAAATAGGTTGTATAATGGTGAATTTATTACGAATGATTGTAACCAAATGTGGGAAACTGATTATACAAGCGATAATCAAATAGTACTTAAATTATATCTATCAAATATTGTATCAATTTACGGTATCATTAACTAGCTCCCATGAATAAGGAAGCCGTTAAATACTATGATATTTTAGGATTGCGATTTTGGAATTATAATGCATCACTTGAACTATCAAATATGGGAGTTAAATATCTATCAATTATTATAAACAATACAACCATATGTAATTCATTTGATGGATCTTCGAAATTTTTACTAAGAAAAGCTCCAGGAAATTTACATTACAATTACAGTCAAGAATTATGTTTTTACAATAAAGATGAACAAATACCCTCATTCCCTAATAACAGTGGTACATCCAACAATTTATTAAATAATATATCAAATTTGGATTTCTATGAATATCCATCGATGCCACAAGGATTTGTGTTTCAAATAATTTTATTTTCAACTCATGGAGACCAATATTATGTTGGTTTAAATGGCATTGAATTATATGATGAATTTTCTAAAAAAATCAATGTAGATATTAACAGTGAGTTTTCCATTAAATAACCTTGTTGTTATACAAAATTAAATTAATTTAAATTATTTTTTTTTTAGATATAGCGGCATATCCTGAATGTATTAATATTTTAGAAGGAATCGAAGGAGATATTCGCACCCCGGATAAGTTAATTGATGGTGTTAATACAGCTTCAGATGGCACTCATTCGTGGCTAGCCCCCGTTCTTCCTGGAGAACTAAATAGAATTTATATCATTTTTGATAAGCCCATGACAATTTCTCAGTTTAAAATTTGGAACTATTCCAAATCATTTCAGCGTGGTGTTAAAGATTTTGGAGTAAAAAAAAAATTTTTTTTTTGAATTTAAAAAAGTTATTAAAAATGTTTATTTGTTCCAGATTTTAGTAGACGATTTATTAATTTATAATGGTGAATTACAACCGACAAAAAATGATACTGACCCATATTCTGTTATATTTTTAAATAACGAAAATCAAGAAACTAATAGCAGGTATAAAGCCATTATATTTTAAAATAAGATTGGACGTTTTTGTATTTTTTTTTACAATTAATTAGCAATCAGTTCTTATTTTAAGATTATAAGCTTATATATTACTAGCTGATACCCGCTCGCTTCGCTGAGTGTATCTAAATTTAATTGATTGATTAAAAAATCCCCTACGTTCATAGCGAAATATAAAAATTAATCTATTTTGACAGAAAAAAATTATAGATACTTTTAGATTTTAGATCCAAAGAAAGTTTATCAAAATTCGTAAAACTACTTTTTTTAGACAGAGATGTTAGCTGTCTCATATCAGCTTCCATAACAATTTTATTAAAAAAGTACCTGTATTCCTTTAGGATTTGAAAATCTTTGATACCAAATCCATTTATTGCGCGAGGCGTTTTTTGCGAATTTTGAAATCCCATCTCCTCCCCTCTGGTAAGATGTCATGAGATTTGGCGTTCCTCCAACCCGCAATCTATTGCGATATTTTTCAAAACAAAAAAATACGTGATATTTGCAAGACCTTCCCTTTCCCCAAAGTAAGATTAGATGAAATTCGGCTCGACCCCATCGGCCCCTAAACGCCCCACGTAATTAATGGCTGTTCCCTTAAAAGAATAGATTAGTAGCTATCCTACAGGATCGTTAGCAAAACTTCATTAAAATTCGTTCCGTTAAGTAATTGTTAAATTTTGAAATTTTTAGTTTATTATTTTAATACGTTTATTTCTAATTAATATTTTCGACAATGAACAATGAAAAAATTCAAATATTTCAAACAATTTCATTATTAATTTTATGGGGTGTTAAATTAAAATTCATATTTATTTTCCAGTAAAAATTGTCAATTTTTCAACTTTGTAGAGATTTCTTTCGTTATTGTGTAAAATTAGAAGAAAATGCGTTAAAATTCTATTTCACGAACTTTACCAAAACTTTCTAAATTGTACGGTTCCTGTAGGATATAATTGTTTTACCATCCCATGGAAGCCATGCATTATTCTAGCCTTAAAAGTAAGCTATATCATTCTCCCCCAAACTACCACATTACAAAAATCATATCAATCTTTAACTCTGTGATAAACAAAAACCATATCTATCCCACGGGAATAGTACATCTCTCCTGAGTAAAAAGTAGATCAAATCTTCTTCAAGAAAATGAGTGAAAATTTCGTGGATTTTAATGAAACTGCTTTTAAATACACGGTGTTCTTATAGAATACATACTTGTTTTGCTATCCCATGGGAACCGTTTATTATTCCGGTATGAGAAGTAATCTATATCATTTTCTGGCCCCTAAACTACCACATTACAAAATAGAAAGTTAATCTTTTGCTCTGTAAAAAAATATCTATCCCACGGGAACCGTAAATTTTTTCTGGATATAAAGTATACTATATGTTAAACCGCATTATAATCTATATCTATGCCAAATTTTATCCAGATCCATTCAGTACTTTTTGAGTGAAAGAGCAACAAAAATCCATACTCACAAACTTTCACGTTTATAATATAAGTAAGAAGTAAGATTGGGGAGTTCCGTAAACTCTAAATGGAATGAAGTTCCATTGGAATATCTTCCTGTTAGTATGCTCTCACCCCATTTTGAAAATTACATAAGTATATTGCACAGTAGCCTAAATTGTTTCAGTAGAATTTATAAAAATACTTTTTTAGAGTATAAAAATTTGGAAACTGTTCAGAGTAGCTCTTAAAAAAAATAAAGAAATATTTGTTATATGAATCATTATATTATAATTTGTTCTAAACCATAAAAATATTATAAAATATTTTTTCATGCTTTTTTTTCTGTTACAGTATTAATAGCCCCAACAACAGTATTACAATAGTAGAAGATAACAAAGCAATAAATAACGACGTGGATCAATCTCAAAGACCTTTTACATCTATAAATATCGGATAAATATCCACTCATTACTTCTATAGTATGTAATTGAGAACATAAAACTGTGATATGCTATTTGTATTTAATATAAAGTAAAGAATTAAACTTAGCACAATACTGCATACTATTATGTATCCAATGTGCATTTTATTTCCTTCTTATGTTAGATTAAAAAACTGGACATCACAGTTAATATGAAAACTACCACTTCAAGACTGTCTATTAAATGTCTCTTAATAAATTAATATACCTAAGTTAAACAATTGTAAAACCATGTAAAACGTAAATTATTTTGTATGTTATAAATATAAATTTTTAAGAAGAATAAACTGTACCCTGTCTGTTCAAAAAGCGTAAAATACCAACTATTTAAAAGGTATCAAAATACTCAAAAATTATCCTATCAAAAATTTATTTTTTAGTTTTATAAAAATTATCAAATGTTCAAATAATTGATTTATTCGACCGAGTTTCAATGGCATATTTAAATTCGATTAAGGGATTAACTTATGTAGCAACCTTGACATTTGAAATTTTGCATTTGATCGATATTTTTTCTTAACTGCAGCATTGTAGGTATATTAATTACAAAACGCTGAATAAAAATCATTGCTTTGGATAAATAAAAAAATTTCTATGATTATCTTTAAGGGTTTCGATCAAATTTCCCAAAATCATATTTATTTTCAAATTTATTCTCCCTTAATTTAAACTAGTAAATATTTTACAATTTGAGGCTAAGATGAGCTTATCGTAGCTTAAACGATAACTGAGATATAAGTAAGCCTTTCATATTTCAGTTTTTTTTTCAAAGTTGCACAATTAAATAAGTAAATATCTTTGAGATTTTTGATTAATATCCCTCTACAATGGTTAGACCAATTTTTATAAAAATAAATTTTAAAAGTAAACTAATTATTATAAAAAAAAACTACAATATGATGTTCCTATACGATAAATACTTTAAAATTTAGATTTATTTCATAAACAGACTGAAACAGGCTGTAAAAGACTGAGACAAAGAAATTTTTAAGTTTGCTTTGTAGTCTATTAACGATTTGGAAATATTCAAAAGATTCGGCAATCGAAGTTTTTATAATGTTCGGGAGGATCATGGTTTGCCTATATAAGCAAGCTAATTGACGACTCAAAGGAATTCTTTAGGAATTCAAGTAGGTAATACTGATGCAAGCGATTTGAGAAGTGATTTTTGTATTAAATGTTTTTTTTTGTTTTTGTGTATTAAGTCGCTTTAACATCTAAGGTCATAACACGACTGTCTAAACACAGAGAATGTCTGTTGGTCAATTATATCTTAGGCCTATGATCTTAAGGGGGTATTCTAGTCTAGGATTTTGAAAAAATCGAAAAAAAATTTTTTTTCATAATCCGATAGTTTGTATATTCAAAAATATCTCCCTAAAAGGATTTTTCAAAATTCAAAATTATTTCCGAAGTTATAGCCGTTTTAGTGTCGCGGCAACTAGACCGGTTGAGGCTTAACGTAAAACGTTAAACGCGTTTTTCTCGAAACTACTTTTTTCGATGCGCTCGCCATAATATCTCAAGTTCTAATCAGCCGATTTACTTGAAATTTGTCATGAATATTCTTTAAATATCTCTCTATCGCATGAACCAACAAAAAATTAAAATTTAAAATTTGTAATATTTCTAAAAATTCGACAAAGTTAAAAAATGAGTGAAAAAATCGACCTTTATTTTTGAGTAGCCGCCATTTTATGAAAAAAAAATTTTTTTTTTCAGCTTTGGAGGTTCATGCGATAGCGACATTTGTACTTATTAAGAATCCATCATTGTTTAATTTTTCAAATGACCACAAGGGTAGAAATCATGGCGACGAAGACACGGTCTTTTTTTTCCCCCTCTACTTCAAAGACGCATAACTCAATGAAAACTTTTTTTTTTGTTTTGAAATTAATTTTGTGTACTCTCTGAATATGAATAAATAAATGATAAAAAAAATGCATCGTAAAAATATCAAATCCTTTTTTTTTTATCAATTGCCAAAAAACGCTCGAATTTCGGGCCTCTAGACTAGAATACCCCCTTAAATCTAGAGGTTCGTTCGCGGATCCGATACTGAACCAATAACGTATCACTCCAAGTGGATTTAGGATAATCGCCAAGCCCATACACGCTTATAAACTGATTAAGGGTTATTTTTCCGTGAACGAGTTTGAAAATGTTTGGAAGTAAGACGAGGATTAACGAGAACCCACGAAAATTGTTAATGTAAAGCTTCAGATTTACTTTTAACAATTTCAGAGCTCCCAAGTTAGAAAATTATAAGTTGAGTTTTACAAGTCTGCAAAAAGCTGTTCATTGTTATCTGGGCGGTGGATGATCGGAAGGATTTTTATTACAGATTTGCACTTAACACTTTTTCACACAAAGAAAACCAAACCTTTTTTTCTTGAATGCATTAACCGGGTTAACAAAAACCAAACGCCAAAGGCGCCAAACTTACGCTTAGTAAGTAACGGACATTCTACTACGCATACTCGGGCATGGTAAATTTTTAATATTTTAAATCAAATGGCTCAGTATTTATTTAACGATTTTTAAACTTATTTTCAACATTTAATTTCAGATTAAATAAAATATCACTAAGAAGAGTAATTAAGCGAGAAACATTTAACCAGTTATTACCGTAATCCTGTTGAATAGGTGAATACCGTGAATAGTTGCTTCAGATTTTCCCGCACAATCGAATTCTGTTGTACCAAATTTAACAGTTGTACTTTATTAGTTATATTTTATATAAATTAACTTTTTGAGAATTGTTAATACGAATTACTAATTGTAACTAGAAATTTTGACTTTCCCGAACTTAACGATTTTAGCCATTTTAACTACTGCGACTAGAGCGCAAATGTTCTCGAAACTCGAAAGCAGCGTTTATTTGCTAGTTTAGTCATCTCAGTCTATCACATTATATTTACAAATATAAAATGAAACACAAAATTAAATATAAATGAAACCCAAAACCTGTAATGTATTATATTAGAAACTGCCTTAAGCCTTTGTATATTTGATAGCATTAAAACTGTTTGTGCTGGTTTGTGCAGTCAGTAATCACAAAACGTCAGTTTAGAAGTGAAAGTCAAGTGACAGTTTAGCATTCCAAAAGTCAAAAATATACAAAGATGCTTCAAACAAAAATAAAGCATAATAATTCTTCTGCATCCAGAGCATCGTTGATAATAAGCTAAAAGTGGATTGAATTTTAATTTTTTTTTATAACTATCAATGTATGGTTAATGCCAATTAACATATTTTATATAATGGATACTGTATCGAAAGAATTGGCAATTCCAAAAAAATATATAAAATTAACAAATCGTCCCGATCGATTAAGAGCAATTGTACATAAACTATGGCTAAAGTAAATTTCATATTTTATCTAATTTGCATGTCTGTATATATGTTACAAAATTTTATTTTATTTTAGATCATTGTTACAACATGGAATTTTAGTAGATTTCATTGAATGTGAACATTTCGAAACATGGCCTCAAAATAACGAAGGACTGGGAAAGTCGTGGTGTCAGATATATATAAACGTAAGTTGAAACTATAGCACAATGGAACTATTTTATAGCAAAAATGGGGAGAGTAGGGTTAGCGTGGCGCCAAGAATTGACGACGGTTCCTGATAAAACAAGTCAAAAGAAAAAGAAAATGAAGAGTGATAATTTGCTAGTTTTCGCTTTGTTTTCGATAAAAACCGGATTGCAAGACGCATTTTTTTATGGGAAATGATTTTGATAAATCTGTTAATTAAGACGTAACTATGGGAACTGTCATTTATTTTAAGTTGATTCATATAAATACATCCAACAATTTTCCACAAAGCGGGTTCTCTGACAGAGGACCCCAACAAAAAAAAAATTGTAGTCACTGTTCGTTTACCCGATTTTCATTATTTAACTGAATGTGCAATTCCTGACACCACGAAGTTTTACACAAAATTACATATTTTAACATAAAAATTATGCTGGAAATACGATTTGTAGTTATTCCTATGAAATCGATGAGTTTTCAGTATTCGTTGAATATCTTTATACAGATCCTGCATTATTAGAGCATTTTAAATTTATAGAATATTTTTAAAATCTAGTCATCTTTAAAATACGTGGTATAAGTATAAGGATTGTTTATTTTGCCAATTATATTTTCTATATTACTTGAGTTCAAGCTCGAGTCGCAATAGTTAAAATTTCATTATTTTTATGGTGTTTTTTGTGTTTTATTCCTGAAATTTTGTATTATTTGTGATATTTATAAAATTTATAAAATATGTGTCCTTTGAATTGCAAAATAAATGGAATTTATTATCACCCAATGGAAATGTAATATTGAAAACGTGTTCGCAAATAAAAAATATTGAGTTGTTCAAATTGGACCATGTAAGTTCCCATAGTTAATTATACCTTGAAATTTATCGATTTCTCTTGAAATTTCGATTTTGGGATAATTGACACGCTATTTAGCTTCTATTGGTCTTACGGGGAGAGTATGGTTTTTAGGCGCCAAGAATTGATGACGGTTTTTGATAAAACAAGCCAAAAGAAAACGAAAATGAAGAGTGGTAATTTGCGAGTTTTGGGTTTGTTTTCGATAAAAACTGGATTTAAAGACGAAATTTTACAATGCTATTTCTTATGGGAAATGATTTTGATAAATCTACCAATTGAGACGTAACTATGGGAACTAACATTTAATGATGTATTTCAAGTTAATTCATATCATCCGACAAATGAAAAAAATCATAATTTAACATAATGTGCCCTTACTGACCACCCTTGAGTTTTACAGAAAACCAAAGAATATTTTTAAATATATCTATTCATCTCTCAAATACGTCCGTATCGAAGGATTTGTTTATTTCTATCAAGTGTTTCCTATTGCGTGAGTTCAAACTCGTTATTGATGTAGTTAGAATTTCATTAATTTTATGGTGTTTTCTATAAGTGATAATTTACAGTATTAAGATAAAGCGGAATGTGTAATTTAAATGATAATCGTTAGCTTTAGTAATTAGAATAATAAAGTTGTTCAAATCGGATCATGTAAGTTCCCATAGTAGTCTAAGATCCGAACCTACATCGACCTTCACCGAGATGATAATAGAATGAAACCTATTTTATCATGAATTTAGTCTATTAAGAAATATATTAAACATGAATTGGCTAAAAAAATCCGGGTAAGACTATTTTTAATTATTTAAAAAAAATATATTTTTAATAAAATATTGCAATATTAAGATAATAGGAAAAATACTAAATCATCATAAGCGCTGTTTTATTGCGAACACGTTGATTTGGGTTTTGTCTGCAAAAAGTTCGGTCCTATTAGGGGTTTGCGAATTTTAAAGATTTAAATTTTAATGCGCGAGGAATTGTGTGACAGAAAGATCCGAGGTAAGTATACTTTGTAATAATAAAGGACACAACATCGCAGTCGCCTGTGATATGTAAAATTTTTTCTATATGTTGCAAAATTTTATTAAAAATTATTTTTTTAAAAAATAATTAAAAATAGTCTGCCCCGGATTTTTTTAGCCAACCCATGTTTAATATATTTCCAAACATACTGAATTCATGATAAAATAGGTTTCATTCTATTATCATCTCGGTGAAGATCGAGGTAGGTTCGGATCTTCTACTATAGTTACTTATTCCTTGTGGCGACATCTGTATGAGATAGATGACGCCGAAACAAGCTCAAATCGCGCGAGCTTAGTATAGGGACTGCTTCTGCTAGGCAGAATGCTGAACCTGGAATAAGCAAGGGTCCTTGAACAGCAGAGATAAATGAGCAGAACAAGAGTACAATAAGCCTTAGGCTGGAGTGCGGCGGGAACGAGCCCAAACCTGGCTTTTTGCTAACGGGGGGAAAAAAAAACTTATTCCTTGCATTTTGCAAACGGCTTGCTTAGACCTCATGCTGACGTCAAAACATATTGCTTTCGTAAAAAATTAAATTTCACTGACTTTGGACTTAATTATTATATTTCACAAATACCACTCACTAAAATTCACAACACAAATTATAAATTAAAGTAAAATAAATGTAAAAATCACAAAAAGAAAAATCCTAATTGCATTTGAATTTACACAATTTGGAGTTTTCGTTTTGGGATTTTTACATTTATTTTACTTTAATTAATAATTACGTTGAAGTAAAACACGTCCACGTAAGACAAAGAGCAAGGCACACTTGACCAAGAGACAAGAGTGAGTGAAGAAACGCCCCAGCCCTCAGCCGTTTGGCCGCACCAGGCCGAGAGCCGAGCTATGAACGTACATTTTTATGACAATAAATCGCCCAGGCACTGATTTGGAGGTGTTTAAACACCGCAAAACCAGTTTTAAATTAGATTTTTACTCACTCTTGTCTCTTAGTTAATGTGTCTTACTCTTTGTCATTCGATGGACGTGTTTTAACATCATCAAATGGACAAGTGGAACAAACCTAATATCGCCTTTGCTTAAATTTTCGATTGTCGATTTTTGGATATTCGACACGACATTTAGCTTCCTTTAGTCTTACTTTATGCTAGTAAGGAAATTTCAAATACTCAAATCGCCTAACTAACCATACTCGAGCCGGCCTTACTTTGGTTACACAAAAGCATAAGGCTCCCTAAGCATAAAGTTGGGCGATTTCAAATACTCAAAGCGCCACGCTAATCTTACTCGTGCTGAAAACTATTATAGCAAAAACATTTAATGTCCTTTTATAAGATTTAATTTTTTAAAAACAGGTTTATAAAAAACGAAATGTTAAAGTGATTCCTCTGCCTCGGGCTTATACAACCACTAATAGTATAACCGATCCTGAGTTAACATTTTCACAACTACTACATTATGTGATGCAGACGAATCATAAAAATTTATGGAAAGAAGCCTACAAGAAACATATTTCAACGTCTGCTGAAAATAAAGATCTGCATATTAACTTAACGGATTACAATATAATCTTAAGAGAAATCATCATACGCACTTATGGATGCTCAATAATAAATTTACAAGATCCAAATATGACAACAACGTATTCAAAACATTACGAATGCCACAGTAATTTGTTACAAACTTTGTGCTGCATCGAAAATGAAAATTTCTTCTTCACATTCCATTCTCCATTTGTCGGTTATACGTTGCAAGATTGTTTAACGTTTAGTCCGGCGATATTAGAAACGAACTACACGAAATCCTTATTTATTATTTTCCAATTGTTGCAAGTTTTAAAGTCTATGCATGATAGAGGATTGACCGTGGGTGATATTACACTATCTGATATATATTTAGATGATAATTTATGGGTGCAAATAATGCCTCAGTTAGAATCAAATTTAATCATAAGAAATGAAATTGATGACATGACACATTCCTCTAGTAGATTAAGCCGAATTAATAAACTTCGATCCATTCCGGAATGTGGAAAAAATATCCACAGCTATGAAAATGCGAGATGCATTCACTGTAGTGTTAGATGCTATGATAAGCTTCAAATAAATGATGGTACAAGTTTAGAACAACTATGCGAACTTTGGATTCATGGACAAATAAGTAATTTTACTTATTTGACAGCATTGAATAATTTATCTGGACGACGATATGGAGAACCAAATTGCCACCATGTGTTTCCATGGGTGACTGATTTCACATCACGGTGTGGTAATAATTGGAGAGATTTAACAAAATCAAAGTTTCGATTAAACAAGGGCGATCGTCAATTAGACTTAACTTATGAGAGTAATATGCCCCCAACTCAAGTTCCTCATCATGTCTCAGATGTACTTTCGTCAATTACTTACTATGTTTATATGGCTCGACGAACACCGAAAAGTGTACTGTGCAAAAATGTTCGTACAATTTGGGTACCAGCTGAATATCCTAGTTCGATTCAACGGTTACAGGAGTGGACACCTGATGAGTGCATACCAGAATTTTTTAATAAACCTAGTGTATTTAAATCGATTCATGAAGATTTAGCTGACTTGGAAGTGCCACCGTGGAGTTCTAGCCCAGAAGATTTTATTGAAAAGCATCGGGAAGCATTAGAAAGTGCGTTTGTATCAGAAAGACTTCATCATTGGATTGATCTTAATTTTGGATATAAGTAAGTATTTTTATTACTCTCTTTCATACCTGAACTTTATAGTATTTGAAGAATATTTTTTTTATTTAACATACTAGTAATTAGTGATGTAACGAATATTCGCATATTTTTTCCATTTGCATTCGCAAGAACGACGCGTTTTTTTTTTGTAAAAGATAAAAATAAAAAACAAAAAACTTGGTTATTAGAATTTTTCACATACATTTTGAGGTTATTTGAAAAAAGTGTTAGTAGAAAAGTTGTAGATTTTCTTATTACCTACAACTTTGTCATTTAACTTTTTTCCGTAGGACTTGTAGTTTTGTCGGAAATCAAGATAAACCGTTTCTACCCTTAACGCCTCCCCCTTTCCACTTGCCGACCTCAGATCAACCGTAATTTATATTTCCTTTCATTTTTGTTATATTCTCTTCCTTTTTTAATGGGTTTCTTATCCTACTATAATTTTGTTTTGGGTTCAAAAATTATCGACCCTGGTCTATAAATAATAAAATTTAAATATCTTTTTATAGAAAACAAAAAAAAAATTAAACCAAAGTTAAACTTCTATTAGGTATCCAAGTTGATCTTTCGCTTTAATTAGGCATAATATATTTTATAAATATATCATTTGATCATCTTAAATATTGATTGGTTTTAAGTTACCTAACACAAAATAATTATGAGAAAAAAATGGGGGGGGGTCTACATATCTAAAGAGCACTACAGGGTAGATGAATGGATTTAAACAATATAAGAAACAGAAGAAGTGAAATAATTTTAATTCTTTAAATTTCAGACTTTCGGGATTGCCTGCTATTAAATCAAAAAACGTTGTTTTACAACTAGTGGATAATCATCAGGAATTATCAAACTCTGGGGTCGTTCAACTATTTCATTTTCCACACCCAGCTCGTCAAACATCTTTATCGCCTTGGATTAGCCGTTTACCACCGAAAATTTATTTTGTCTCTGGTAAACAAAGTGAGGATTTTTAATTATATATTTATACTGTTTAAACATGAAACGATTACAGAGCCATCTGGGCCTGGGTATTTGAGAAAATGGGTTCATTTTATTAAGGTTTTTATAAGGTTACTCTCTCTGTACCTAAAGCAATTCAACCCCAATTTTCAGAATACTTAACATTGTTCTGGGTGATAGGCAAATTAAATTCAGTTTAAGCCCCAAGTTTTTTTAATCACATTTGAACAGTTGAGGATAAATTTATATTAGGATTTTTTTAAACGCTCTAATGTATATAGAAAATATCTGCTGCGAGGCGTCACAGTACTTTCTTTAACTTTCAATTAATGAAACTCGCTGTTGGTATAAAATATTTGAAATATAAGCACTTTATAACTACACATATAATCAGAACTATATGCATACAACCTATATGTACGAATAACGTACGATTTTCCAACCTTCAACCCAGAACCGTCCTTATTCGAATTTTCCCAGGAAAAAGTGTCACATAAAAGTTGTAGCCACTAATGAGTCTAAGAACTAGAGAAAGTTTCAAGAAAATCGTTTGAGGCGTTTTCGAAGAAAATTTAAACAGCTCAAAAGCTCCTAGAATGAAGTGGAACTTTCGACTGACCGATTTCAACCAAAAGCTTCGCGGCCAAACTAGGTATAATATGGAGGTCAAATTCCAAGTTTGGTGAAATTCGGATAGTAAAGCTTTCGATATGATATCACTGTCACACACACACACACATACATGTTTCTAAAAATCACTTTTTTGGACTCAGGGGACCTCAAAACATGTATTTCCGGTGAAAGCTCGAATTCGAAAATTTGACCCGATTACAATACTTCCTTGGCTATATAGTAGTAAAAGAAAGTAAAAAGCTTAACCTACTTTTTCAAGGCTATACCAAGACCGAGAGGGTTCTGTATTTTGGTTTATACGACACATTATAGTACGAGAACTAGCGACGTCGAAAAAAAAAGAATTTTAGATCGGCCAGTTTTTATATATGTTATCTCTCGCACTATCCCGGACATCATACTGGGCTGTCTGGCTGTCGGGAGGGATTGTGTTTATTAGTGCGCATCGCACCTATGACAGGTAAAATATTGAAATTTTCAAAAAAAGTAAAAGTTTTAGATGAAATTTGAAAAAAATAACATTTTTCATAAAAAATGTTCAGTGACTAATTTTCGTAAAGTTGCTAGTTAGCCCGCTACAAGCTTGTAAAACTCATTGTATACATGTCGGCACAACGGCTGTATCTCTGAACGGTGGGCCACTCAAATGACGTCACGTCGAGCAAGCCTTTCCAAGCTTGTAGCGGACAAACTAGCGACTTTACGAAAATTAGTCACTGGGCATTTTTATGTAAAATGTTATTTTATACAAATTTCATCTGAAACTATTTATTTTTTCTGATAGTTTCAATATTTAAGTAACAGGTGCCATGCGCACTAATAAACGCAACCTCTCCGACAGCCCGTATGCTGTCTGGGATAATGCGAGAGATTACATATATAAAAACTGGCCGACCTAAAATTCTCTTTCGAAAACGTTGCTAGTTCTTAAACTATTACGCATACAACCATAAAGTAATCAATTTTTTTAGAACGTCGTGATACAAGTGTCGAAACCCAACGACAAAACGAGGATATGCTTGAAGAAACGCCTAATGTGGAAGAAGATTTTGCTTCGTCGCAAAATCAAAGCAAATCTTCTCTAGGACTCTCCAGACTTCTATCAAGATCAAGAACTTCACTCACTGAAGAAACAGCTAAAACTGACACAGTCGCTCCTCCAACTACAACAAAGACAAGTCCCAGTTCCAGTCAACAAAAAATCAGCCCAAAAACTCAAAAAGTGCCCACTTTTTTATCACACATTCAACCAAGCAGCAATCAACTAGTCTTGGACACCGATAAAAAGACTACGTTTCAATCGTATATATCGAACCCTCAAAAAATAAATCCTATCAGTATTACAATGACAGCATTAAAATCAAATTATCCATACAATGTGATACATTTGCCAAAAGATTATAATCCATACGCACATCTAAACGCTGTGGAAGTCGCGTTTAATTTTTTAACAAAAACATTTCACCAGCAAACGTCGAAAAGTTATTTCAAATCTGAAACGAACCCAAAATCGATTGATGACCTAGAAAATGCAGTGTCGTTAAATAAATTTGATTGTGTGCGTTTATCTAAATCGAGTTCCCCATACGAAATGTACGACGACCAACAGTTAAACAACGCGTTTACAAATAGAATATTTGCTGAGAACTACGAAGCTAAATTAGCCCAAAATTTTTCCAAAACAATGTCGAAATCTTTGGAAGAAAACAGCATTCATAAAAATGTATTTAATTTTGATGTCGAGAGCAAAGGACAAAACCATAAGCAAGCTGTAGCCACTAGACGTATCAGGGAACTTCAAGTATTAGGATGCTTAATTGTAGAAATTTTCATGTCGAAAGAATTACGAGCTTTAGGTTTGGCTGTGCAATTAGATTTCATCTCAAGATTAAAAGCTTGTTTAATTGTGATTAAATCATCACCAGAAATATTGCCTTTATGTATCAAATATCCAGCGCAATTGTTGCTCCAAACCGATTTACTAGGAGAGGATTATTTCGAACAATTTCGATATCCCACTGTAACAACCATCGGATTACCACCCCCATCAGCCCATCAACTTCTTCAACCCCTTCTATCAGCATCAGTATTTCCATTTTCAATTAATTTCTGGAGTATTTATACATTTTTAAACAATTTAAACGCAATCAATTATCTATCGAACGAACTAGAAATCAACACCTATTTCAATTGTATGGGTGATAATTGTATTAAATACGAGCAGCAAGAAAAAAATAAAATTGCAACAATACAAAAAATCAGCGAATGTAAAGTGAAAATTTGTGCCAAAGAATTAGAATCTTGCTTATCAGAAAATGCCGTGAATGTATTAGAAATAATCGAGTTGATTTTATCATATATTATTGATCTCTTGAATGATCCGAACACATGCATATTAGCAGCTTGGTATCTATTCGATCCGATTGCAAAGGCTTTGGGTCCTCATCAAACTCAAGAGAAATTATTGAAACCAATTTTAAAACTATACGAAGGCGACGGAGATCATTTGATAATTCATAAAAATAAAATCGTTAAAATTTACCATCACAGTTTTCTATTACGTTTGATCGTTCGTTTTGGAATGAAACAATTTTTAGATAATTTCACAACGGTATTAGTTGAAGCTGTGGGGGGCTATCGCGATAGTGATAATCCAGAAATACCCCTTCATAGTCACATCAATCGACCGTTATTAATTAGAAAAACTTCCAATTTAAAATATGTTGAAGACCAAGATCATAGTGATATTTTATCACCCCTAGACGATGACTCTATAGCGGATTTAGAAACTTATAGTAGTCACACAAAAGCTTCGCTCCTTGAAAAGCAAGCAATGCAGGACGATAAATCAGAACCTGAGATGTTTGCTTTTGATAATGAAGATAAAATAGCATCCCCGAATGAATCCAGTAACCAAATATACGATATTATGGATCATTTAGATTTAAACTTAGGAAGTTCAACCAATGAAGAGACAGAACAAATCATAAATGAGCAAGAACAAAAATCGTCGACAATGTCTCCGACAATTCCAATTCCTTCAAGTTATAGACGTTCTGAGTTGGTTTCTATTGATTGTGAAGTTGGAAGTAAAAAAAGTCAAGCTGAATTTGAAGGAGCTGAATGTGATTTGTCTAACAAAGCAGAGGACGATGCACAGTTTGAAATATTGAACGACGAATTTATTCCAATTCCAACGAAAGAAGAAAATGCAAAAATTTCGGATGTTAGCGCTGATAGTTTGATATGGTTATCGCATCGTTTAGGACCTGTTCTTACTGCAAAATATCTCTCTCGTAACTTGTTACGAATGCTAACTTTATGTTACGTGGGGAAGGAGAATTTGTTGCTTTTGCCTGCTAGTGACCATCCAAATAAAGCCACAAAGATTAATGAACGAATTGTTGGAGACCAGAATGCTGTTCGTGTATTGAATTGTTTAACGTCAATAGCAGGTAAAATATTACATAATTGCTAAAACTTATTTAGTAGGGTATTTTAAGAAAAAAATTTTTAATGGTGTCTACTTTTTAACCGACTTCAAAAAAAAGGAGGTTCTCAATTCGACTGTATTTTTTTATGTTTGTTACCTCAGAACTTTTGAACACTTCCCGTGTGGTACCATTTTAATTTGAAAGAAATAGTTTACTTCTAAGGAGTTGAAAACTAAGGGATGAAATATTAATTTCTTATTGGATAGCTCGATTTTGATAATTCTTTTTTTTATTTGAAAGCTGGTGCTTTCCGTGTAGTCCCATTTTAATTTGAATGAAATCTTTCACTTCTAAGGGGTTGAAAACTAAGGGATGAAATATTAACTTTTTATTGGATATTTCGATTTTGATCATTCTTTTTTTATTTGAAAGCTGGTGCTTTCCGTGTGGTCAAATTTTAATCTGAAAGAAATCTTTCACTTCTAAAGGGTTGAAAACTAGGGGATGAAATATTAACTGCTTATTGGAAAGCTCGATTTTGATAATTTATTTTTTTATTGGTAGAACATAATTTAAAATTAATCTCATATCCATTTTTTATAAAAAAAAAAACTCCACTCATAAGGGGTTAAAAATTAGGGATGAAATAATATTATAAAATTTTCCTGGCTACCCCGATTTTGATAATTTTGTTTCTATTACGTACATCGTATCTTTAAATTGTTCACATTTCAATTTGAAGAAAAAAATCCACCTCCTAAGGATGAAAATAGGGGATGAAATAGTGAAATTAAACTGAATCGACAATTTTGATGATGATTTTTTTCGATTGGAAAGAGTATTATACTTAGTTCTATCATTACATTTAAAAGAAAAAAATTTCAATCCTTTAGGGCAAAAAGGGATGATGTAGTAACTTTTGACATTTAACGGCGCTGCCTCATATGAGCAGCGCGTTTAGTAGGTTTACCCATATTCAAAGAAATAAAATCAGTTATCAAACTTCGGACCGGTAAATATCTAAAAATAAATAAAATTATAACAAAATGAAAAACCGACTTCAAAGTGAATACAAAATCTTAAACAAAAAATGCACTGAAAAGTAAAAAGATAATTGCGTACCCTTGCAGTGTCCACAACTTACAAATTATTAGGATGAGATAATGTACAACTATTGTTATTTTTGGAGTTGGTGTCAGCCACGGAAATGCGACTATATTGGTGCTTAGCAATAAACGAGAATACCTTATGAAATTTATACAATGTACTACTTAGTACTGAGACAATATCTAGCGATCTTTAAACTACAAAATACCAATAACCAACTTAACCTTTTTACAAATGAACAATAATATTTATTTCCTTGGCTGACACCAACTCCAAAAATAACAATAGTTGTACATTATCTCATCCTAATAATTTGTAAGTTGTGGACACTGCAAGGGTACGCAATTATCTTTTTACTTTTCAGTGCATTTTTTGTTTAAGATTTTGTATTCACTTTGAAGTCGGTTTTTCATTTTGTTATAATTTATATTTGCGTTCAATCTGTTTTTAATGTCGGTAACAATAAGCTTAAATCTCAAACAAATTCTGATTAAAGTTTTGTTTATCTTTCAGCTCTTTATGGAGAACATCTAATTCTTTTCCAATATCTTCCTCACATAAGTGAACTAATTGTTTTATGTAAGAGAAGAATAACTCCAAATTTGGAGGGAGGTTTAATAAGCTGTGTTGCTCTCTTGAGAGACATATTACCATGCCTTTCGAACCAAAGCATACACGACCATATGCAAGATGAAATATTAAAACCAATTATCATACCTTGCATTCGTTTAGTCGGTACAACTCGAACAACCTTCCCTTCAGGTGCCACGGCTCGATTAGCATTGGCAAAGAAGATAATTGACACGTTGTATGTAGCAATGCGAAGAATGGTGTGCAATGGAAAAAGTTCCGACATATTCATATCAGCATTGCAAAGATTTTTTTTCATTTTCTCAAAATCGCATGATAAGTACAATGAAGAAAATTTCGCAACGATGGATGTGAAAAAGAATAATAGTGATTCAGAAGGGAGTTGTACGAAATCAATGGAGGAATCAAATTATTTGGAAGTTCGGAGAGATGGAACAACTGCAGAATGGGCGGTAAGAGACGGGCGGGCATTGCGAGTCGGGTGTAGAGTTTCGTCATCAGAAAGTTGGTCCCCTCCAATTCCTTTAACCGTAGAAAATCAAAGCGATGATAAAGCCGAAGAATCAATTCAGAGTAAAGTAAGAAGGCTTATAGACAAATTATTTTACCTTAAAAATATTTATGAAATGGTTCCAATGGAAATCATTTATCACCAAAACACTATATGTCGATGTGTAGTCTATATATGAGCCGTTCAGTGCACACATCGATTAACTCCACTTTTTCAACTTTTACAAATTTTCATGTCAAAACACTTGGTTGACTCCTATTTTTATATATCCGAAATACATTTTTCTAATAATAAGTAATAACAGCTCTAAATGACAATTTGCTTTTTAGCTTTTCCATAAGAGACAAATATATTTTAGAAGTCTATTTTATCAATTTACTCAACATTTTTTGCATTACGGAGTTAATCGATGTGTGCTCTGAACGACTCATATGTAACAGAGTGTCTACTAAACTTGATTCTGGTTAATTCAGGACAAAATTAGGACAAGGAAAGAAAGAATTAAAGTACTAGTGCGATCAGGAACAAAGTTCTTTACGTTATTTTTTCAACTCTAAACCCTCTCTAATTTAAAAAAAAAATAAAAAATTACAACTGTTCTTACAATTTTAAGAAAATTAGAGTATTCTTAGAAAGTATTTATATATTAAACTAATTTCGTATTATTTTATAGAATATAGATAAATAGACGTGCCATGGTCTTCTTGATTCTACTAAGCCCAATAAAGGAACTTCGTCCCGAAATTCTTTTGCAAAAGTCATAGGGTCTAAGGGTTATTGTATTTGTAAATAATAAATTACTGTACAAAATCACTTAGTGTTGTTGTGAATAAATTGTTGTTTAATGTCAGTAATCCTTTGGTCGAAACCCAATGGAACCCCAAAAGTTTTTCCTGGGTTTTCAGATTTGCTGATCTCTAATAAGCATTATAGTAAATGCTTAATCATGATTAAGAAAGCGATCTTAAATACAAAAATGTACAATAAAAGGAAATAGGAACAAAAATAGAAACTAGTAAGGGCAAATTCAGGACAATCAGAACATGAATCCAAAGTCATGACAATCAAGTTTAGTAGACACCCAGGATAATCAGCTTCTGTTAGTAGAGTCTAGACCAGGAGTCAGCAACCTTTTTTGACTGCGGGTCAAAATCGACTAATATGTGGGTATTAAATAAACTTTTGGGTCTGTGGTATTTTCATTTTAAAAGAGTCTTTCAGTGAATGAAGGGAACATTGTTCTTTCCCGGACGCCAAAATTTGACAACGAATCCTTATAGATTTCGCCAAAATTAAACGAAAATAAATACTACAATTTCCCGAGTTTTTGCTTAGTTTTCGAAAAAAAATGGATTTTAGTAGCACGACTCCAATGTTATTTCTTATGGGAGTTAAATTTTGTGAATGCGGCCATTTTTGGAACTACGAAGTTTTGACACCTGCTCGCAACTATCTTAAAAGCGGAGCCCGGGGGTACAGCCTCCGATGGGGGTTTAGGGGCAGAGCCCCCAAAATACAAAGAAATTTGTCTCAATTTATTTTTTGAGAGAAAATAGCCAAATTACAAATAGCCAATTAACCAAATTTGACCTTGTCGTTGCGACTTTTAAAATTCGATATCTCAAAAACTAAGCGATAACTCGAAAAATTATATTCTTTATTTTCGATTTATTTTAGCGAAATCCATAAGATTCCGTCGTCAAATCTTAGGGCCCGGAAAATAACAATCTTGCCGAATGAAAGATACATTATAATTTATATAAAGAAAATTCTTTGATTTTTTTTATATATTATAATTTCATTTCCTATCAGCACTATGAATAGCGACTTTTGAGATTCGCTGAACAAGTGAAAAACTAGAAGAACAAAAAAAAATTTATTTTGGAACTGAAGTGGGTCACTTATATAACTATATAATTATCAAACGGGGCACTTGGTGACCCGCGAGTCGTAGGTTGCCGACTCCTGGTATAGACTCTGCTAATCCAATCCAAATGTATAACGATTAAATATTCGTCATTATTCGTACGTCATTGTACGGTATAAATAATATGAAATACACAAAAGTCTTGTGCAGTATAAAAAGTTGGCATAATTTTATGTTGCGCATGGCTTGTACTGTACAATGTACGTTTTTATAGTCATCTAGAACAAAACTTTTGTTACAATATGTATAATTATTTTCGGAGAAGTTTCTGTTATATTACGCCACAAATTTCAAATTCTAAAAAACGGTCATCAATTATTTTTAAGTTGTAAATATTATCGAGACAGAAGACAAGAACCAACTTATCATTTAAGAAAATATAGAAACCGAAGTTAACTTCGCTGAAATTATTGTATTGTTTTGTAATCAATATTAAAATGCATAAAACACGTAAGCCTCGTAAAATTTGGATCTAATGCATTTATTCTAAATAATTTCGTGTTAATAATATACCTTTTTAAATCTAAATCCCCGAATAGTTATACGTTTTGTAAAATGTTTCATAATATTACATTAGATGTTAATATAATATAATAGAATAATGATGAAAGGTTTATTATAAGTTTGGACCCATTCTGGGAACCCATTCTAGGCTGTACTAGCAGAAGCTGATTGTACGTATCGACTGCTACATATAGTTGGTTTCGAGGTGCTGTGCACTAGATGTTCAATTTTCCCCATTTTGTTAGTTACGAAGGCGATCCCAAAATAAAATAAATTATTAATATTTTTCTTTTATTATTTCAGGCTTGTAAGGAGTTAAAAGAAGTATTTACTTGTGAATTGGCCCATGAAACTTACATTCCTTTAGCGCAATTTTTGGGAGATACATTCATGAAAACATCATTAAAAAATGATAACTTAATCAGAGATTTATGCCATCAATTTGAGCAAGAAATGCAATTAACGTACCCTCATATTAATAAGGCCAGTAAACCGTACTTATCTGATTTGAAAACTGTAGTGAATGAACCAATAGTTGGAAGTACTGGAAGCTTTGGAAGTAATGTATCTCTGATTGGAAATCGTATCGACATAGTTGATACAAACGAAAAACTATTGGATTCGGAAGCTGCCTGCTTTATTAATAATAAAATGGAAAATACAACGAGGCATTTACGTGGTAATTGGTTGGCGTATTGGGAACATGAAATCGGAAGAGCCGATAAAGACAATAAATTTAATTTCAAGCAAATTAAATTGCAAACATTCCAAGGACATATAAATAGTATTAGAGGTTTTTATATTTTTGATAATGAAAATAGTTTTATGAGTGGAAGTCGAGATAAAACAATTAAACTATGGTCGTTACGTAGTCAAGTAAGTTTAATTTTTTAAATATTGACTAATTAACCAACCCCATGAATTTTTCTAGACTAAAAAGAGTTTCTATTATATTCTAATATAAATATACATTAAACTGTTTAAAATACGATTATTTTATGTACAGGCGTCCCTCGTATAACACGGTTTATTCGTACCGTGCTATATCGAAACCGTGTTATATGAAACGTTGAAATAATATAAATAAAGGCAATGTGTACCGTGTTATATCGAAACCAAATCTTAAGGTGTAAAATTTTTTTAAAAATTTATGATATCTATCTTAGCGGGTCCAGTAGGTTTTTTACCCTGACGTTTATTTTGTTCTTCTTCACGTATACCTCTAGGTAGAAGTAGTAAGTATACCTTCTCAATATTAGACCCCTACCCCTTCTATTATCGGAGCTAGAGTGATTACAACCTTTAATTTTTTTTCTCCAAAACTAATAAAGATAGCGAAACAAAATTTTCAAAATAACATTTAAATCAATAAGATCTATATTCTGTATTTTTTTGGTGCTCATATCAAAATATTTAAGTAGTAAAAAAAATTATTGAAATATTTAAGGGGCTGTTTTTATACCTCTTAGTTGACACCTACCAAAAAAATATATTTTATGCAAATATCAAGTACAGGTAACCCTCCTATAACACGGTATCTTATAACACGGTTTCGATATAACACGATTCATAAATTGCGGGAACCCTCCTACAACACGGCATCCTATAACACGGTTTCGCTATAACGTGATGAGAAAACTGCAAATCCTTTGTACATACAACACTGTATGTACTTCTAAAAACATCAACCTTAAATGCGTGCTGGAATGAGATATGGCCCTCTTCAATTGAAACAGAAAACATCCGTGAAACATCAGAAAATGAAATTGGTGTCATATTAGAAATCGCTAAATCAATCGAAGGCGAAGATTTTGTGGATATGGCTATCAAAGACATTCAAGATTTATTAGTGGAAGAAGAAGTTGACGAAGGGGATTTGATGGAAATGGCATCCCTAGATGCAAATCGAATCGATTTTGAGGACGCTAGCTCTGATGAAGGTTGTGCAGTTAAGAATTTAACATAAAAAAAAATACAATAAGGCCTAAGTTTAGCGGAAAATCTCGAGTCATTTTTCTTGAATACAGATCCTTCTACGAAAAGAAATCGAAAATTCAAAAGGGTGCTGCAAAACTGTTTAGCTCCATACCGCGAAATTTACAATGACCTAGTAAGAACCAGCAAGCAAATTTTGGTTGCAGATTTTTTAAGAGAGGAAAACGCACAAAAACTTTAAATAGAGAAAAAATGTTCTAAAAGTAAAGGCGTTATCGATCCACCGAAAAACGTTCTCCTTTGATTATACTGAGCAGTGACGACGAATAAATTCATTAAATTATGGTTGCGTTAGAATTAAATATTTTTTTTTTACTTTGTAATGTACTTACATTTCTATTTTTAACAAAAATTAAGTTGTTTATGTCGAATTAAAAAAAGTTGTTTTTAATAAGTTTTTGGAACGTAACCCCCCTTTTTGTACTAGCTCTGGGTCTCATGCAACACGGTTTCACACAACACGGCATTTTCTAGGAACCTAACTACCGTGTTATAGGAGGGTTACCTGTACCTACTTTGAGAAAATCGATTATTTGGAACATACTTTTAAAAAATATATTCCGCACTAATGTTTGGATAGCGACCATTAGTTGTATTAAAAAAAACAACAAATACATAAAAAAAAAATATTTTTTTAAATTCCTTAATAAGTTTTGTATTTTAAAAATCAAATTTTAAACAATACAACACAAAGGCTTATTCGGCTAGACCCTTTTCAATGCATATTTTTCAAAATCGTACTATTTTAAAACTGTGTTATATTACCGTGTAATATCGAAACCGTGTTATATTAATCTCAATTCTTGTACCGTGTAATATCAAAACCGTGTTTTACAAGTACCGTGTTATACGTGGGACGCCTGTATAGAATATCAAAATCGTTTTTGGAGATAACTTAGAAAGAATAAAATGCTCTACAAAAATGTCCTATGAAATTTCCCCATAATGTTGATCGTTGTAACAAAAAATTGGAAAAATCTAAAAATTTATCATCATCCAACTTTGACCTTGAATAACTTTTGAAGAAAAAAAAATATCAAAAAATTGTAAGAGTACTTTTTTGTAGAGCATTACATTTTTAGTCATTCCGAAATATTGATCCCGGCGTGGGCTATAAAATTCAAATTCATGCAAGAGAATTTTTTTCTCATGTTATTTAAATGGAAAATGGAAATTTGCATTGTTGCACCCTTGATAAGGGTGATCTAAGGGGATCTTAATATTAAGAGCTTAAACTTTCACAGTATTATTTTTTTATAATTTCCAACAACATTTTTGGTGCAATTAAGAAAATGTTTTAAAAATTCTTTTAAGGGCAATGGAACTGCAGTTTCACAACCACAATGGACGTACACTGGCCATAAAAAATCAGTTCTTGGAATCACATTTGTTGAATCTCTTCGTTTAGCTGTCTCATGTGATAGTACTGTACATATTTGGGACCCTTTTATGGGAGCTGTATTAAGTCAATTAGAAACATCTCCAAAAAATCCACCTGTAAACGTATTAAAAGCTATTCCTCCGCCTAGTTCTTCTTTACTCGTAGCTACAACCGAAGGAACGATTCGATCAATTGATGCACGTCTCTGCAATTACACTCACGAATATAAAGTATTTTAGTCAAAATAAAAACATTTTTAGCTATATAACTATTTCTTTTTTTTATCAGGTTTCTACTACATTAGGAGGAGTAATACGATGCCTAGCTATTTCTCCATGTAGTAATTTGTTAGCTGTCGGGCATTCCACAGGAAATGTGGTTTTATTAGATCTTAGAGTCGGAGGAAGATTAATTTCTACTTGGAAAGCGCATGATGGAGAGTTACTACAACTTGCAGTACCTGATTCTCAATCACTTATTACTTCTAGTTTAGACCAAGCTGTAACCGTATGGAATTTGAATGATGGAAAACTCAAGTGTCACCTAAAGTAAATGTACACCATAAAGTTAATTCAATTTTAAACATGTTTATTTTACAGAGGTGCCACGGAACCTGTTCATTGTCTATGTTATTCAAACAATGAATTGATCTCAGGAACTACAGCTAATCGAATTGGTATTTATTCAACAATCGATAGTAAACCCAACTACTCGAGTACTCGATTACGTTCAGATACCTTCAAAGGTGTATTAACTTCAATGGCTGTTTTGCCGTTAAATAAATTATTAGTTTTAGGCGCGGATAATGGGAATATTACATTACTATGTTAATATTGAGTATTAATTATTTACCAAAGATTGTTAGTTGTATTTATATATAATAATATATATCTGTATAGTTCAATACTTTTAATAAAATCGTGTTGGGATTGTTTTAAGTGGTACTTATTTAAAGTAATCCTATCCAGTGGTGTATTGGTAAAATAAGAAGTAACGGAACGGATGGTGAGAGCAAAAATATAGTTTGCGACTTTCCATAAGCAGCTTCTTAAAACGACAACAAGTCTGAAAAAGTTCGGCCATTTTGTTACGTTACCAACATTTGAACCTGTGAGTGCAAGCGAGAACGTGATACAAGTGATAGAGAAGCACGATATTATTGTTTGAATCCTAGGCAACGTAGGAATGAGCAAATGTATAAAATATATCGAATATATCGTATCGATATTTACAAGCAATATCGATAGATGCAGAGTAAAAAATATCGATACTTCGATATATCAATATTTTCATCTCAAAACGCGATTACTTGAAAAATTGTCAATGACTATAAGTGGAATAAATTATAATTATTATAAAATATAATAAAGCTCTTAAAAAAAATATCGAATTTGATATTCGGAAATAAATATCAACTATCGATATTTTGATATATCGATAGTTGGTGCCCTTACCTAAGACAACGTGTTTTGTGTTTTTCTTTTACAATTTACTTAATAAGATTTATTTGATTTTTTCCTTCATAATTTTCAGTATGATTTCATATCGAAAAAATTGTTAATTTTCAATTAACTCCTTTGTATTATACAAAGTAATGATAATTCAGTGATAATAATTCAATTCATAAAAGTACGCAATTTTTCATCAATTAGGTGTTCTTTATGACGTTATCACGTAAAATTATCGTCCGTAAACCGATTTTACAGACAACCATTTTTTAAGCAAAATTTTGTTTTCTTTGTAAGTTTTTTATTTTTTTTTATAACCAAAAATTAGAAATTCGAAAAAAAAAATAAAAATAAGACTGCTAAAGCTAACACAGAACCCATTATGCTTATTTGATTTAAAAGGGAGAAAGAAACAAGACACAAAAAACAAGATAAATTCTCTACATTCTACAAGTTAATATATTTTTTGAATTGTTTTTGCCAATTGAAAACATAATTTTCATTTTGAATTAAAAAAATGACCAGTTATTTAAAAAAAATGTCGGAACGTACCCCCCCCCCTGAATACACCACTGATCCTACCCGACTGTAATTGCGTTTTTACATAAAATCAATTTGGCGTGATCAAAAATATAATTTTAAATACTGGCAGTTTGGCTCGCTTGAATTTTTACTTTCTTTTACAACTATAAAGTAAAAGAAGTATTTTAATCGGATCAAATTCGAACTTTTCACCGGAAATACATGTTTTGAGGTTCTCTGAGTCCGAAAACGATGTACACCAAACTTGGAAATTTGCCTTCATATTATATTTAGTTGTGCCGCGAAGCTTTTAGTTAAAATCGGTTAACCGGAAGCCCCACTTTATTCTAGGAATTTCTAGGCTTTTTTAATTTTTTTTCGAAAACGGCTCCAACTTTTTTTTAAACTTTCTATAGTTCTTAGACTCATTGATGCCTACAACTTTTATTTGAAACTTTTTCCTGTGAAAATTCGAATAAGGACGGTTCTAGGGTGAAGCTTGGGAATTTGTATATATACATTTAATATAGGTTGTATGCATATAGTTCTATTTATATGTATAGTTATAAAGTGCTTATAATTATTTTAACCAACAGCGAGTTTTATAAATGAAAGTTAAAAAAAGTACTGTGACGCCTCGCAGCAGTTATTTACTGTATTTCGGCAATTAAACCAAGTTACTTGGTCAAGAACGAGGAATAATATAATAGCCGAATAGCCAAGTTCTTGGCACATTAGCAAATATTAATGTTCGTAGGAAGTTATTAATTTTTTTTTCACAAAGATTCACATAGGCTACATTCCACAATGCGTTTGCAACAATTACACTCAGTTATTGTTTTTTTTTCATTTCCCTAACTTTGTGAACATTTGAACAACGTTCATAAACGTTCTTAAGCCAACTTAATGACGTCATTGATAACGTTTGGCTTATCACAGCAACTGTGGTTTTTTTCACGTTCTTACCCCGTTAGTGGAACGTAGCCATAGAAAGATAGCTTTTATTTTAATACATCTCTACGTATTTTTAACGTGTAACTTCTTAGGCTACGGTTTGGTAATCGAAAGATGAACGAGAATTAAGAGGGATATTTAAAGGACAGACTTAGTATGACCCCCAAACAGGCACAAATCGCGCAAAAAGCTTAGTACAGGGACTGCTTTTGCTAGGCAGAATGCTGAACTTGGAATTAGAAATAATGCTATCCTTGCACAACAGGAATGCATGAGCATAACAGGAGTGCAATTAGCTTAAGGCTGCAGTGCGGAAGGAACGAAACCTAGCCTGGTTTTCTGCTAACGGAAAAAAAGGACATACTTAGGCACATTTCGTTACACGAGAGAGAAGAAAGGTGACGTTTAGAAAAAGAAAGAAAGTTACGTATTCCAATACTACATTAAAAAAATATGATAAATGACTCTCTCGCTAAATCTTTTATATTCGTCTTTTTAAGAATTTCACTTCTATCACGTGTACGTTTCTATTACTTTTATGTACTTTATGATGATAGCTGTATTTCCAAAATAAAAATCAAAAAGGAGAGGTCAATATATTTGAGGCCGTCCATAGCAGTAGAATTGATTTTCTGTACCGCATTACTCTATAAACATTTTTTTAAACTTTTGAAGGTAACATTAGTTTTGATAATGTTGAAATTGATATCCTTAAAATTTTGATTATATCATTATGGGAACATTTTCAATTTTCTTTGTAAAAAATGGGATGTCCGTTTTGTGGTAAAAATGATAATTTGTTGAAATGGTAATTTGTGAACGGTTAGTAGGTATTTTGTTTTAATTCAAACGACTACATACTTAACACGCTTAGATACATCAGTGCATTTTAAAAAATCTTTTTAATGATTACATCATAATATTTAAAAATAAACGGTACAAAAGAGTAGATACTATTTCTATACTACTCCTATGATTGTACGTAGGTTATATTGGAGCGGTTTTGGTTGAATATCTACAGAAACAATATTTTTTTACAAAGATTATCAGTTTTATTTTAATTGCTCTAAAGTTAATAATGTAGCCGTTAAAAATTTAAGTAGGTACCTATATTTATAATAAATAGGTATTTACCTTAGTTTTTTTCCAATACTTCTTTTCCAGTTACTGGTGTCACTTCTTCTTATCCTTACATTTCTGGGTGATACCTCTTGAATTGCTGAATCCATTTTTTATTTATTTTGTAAGATTTAATAAATTACCCTTATCTTTAATATCACCACTGATCACCACCATCACCACACTATTAGAACTGCCTTAGTAAATGCCAGCAAATGCTTTGAAATAACGACCGTAAACAGTTTGAATTTATTGGTCATAATTAGGCCTCGTGACTAATTTCATGAATCTGATTGGTCAAAAGCTAAGAGTCCGTTTTTCGTTGTAAACTTCTAGGCTAAATGTCAGATTTTTAATCCAATATAGATTTTCTTTTTTAATTTTATAAAATCTTCTATTAGTATTTGATGCAAATAGTTTGATTCCTTCAATTCAGAACACTAATTATTATATAATTCAATCCTTACCCCGATTTAAAAAAAAAAAATTAAAATAAAATGGCCACCTTTAATATAAAAGGCCTCATTTTTTAATAATTATTTTATATATGACCGTAGAATCTAAAAGTTTTTATCTTCAATATATATTTTTAGAGACATTGAATTTATTTTTCCAATTTAGTATCTTCAATTGATTCAATTCTATATTAACACGACTGTTAACATTTTCTTCCCCTGATGTTTGTAGCACAGTAAGAAATGGAGTAAGGACTTGTAAAATAAAAACAAATTAATACTTATCCATTTTATATTTATTAACTGAACACAATATCCCAGTTAAAAATCACATAATATGAAGCTTGACATAAGAAACAAAACTAAAAATGCGATTAATGATATGAATATAACAATATTTGAATGTCCTTTATTGAACTCATACGTTAGAAAATTTTCTGTAAATGATTAGATGATTAAACGTTATTCTTTACAAATAACACTAAAATACATTCTTTAAATATGACATAACTTTAGTGTTCAGTAATTACAATAAATTATTTTTTTTTACTCATTTCAATTTTATCATTTTTTTTTTGTTCATTTTTTTCCTTTTAATTTTGTGAAAATATGACCTATCCTTTTTAGATAATTTCTATGAAATTATTGAAACCTTCACAAGCTATTGTAAATATGATTTTTACAATAACTATGTGCTATAATTATTAACACAAAATTTATCGCAAAACCATTATTTAGATATATTATTTAATTGTTAAATAATTTAATTATCGTGGCAGTGAGCAGATTTCACATGTTCTTAAATCGGGTTGATTTATATATGTGCAATGAGGGCACGTCCATAGCGCTCCATCATTGGTACCACCCACAGCGGCCGACTGCGTGAATCCCGACATAGCTGCACTTGCGGCAGCTCCAGCTAATCCTCCCGCGAACGCTGACAATCCAGAAGCTACACTTCCTGGTCTATAAATTACAAATGTTAAAATTATATTATATTAATAGCACTGACAATTGAATTTGGAATGAAATTAGTAAAAATCGAATCTATACCACTCCCCAAAACCAATTCTAAAAATTTAAAATTTGTAAATTGTTATTTTGTTCATATCTTCCTTAAACGAGTCTACTTATAGTACGACAGCCAGCGACGTCGAAAGAAAAAAAATTTTAGGTCGGCCAGTTTTTGTGTATGTTATCTCTCGCACTATCGCGGACATCATATTTCAAGCTTGTAGCGGGCAAACTAGCCACTTTACGAAAATTAGCCGCTGGACATTTTTATTTAAAATGTTATTTTCTACAAATTTCATCTGAAACTTTTTCTTTTTTTTCTGAAAATTTCTATATTTTACCTGTCATAGGTGCCATGCGCACTAATAAACGCAACCCCTCCCGACAGCCAGACAGCTCGTAAGATGTCCGGGATAGTGCGAGAGATAACATATATAAAAACTGGCCGACCTAAAATACTCTCTCGAAAACGTTGCTAGCTCTTAAACTATTACAACACCTCTTTGATGACTTATTTTGGGAGTTATATAGATTAAATTTTCTAATGTTGTTTTGTATAGCAAAGTGTTATCTTATAACTTTAAAGTTCTTTTACCTTGAATGCGGTGGAGAAGTATTGGTAGCAGCTATAAGTTGTTCCACCGTAGCCCAATGTTCCGAATGTGCCCATTCCATGGCCTTAGTCGCGTCCTGTTTCTGCACTGCATCTAATAATGGGCTCATATATTCTCTCATGGGTAGCATATCCATTGTAGCTATATATAGTAATAAATGGAAGTCGGACATTGCCTAAAAGATTAAACAATATGATAGTAACTATTTTCGATAAAATTATTATATATCGAAATACTTGTAAGAATTGGTCTGGCGTAAATTGAGATAAATACGTCGCTAGAGCATTAAAATCTTGAATGTGACCATCAACCATTCGATGTTCAACGGGAAAGCATTGCTTTTCGGAGTTAGCGTTAAATGTGAATAATGGAATTAGAGGAGTCGAAACGGGAAGATCAACTAGTAAATATTCCACTGGTAAAGGACGAGCTAAACGAGACACTTCGTTTCCATACGAATCCTTTTCCTAGAAAAAAAAAACAAAAGTTTAATTAAAATAAATATGTGTGGCGTAGGAAATTCAATTTTAAGCCTCATTTTCTATAGTTTACTTAAATTTGTTATTTGTCTGTTTTTTATGTTTTGAATTTAAAAGAAAGTGTGCGCCCAAAGACCAGTTCGGGCGCGACTGGTCGAATCCTTTACATTACTGTTAATTAATGGATACATAAACATTTATTTATTATTATTATTATTGATTAGACAGCATTCAGTGGTATCGCAACTATCAAAAGTAAGGTCTTATATAACTAAGGCCAATATATTCAATGGTAGTTAAAAGCAATATATATTCGTAAATTAAATTGAAGCAATTTTTTTCATCAATCTTATTTTCAATCAACAAATTACAAAGTTGCCTTGATAATAAGATTCTAAAAGCATGACTTGAATAAACATGCCGAGGGTCACAGGACCATCGCAAATTAAACCCAGTCCACACACAGCCCATTTATAGTACACGTCTAACCCATCTTTGACCCATCAAAACGTTATTCCGCGTTTTTATTGCAGTATGCCATATTGAACCGAGCTTAGATTCAACGAATATGTATCAGCAATAACAATCCTATAGAAACCAACTTTTCACGAAATCCATTTAACTCAAACGTGTATTAGCCTACTAAACAGAAATCATTGTTTCGAGAATTAGCTATGCGTGGGTTGTGTGTGGGCTAGATTCAATTTGCAGCCGGTCATAGTTGTAGACGCTGAAGGAGAATACACCCTATCATTTATAGTTGAACCTGTGTATGCTAAGGTGGATTATTTACATATTGAATTGATTGATGAAGAGCCTCTATTAGATAGTTTAGCATGTCTTTTGACTAGGCCTACATTTTAAAGTATTTATCCTGGTAACATAATTCTGCACTCGTTTACAGATAATTAATTCATCTTTAAAATTGATCTCATAAAGATTGGTCTAAAGACCGTAGTTGAATATGTATACCTATATGGCGTAGACTTAAAAAATAAAATTTTCTGTTAAACTAACCATTTAAAAAATTCTCAACTAATTCATAGAAAATATTAAATTGTTAATGATTTTGTGCTACTGTCCAACGAGTTGTAGCGCTGCATGACCCAAAATTTGGATTAAGGGGGTATTTTAGTCTAGAAATTTGAAAAAATCAATTTTTTTATTCTTTCATATTCTCAAAGTTTCAACCTTTAAGAATATGCCCTTAAGAGGAATTTTTTAATTATTTTTGGACCAGGAATCGCTGATTAAAAAATGTAAGTATTAAATACTATTGTATGGCCACTGGATGTAACTTTACCCGAAACTTTAAACGCGTTTTTCTCGAAACTACTTTTTTCGATGCGGTAGCCACAATATCTCAAGTTCTCATCAGCCGATTTACTTGAAATTTGGCATGAGTATTCTTTAAATATCTCTCTATCGCATGAACCAACAAAAAATGAAAATTTGAAATTTGTAATATTTTTAAAAAATTCGACAATGTTAAAAATTATTGAAAAAATCGACCTTTATTTTTGAGTAGCCGCCATTTTATTAAAAAAAAAAAAAAATTTCAGTTTTGCAGGTTCATGAGATGGCGACATTCGTACTAATGAAGAATTCATCATTGTGTTATTTTTCAGATGACCACAAGTGTAGAATTCATGGCGACGAGGACACGGCTTTCTTTTTTCTCTTCTCTACTTCAAGGACGCATAACTCAATAAAAAAGAATTTTTTTTGAAATTAATTTCGTGTATTCCCTGAATATAAATAAACAAAGGATAAAAATGGATAGTAAAAATATCAAATGCTTTTTTTTTATCAATTGCCAAAAAACCCTCGAAATTCGGGCCTCTAGACTAGAATACCCTTTTAAAGTTAAGGCATAACAGTTAAACAATATACCAAAAATCAGAATTTCCCGACCTTTTATTTCAATAAACAAATTAACAATAAATGGTTCCAACAAAACAAAATGTTGTAGTATGAAACCCTTCTACTGTTAATTTTTCTCTTATATTTGACCATTTTTTTAATATCAAAAATTGTTATTAGATTATAACCAAAAATGAAAAAGATAATATCAAATAAACTATTTTTTAACCCTAGATAACTAAACATTCGCTCACACCTCAAATTAGAGTTCACCTTCTTATACCCATCTCCCATACCCCGTTTACTGCGTAATCATTTCGACGAGTATTTAGTTATAAGGAACTAAGAACATAACTTATTGTTGACTACAACTTATTAAATTCAAATTTAAAAGATTTTTTAAGTTTAGTGTTTCCTTAATTTTTAATTTATAAAAGTTAATATAATGAAAGTTTTTTTTAGCATTTACATTGGGTTTATCAAATTTTATTTCAGTGACGCGTTAATTTTTTGGTGCTGTGTTTTAAACAATGGATTTTGATAAGATTTTATTAGTTCATGCTAAATGTAATAGGTTTTTACGTAAATAATAAGTGATTACAGTTTTTAGAAGTCGAATTGTTGATATTTGTAGAAATTATCGAGTAAATGTAGGTTAAAGTGAAATTACGTAGGAGAAATTTTTAAATAAGTTTATAAGAAAATTTGAAAATAGCGCTGGTTGGTTTCTGAAAAGTTCAGTAGTTGTCGCTAGCGTGTGGCGTCTATAATGAAATGAGCATCGTTTTGTTTGGAAGTACGAACTGCGTGAAGTGAGCGTGAGTGCGGCGAAAGTGGTGGATCCAACATGATGTGGCATATAATTTCGTCTTCGACAATTTTAAGTTAGCTCAAAATGTGGAAAGCGATGAATTTCGGCGACGTTTCGTTATATCATTTAAAAACCACTTAGTTCACAAATCGTTATAGTTTATCGCATCATAACGTCACATAGTACAAAACGCGCGATATTCGTTTTCTCCAAACCAAAGTATTTTTTATTCTTGCAACGCAATCGTCGTCGCTCATATATCGGATTTAAAGGCTGTGTCACAAGTAAAATAAAGACGGTATGAGACATTCTATGCATTTTACGTGATATTATATTGTTGTTAGCGAAATAAATATGTTGCCAATGAGCGATTCAATATTTGTCAATGATGATCAAGTGGAAGTAGGAAATTCATACGTCCATAATAAATATATATCATATAGACATGAATCAAATTTGAATCTGGCGGGAAGTTATCAAAACACAATTCATTTTTTTTCCCAATCAATTTAACTAATCTATTTTCATATTGCAAAAACAAATACGTGAACTTTATTTGCCAACAAATCTTTTTTTCCTCGTATTTGCCACATTACCAATTAATGACATTTGAATGACATAAAGTAACCTTGAGATTTCCAGTTTTAAAATCAGCATGTATGAAAACAAACAGTTGTTGCATTTAACCTGATTACGTTTTAATTTGAGACTTACTAAACTGATTTTATGATTTTTAATATAATGTTTTCCTTTTTTTTTTTTTTAATCGCAAACGTAATATTAAATCGAGTTAGAACCGTGTCATATTGAAACGTATCAGTAGAAAATAATTGATTTTTCACGAGATTATATTTGGTTTTTTCAGAACGATGGATTCATCGATTCCTGATTTAGAAGAGCTAACCATATGTGGGTTTTGCAAACAAAAATTCAATGATAACGAATTGGCACCAAAAATGCTAACCTGTAAACATTATTTTTGTTTGCAATGCACGCGAACGGCATTGAACAAGGGGCCCGGAGAGCTTTATTGCATCCATTGTTGGAAACGCACCGAGCTGGGTGATCTCGGCCCCGAGTCATTGCCCACGTTCAACGCCGTGCTGCAACTGACGAAAAACTTCTCGACGCTCAAGTTGGGAACGAAACCCCCCGAGAAAAGCAACAAAGTGATATCGGAAAATTGCCACACGCATGCTATGCCCCTGGCACTGTGGTGTCACACGTGCTGCACGGCCGTGTGTCGCGCCTGTGCCACAACCAGTGACCATCTGAGCCACCAAATCAAATCCCAAACCGAGGCGAAAGATCAGCTCGTTGCCGAAGTGCAAATCGAACTTGTCTCCATGAACAAGATGCTGACTGAAATCCAACGTCTCGGAATGCAACAACGAGATTTTTTACTTAAAATTTTGGAGGCCTGCGTTACTCTCAAAACACACATTGAAACCGACTTAACCAACAGCCTCTCTCATTTTGAGGTGATCGAGGCTCGCGAATTATTAAGTAAGGCACGATCCAGTTTATCGGTCGTGGACAACCCCGCTGATGTTCACAATTTGTATTCGTCGCTAAGTATTGAAAAACAACGATTACAAATGCGCTACCAGGAAATGTTTCTACAGTGTCAACTCGACGATTTAATTCGAAACTCGCATTTAGTGTTCGACTTCCAATTACTGAAACAGGCATTGGCTAATATTCACTCTGGGGAGATGCCTCCGTTACCAGCCAGTTCACGGGTATTACCTCACGCACAACACAATCCCATTTTGTTCTTGGCCAACTACTGCATGTCCCAATTGTACTCGCGACATGTCCTCTCAAAACAACACATGCAAAATGGTAATGTGGACTACCACACGTCGCCTGTGATTCCACCGCATTTGATAACTCCGCCACATGCACCCCATTTGGTATTGGCATCACCCAAGAACATCTACCCTCCCGATAACAACACTCTAATGCCCGTGCCAAATCTAATCCATTCACCCCAAGCCAACATAATACGCAACCCGTCAAACATGTATCCGTTGTACTACTTCAACATTGAAGTGAATGGATCACCCCAGGGCCGATTAGTGATAGAAGCGCGGCCCGATGTCGCGCCGAAAATGGCCAAAAATTTCGGCGTGCTAGCGACAGGCGAAATCGGAGTCGGCTACAAGGGCTGCTCAATATTCCAGTGTTGGGAAGGCGAAAGTGTTATCACCGGCGATTTCGAATTGAACAATGGTCGTGGTGGTCGGTCCATCTTCGAAGAAGGCTACTTCATGCCCGATGACACAAAGTTGCTGGCTGTGAGAGGAGCTGTCGGAATGCGTCGCACCCAAAAACGACACGACAACCTGGGAATGGTCGGCTCGCAATTCCGAATAATTCTACAAGAAATGCGTGGGTTCACAGCGATTTTCGGCCATGTCGTCGAAGGTTTGGAACTGGTCGAAAAAATAAGCACATTCGGAGACACGGCTGGTAAGCCCACCAAGACCGTAATAATCACCAAATGTGGTAAACTCTAATGATTTAAACATTGTTGATCAAATCTGAGATTCGAATTTTATTATTTTTTAAAATATTTAAATTATGCTGCTGGCTCTATTCATTTGGTTACTATATTGATCTAATATAAATACCAAGTTGAATTTACGGCATAATCAATTAATAAAAATGTTAGTCCTACGTTGTTATGTTTTAAAGAAAGAAAACTATTTAAACGATATATCATTCAACATTAGGGACCTAAGTCAGATAATCCGCATTAACTACATTAAATTGGGTTGTGATTATGGCAAGGTTTCTCTACCTAATTGTTCATATTTTCTCGATAAAAAATATAATATATATATATATATATTTAGATAATATAGTAATGTCTTTCGTGATAGTATGACGAAGAATATATTTTCTTATCAACACCGATTTACGTTGGAATGAAATTATAACACGTTAAATAATCAAAGATTTAATTAAGTTATTAGCAACTTATAGTTATAGCGTTATATTTAATTATGTTGTTCGTTTAATTTTTTTTTTTTATTTTTAAAATCTATCAGTCAAATAGTTATTCGTAATAGTACTCGAGTTTAGTCACTAATTTAATTGTTTTAAATTTTGGTATCAAGTGCAATTTATTGTTGAGGTAAATTTAATGAAATCAAATTTCGGTTTTTTTCGTAACGACAATTTTTGTTGATGCTTGTTTTCTTTTAAATAATGGTGCAACATTGATTTTTCTTTCTCTCACTTAAATCATTATACATCGATCAAAAAAAAAATCAATATTTTTTTAAACGTTTGAATTAACGCACTCGTTAAATCGCTGGAGTTCATACGAAGCACTCGATTTACAATAATCTTTAACTATCTGGTGTCTAACATTGTGTATTGTTCTTTAGAGCTGTACAACTAATGGGATATTGTGTAATGTATTCGTTACTAAAGGTGCGTTCAGACGTTTCAACTTGAGTTGAACGACGATTTTCAATTTTTTAGACCGTAGCGGGGTAAGCGACGCGAGAAGTGAAGCACAAACGAGCAGAATTGAAAGCAAGTTAGACTCGATCAGACTCACCGACTTGAACGACGAAAAATTTGAACCGTTCAAACATTTCGTCGTTCAAGTCGGTGAGTCTGATCGAGTCCAATTTGCTTTCAATTCTGCTCGTTTGTGCTTCACTTCTCGCGTTGCTTACCCCGCTACGGTCTAAAAGATTGAAAATCGTCGTTCAACTAAAGTTGAAACGTCTGAACGCGCCTTAAAGGAATCTATTCGTTACTATGCCAGTGATTCAGCTACTGTATAGTAAACAATAAAAATTATTTGCATTCTATTTTCTTGGTGATATATTTTATTTTACATTGAAAATTATCATACTGTATGTTATACTTTGTTAATAGCATTAGCGTTCACAATTTTTGAAATTGCTTCAAGTTGCTTAAAGCTTTTTTTACAAAGTACGAATGATAAGTCGATGTGTTCGGTTAGTGAATAGATTGGGCCAGTGACTTTTAACTTTTTTGTTGCGATTTTTCTTAAAAATTTCAAAAGGCGACACATTGACGATTTAAGCTTAAGATCATTTAATGTATCAATGGGTTTACAACGCTCGAAATGTTGCTTCAGCGGTTGGTTTTCCATGTCTAAACGCTCGAAATGTTCTTTTAGCCATGGAAAAGCTTGGAATTGTTTTTATATTATAACATGTTATAAACATATATAATATTATATTTTAACATTTCGAGCGTTGTGAGTGCCTAGTGGAATGCACCCAAAGATAAGTTAAATTAACTTAAACTAATCTTATCGTTCGTATAAAATCAGCTGGAATTCTAATATGTTACGAATAATGGACATATTGACTATTATATTAAAACGATTTTCCTTTTTTTCGTAGAGATAATTTAATGTCGATTCCTTATAGATTTTGTGAAAAAAAAAAACGAAAAGTTGGAGTAAAATTTTTTGATAGATCGTTTATCGATACAATATAAAAATCGTTATAAATATGCCTAACAAATTTAGAAATCTAGCTGATTTATACTTTGTGGTGACAAAATGGATGTTATATGAGATATATATAGTAGAAGAAACTAATGGCCGTATTTGTCCATTTAAACAGTTAAATGTGTTTATGCTAATAACTAATTTTCAATGCTAAACTCCAATTTTATCTGAATCCAACTGATACGACAAATGCGAGTAACGAAATTTATTCGCCAGTAACGTTTTGGTACTTCGAATCAGATCTTATTAGCCCGTTACTCAGTAACGAATACATTCGGTTTGGTACAGCTCTATTCTTATTAATACCATCTTTTCTGGAAAGCCTTTCAATGAAAATTCATAGTTCAAATATACAACACTGTTAATTAATTTATGTTTATTGTTGAATTTATTAAAGAGAAAAAAAATTCTATTCTAGTTTTTTATATTTTTTAAATAGTAAGGGGGTAACAAAGTTTATTAAATCACAAAATGGAAAATATATAGAGGTATTCTTACGTTTTGAAAACAATCATCGTTTACCAAAGTAGCTACTTAAGGCTGTTAGATTATATCATTCAGAAATTCATATATATATAATATTATAATAATAAGAATCGATTTCTTAAATCGTACTATTTCGTTTAAAACCTAGTACGGCGATGTATAAATGTTAATATTAAATTCAAAAAAAAAAATCAAATACTAAATTTGCTATCGATGTTTTTAAAAAAATGACAATTTTTTGTCTGATTTCAAGAAAATTTATTTTTCACTTAAATAATAGAAAATAAAGTGTTTGCATTTATTTTTATAAGATGATGTTTAAATGGCTTGGGCTTCCTAAATCAAGCAGAGAATATATAAAATATATTTTATTATCTAGAATGGGACAAGAAGTATTTTTTTAAAATATGCTTTAATTTAACAGGAAAAAAAAATTATATGAGGGCAGAAAGCAAACCAAAAATATAAAAACGATTTCTTGAAATCATACTTCTAATTGAAATTTTCGAAATTATATGTATATTAAATGTAAGAGTAGAATTTTAACGATATATTTGAAAAAAAAAATATCACAGATTATATAAAAATCTGTTTAGTTTTAAAAAAAAGATAAATACTATAACAATCGTACGAAATAAATTAGCTGTTGCTTGTATTATTATTTATGTAAATACTGTAATCTGTACAGAGTGATGATTTGTCTATCGCTGTATATGTTTCAAATTGATGTAAAAAAATAGATAGATTGTTGTGAAAATATGTAAATGTCTCTTGATCTTATAACAATCACGCTCTGTACAAGAATTAATAAATTTTAAGAAAAAAAAAAAACAATTAATATATTTTTGTCAAATTTTAAAGTTGCTGTTCGAACATAGTTTTACCTTCTAACAACGTTTGCCAAAATCCGAGTGGAAATTATTTAAAGAAAATTATAAAAATGTATGTAAATTTCATGAAAACCAGACTTAAATAATAATCTCTCTTATTATTTAAGGTAACTGGCCCATTTTACTATCTGTTATAAAACAATTTAATGTAATTTTAGTGTATAAGATTATTTAAATGTGGTAACAGATTTAAAATGCCATTTGACAAAAAAAATTAATGAAATATCGTACATCCAAAGTATCTGATAAGTACAATATAAATATTATATATATAAAGAAATAAATGTATTAAAAATATATAAAATATCGATAATATTTCATCGCTCTGAAATTTTTCCGTCGCCGTAAGAAACTAAATCGTATCGTATATGTAAAACATTTTAAAAACCGCACCAAAAATAATTATATATTGTAATGTTATAACTGTGGACCTTTGTATTTTATCTGAAATTCTTGTAATCAACTATTACGTACCTGTATGCTCGTAAAAATAATATAATTTTATCTTTATGTCAAACATTACGTATTTCATGTGTAGAATGTACGTACTTATTAAAAAAAAAGTATTAAGGCTTAGGCACATAGAACGCGATTTTCGCCCGAAGCGGATGAGCGATCTAATTGTACAAGGTGTCTCAAAAGTAACGAAAAAAGCTTGAAACTGAAGCTAGATGAAACAATTCTAACACGAAAAGTTCTTAAACATTTTTTTATTTGACGCACCATTAATTAGTTATTAACAATAGAACTAGCCAATCAAATAATGGGAGTGCACTAAAACGGAACTTTGGGAGACCTGGAGAGGAATGAAACACTTACACTAATTAAAATATTTCTTACACACATACACAAACTTAACACTTCTACGAGCTCTCTTGTTGGTTAGTTTATTTTATTAATAAATAATTAGCATTTAAAGAAATGGCAAAGGATTTTTCGTCTTAAAACTGCGTCATCCATCTCCAGTTTCCTGCCTTTTCATTACATTTGAGACACTGGATGCATTTTTAGTCGAATTGTCTTCGTCAGAATCGAATTAAATGATGCAAATGATCGAATTTATTTAAAATTAATTCAAAATCGAATATTTCATTTGAAATTGTTCGTAAATAATCAATCGGAAACTTGCAATGTGCGAACTATCCGAAAGTAATGAAATATGTCGTAGGTTTTCTGATGAACATACATTGTTGTAAGGTTTAACAACGATTATAATCATAAAATACAGTGGTACCTCGGCATACGAGTTTAATTCGTTCCTTGCTCGTATCTTGAATTACTCGTATCTCGAAGCAAATGAATGTTTTGAAAATGAGTTAGGCAAGTGTCATTAAAATGATCAGATGCACGACCTGTTGCAATTTTTTCTGGGTGTTTATGCTGCTAAACCGAACTCGTATCTCGAATTTCGCTCGTAACTCAAAGCAAAAAATCACTCGCTCGTATCTCGAAAAACTCGTATGTTGGGGCACCACTGTAATATTCATGTATTATTTTAATAACAATGCTAATAATGAATTCAGTATAAGGACTAAATAAAATTATTCGTCCGATTTCTGACGAAAATGCATCCAAAAGTCAACCTAATGCGACATTGCATCAACAATCAGTTATTCAATAAAACAAAAAAAGGATCAACTTATACTTGCAAAATAAGGCAATTCTTCAATTTGTCCTAATAATATTTGAAGGAAAACTTAATAGGTCTGTCCTAGATAAAAATAAAACCTTACATTTACAGTACAAGCCATGCGTAATATAAAATTATAGCTACTTTTTGTAAGTTGCGCATGACTTGTGTTGCGCATAACTTGTACCTTAAATAAGCAGTTTCGTTTACATCTGGAACAAACCTAATACTTTTGAATATAAGCATTTCTATGAAACAAAGATGATTTGCTTAAAATATTATTAATACAAACTGAAAAATATGCAAATATTCCTTTTTTTAAATGAATATGACCCGATGTAATAGTAGTTTTGATCGAGGCGGTAAGCGGTTGTACAATCAATAAAAGTATTGAGCAATTGGCGCGATCAGTTTTGTACAATGGAAAAATTTTGATTGAAGCTAGTCAAGATCAGTTTAGTAGAAAATATTTGCAATATTGGACCATTAAAACGATATCACATCGTGTGAGACATTGTTCGTATTAAGGCGATATATCGCAAGCGATATATAAAAGGCGAAACGGCTAGGTAGATACTAAAAATCTGAATTAAAAAGATAAAAAAAGTTCACATCTGCACAATAATTCATTCGAAGTGCCATTTGTTGGTTGCTTAGATGATATATTACCTATCGTCTCAATGTGAACGACCGCGACGCCAAACTGTTTTATATAGCCGACCGCGCGGTCACAGACCGCTGCAACAAACCGCGTTTTATGTGCCTAACCCTTAAAACCAATTAAAAAACTAAAAAAAAAAAATGATCGTATTTTAAAAGAGCCAAATAAAAACTTCATTCAAAATATGCAAAGATGACGTTAATCTTTTCATAGTAGAGAAGAAAAAAATTACTCCTAATATTTTCAAATGAGTTAAGTAAATACATTCCAAAATGATCATGATTGGAATTTGGAAACGAAATCAAACGTACACATCTGAAAAGTTTCATTTATTTAAAATACATTAAAAAAATTACTTAATTTATATCGTTAATTGTTATAATTATCAAAACTTAACGCAACGAATTACTATTTATTTTAATATGTTAATGATTTAATTTTAAATTTCGATTGAGATAGAAATAATGGTATGGATATAAAATACCAAACATGATCATTTACACTCGTTAAAACTTAATTTTCCGAGTAAAAAAAAAAAACGATTAATATCAATGTTATCACGTAATTAATAGTATCACTGTACGTTTTCTCGTATCGTAACGCAGCGATAGGATAGGTGTGAGTTTATCTTAAATCGTCAAGCCATACAAATAATTAATCACGTCAACTGTAATGGACCACATCTAGCATTTTTCTTCTTCTTTCAGTTCTTACTATTTTCCTCGCTTGTTTATTTAACACGACTTTATAAAACGAATTTTATATTATCAAAAAAAAAAAAAATGTTTGTAGAATTTATTCGAAGAAAAAAAAAACTATGTATAAAAAGAGAATGTTCAGAAATCACTGTTTTCGTTTCAATAAAAATGTTTTTGGTTAATTGCATTTAATGTTTTTTTTATTATTTTTTTTTTAAATTATTTTCTTTAGTTTCACTATGTATGTGTGGCTTGGCGCCTTTGTATGTCTGTGCCTTGGACCTCTGTAAAGCTATGTGATACTGAGTACCTACTTGACAGCTTCTCAAAATACGATTTAGATTTCAATAAATATTATATCGTACATAAATGTTTCTTAATATATTCCTCAATAAAAGTCCTGCGGTTGTTAACTCTAAAATGCGTAAATGCTTAATTCCTTCAACAGTCTTTTTTTACTTTCTTTTATTACTATATAGATAGTAAAGGAAGTATTGTAATCGGGTCGAATTTTCAAATTCGAGCTTTCACCGGAACATACATGTTTTGAGGTCCCCTGAGTCCAAAAAAGTGGTTTTTAGAAACATATCTATCAGTGGCGTGCGGTGACTTTTGAAACAGGGCATGCGGTTAGAAGTGGGGGGAGGGGTTATAAGACCACATTTTTAAAATTTATTTTTTTATTTGATAAACGTGATGTTATAAGTATTTTTTTAAATTAGCCTTATTCGACGCTCCTTCTTACAAAAATCATCAACAACCGCATCATATAATGTATTTAAAAACCACGAAAATAGTTCTTATCCTAAAAAACAGAACATTTGTATGGCCTTTGGGTCAATAATTCAAAATAACTCACGAAAAGTATCAGTAACAATTAAATTCACTGTTTAGATTCAAAACGGAAAGCGCATCTACAAGCCGTTATTTGGTTATGCAAACTGCCGAGAGAGATAGTATTCGACCGTACTAGTGAGCATGCGCGACCAATTCGAAGCAAAGAATCGCATGCTACTGTCGCCAACGCATTCATTCGGCTTTTGCCGTTCATTTGACTTGGTAAACTATGCCAATTTTATGAGTGATACCTTTCATTATTACGTAAATTAAAAAATTTATTAATGATAAAAATATATCATTTTTAGAATGATTTTACAAATGCAATTACGTAAGTTAAAAATTAAATGAATAAATCATAAAAAAATATTCAATTTTTAAAATCGTCTTACAATCCATAGGCATGCGCCGCATCTACAGCATGTATGGACCGCACGCCTCTGATATCTATGTGTGTGTGTGTGACAGCCATATCGTATCGAAAGCTTTATCCGAATTTCACCAAACTTGAAATTTGCCTTCATATTATATTTAGTTGTGCCGCGAAGCTTTTAGTTAAAATCGGTTAACCGGAAGCCCCACTTTAGTCTAGGAATTTCTGAGATTTTTAATTTTTTTCGAAAACGGCTCCAACTTTTTTTTAAACTTTCTATAGTTCTTAGACTGATTGATGCCCACAACTTTTATTTGAAACTTTTTCCTGGAAAAATTCGAATAAGGGAGGTTCTGGGGTGAAGGTTGGAAATTCGTATATACATATAGGTTCTATATCTATAGTTGTTTATATATATAGTTATAAAGTGCTTATATTTCAAATATTTTATACCAACAGCGAGTTTCATAATTGAAAGTAAAAGAAAGTACTGTGACGCCTCGCACCAGATATTTAAGTTTTAGATGAGCACATTAATAGAGTGAATTAAATCTCATGATTATTCTTATACAGTCTAAGAGCCAGTGTGAATGACAACAACACATATTTTGTTAATTCCTGAATTTTCTTCAGTGATTCTCTGTCCATGTAATGTGGGTTAGCTATACTGAGTTGTTTTAGAGTCATGCTAAGGCCACACAGAACGCTACGCGTGCTATGTTCGCTATGCGAACAAAATATAGCTACAAATCAAACACTCGGCGACATAGCGCCAACCTAGGAGTGGAGCAAGGGGAACAGTCGCTCTAGGCGCTATGCAACAAGGGGCGCTAACAAATAAAATGCAAAAACAAATTTCAGCAAAAAATTAAATTTTTATGGCGCTTTTTAAAAGAGACAGAACAGTATTACTAAGATACAAAGCCGTAGAAAAACGATGAAAATTCTGTAAATCTTGATCTTTCATCTTGGCAAATCTTGGCGTTTCATAAATATGTACTAAGTCTAAGTATTAAGATTCAACTGGCTAAATTTTACAATAAAAGTTAATATAAAAAATTAGCAGTTATTATTTACTATAATATACAAAGGCAAAGTAGAATTTTTTTTAAAAATAGGGGCTCTGATTAAAGGGCGCTGAAAGACAATCTCGCTCTACCCCAGTGGTTCCCAACCTTTTCTAAGGTATGGAACACTTTTGCAAGAATTTTTTTTTGGTGGAGCACCTAAGTTACTGGGAAATGTTTGTAAGCAGTGTTTTAATAAAATAGGAAAATTAAAAGTTCTATACAAGTCTACAGTAATGGAGGGTTGGGGCGTAAAAAAGACAATGCCACCCTAATTTCTTCCTCTAAATTTGTTAATCTTTCTCTTTTTTTAGTTTTTACGTTGGTTAAAGTGGAAAACCCTACTTCACATAAATATGAAGTTGAAAAACACAGTAAAATTGATATGGCCTTTTTTGATATTTGTGGGTATTATTGTTGGATAAATATCCAGAATTCATCAAGACTCGTTTCAGCGAGTTTAATTTTCAAAGTGCGATTATATGACAAGGATATAAGCTCCTATTTCTCTGGCACATTAAATTCAAAATTATTAGGTAATTCTTTAAAAAAAGGATTTGCAACTCAGTCGTATTTCTCGGTGTCCAGAGAAAGAAAATATTTTCGTATGTAGCTATCCAGTATTGACAAATGTTGTGATATCAAGGGAACACAATCGCTGCTATTTTTGGATACAGATGGAACATGTTAAGATTATTTTCATCTACTCTTGTTTTCCAAAGAATGATCTTGTTTTGAGAGGCTGATAGTTTGTCGTTGGCGTTAAGATGTTTTCTTTTGCACCCTGCATAGGTACCCCTTATTAACAGTGTTCAAATAACAAAAAATATCGGTTAAATAGCCCAATTTAGCGCACCATATATCATTGTTAAGGTCTTGATGGTATATGTTACACGGATGACATTGAATACGCATGAGCTGTCTTAGGGTACAGAAAGTATTATTGACAACATTTTCGTCAACTTTAGTAGTAGATAATTATCGCGGAGCACTTTTAAAATGCTTGCGGAACACCGGTTGGGAATCATTGCTCTACCCTGTTCAAAAGCTAGGGCTGGCACTGGTCGCAACGTAGCTAAGAACAAAACGCAGTGTACACTATTCTGTGTGGCCATTTATATAGTTATATAGATAACTAAATAGATAATTAATATAGAAAGCTTCTTCTGAGTGACCTTAGTTTTACTCAGATATAAAAATTAGATTATCTTCAAAAGTATTTTGGAAAAGCTGTCGCTTGAATAAATTATAGTAGAATTCGCTCATCGAAAGAAAATAACAACCCGGTCATACTAAGCAGACCATCATGGCACTGTTATCTGTCAGGGAACTTTCGATTTACAATAAAATCTACCTCTAGTTGGCTCCATGAGGGTATAGAAAAGATCAACTAGCCAAAAATAACGCCTCCGCAGACCTTATGGGACCTCTTTTTGGGATATAAAAAAAGCAAAATAAGATGCAACGAATAGTGATTTGGCCGAATACCGAATATTCGGCCACACTCTCGGCCGAAGCGCTGAATATTCGGCCGTTTCATTTACGAGTAAATCGTATCACGAGAGACATTATTTTTTATTAAAAAAAAAATTATTGTGTGGTTTTACAAAACCACGATGCAAGTGCAGCTTTGTGAAAATTTTCGGAAAATTATTCGATTTAGGGTATGAAAATAGAATAGAAAGAAAGGGGTGTGGTACGAATTCACGGTCTAACGTAACGCGCACCGTTGCAACTATTTTTGAATTTCCATTATTGATGTTAATACTCGAATGTTATTTTCATTATTGAATTTGTTGATTATTGATAAATCGATCATCTGCCTGTTGTTATCTATTGTAACATCACCGTCGGATATTTTTGCACTATTCTCACTAGCTGTATCTTTATCTATCAGGATCAAGTGAACATTAACATTTATATCAATACACTGAACAAAACACAAAAACCAATACAAATATAATTGACAATTAATGACAACTTATAATATAATAAAACGTTGTCATGGAGAGGAAAATAGCTCATTACATTCAGTAACAGCTCGCGCAACAGACCTGGGAAAACGACATGGTATATATCTAGCAATGTATATACGAGCTCTGCCGAACACTTGCCGATTCCCTGCCGAGAATGTGTTACATTTAGCGACATGCTAAAGACAGGCCAAAAAATGTGAGATGATGTATAAAAAGTTTCACTTTAAAAAGAAATATGTAACGACAACCAAAATTGATTTTTATTTAAAAACTATTCGCATAGATCGGATACTAAATCCATATAGGTATTGGTTTCTAAACTCAAAGCAAATTCCTACTGTAGCAAACTTTACTCAAAATGTATTGTCTCGTGGCAGTAGCGTGCATTGGGAGGGGTTTTCAGAAACCAGTATAATATATGAGGAAAAACGCAATCGTCTGCTATACAAATGCATAAAAAATTGTTTTGATTCATCATAATTTATTCCCCCGAATAGATTTTCCATTTTAATTTGTAATTTAAAAATTTATTTTTTAAGATTTAGTATTTGATATTCGGCCGAATACCGAATAGTAGCCGAATATTCGTTGCATCTTTAAAAATAACAAACACCATTCTAAATTTGGAAGGGTAAAACCAAGGCCTCCTTCTGCTCCAAAAAGAGAACTCAGGACATATGATCATTCGGAAAAAGAGATGTCGGCTTTTAATAAGCTTTTACCCATTTTATATCTATACAAGCCTTAAATTACCATCTTCATAAGGTAGCTACGGGCGACACCAACATATGCCGTTCTGCTTGAAAGCGGCAGAAACTAAGTGGCGTTTATGCGAGGCAGATTTCAAAAAAAGACTGCAACATCTTGGAAAGACGAACATGACGAGACCTACCGAGATAGAAAAGGCAACCTCAAGTTCGTTACTTAATGATGTCTTAATATACAAAGCAGCCAAGATAATGGATATATATCAACTTATATATTATTAGTTGCCACAAACCATTAATATCTCCATTTCTAATTAGTCTTTTTCCTCGGAAGATTTAAAAAAGATCCGCTAGGGGCAGTACCGTTGGCGGGGTACATATATTTTGAATTCTCTATTGACAATAACGTCAAACGTATAGAATTATAATGGAATTAACGGAAGACAATGTACCTGGAGCAAAATTGAAATTCGCTGTGCAAGATCATCTTGTCCGGGATTTAAAACGATGACTTGCATGTCGTAGCTTAACCGTGTCAGGTAATAAAAATGTCCTAATTGAAAGGTTAGTTGGTTCATAAATTTTCTAGAATATGTCATTGTGTTGTTGAAAATTTTATTATTTTAAATAAACTTAATTGTTTTTTTTTTTGAGAATTGAAAAATGCATTGCAAACGGTAATGATAAAAATTTTTTCGTTGGAATTGATTGTGGTAAATGTCTAGCGGATAAACAGCAACGCATGAAATTACTCAACCCAACTACCAAGTTCAACATCATGCAGTTTTCTTACTACAAACTGGGCAAATTTTCCATCCCAAGCTATTTCTCGTTCTTTTTGCTATGCTATAATGTATAATTATATTACTATCGGTCCTATTGATACTTTAGATTTGAATGCTACTTTATCTGACGATGACGAACAGTTTCTAAATTGTGGTAACTCGAAACCACTTCAAAGGGGAAGACAATATTGTTTGAGTGACTTTGTTTTAAACATGAAGATAATAATAATAAGATATTTTTTTTTCGTCAACTTGTGGTTTTATAAAAGGTGCAAATTTGACACCACCCTGCTTGTATCGACTATCAGACGTACAATAAGCGAATGCACAATGTTTTGTAAGCATGACAATTTTTTAAAAAATTTTTTTGATCACAATATTTATTTATTCTGATTTATTCTAATAATAAACAGACGTACGTTTGACGTTATTGTCAATAGAGAATTCAAAATATATGTACCGCCCCACCGGTGCTGCCCCTAGCGGATCTTTTTTAAATCTTCCGAGGAAAAAGGCTAATTGAAACACTTAACCAATAGCAGTGTAAATATAACAGAATATCTATTATATAAAAATATGTCGGGTTTTCCTTCCTGACGCTATAACTCCAGAACGCACGAACCGATTTCCACGGTTTTGCATTCGTTGGAAAGGTCTCGGGCTGTGTGAGGTTTATAGCAAAGAAAATTCAGGAAAAATTTAAACAGAAAAGCGGGAAAATCTTTTTTCACATACAGCGCCATCTCTGATGATACCTAGCATGTACTACAAACCAATATTTTAAGTAGATAGCGCCGGTGCGTGATACATTGCTTGACAAGCAATGAGACTTTTCATAGTGCAAAAAATCGACATAATTGTACTCTTCCCGTGGGATAACAAGACAATTGTATCTTACAGAAACCGTGTATTTAATAAAAGTTTCGTTAAAGTACGTGAAATAGAGTTATAGCACATTATCCTCAAGAAGGCCTGATCTCTTTTTTATCCAAGAAAAATGTACTACTCCCGTGGGATAGATATGTTTTTGTTTGTCATAGAGCAAAAGATTGACATGATTTTTTGCAATAGGGTAGTTGAAAGGTCAGAGAAAAATATAGATTATTAATTCGTATGTTAGAATAATGCACGATTCTCAAAAGATAGCATAACAATTGTACTTATCCTCCTGCAGAAATCGTGTTTTTAAAAAAGCTATCCCTAAAGTTCATGAAATAGCGTTTTAACACAATCATTCCAAAAAAGTTTAAATAAAAATTACAATTTCTACAGCAAAATATGATTTTTAATTTAACATCCGATAACATCGGTAAATTAATAATGACAATTTTTGAAACATTGAAACTTTTTTCGTTGTTAATTTTTGAATGTCTATAATATTTAAAAATAAACGTGTTAAATTACTATTGAAAAATTTGAACTTGGTGAAAAACTCAGTTTAATATATAATACATTTAACATTTTCGAATTGTATTGCTATTTAAAGAACACAAGTATAAGTATTTTATAATATTCATAAAAACGTATAGAACCAGTAAGATAGCTCTTCTAGATAGCTATATAGAATATCTTCCTGGAAAAGTAGTTTATCTGATTTTGATGAACTTTCTATGAATCAAAAATCTAGAAATATCTATCTGTCTTTTTTTGTTGATGGGATGAAAGTTTCCATTATTCAATCAGTATAATTTAGATACGCTCAGCGAAGCGGGCGGGGACCAGCTAGTTTTGTATAAATTTTTTGTTGTGTTTCTTCTCAGATGCTCTCTCTTTCCTTCTTTGTATTTCTCACATTAAATCTTTTATTTTTAAGAAGTTTTATTTCTTTCACGTGCACGATGCTGCGTAAGCTTTTTTTATTTAGCTAGCTTAACTTTTTTAAATTTTGGTAAAAGTTTGGTCAAATTAAACAAAACATACTTTTGCGGAGAAGGTTATATAATAGAAGATCCATGAAGGTAGAAGTAGTAAATATAATCTTACCTTGTAGTAGACATCTGGTACATACTGCTTATCCGATGATTCTCGAATAAATCCCAACTCAGATGCATCTTTCGTAGGCAATAGACAGTTATCTCTCACAAGAGCCATACATTGATTAGAAACAGCATACCCTTCCATATGGACTTGATTAGTTTTATCACCTAAAAAAAAAAAGGAATATACAATTCCTATTCCATTTCTTTCAATGTGAAATCCTTACCAGTTACACAAACTGTAACAAATTTCGATCCAAATGAACCATTAGAAGCGAAACGACAAGGATTTGGGTATTGGTTTTGGAAGTGTGCGGCCATAATACACTCTTGAGCTGAGAGAAAATGGCTGTCGCCGCCACGAACACAACGCACTGTGCCTTTTTGGGTGTCCTCAGCTATGAGGTCTGTAAATATCCAGCCAACTCGGCGAAGTCCAAGCTCACGTGCTAAGTCCTCCACAATTTGCTCGCGATCATCGGGCAACAGTGCAATTGAATCACGAGTGCTCTCTTGTGGTGGCTCATAAATAACAGCCACTTTAGCTCGAATACCTAAAATTGAAGACAATATAAATACGTTATGACACTACTAACTAGTAACTACAACAGAACATAGTTGATATATTTTTTTGTTTGCACTAAATTTTTACCACATTATATAACAATAATCTATACCAATAATAAGATTGAAGTTTTTTGCTCTTTGAATACTTATATAAAAAAAACGTTACATGTTACTTGCGCGAGGGAACAAAAATAGAATTATTTTTCTCAGCTGAGATTTGTATCGAATGTAAAAAATGTAAGGTGTTTTGTTAAATACTTTTTACTACCTACATTTTCATATATTTTATGCAAAAAAATAAATACCATTTTGTAATTTTCCCCAAAAAAACATTGTTTGTTCAGGGTAAACGTGAAAACGGCTGGGTCGATTTTAATGAAATTTTCACAAAAAGTTTTTAAATATTGTAACTTACATTATAGGCTAAATTTTTTTAAAAATATTTTTATCTGTCTGCTTATTTGTTCTTGGCAAACTTGAAAATGACTGGTCCTATTTGGACGAAATTTTCACATACGGGTAGTAAACATTACAAAAAGTGCTATAAAATACTTTTAATTCCGAAAAAATTTTGATATTCTGGGCAAAAAAATAAAAACTGTGCAACAAAATACATACACCACCAAACTTGAAAACGTTCAGTGAAGCGGGCGGGGATCGGCTAGTTTTAAATAATAATTACCTAAAGGTACATCAGCATGAATTTCGTAATTTCCATACAAAAAGCCGATACGTTGATGGCCAGTAGTTCTCCAATAATTTAAAAACCTTTCGACAAGTGCTGGATTTTCGAACATAACATTGTCGACGTGTCTGTACGTTTGTTGATTCAACGTAATAGCCGATGGCTGACACTTCGAGCAAACAGCACGAGGCCACGGCGGATGATCTTTGCAACCAGGCTTAATACGGCATTGGGCTTCTGTTAACGATCCAGAGACAAACTTTCCACCAGATGCCCCCGACATCGATTTACGCAAGAATGCATGAAACGATAGATGTTTCACATCTTTTTGTTTTAAGTAAGCTTCATCAAAAGGTTCCAGCGGAGAACAATGAACGCAACACCCATTTGAATTATGACGACAACTGTAAGAAAAATTTTCTTTCAAAAATTTATAATATGGGATTACCAACTACAAACTCCAGAACGTCTAGAGGTCATTCCAATAAATTCAGAAGTAGCAATTCAAATATATACTTAAAAGTATCAAAAACTAATTTTTACAAAAATAAGACAAAATAATCAGTCGACTAATTGATTAATAAATTTATTTATTTTTAAAAATATCATTTTTTTTTAATGTGTCGAACATTATGCATTAATACAGGGAGATAATAGGTTTGTTCGCGGATTTGATACTGAACTGATAACGATTCATTCCAAGTGGATTTAGGATAATCGCTAAACGCATACACGCTTATGAACTGATTAAGGGTTATTTTTCTGTGAACGAGTTTGAAAATGTTCGTAAGTAAGACGAGGATTAACGAGAACCCATGAAAACTGTTAGTTGAAATTAACGATGAAAGAAAAGGAAAGAGAAACGGGACTTTGGATCTAGCGATTCTCGGGTTTTTTTAGGGTAAAAAATTCGATTCTCTTACTCATGCGTAGTTTGATAATATGTAGCTAGCTTTTCTTTCCTTCACTCTTAACGTTAAATTTAATTAACAATTTTCGTGGGTTCTCGTTAATCCTCGTCTTACTTCCGAACATTTTCTAGCTCGTTCACGGGAAAATAACCCTTAATCAGTTCATAAGCGTGTATGCGTTTGGCGATTATCCTAAATCCATTTGGATTGATTCGTTATCGGTTCAGTATCAGATCCGCAAACAAACCTATAGTAATCAATAGACTTGTTCTCAATATAAATAAAACCGTACATTGTACAGTTTAAGTCATAACTATTATGAAGGTAATATAACAAGAGAGACAATAAGCAGCGATGAAAAAGAATATAACATTCTAGATTGTTCTATAGACGTTTTAATAATAGACATTTAAACCGCTTAGTTATTCAACGATCAACGGTTTTTAGTAGATTCGGCAAGAAGTTTCCAGAAAATTCGAGTGTATAATTCAACCTTCTAAAACTCCATGTTACAAAAATGAGCCTATTTTGACCGCACTTGCAGACAGCGCCAGTAATATTAGTTGAAAACGAGTCGAAAGAAGATCACGAAAACTGACGAAGACTTTTATGGAGGTCGGAGGTTAGAAATAAATTTTTTTTAAACGTCAGACAAATTATTTTTATTATTTTCATTATTATTGTTATTATATGAGATTAATTATGATAATAATTTTTTTATATAAGTATAACAACTCTGATAAGTATTTGAGACATTTAAGTGCCAGGGGGCTGTTTGAGACATATGGCTCGTGTAACAACACAAATAGTTAACAGCTGTTTTTCAACTAGCCTGCCAGCGCCACTCAAAGGTACTAAGATTTGCGGCACAATCGATCACTTTTTTTAGCCTTTCTCGTATTTAAGTGATAAGGGGCTGGTATAATTGATTAACTTAGTGACTATATAAGCATTCACGGGTACTGAATAAGTCAGTCAGTGATACGAGTGATTTACGAAGTGATTTTTGTGATAAATAATTGTCAAACACCAAGTTAAAATAAATAAATTAATTTGGTTTGTTAAACGTTTTTGTAATATTTCCAAAGAATAAACTTAAACTTTTAACTGTTTTTATATTCATTTCCCCCAACACTGTTGGCAAAGAGTGAGCATAAAGAGATAGAACGAGAAATAATAATAATTAGAATTAAAGATAAAGAAAAGGGATATTGCCTGGTCGCTTTTTCGTTACGTTACAGTCTCCACCGTTTACTCTTAGCCCAAGTAAATTGCAAAAACTGTACTACAAAGACAACAGAATGTAAATTTACTTAATAAACGTGACCGAATATAAAATAATTTTAACTGTTACCACAATTTGGCGACACACTTCAAGAATTTCGTATTACTCAATAGTGTCGCGGTATAGTGATTGAGATTCACTGCTCTAGACTTAAACTGGAGAGCCGGTAATCTTAATTTAATATTTTCAAAACATTTTACGTACAGTTTTTCATCTCTTTGGCGTTGAATTTTACCATCCAAGTTCCACAATTGAATGTCAACTTCATCTTCCTGAACACCACCAGATAACGGTTTCTGCTGACTAGTGGAAGCTGTTGATTCCGCAACTGGTTCTCCAGAAGGTTTATTTATCTAATTGATAAAACTTTGATTAGCTTATGATTAAGGCATTTAATTAATTCTTACATTTGTCCCACTTGTGGAAGGTTGCGCGAATAACACGGACCCATTAACAGGAGCCAGATAAACCATATCACCGTGCCGAAGACCAACTGTTCGTAAAGTTTTTGATTTACTACTGTGAATTTCATCTTTCTGGTTACGCTCCTTGTACAAAGCAAATCCATAACTACTTAAGTTGAATGCCTCATAAATCCGTTCAAATAATTGACAAGTAGTTTCATTAGGTTCAATTTCTAATCTCCTTGTGCCTTCCGGTGATTGGACACGGAGTAACTAAAAATTTTATTTATTAACCCAAACATTAGAAAATTGACAATAATAAGCGAGGAATATTTTTCAGTTTGTTGGAAAAGTTTAGTAACGAAATAGTGAATGAAAGTGAATGTGATTATAGCTGATGATGCGGCTTTTGAAATCTCATCAATTTGTACTCTAAAATAAAACTGCAAAAATACATTGCAAACACTTACAATTGGTTTATTTTTTGTCATTTTTTCAAAATAAAGTGCTCAGATTTTTAAGGGTCGAAGACTTGGGCCATTGCAACACAAAGAAATAAAGTAGTACTAAAATTTGACACAAAAATATGCTTTGTCAATTTCTTTACCTAACCTAACAAACAGTAATTTTAATTACTCAATTGGATCAAGATAATGTTATAAATTAACTTTTCTTATTGACTTATTTCACACATTGTAATTAATGACTAAATAAGAACAATTTCACGAGCTGATTTAAGTTTTTGAAACTTTTTTAAATAACGTTTAGAATGTTACTGTATTGCGGTATAAAACTGACATAATTTTCAATTTGCGTCAACTACTTATGTACTAAAATAAGCCCAATGGCACGAAAAATAACGAAAACGATTTTATGAAAGATCACAACCTTTCATAGATCTAAAACCTCTGAAATCTAAATTTTCATTTTATTTAAGTGTTTAAGATGCTTCATGGAGATTTTTAAGTATCTATTTATAAATCATTTATTAAGGGAAAAAATTCCTAAAATCTAAATACATGTACAGTGTACCTTTGATGAAGTGTACACGTTTACATATAAAATTTTTATGGCCTAATCGGCCTAATTGATGGGCACGATTATTGAAACGAAGTTTCTTAGCACACCTTTCGAGAGTGTGAGCTGGTAAAAATTGTAACGTAACGAAAAACCGTTGGTTATACTTTCAGCGCCTCACTCTTTCTCTCTCTATTTCTTCCTAACACACATATTTGACATTAGGTTCGTTAGCGGATCTAATACTGAACCGATAACGAATCAGTCCAAGTGGATTTACCCTATTGGAAAAATCTCATAAGATCTCATAAAATCTCATAGAAAAAGTTTTTTTATGAGATTGTATGAAGGTTTATGGTATCCTATGAGAAAGAAAAAATTAACAATAAAATATATTATGGTATTTTTATGAGTAGTCGTCAACTTATAGAACTCTCATAGAATTATTAGTTTGAGAGATTTTTAATGGCAATCTCGTATTCTAGTAATTTTTATGACAATTTAGTATTTTAGTAATTTTAATGAGAGTTTTATTAGATTGAGCCGAAAGTGGAATTCTTATGAGATTTTACAATAAAAATTATTCTTTAAGATTTCAAGAGATTTTTATGAGCAATTTCGTATTTTTGTAATTTTAATAAGAGTCTTATTAGGTTGATATAGATATGTGTATTTATCCGCGAAAATACTCATAAAATCTCATAAAATATGCATAAAGTCGAAAATATTTTATGAGATTTTATACATATGTATTTATCCGCGAAAATACTCATAAAATCTCCAAAAAATAGTGTCGAAAATATTTTATGTGTATTTTATGAGATTTTATTGGTGTTTTTGTCCGGAAAAATACTCATAGGATCTCATAGAATTTCACCAAAAAAAAAAAAATTTATTAGATCCTATGAGTATTTTCCCAGACAAAAACAATAAAATCTCATAAAAAACACATAAAATATCCTCGACGGTTTTTTTTATGTTATCCTATGAGATTTTTCCAGTAGGGTAGGATAATCGCCAAACGCATACACGCTTATGAACTGATTAAGGGTTATTTTTCCGTGAACGAGTTTGAAAATGTTTGGAAGTAAGTCGAGGATTAACGAGAACCCACGAAAATTGTTAATTGAATTTTAAGTTGAAAGAAAAGGATAGAGAAACGAGACTTTGGATCAGCCCCCTGTCACTTAGATACGAGAAATGCTAAAAAAACGTGACCGATTTCTACAGAAATCTGTGTTGTTATAAGAGTCATACGTCTCAAACAGCCCCCTACCACTTAAACTTATCAGAGTTATTATAATTATTATATAAAAATACTTATCATAATTATTCTCATAATCACAATAATAATAAAAACATTTAAAAAAGTTTCATTTTAATAACTTGCCTGACGTTTAAAAAAAATTATTTCTAATCTCCGACTTTCATAAATTCTACGGTCTTTGTCAGTCTTTGTGGTCTTCTTCGTTCAACTCGTTGGCAACTAAATGGCGACGAGTGACTGCAAATCGAGTAAAAATGGTCACATTTTTGTAACATGGAGTTGTAGGGGGCTGCTTTGGATCTAGCAATTCTCAAATTTTTTTTAGGACAAAAAATTTGATTCTCCTACTCATGCGCAGTTTGATAAAATCTGGCCAGATTTTCTTTCCTTCGCTCTCAACGTTAAATTCAATTAACAATTTTCGTGGGATCTCGTTATTCCTCGTCTTACTTCCGAACATTTGCAAACTCGTTCACGGAAAAATAACCCTTAATAAGTTCATAAGCATGTATGGGCTTAGCGGTTATCCTAAATTCACTTGGACTGATTCGTTATCGGTTCAGTATTAGATCCACAAACAAACCTATTGCCATTGTTGATTCTAGTTGATTCTATACATAAATTTGCAGTTGTCGTCCTGTTTATTTATATTATGTACGAATTTGTATATATGTACGTGCATGTATCGAGATTCATTTATCAAAACTATTAGCAAGGGTATTGTAGTGGCGTAGGGTAAACTTATACCCTCGTCCCAAGGGTGAAAGATGTGTTTGCTGCTCCTTATTTTTACAATTAAGAAGTCTTGGTTTTTGTCTCGATCTTTGTTTTGCTGGCCATTTTTTAAAGACCACGAGCAAGACTACAAGATCAAGACTGATCAAGATCGATGCTGCTCATCACGGAACGTGAGATATTCTAAATAACAGACTTTTTGAAGTATAACTTCTTTACGCGCGCTGGACCTAGGGGGTAAACTGATGAATGTGCTATAGAAGCGTTACGAAAAGTGTGATCTGACGAGGCGAACGAAAGCTGAGATGGGAGATATACGCTGCTACAGACAGAAAGCAAGAGAGTTACTTTCGTATTTTGTACGTATGTTTGTTCGTATTGTTCGTATATCTAATACACAGTGCAGGCCTATTCCCCGACTTCCTTTTGTGCGGATCTTCGTGTGTGTCTACACCAGCCCCCTACAACTCCATGTTACAGAAAATGGCCCTATTTTGTGGTCATTAAAGTAGAAGACAGTGATAAAAGCTTTGAATACTTACTTAGAAAAGAGTTAGTATAGGCAAACATTCACATTTAATTCTTTGCGAATTGCCTATCTTCGTAGAAAAATCTAGAGTCTCTAGAACTGACTCTTTGTTGTATTATAAATACAGGACTACTTATAGAACTTTTTGAATTGATTTATTTTAAATAAATTTCGTGGTACAGGTAATTTTAAGTTGATTGGATATTTTAATATGGGTTACTAGAAGGAAAATCCAGCGGATAGTGTGTATCGGAGCCTTACTAAAAACTCGGAAACTTATAAGGAGAAAAAAAAATTGGCTCACTCAAATTGTATGTTTTAAAATTAATGACCTTTTTAAAGAATTTATAAGCTACCCTACAAAAACTGGTAACTGCGGTGTTATTTTCTTGGAGTAAGAATTGTTAGGGAACTCTTCCATATCCGAACTCCGCCACATATAGACGGCTGGTCATACAGATATGAAATCATTAGTGGAAACCGGTGGAAATCAGAATGGATTTAATATTGAGATTGGCAATTATTTGTTTATTTATTAAAATAGTATCTAAACTTTTTCTATATTTATTTTTATATCATAAAAGGCATTTCATTGTTGTATAATAAATGAAGACCGAAAAAATATTTACAAACCAAAATTATCATATGCTGAAACTTTTTCGTATAGCTGAAAATATTATAACATTAGTAAATACAAATACTTATTTGTTTTTATAAGTTAGATTTATTGATAACAATTACCAATACCTTCCCTTCAGTAGGTATATCTATGTTATCGTTAAATTTTCTTAAAAATATGTTTCTAATGATTTAAAGTGTAAGTATAACTATTATAAGAATTATAATAAGTGAAGAGATCATAATTCGCTTGTATAAGTTGTAAATCTACTTATACTTATGTAATGTTTCCTAAATTAAAATAAATTTAAAAATGTTTGGTAAAATGTAATTTACTTTATAAAACTTAATGCATAGAAACAGCAAAATTTGAATTTGGTATTTTTTTTTTAAACTTAGTAACCTCTTTAGTAACTTTTTTGGTAACTATCAAAACGGTTGCGCATGTTGCGCATGTTTCATTATTTTCTTTTTACCGGTGGTGTTGTGCTTAATTCTTGCGTTTGTTTATATGGATGTGAAAAGGTACTTAATCAGCATAACGTTCCGTGGAAATGAATCCAAGATAAATCCGGTGTTATCCTTGGTTTCGTCCGGAAAAGTGAATCTAGTGAAACAAGAATATTCCTTGGGTCGGTTAAAGTTTATACCTCTAGGAAGGTTAGTGTATCATTTGTTGCTTAATTTGTTCCATTACTTTCCATATGCATGTATGAGATAGCCATTAATATTAGGATTAGATTAAGTATTAGCATCGATTAAGGTATTAGCATTGGTAATAGTAATATAAATAGTCAGTGTCCCTTTATTAAAACAATTACACAATATTATAATTTATCGAATCATATAGCGTTCGATAGTGTACGTTTATTTATGATATAATTATAAAGAGCATCATATAATACTTCTCACTAATTGTCGCTAACTACGCAACAAAATTTCTTGTAATCGGCAGCCAGGTTTAAAATAAGATAATCCCATTAGTTTAATTAATTTTGTCAAAAAATGTAACATTAATTTTTTTGGTCGCATAGACTCATATACTACTATAAACCCGTGAAAAAATCTTGGGCTTTTATTGGAATTTGACCCTAGGACCACTGTCGTATAGGGCGATAATTTAGTCAACCACGCCATTAAGCGACCTATTCCTATTAAAGGATCTAGCCCATTAGCCATAAGAAAAGTGCCCCAGGCGGTTTTTGAAAAATGCTTCCGTGTGCTGATTCCTCTCTATGAAAAACTTATTGTCGCGCAATTTTAACCCGCTACCCCCACTTGTATTGGAGTTACGGGGGAAACTACCCCAGACGTTAAAATTTTTTTTCAAGAAAACTATTGAAGATTTTATCATGAAATTTAAACTGTACGTAGATATTGATTAAACGCATAATATATATTTTTTTCAGAATTTTTGTAAATCTATAAATGATGAAAAATATTATTTTTATTTTTTGAGGGTGGTTTTTTACATCAACCTTTAGAGTGACACCTTTTTTTAAAAATGCGATGAGTGCATTTATTATCCATCTTTCATTTAAAAAAAGTCGTTTTAAGAAATAAGTTGTCGCTCACCATCAAAATGAGGTCATCCAGGGACAGGTTTGTAATAGACAGCGCATTTCGTAAATGCATTTATTGCTTTATGACTTGTATATATATGCCACTAGCTGGTCCCCGCCCGCTTCGCTGAGCGTATCTAAATTATACTGATCGAATAATGGAAACTTTCATCCCATCAACAAAAAAAGACAGATAGATATTTTTAGATCTTTGATTCATAGAAAGTTCATCAAAATCAGATAAACTACTTTTCCAGGAAGATATTCTATATAGCTATCTAGAAGAGCTATCTTATTGGTTCTATACGTTTTTATGAATATTATAAAATACTTATACTTGTGTTCTTTAAATAGCAATACAATTCGAAAATGTTGAATGTATTATATATTTAACTGAGTTTTTCACCAAGTTCAAATTTGTCAATAGTAATTTAACTCGTTTATTTTTAAATATTATAGACATTCAAAAATTAACAACAAAAGAAGTTTCAATGCTTCAAAAATTTTCATTATTAATTTACCGATGTTATCAGATGTTAAATTAAAAATCATATTTTGCTGTAGAAATTGTAATTTTTATTTAAACTTTTTTGGAATGATTGTGTTAAAACGCTATTTCATGAACTTTAGGGATAGCTTTTTTAAAAACACGATTCCTGCAGTAGGATAAGTACAATTGTTATGCTATCTTTTGAGAATCGTGCATTATTCTAACATACAAATTAATAATCTATTTTTTCTCTGACCTTTCAACTACCCTATTGCAAAAAATCATGTCAATCTTTTGCTCTATGACAAACAAAAACATATCTATCCCACGGGAGTAGTACATTTTTCCTGGATAAAAAAGAGATCAGGCTTTCTTGAGGATAATGCGCTAGAACTCTATTTCACGTACTTTAACGAAACTTCTATTAAATACACGATTCCTGTAAGATACAATTGTCTTGTTATCCCACGTGAAGAGTACAATTATGTCAATTTTTTGCACTATGAAAACTCTCATTGCTTGTCAAGCAATGTATCACGCACCGGCGCTATCTACTTAAAATATTGGTTTGTAGTACATGCTATGTATCATCAGAGATGGCGCTGTATGTGAAAAAAGATTTTTCCGCTTTTCTGTTTAAATTTTTCCTGAATTTTCTTTGCTTTAAACCTCACACAGCCCGAGACCTTTCCAACGAATGCAAAACCGTGGAAATCGGTTCGTGCGTTCTGGAGTTATAGCGTCAGGAAGGAAAACCCTACTTATTTTTATATAATAGATAGATAATATGGTTTTCGTCAAGAAAAAAGATCCTGAGAGAGAAATTAATTTTTGAAATTTTTTATAGGCCTATTAACAATATAGTGCAGGGATCTTTTATCCATTCTTTATACTAATAATAAATTCAAAAAAAGTTTGATAAATAATACCTACTTGTAATTATTTTGGATCTTATATTACCTAAGTATATACTTTAATATTGTTAGTGTTATTATTTGAATCAAGTAATATTTTTATTTGTTATGACTAAAAATAATTAGTAGAATATTAATTTAGAATTTGTTTACGGAGGAAGCAAAAAAATCTGTAAACATTTGTGAAACATTTGTAACAAGTGCATTGGGTTGTCGAATATGCAGTGTACATGGTACGATTCGTATAGATATTACATATAGCTATTGAATATTTGCCATTTTTATAAACACTTGATTTCACTACCCATTATATTTTTGTACCAGCTATCTGTGTAACATGAATATTGATTCTAAAGAATAAACTTCAAAATTGTACCAAAACATCTATATAAATAAAATGATAGCTGTTTTTCAATGTTCGCTTTTAGCTCAAAAACTACTGGATAGATTTCGATCAATTTTTTCTGTTTTACCTCTTAACAAAGTAATTAATCCAGGATTTCCATATTAAAATATCTGGTGCGAGGCGTCACACTACTTTCTTTTACATTTATGAAAATACTCGCTGTTAGTTAAAACAAATATAAGCACTTTGTAACAATACATATAAACAGTACTATATGCATACAACATAGATGCATACGGATACACGAATTCCTAAACTTCATCCCAGAACCGCCCTATTCGAATTTTCCCAGGAAAAAGTTTCAAATAAAAGTTGTAGCCACTAATGAGTCTAAGAACTATAGAACGTTTAGAGAAAATCATTGGAGCCGTTTTCGAAAAAAATTGAAAAAGCTCAAAAACTCCAAGAGTAAAGTAGAGCTTTCGGTTAACCGATTTTAACCAAAAGCTTCGCGGCACAACTAGGTATAATATGGAGGCTAGATTCCAAGTTTGGTGAAATTCGGATAAAGCTTTCGATACGATATGGCTGTCACACACAGACATGTTTCTAAAAACCACTTTTTTAGACTCAGGGGACCTCAAAACATGTATTTCCGGTGAAAGCTCGAATTCGAAAATTCGACCCGATTACAATACTTCCTTTACTATTAAGTAGTAAAAGAAAGTAATATGTATACACTATACAGCTTAAATATATGTACATATGTATACATAGGTATACGAATTCCGAACCTTCACCCCAGAACCGCTCTTATTCGAATTTTCCCAGGAAAAAGTTTCAAATAAAACTTGTAGGCATCAATGAGTCAAAGAACTATAGAAAGTTTAAGGAAAATCGTTGGAGCCGTTTTCGAAAAAAATTGAGAAAGCTCAAAAACGCCAAGAGTAACGTAGAGCTTTCGGTTAACTGATTTCAACCAAAAGCTTCGCGGCACAACTAGGTATAATATGGAGGCTAGATTCCAAGTTTGGTGAAATTCGGATAAAGCTTTCGATACGATATGGCTGTCACACACAGACATGTTTCTAAAAACCACTTTTTTAGACTCAGGGGACCTCAAAACATGTATTTCCGGTGAAAGCTCGAATTCGAAAATTCGACCCGATTACAATACTTCCTTTACTATTAAGTAGTAAAAGAAAGTAATATGTATACACTATACAGCTTAAATATATGTACATATGTATACATAGGTATACGAATTCCGAACCTTCACCCCAGAACCGCTCTTATTCGAATTTTCCCAGGAAAAAGTTTCAAATAAAACTTGTAGGCATCAATGAGTCAAAGAACTATAGAAAGTTTAAGGAAAATCGTTGGAGCCGTTTTCGAAAAAAATTGAGAAAGCTCAAAAACGCCAAGAGTAACGTAGAGCTTTCGGTTAACTGATTTCAACCAAAAGCTTCGCGGCACAACTAGGTATAATATGGAGGCTAGATTCCAAGTTTGGTGAAATTCGGATAAAGCTTTCGATACGATATGGCTGTCACACACAGACATGTTTCTAAAAACCACTTTCTTGGACTCAGAGGACCTCAAAACATGTATTTTCGTTGAAAGCTCGAATTCGAAAATTCAATCCAATTACAATACTTCCTTTACTATTAAGTAGTAAAAGAAAGTAATATGTATACACTATACAGCTTATATGTACATAGGTATAGGTATACGAATTCCGAACCTTCACCCCAGAACCGTCCTTATTCGAATTTTCCCAGGAAAAAGTTTCAAATAAAAGTTGTAGCCACTAATGAGTCTAAGAACTATAGAAAGTTTAAAGAAAATCGTTGGAGCCATTTTCGAAAAAAATTGAAAAATCTTAAAAACCTCTAGAATAAAGTAGAGCTTTCGGTTACCCGATTTCAACCAAAAGCTTCGCGGCACAACTAGGTATAATAGAGAGGTCAAATACCAAGTTTGGTGAAATTCGGATAAAGCTTTCGATACGATATGGCTGTCACACACAGACACACAGACACACAGACACACAGACACACACACAGACATGTTTCTAAAAACCACTTTTTTGGACTCAGGGGACCTCAAAACATGTATTTCCGGTAAAATCTCGAATTCGAAAATTCGACCCGATTACAATACTTCCTTTACTATCTATATAGTAGTAAAAGAAAGTAAAAAAATGAAAGATCGTTTATTCCGAGATTCACCACCGCGTTTGTTGCCACCGGGGAACTCCAGATGTTTTTGATCGATCCCAATATTACAGTACAAAGAAGACCGTCCCTCCCATGCCCCTTGACTGGTTTCCACTTTCCAAACAGTTGGTTTTTTTATTACGCATAGAAATATAATTATGCATTGATGAATACGTGATTGCATATACACCAACTTCGTATTACATAGTCAGAAAAAAACTCTAAATCAAGTAATATTCGTAATCGTTTAGAAATTTTAACGTGATTTACGCTCCACTTTTCTCTTCATTAAAATAAAATTTCTTCAAAATTATTAATAAAAATACGTCTACATAATTAAAATAAAAATGCAAATTCCTGCTTTCATCGATCGCTTATTACTACGTCCTTCTTAAAAACTTATCGACCAAGTCTCAAAGGACGAAAACCAACCGAGCGATAAATACTGAAACATGGACACTGTAACCAATAGAGAGAAAAGCACATGAATATGTATTAGCGAAATAGAAAGAAAAACCTCACATGAGCAATCTCATCGGCATTACGTAATCTAGTTAAGGGGGTAGATGCACTTAGAATTTGAAAAATTGATTTTTTTTTCTTTCATTTTCTTAAAGCATTATGTCTTAAAAATATTCTCTGAAAATTTCAAGTCAATCCGATGAAAAGTTTCCAAGATATTTAGTAATTACTGAAGCAACATTAACCCTCTCGATTGTGACTAGAGCAGGTAGCGGATGGTAGTTGCAACTTTAAACACGTTTTTCTCAAAACTGTGTTTTTACTTTCTTTTACTACTATATAGATAGTAAAGGAAGTATTGTAATCGGGTCGAATTTTCGAACTCGAGATTTCACCGGAAATACATGTTTTGAGGTCCCCTGAGTCCAAAAAAGTGGTTTTTAGAAACATGTCTGTGTGTGTGTCTGTGTGTGACAGCCATATCGTATCGAAAGCTTTATCCGAATTTTACCAAACTTGGTATTTGACCTCCCTATTATACCTAGTTGTGCCGCGAAGCTTTTGGTTGAAATCGGCTAACCGAAAGCTCTACTTTACTCTTAGCGTTTTTGAGCTTTTTCAATTTTTTTTGAAAACGGCTCCAACGATTTTCTTTAAACTTTCTATAGTTCTTAGACTCATTAGTGGCTACAACTTTTATTTGAAACTTTTTCCTGGGAAAATTCGAATAAGGGCGGTTCTGGGATGAAGGTTGGGAATTTGTATACCTATATGTACATATATATAAGCTGTATAGTGTATACATATTACTTTCTTTTACTACTTAATAGTAAAGGAAGTATTGTAATCGGATCGAATTTTCGAATTCGAACCTTCAACAGAAATACATGTTTTGAGGTCTCCTGAGTCCATGAAAGTGGTTTTTAAAAACATGTCTGTGTGTGACAGCCATATCGTATCAAAAGCTTTATCCGAATTTCACCAAACTTGGAATCTAGCCTCCATATTATACCTAGTTGTGCCGCAAAGCTTTTGGTTGAAATCGGTTAACCAAAAGCTCTACTTTACTCCTGACGTTTTTGAGCTTTTTCAATTTTTTTCGAAAACGGCTCCAACGATTTTCTTTAAACTTTCTATAGTTCTTAGACTCATTATTGGCTACAACTTTTATTTGAACTTTTTCCTGGGAAAATTCGAATAAGGGCGGTTCTGGGATGAAGGTTGGGAATTCGTGTATATATGTACATATAGCCCTATAGGTTGTATGCATATAGTACTGTTTATATGTATTGTTACAAAGTGCTTATATTTCTATAAACTAACAGCGAGTATTTTCATAAATGAAAGTAAAAGAAAGTAGTGTGACGCCTCGCACCAGATATTTTCATTCGGTGACCAAATAACTCAAAAACCATTCGGTGAATATTGATGACATTTTAATATTATCTTTTTGGCATTAAGAACTAGTCTTTAATCAAAGGATATTGATTTTTGTTGACAATTGCTATATTTTTTAAACAATTAACTCTTGACTTTTTATCGAAAATCAGAGTCCATAGTTTCAAATGCCACCATTTTGTCAATTTTTAAAGAAAAGGCTTCGATTAAAGACTGGATTTATTATTAAACTAAAAGTTTCACCTTGGTTTTTACTTTCTTTTACTACTATATAGATAGTAAAGGAAGTATTGTAATCGGGTCGAATTTTCGAATTCGAGCTTTCACCGGAAATACATGTTTTGAGGTCCCCTGAGTCCAAAAAAGTGGTTTTTAGAAACATGTCTGTGTGTGTGTCTGTGTGTGACAGCCATATCGTATCGAAAGCTTTATCCGAATTTCACCAAACTTGGCATTTGACCTCCCTATTATACCTAGTTGTGCTTAACGTTAAAGTTAACCTAAAGCTCTACTTTACTCTTGGCGTTTTTGAGCTTTTTCAATTTTGTTCGAAAACGGCTCCAACGATTTTCTTGAAACTTTCTATAGTTCTTAGACTCTTAGTGGCTACAACTTTTATTTGAAACTTTTTCCTGGGAAAATTCGAATAAGGGTGGTTCTGGGGTGAACGTTGGGAATTCGTATAAGTATACATATAGCCCGATAGGTTGTATGCATATAGTTCTATTTATATGTATTGTTACAAAGTGCTTATATTTGTTTTAACTAACAGCGAGTATTTTCATAAATGAAAGTAAAAGAAAGTAGTGTGACGCCTCGCACCAGATATTTTTCATAAATGTTAAGTTAAAGCATTGTATAAGAACTCTGTATAATTTATTTTGTAAAATAAACATAATTACTGTAAAAAATAATTTTTTTAAAATAGACCTTTTTTACGCTTTTGAGTGCATCTATTGCATCTATTCTAGTCTAGAGGCCCGAATTTCGAGTGTTTTTTGACAATTGATAAAAAAAACATTTGATATTTTTACTATCCATTTTTTTATCATTTGTTTATTTATATTCAGAGAGTACACAAAATAATTTCAAAAAAAATTTTTTTCTTCATTGAGTTATGCGTCTTTGAAGAAGAAGAGGGGAAAAAAAGGCCGTGTCCTCGTCGCCATGATTTCTACCTTTGTGGTCATTTGAAAAATAAAACAATGATGGATTCTTGATAAGTATGAATGTCGCTATCGCATGAAACTCCAAAAATGAAAAAAAAATTTTTTTCATAAAATGGCGGCTATTTAAAAATAACGGTCAATTTTTTCACTCATTTTTAACTTTTTCGAATTTTTAAAAAATACTATAAATTTCAAATTTTCATTTTTTGTTGGTTTTTGTGATAGAGAAATATTTAAAGAATATTCATGCCAAATTTCAAGTAAATTAGCTGATTAGAACTTGAGATATTATGGCTACCGCATCGAAAAAAGTAGTTCCGAGAAAATCCCGTTTAAAGTTTTACGTTAAGCCTCAACCGGTCTAGTTGCCACGACACTAAAACGGCTATAACTTCGAAAAATAATTTGAATTTTCAAGAACCCTTTTCGAAAGATATTTTTGAATATATAAACTATCGTATTATGAAAAAAAAATTTCGGTTTTACAAATTCCTAGACTAGAATACCCCCTTAAGAGCATTCGCTTTAATTAGCTCATTTAAAGTCAATGGGAATAACCATAGGACAATGTCATTCAGGACATGTCTCAATGTCCATAGTACCTAACCAATGCTACCTATTTATGTTACTTACTATTTAATTACAGAGAAAGTTGAGAAAGCCAGATTGCACAAATAGACTCCCTTCTCCGAGTACGAAATTTGCATCTATTCCTTAGTCACTTGTTTGCACATTTCTCCACTGTTCTACACTCGGAACGTCTAAAGCCATGGAGAAACGGTCGAGGCTTTAGTTCTTTCAATTATCCTCCCAGCCCAAAGATCCGGCTCTGGTGCCGTTTTTTTCAAGCATAATTTGATATGTTTTTGTTACCTTAAGTTCAACTACTAAAGTAATTACCGACCAATGAATTCAAAAGCCCAAGAAACTATATGGATTTTTATCCTAGGACAATAATCTCGTCTCCAAGTGGCTGATTTTCTTAATATAGGAAATTGGATTTAAAAAAGAAACAAATTATAGAATTCACAGTTAGTTTATTGACAAAAAATTGCTTATAATATGATCAATAATAAAATCTCTTTTTTTCAATATAATCTCTAAACGAGGTATTTAAAACAAATTAAAATTTTACAAAAAGATAAAATATGGCATGATATTTAAAAAACATATTTACTTAAAAACAATTATTAATAATATAAGTACACAACGACGAAAATTCATATTAATTAAAAAATAGATAGAAAAAGTGGAATAGTTTTCATTTGGATATAATTTGGGTCTTTTTACTTGGCCAAAAATTGAATAATTTTATCTAATGCGTACCGCAAACTACGAGCTAATGTTAAGCTACAACCATTTTGTTCGAGAGTTTCGAAACGGTACGTACGGAAATTTTTTTCGGTGTCAATATACGTAACAGCCGCCATCAAGGGACAAAGGATAATTTTTGAATGGTCTAAGAAATTGACCTGCAATTAAAAAAAAAAAAATTAAAATATAAATTGACAAGATAACATTAAGTCTAAGATCTCAGTTCAAAATTGTTAAGGTCGTCGAGTTTTTAATGAAATTGTAATAAAAGGTTGTATTTGTAATAAAAAAAAAAAATAAAATAAAAACAAAATATTTCTAACATTAAATAAATATATATTATTAAAGCTTTTGCCATTTTTGTTTTGTTAATTGACGTATTTATTTGATTTGGTCGAACATTAATATCACATAAAGAAAGAACACCTGTTTACTACAATTAGTTCCATTTAGATCGATTCTTCTAATATAGTATAACAAATTATTAATATTACTAATAATTAATAATGATAAAGTTGAGAAACGTTATTATAGAAAATTAAAATTATGAAAAAATATTTTTATTTCACAATTTTAAATTTCCTGTCGTTTAACGGAATATGACAGTTTAGTAAGGATATAAATCTTCTTACAATAATGCACAACCCACGTGCATGCAAGGCATTTAATAACTAACTCAATTGTTTACTAATCAATGCATAACAATAGCTTTGGTATACGGATCTCACTTTGAACCGATTACGAATCAGTTTAAGGTTGCCCCTAATATTTCTAAACCCTACCTATTTACAGATACCTTTTGTAAATTTTATTGCAATCCCTCCATATTGCAATCGATGTACACTGCCGGCCAAAAGTTTGAGACCATATAGATTTAAGCCAAAAAAAGGAAATATTTTTAAAAATTCAAAGACAAATACAGTAAAAATGTTTATTAATATTATAGTTATAACCTTTAAACATACTTAGTATAGAAAATAAACATAAAAAATTATTCTATAAAAAAAAATGAACTAATTACTCAAACTGTTTTTTCATCAAAAAATCCTCCCTTGCACTTTATTACTTTTTCTACTAGCCTCGGCATTCTACTTATTAATTTATTTATGGTTTCTTGAGAAATTTTGTTCCAGCTTTCTTGTAGTAGTCTCCACAAGTCTGCAAGTGAAGAGGGACACTCCTCTCGGACATTCCTATCAAGCTTGTCCCACAAAAGCTCGATTGTATTGAGATCCGGACTTTGCGGTGGCCATTTCATGATTTTTAAAACTCCTTCTGCTTCTTTTTCTAATAAATAATTTTTACATAGCTTGGAAGTATGCTTTGGATCGTTATCTTGCTGGAAAATGAACCCATTGCCAATTAAACTTAAGCCTGATGGTACAGCATTTTTTTCGAAAATTGTTTTATATTCCTCTTTCTTCAAAATTCCATCAATTTTAACCAAATTTCCAATTCCATGGCCTGAGAAACAACCCCAGACCATTATTGAACCACCACCGTGCTTAACAGTTGACACTACACAATCTGGTAACATCTTTTCTTCGGTGCTACGCCGAACGTAAATTCGTCGATTTGAGCCAAATACTTGGAATTTTGACTCACCAGTCCAAAGAACTTTTTTAAAATCATCTTCTGTCCAATCTCGATGGAATAGGGCCCACTGCATCCTTTTTTTCTTATTTTGCGGCCTTAGTAAAGGTTTCCGAACGGCAACACGACCAAACAGTTTAGCGTTCCTCAGCCGTCTTTTCACTGTGGTAAGCGAAACTGGTTTATTTAAAGATTTGTTCACTTCAGCACGAATTTTTGGTGCTGTTAAGCGTCTATTCCTTTTGCTGGTAATAACGATAAACTGATCCTCACTAGAAGTAGTAGCTCTCGGTCTTCCTGAACGTGGAAAATCTTGAAAACTACCCGTTTCCTTAAACCGAATAATTGTGCGATGAATACAAGTCTTCGAAAGTTTAAGTTGAGACAGATAGATAGAGATAGCATAAATATATTACAACTGGTCTCAAACTTTTGGCCGGCAGTGTATGTACATATATATGGGTCATTCTCAATTAAGACGTAAATCGCTTATTGATAAAACGCGGCACGACAAAAATTTTGAAATTTTAATCAAATTTGATAATGGTTCGATCAAAACAGTCATTCTAAACGTGCCTGCAAGGCGGTCAGTCAATTTATTAATTTTATCCCGTTTTATAAGATGTCAGCGAGAGACTTGTACAAATAGGATACTTTATGATCAGGGGAAATATTTGAACATTATATTTTATGAAGAAAACAACTTTCCATTGAACTATTAACTTTATTCAGTCATTTATAACAATAGCTAACTTTTAACTAATAAAAAAATTATAGTTTGAAGTTTTCATACCTCCCCTGGATATCGTGTCATTCCCCTGGTCTTTACAAGACAGGGGAGATACTTTTTAGTAACAAAAATAGAAATAATGACAAATGTATTTATTGTACGTAATTAACCAAAAAAAGTTAGAATCTATACACAACGAGAAGTAAATATAAGAATGAATTAAATTTTTTAGATGATTATTTTTCAAAAAATAACTAACCAGGGGAGAGACTCAATTCACTCGTTCTCAACTGTATCCACAGAGTGTCAGTAACAAAATAAATGACAAAATTACTGCGCATTCGAGTGACTATATCCCCAACGACGTTCATTAAAAGTCCTTAATTCCCGTGAGTCGATAAACAAAGTCCGATTTTACAGGAAAATAAGCATGCCAGGGGACGAGACGCAAAATACGGGGGACAAATGTAAATGCAACTTTTTTTGAAGAAAAAAAAATATCACGCAATTTTACTTGCTTGATAACGATAACTTATTTAAATTATTTTATTGAAATGTATAATTTATATAATATATTTGATTTCCAAGTACTTAAAGTTACTATACTAAATAAACGGAATCGGCCCGGGGACAAGCCAGGGGAGAGATGTTTTCCAACTTTGAGGTGAAATTGTGACTAAATTAAATAAAATTAAGAAATGAATTTGAGTGATCACTTAAATGAGCACGAGTTTTAAGAGATAATGACATTTTTTTAGTAAATTTTTTTAAAAAAGGTGATTTTTGTTATGTACGTCGATTTTACGGCTTAACTGAGAATGACCCATATATATTCGGCTGAAACATTGTCCTCTCTCCAATTATAACTATGATATTAATTAAAAGGGTATTTTAATTAAAAACTCAATAAAGATAGAAATATTGCAATTTTCAGAGATCTTTGACTATTTGCTATGTTATATTGATAAAATACCTGAATAGTCCCATTGGTTAAGTGCATTATGACGGCGGCTCCTGTTCGACACCATTGATGCAAGTGAGGAATTCGAGATAAGGCGTCAGTCTCACGAACTTCTATCTGCCCACCGGCTTTCATCAAATGCTCCTGCATGTAACGATGGAAATATGAGAGAAGTTTCATTTTTTTCTCCAACTCAGCAGGATAATTTTCCAGAGTCATGTATTGCTCCTGATCGTCTCTCCCAATGTAATGCACAGTACTGAAATTAAACATTAACAATAAATTAAAAAACGAGTTCAAAAAAATTTCCACATAATATAAACGAAAAATTAAGGAATAGAATTGATAAAAAAAGAAAAAAAAATTGTCGTCATATATACGATCATATATATAATATATCTAAAAACATTTTACCCTAAGGCATCGTTCATATAATGGTGATGGACGAAAAGCGATATATAATACATATTAACAAAATATACATGACGCGAGCATGAAACCTTTTTTAAGACCTCCCTTCGGATTTTAAATATCAGCCTGTACGTATCTCGTACCATATATTGCTTATTAAAATTGGGGACATGAAATTAAGATAAAAGATCAGCTACTTACACTCCATTAGCCAACATGATCAATTTCGTTGAGTCATTGAACATCACTCCGACGCCTTCATCGCAGAGCTGATAACCAAAGCCATATTTGTCGGAATAATCTACCCATTTTGAAACCCAGACCAATGGCTGGGCCGCCGGATCAGTCATTTCATCACTGTACAAACCGTCATCCCGTCCCGGTTTCGTTCGCAACAGTGCGATCAACTGATCCCGCAGCGAAAGTAAATCGCTTCGGTATTCCGTTTGGAACTCATGTGTCCTAATGTTTCCAGCCGCGATCGAATCCTGGTTACTCGGTTTCATCGGCGATTCGACCATCGGCGTCGGGGCGTTATCGTTATTCGTTTCGACCAACGGCTTGCGAGACTTCTGTAATTGATCGAACCGTGGAGCTGTTGTTAAACAGCTTAATGGGAGCGCGTTCGGCATGTATCCCGACGTGAAGAAATCGTGTTTTCGCAACTGATCTACAGTCGGACGTTTTTCCGGCTCCATTTGTAACATTTTCACAATCATATTAACAGCCGAAGGACTAATATCCGTTGGTTTTCTTAAAACAAAAAAATTTCTTTTAATAAAAAAAAAAGAAAGAAAAATAGTATAGCCGGTTAAGTATGGAAAATCTTCAACTGCAGAATTTTTTGACAAGTCGCTTTCTATAAATTTCTTTAACTATAAACATCTTTCCGTACGATTTTCAAGAGCCTAAACAAAAACAATGTAATAAAAGAAAAACCACCATAAAACCTAAATAATTTTCTTTTCAAAGAAAATATAAGCAGAAGGTTAAAGAAAAGAAAAAGTGATAAAATTTAAAATGTTGATCAACGAGAATTGAGTGTTGAAAATTAGCCCAGTAAATATTTATCATGTCCATTCGAATACAGTTATCCAAAAAACATCCATTATTTGCGTTACATGACTCGAAGTTGCATCTCCTATCATAAAAAACCCCTCTTAGTAAAGTCAAAGAAAGTACTGTGGCGCCTCGCAGCAAATATTTTTCTTGAGGAAAATGGGTTAAAATGCTATTTCACAAACTTGAACGAAACTTATTTTAAATACACGATTCCTGTAGAAACTAGGATTCAATTGTTACGCTATCCTATGTAGGATCACCAACCGTACTCTTTTAAGGGGATATTCTAGTCTAGGAATTTGAAAAAATCGAAAAAAATATTTTTTCATAATCCGATAGTTTATATATTCAAAAATATCTCCCTAAAAGGATTTTTCAAAATTTAAATTATTTCCGAAGTTATACCCGTTTTAGTGACGTGGCAACTAGACCGGTTGAGACTTAACGTAAAACTTTAAACGTGTTTTTCTTAAAACTATATTTTTCGATGCGGTAGCCATAATATTTAAGTTCTAATCAGCCGATTTACTTGAAATTTTGCATGAATATTTTTTAAATATCTCTCTATCGCATGAATCAACAAAAAATGAAAATATTAAGTTTGTAGTATTTTTTTAAAAATTCGATAAAGTTAAAAAATGAGTGAAAAAATTGACTGTTATTTTTGAATAGCCGCCATTTTTTTGCCGCAAATTACAAAGTTGCCTTGATAATAAGATTCTAAAAGCATGGCTTGAACAAACATGCCGAGGGTCACAGGCCCATCGCAAATTAAACCCAGTCCACACACAGCCCATTTATAGTACACGTCTAACCCATCTTTGACCCATCAAAACGTTATTCCGCGTTTTTATTGCAGTATGCCATATTGAACCGAGCTTAGATTCAACGAATATGTATCAGCAATAACAATTCTATAGAAACCAACTTTCACGAAATCCATTTAACTCACACAAACGTAGATTAGCCTACTAAACAGAAATCATTGTTTCGAGAATTAGCTATGCGTGGGTTGTGTGTGGGCTAGATTCAATTTGCAGCCGGTCATAGTTGTAGACGCTGAAGGAGAATACACCCTATCATTTATAGTTGAACCTGTGTATGCTAAGGTGGACTATTTACATATTGAATTGATTGATGAAGAGCCTCTATTAGATAGTTTAGCATGTCTTTTGACTAGGCCTACATTTTAAAGTATTTATCCTGGTAACATAATTTTGCACTCGTTTATAGATAATTAATTCATCTTTAAAATTGATCCCATAAAGATTGGTCTAAAGACCGTAGTTGAATATGTATACCTATATGGCGTAGACTTAAAAAATACAATTTTCTGTTAAACTAACCATTTAAAAAATTCTCAACTAATTCATAGAAAATATTAAATTGTTAATGATTTTGTGCTACTGTCCAACGAGCTGTAGCGCTGCATGACCCAAAATTTGGATTAAGGGGGTATTTTAGTCTAGAAATTTGAAAAAATCAATTTTTTTATTCTTTCATATTCTCAAAGTTTCAACCTTTAAGAATATGCCCTTAAGAGGAATTTTTTAATTATTTTTGGACCAGGAATCGCTGATTAAAAAATGTAAGTATTAAATACCATTGTATGGCCACTGGATGTAACTTTACCCGAAACTTTAAACGCGCTTTTCTCGAAACTACTTTTTTCGATGCGGTAGCCACAATATCTCAAGTTCTAATCAGCCGATTTACTTGAAATTTGGCATGAATATTCTTTAAATATCTCTCTATCGCATGAACCAACAAAAAATGAAAATTTGAAATTTGTAATATTTTTAAAAAATTCGACAATGTTAAAAAATTATTGAAAAAATCGACCTTTATTTTTGAGTAGCCGCCATTTTATTAAAAAAAAAAAAAATTTCATTTTTGGAGTTTCATGCGAGAGCGACATTCATATTTATCAAGAATCCATCATTGTTTTATTTTTCAAATGACCACAAGGGTAGAAATCATGGCGACGAGGACACGGCTTTTTTTCCCCTCCTCTTCTTCAAAGACGTATAACTCAATGAAAAAAAAAAAAAATTTTTAGAAATTAATTTTATGTGTTTTCTGAATATAAACAAACAAATGTATCAAATATCAAATACTTTTTTTTTATCATTTGCCAAAAAACGCTCGAAATTCGGGCCTCTATAGACTAGAATACCCCCTTAAAAAATATATCTTTTGGTTTACTTCGTATGATGTGAGACCTTAGAATAATCTCATTAACCACCAGAGTAACTTACTTTCTACAAATAAAGTAAACAATCGAAAGTGATAAGTATTCCTGGTCGTTTGATTGCAATTATCGCAAAAAAAAATCGTCCTTTCAACTTAGAAAAGAAAAAATATAAATAACTTGAATACTGTTTTAAAGAAATTACTGCGAACGAAAATTTTCCATTGTCCAAGTAGGGTACTTATCCATTTTCAAATGAAATTAAATACTTTAAATTTGTAATTGATTTAATATCTAAATATTCAATAACGGTTGAAAACTACGTAAAATTGATTCGATTTTAAACTTGAAAAGTTTGAACGACTTGGAACTTTATAGTCACTATTGAGTTTTCTTAAATATCAAACTATTTCAACTGTGTATTAAGTTCAAAAAAATGTTTGATTTAAAAAATAAAAAATTTACCTGTATTCACATTTTTTGATTTTCATGTAAGTTTCTCGCAGCGTGCCAGTTTCAAATGGAGGTTTACCTACTAATAACGTATATAAAATGCAGCCCAACGACCACACATCCACCTCGAACGAATGTCCCTTTTTCGTCAGGATTTCCGGAGCTATATAATTCGGAGTTCCACACAACGTCTTTTTACGTTCACCCTCGAACTCCACTTTCGTAGCGAGACCAAAATCACCAATTTTTATGTGTAAATCGTCGTTTAAAAATATATTTCCTAATTTTAAATCGCGATGAATAATATGCAAACTATGTAAATAAGAAACTCCATCTAGAATCTGATGCATATAAAAACGAGCTTCCGCTTCGGTGATGACTTTCCGCCGTTTGTGTAGCTCCATCATCGACTGGAAATATGCGTAAATTAGACGTGGAATTGGTTATAAATTAAAAATTTACCCTTCGACGACATAGCTCCAGGATAATGTAGACGTTAAAAGAATCTTCGAAAAAACTGTGGAAGCCAACAATATGATTATGTTTTAGGGACTTATGAATCGATATTTCCTGGGTCATTTTTTCCTTCTGGTTCGTCTTCATTAGGAGTTTCTTCGAAACAATTTTTCCAGCGTAAATCGATTGAGTTGCATTATCAGTGACTTCATAGCATTTAGCAAAACCACCCTATTTAATAAAAAAATTATCAACAATTTTCAAAAAAAACATCTTTATCCTACACTTTATGAAGAAAATATTTACAACTTTAAAAACAACAAAATGTCGGAGTTATATATTTTAATAATTTATATAGTTTAATAAATACCTTGCCAAAAAATCGGCCTCGTGTATAACTAATTTTTTTACCCGTATCAACTATAGTTAGCGGGATCTCTGGAGGATCGGATGATGCCATTGTTTCTTCTTAGTTATCAGTTTGTCAAACACAATAAAATATATAAAATTTTTAAATATTAAAAATTTATAAAAAATATGTAAATCTCACTATTCTTTGGAGGTGTATAGTGGGCAGAATTTCAAAAGTAAATGACCGTTTGTAATTTTCATGATTTTCACTTTACTTGTAACGATAGTTCAGTTCTCCCAAAAACGTCTTAAAGCAGCCAATCAAAAGCACCAATTTCAATGAGAGATCGAACGAGATTGGTTAACGTTTTGTTATCCCATCTCTGATTGATTCAAAGTTACCACATCGGATAAAAACAAAACGCACAAAACTTGATAAAACCTGGACAAAAGCCTCTTTGGTGCCTCTTTGTTCATTTTGAAAAACAAAAACAAAATTTAATCTTAAATTCCTTAATTAATCATGAAAAAGGTTCCAACTTGCAATGAAATTAAAAACTTTAACCGAGGAAATATTTTCTTCCTTTTTTTAAATTGATTTAATTTCTAAATATTTCTATGTGGGTACACTGTTAAAAAAACTGCCAATTCTGTTATAACAAAGTTTAACAAATTTCGAAGTACGTCATGGAATTTCAATTTAAAAGAATAATATACCTGAAATTTCGAACGATTGAGTACTAAAGCAAAATTGTCTTACAACCAAATGCCAAATTTCGATTACGTTTTCGATTTTCGAATACGTCTTCGCTTCCTACAGTCGACTTTCGGTGATGACAATACATTTCTAATTTTACAACCAGGGATTGTAGATACTAATTTTCAAAAAGGTCTTTAAGACTCACTCTTTCATTTCCATCGAGTGAAATAAAATGTAAGTTTTTTAATACATTATAGGCCAATCAAAATCGACATAAAAAATAGCTAAATTCGCAAAACATGATGTATATCTCTGATTTTTTAGTATGTTGTTTGGACCCATTAGGGTAAGGTGACCAGATTTTTAGATGGGCAAAGCGGGATAACTTTAAATGAGGGGGTATCAACAAAAATTTTCATATAGAATAAAAATAATAGCGTAATATATTTTTTTAACATTAGTACAATTTATAAATATAAAAATGTATATTATTATATATTTTTTATTTGAGTGAATTTGTTTCAGTAGATTGTTGTCATTTTTTAAAATATTGTAAAAATCTTCACAAGAATAGAATGTAACTGTAAACTGGGTAGCTAAAGCCATATATTAGTCGTCGTAGCCCGTAGGATTCTTAGAACGCAAAACAATGATTTTCATAAATATAAACATTAACTTAATTCTAAAAGTCGGGACACGTCTCGGGACGCGTGACAAATTGTGAAAAAACGGGACTGTCCCGCTAAAAGCGGGACGTCTGGTCACCTTACATTAAGGCTATATATTCTCTAGTTTGCAACTCTCAAAAAATTGTGGAAAATTTTTTATAGAAGAAAAACCGTGAAAGTTTTGAACTTGTTTCAGATTCTGCTCAGTATTTCCTAATCCATGCATTTTTAATCGAAATCTATTCTGTACGTTTTTTAAGAGCATTGAATTTGTTACAAATAAGGCCTAACCGGAGCTCTGCAGGTCAATGGGTTACCGAGTTACGGCACTTTGAAAATAGGCCAGTTTTTTCAAAAATTGAAAATTTTAGTTTAAACCTTTTTTGGATCGATGTTGCGTCGAAACCATTGATCCTACGAGCAAAACTTATTGAATATAACTTGTAAATAATTTAATTAGCTTTAAATTAAGAGCAAAGCGGGGGTTGTAAGCCTCGCAGTTCTCTCACAATCTTAGAGAATCCATACATGGTAAAATCGCTTTTTGGTGGGTACTCCAGTATTGGTGGATCGTCAGGGTTTTCTTGAGGCTCGTCACCGTTGTCCTCTTTATTGCAGTTTTGCACATTTCCCCCGAGCAAGTATCACACATCGCAGAACATCTATGCCCTGCTTCCAGGCCAGTGCAGTCACATCTCAGCACCCCTTCTTGGCTTTGCAGAAGAGGAGTCTTAGGAGCTCTGCGAGGGCAGGAGGGTACGATTACTCCGTGGTACGATCGGTTAATAAAAACAGTATGCTGAATAAAGATCAATATCTATTAATCAATATCTACGTACAGTTTAAATTTCATGATAAAATCTTCAATAGTTTTATTAAAAAAAATTTTAACGTCTGGGGTAGTTTCCCCCGTAATTCCAATACAAGTGGGGGTACAATAAGTTTTTCATAGAGAGGTCTCAGCACACAGAAGCATTTTGCAAAAACCGCCTGGGGCACTTTTCTTATGGCTAATGGGCTAGATTCTTTGAAAAATTCAACAATGTTATTTGACTTAATGTCGATTAATTTTTTATTTCTTTTTAAATTTTTGATTTTTGAAATGTTATATTTTGATAATTAATTTGTAACTGCGTATTTCGTTTTATCACCTTTATTGCACTTGCTTGTGATAAAATAGTATGCAAATGGCGATGCGAAGTGACAGATCAATGTCGTTAAAAATCGATGTCTTGATTAAATGATTAATTATTTATCGGTTTCTTCAAATTACTAAAATTTAATTGTAAGTGGCAATAGGTATGGAATTATGAATATCATTTTTATTAAAATGGTAAGTGAATCGCTTGACATTATTTTCATGTCAACTTTTTTATCCCATAGCGGCTATAGCCATCCTTAACTAACACCATTAATTCCTTTTATTATTGACTTAACAGAATTTTGATTGCTCCTTTTTTGAATCTTTACTTAACATATTTTATTTTGTAAATTTTTTGGTATTATCTTCTATTTCAAAAAGTACTTGATTAGATTTAATCAAACTTTGTTAAAAAAAATTCTTATGATTACATGATTTTATTTAAGTTTAGAAATAAAATTAAGAATTCTAATTGATTTTATAATTAGAAACAATGTTATGTACATTGTTACGTTGAACACACTTTGACACAGTCGATACTCGACAGTACAAGTGATTTACGTTAGCCATTCTATTGTGATTTGTGCTCAGCGTCCAAAAAGACACTAATAAAAAATATTATAAAAAAATGAAAAACCGACTTCAAAATATATAAAAATTCTTAAACGTAAAAAGTAACAAAATAATGGCGTATCCTTGCAGTATCTACAACTTAAAAATTATTAGAATGATACAATGTACAACTATTGTTATTTTTGGAGTTGGTGTCAGCTTATTTCTCGCGTTTTAGTGATCTGAAGTTTGATAACTGATTTTATTTTCTTGAAAATGGTTAACCTTCCAAACGCGCTGCTCATATGAGGCAGCGCCGTTTAATATTAAAAGTTACTACATCATCCCTTTTTGCCCTTAAGGGTTAAAATTTTTTGCTTTTGTAATGTAAAAACAAAACTAAGTGGATTACTCTTTCCAACAGAAAAAAAAATTATCAAAATTCGGTTAAATGTCACTATTTCATCCCCTATTTTTATCCTTAAGGGGTGGATTTTTTTCTTCAAATTGAAATGTGAACAATTTAAAGATACGTTGTACGTAATAGAAACAAAATTATCAAAATCGAGCTATCCAATAAGAAGCTAATATTTCATCCCTTAGTTTTTACCCTTAAAAGTGGAAGATTTCCCTCAAATTAAAACTGGACCCCACGGAAAGCACCAGCTTTCAAATCAAAAAAGAATTATAAAAATCGAGCTATCCAATAAGAAGTTTATATTTCATCTCTTAGTTTTCAACCCTTTAGAAGTGAAAGATTTTCCTCAAATTAAAATGGGAATACACGAGAAGCACTAGCTTTCAAATAAAAAAAGAATTATCAAAATCGAGCTATCCAATAAGAAGTTAATATTTCATCCCTTAGTTTTCAACCTCTTAGAAGTAAACGATTTCCTTCAAATTAAAATGGGACCATTCGGGAAGCACCAGCTTTCAAATAAAAAAAGAATCATCAAAATCGTTTCACCCAGTCGGAAATACTGAGGTAACAAACATTAAAAAAAAAAAAAATACAGTCGAATTGAGAACCTCCTCCTTTTTTTGAAGTCGGTTAAAAACCATTTATATCGCATGTGAATAACAAGCAAAAGCATTCAATTTTTTGATAGTTTTTCAGCGATATTTTGAAAATTAAAGAGTGCTAGAGAAAAACCAATTACGGATTTATGTTCAGAATAAAAAATACTCCGGAAACTGTAGTTTGCACCTCTGGGTTAAATATTTTTTGTGTCAACGTATAGGCAACCAATAAATAATGCGTGCAACCCTTTTCATTTCTAAAGTACCGTATATTTCGGCGTATAATATGGGACATAGGCAGTAGGATTTTAGACAAGTATTTGTTATTTACTTATTTACAGGTATATCGGGTGCGTAATACGAAAATTTTGTTTCTATTAAATACTGTATTTAAATTGTTATTTGTCATTTAATCATATGTGTTCTAATTAAATACTTAAAAAAACATATATTCATTTAAAAATTCAAAATGAATTATTGTTTTGTTTTTTAATAAATAAGAAAAATTTGTCAAGGTAGAATTTTATACCTCGCGTATACTACGCACCATAGATCTCCTTGGTCGCGATAATAAAGGGAATGAATATCCTGAGACCCGTTAAACGAAAAAACAAAAATACTACACACCTGAAAATCAAAAAAAAAAATTTTGGTTTGCATTAGGTGCGTACTGTACGCTGTGATATACGGCATTCATTATATCTAAAGTCATTAAATTATAAAATGTTTTATATTTTCAAAATCGTGTAAAATAAAAACGTCTAAAACAAGTACCGTGTAAATCGGGGGATAGGTGTACTAGTCATAAAATATTTCTGGCTTATTTCAACCTCATCGGGTCCATAATTTTAAGTCGTTATCGTTTTAAATTAAACTTATGTTTAAGAGTCATCATGGTGTTGCATACTTGATTTAAGTTTATTAATACTCTAACTTAACAATAATTAAATAGTAATCGTAAAATAACATTTTTACAAAAAAAAGCTGGCCCAAAGGTGGGATATCGCATATACGGTTTTCGGTGAATTTTTTCACACTGACCAGGAAACCGTAGTTACTTTTCTTGCAGCACCCTTCAATTTCAGAAAATCACCGATAAACTCTTATAAAACTCAAGAAAATGCCCATCACTTGTAATTCACGCACAATATATAGTTTTTAGTGTATTTTGGGTATTTTTGCACTTGGAGCACAAATCAGTGATCAGTTTTTTTACAACACCTCTCAATTTTCAGAAAATCTTTGGACCAGTTACTTTTTTGTGTGCTAGTGAAAATTTTAAGCAATTTTATGAAAACTGAAGGGTGAGAGAAAAATGGATCACGAATTCTTATTCAGCGTAAAAAATACTCTGCAAACTATAATTTGCAGCTGTGAATATAATTTGTATCAACAATGAAACTTTAGCATTGGATAGGCAACCTTCAAGCATGCGTGCACTATTGCAAGTCTTTATATTCCTCAAGTATTCATTATATCATTGTTGCATTATTGTAATTATTGAATTAAACACATATATTTATTTATCACGAGTTATGTAGTTTTTGCTATTTTAAAACCAAAAGTTGATCTCATAGGTCCCTAATATAAACAGTTAAAAAAATATTTTAAAAAATTATTTTTAATAGTTTGGAGAAAAACAGTACTAAATATATTTTTTCTTTTAGATTTAAAATTTAAAATCGGCCTTTGAAATGGTATGAAGGCAACCTTCAAATATTGGTGTATTGGATTTGCGGCAGTAGATGGATTTTGGAGTATTGGAACAACTAAAGGTGTTGCAGTTGAAGCTAAATCTCGTCAGGTAAAGTAAGTTCGTTTTTTTTTAAATTGATTCATTACTTTTCAACGAAAGGGTTTACGACGTTTAAGAGTTTAAGTGAGGTAACTTTTTAGTCACCAACAATGAAAATGTTTTTTCAGCTACCTGCTTTGTTACGCACACAATTGAATTTTTGAATTAATGTTGTTCGTGATTATTGTAGGTTTTGGGATTCAAGGTATTATTTGGTATTTTGCAAAAGTTCGAATCTTATAAGTTAAGATGAATATATCATCTTAGGTATAAAGTTTAAAGTTTAAACGATACTCTTAATAGTAGGTGATGACCAAAAGTAGTATTAATTTATGAGGCGGGTAAACAAGGATGACTATTGTAGCAAAGCCTACAATCACTTCTCATTGTAGCATGGAAATTATTTTAAACTTATTTTTATTAACTCTGGTTAATTTAATTTAATTATTTATTTTTCTCAGTTTGAGAATAATTTTAATTAATTGAATCACAATTAAATGATCAGTGGATGGCTATTTTTAAAAGAGAGTGCAGTTTCAGTATCTACACAAGTTAACTACACAAGGAGAATTGAGCCGTTCAGTGTACACATCGATTAACTCCGTAATGCAAAAAGTTGAGTAAATTGATAACATAGACTTCTGAAACAAATTGTCTCTTATGGAAAAGCTAAAGAGCAAATTATCATTTAGATCTGTTTTTACTTATTATTAGAAATTTTTAGGCTTGGAGTCAACCAAGTGTTTTGACATGAAAAGTTAAAAAAGTGAAGTTAATCGGTGTGTGCACTGAGCGGCTCAATTGGTGGACTAGAGGTCGCCCAGTGGTCGAAATTCGACCATAATTCGTTACAATTTTTACATACCTAAGGGTACACTTCACTTGTAACTGCCTCAAAAACTTTAGTTACGAGTACTAAGCTAATTACAGCAGATAATGAATTGCATTTGCGAATGTTTGGAAAATAATTTCTTGACTAATTTTTTCTTCAAGGTTCGTTTAAAGAAAGTGCATCATATAATGATTGAAAAGATTTATTTTAAGTTAAGGAAGAAAATAGGTGTAGAGGTTTCAAAATATTTATTTTTTTTCTTCCATAAATCTTTTACAAAATTATTTCAGGATATTCTCTAAAAATTTCAAAACTAAATATCAATTCGTTCATTTCATACATGTTTTGAGGTCCCATGAGTCCAAAAAAGTAGTTTTTAGAAACATGTCTGTGTGTGCCTGTGTGTGACAGCCATATCGTATCAAACGCTTTTCCGAATTTCACCAAACTTGGAAATTTTCCTTCATATTATATCTCGTTCTGCTATGTATAGTTATAAGGTGCTTATATATTTCTTTTAACCAACAGCGAGTTTCATAAATGAAAGTAAAAGAAAGTACTGTGACACCACGCAGCAGATATTTTTCTTTTTATAATGTTGTATGTCAATTCAAATTACAGTATTCTGAAATATTTTTTAGACAAACAAACAAAAATATGACTATGAAACATCAGAAGTAATTTCAAGTGAGTTTCCTACGTTCAAAAGTAAAAAAAAAGTACCTTTATGTTTAGATTTTTTCATTTAAAAGCCAAAGATAAAAAAATAGAAATAGGCTGCATAAGTCCTGTTTAAAACTTTGAATTAAGCTAAGTTTTTTTTTTCAAATAGTACCTACCTACCTACCTAAATTAATTTTTTGTGTAATTTATTTGAATGATTTTGCCAAAAGAATATAGTATGAATTATTTATACATTATATAATAATCAAGAAACACCTGATGAAGACCAAATAAAATGGTTGAAATGTTATGTATTTGAAGTTATACGTATCTTTGAAATATATTTTTAATAATAATACTCAATAATCAAATAATCAGTTAAATTTGTTTCCTTCAATTTCAAAATTTAAATTCCTCTCATAATATTTTGTTTAAATAATGACATTTGGAATATGGTTGAAGTCTGTGGTCAAACTGAACAACTGAGTTTTAAAAATCTACATATTTGTGTGTATTGTGTGTCTGTGTGTGTCAAACGCGTGGTAGTGTGTGTGACGTCTTTTTTCATTAATTTAAGGTATTTTGAAGCATTATTATAAAAAAATATTATCTCAAAACGCAACTTCCCCATATAAACTTCAATTGTGCCAAATTTCATACTCCTCCGGTCGTATAATATTCGGTAAAAGGGGTTTAAAATTTTTGCTTCACGTATTAATATATAGATATGATTAATTCATTCAAGTTAGTCAAATTTTAATAGCTAGAATGGTTTGGCGATTCTGGTGTGTTAAATATTATCAAAATTAGATCACATTCTAAACGAATTTTGTAAATTGTTGCATTTAAAAAAGTTTTAAAAATTTGGTACCATCATATTCTACCTTGACGGCTTTAACAACTGTGTCTTAGTTAACATAATTCATCAATAGATGGATATCTTGTCAAGATTTTCAATGCTTTTAACGATTCATTTAAAAATGTTAAAATAGCGCAAGTTTTCAAAAAAAAATTTTTTTGGGTATAATTTTGTCGTTGTTATTTACCTTAGTGTTTTGAATTTATCATTTTGATAAGAATTAAACATGTTTATTCCGTTTAATTTTTATGTTATAATGATGTGTTATGAATATTTTTTAGATAATTTTCTACTTGACCATATCCAGTATATTTTATTTTTTTGGAAACCCTGTTTGTTTTTGTATACATAGGTATGTTGGTATATTAAAAAGTAATATGACAATAGTAGATTGTGGTAATAATGAAAGATATTTAGATAATTTGCTGGACTTGAGACCTTCAAAATGATGATTGTATGCATAGAGAATATCTTTAATACATACAGCTATATAGAATGTAGATACGTATAGTATTATATAGGTATATATACGGTTCTATATAAATGTATATTGGAAATGAACGAGTATAATATGAGTAGTGTTGTAACTTGTAGGGGCCCTGCTGCTAACACAGCATTTTCAAGCGGAACTCGAACGAGTGGCGACCCCGTTTGTCCCTGAGCTCTTTTGGCCTCTATATTTCAGTGTATTTGAGAAGCTTGTGGTTTGGTCTTCAACCGTTGCGTTCGTTCTATAGAAAATACACACAACGAGAGAACGAACAGAGCTCTCTGCTCGCTGTGTGAAACATCTGCTCTTTTTATATAGCCAGGGCTGGGTTTTGTTCATCGCTCAACGTGTATTCACTCTATAATAATATTTTATACTCGGTTTAACGTTACATTACTACTTTTATGTATTACAACTTTATTTTAAGCCCTTATTATATTTAGGCTTCCATTTTTACTTGTTTACTTCATTCATATATTTGCTTATTTACAATAATTGAATGCATATCATGATTACGACTAGATAAATCAACCTGATTACATATTTAAAGTTTAAAAAATTAATTTTAATTCATATAATTTACTTTTGAAACTTGGAAAAGACGAACTAAACGCCGTATTGTTGTACTATAATTTTTTTTTTTAAATAAACGAATTACTATAACTTCATTTGTGGCTATATTAGTACCTACCTGCACATTTATTGTGTAAATATTTAAGATTAGTGGCTACCCGTGACTTTGTTCACGTAAAACTTAACAAAACAAGTAAATAATTCTAGAAAAAACGTCTGCTTATGAAGAGATGATATCACATAAATAATATGCTTATAGAGATAAATATCACATAAATAAAAATTATAAAAAAATGAAAAACTGACTTCAAAATAAATAAAAAACCTTAAACAAAAATGCACTAAAAAGTAAAAAAATAATTACGTATCCTTGCAGGATGTACAACTTCCAAATTATTAGCATGATATAATGTACAACTATTGTTATTTTTGGAGTTGGTGTCAGCCAAGGAATTTAATATTAATGTTCATTTGTAAAAAGGTTTAGTTGGTTATTGGTATTTTGTAGTTTATATTAGGGATCATTCGGAAAGCAATAGCTTTCAAATAAAAAAATAATTTTCAAAATTGAGCTATCCAATAAGAAGTTAGTATTTCATCTCTTAGTTTTCAACCCCTAAGAAGGAAACGATTTCCTTCAAATTAAAATGGGACCATTCGGAAAGCACCAGCTTTCAAATAAAAAAATAATTTTTAAAATCGAGCTATCCAATAAGAAGTTAGTATTTCATCCCTTAGTTTTCAACCCGTTAGAAGTGAACGATTTCCTTCAAATTAAAATGGGATCATTCGGGAAGCACTAGCTTTCAAATAAAAAAAATCATCAAAATCGCTTTACCCAGTCGGAAATGCTGAGGTAACAAACATATAAAAAAAAATACAGTCGAATTGAGAATCTCCTCCTTTTTTTGAAGTCGGTTAAAAATCGCCTCACTGTACGCTGTAGCCTGTAGTCCAATTTAAGATAATTTTATTAAAAAAATGAATCACATAAAATGTGTTAGTCCTAAAAAGAAACTCAAGATTAACTCAGTAATTAATTTAGCATAATTATTTTTGACCTTAAATAATAATCTAATTAAGAAACAACAAAAGCAAAAGTTCTTTACATTTTTATGTAGGTTCATAATTTCAATATGAGAATTTCAAAAAGTTGATAATTAAGGGGTCGGACTAAAAAAATAGAAAACGTTTAATCCACTATTTGAACTATTTAAGGGTGTAAATTCGAAAAATCCTTTTTTTTTTTTGAGAAGATCACGGTCATATCTAATACAGGAATAACACACGGAAAAAATGTGTTGTAGTTTTTACAACTATTCTTTTTAATTTTACAACATTAACTAGTATTATATAGGATGACACCACGTGTGGTAACGTTTACCAGTTAAGTATAATTAAAAAACTGTAGTATTATTTACAACACGAACTAGTAAAAATGATTGAAATTTTTGACACTTGCATTTATTTGTCAAAATTATTGGTTATGTTGTACAGAATGCATGCGCACCAGTAACAGAAACGCCAGGATTTGTTAATTGTACAACACTCAGCAGTTGTAACAGCTACATGTATTTACAACGCTATAGTAGTTAAAAATACTATACGTTAGAGCTGAATACAACACAGTGTGTTATCTGCTGTTACATTTGTAGTTATAGTGAACACAAAGTGCAGTAAAAATATTACTAGTTTGGTGTTGTAAATTTTACACCACTATTTTTTTCCGTGCACTTTGAAATGTTATGTTTTTACCTTTAATCGTCTCCAGCGTCAGTCAAACACGGTATTATTGATGTTGAGATAACAAATTAACCTATTTTTTGTTTATTATCCCACAGGAATGTCGTGGATATTTCTGGTTTAGTAACAAATCTACGTTTTTATATAAATACGTTTACGTTGGTTTCTTACCTATACGGCATATAAGAAATATATATTCCCTTTTGCAGCTATCCTTCAAGAAAAATGTTTTTTTTTTCAAAATCAAAGGTTTTTATTTGAATCTTGGAGGCAGAAAACTAGCCTATACCAAAAATCACGTTAGTTTTCTATTTGATTCCGGTTTGAAAAACAACAAACACATTTTTTGCAACCTTCCTGTAGAAACTAGCAATTTATCCGGGATAAATATCAATAAATAAAATCGTCAGACTATTAAATAACTTTTTAAGAAAAATCACTCCGAATCATTATTCCGTTGTTTGCGAGGAGCAATTAACACTTGCTTCGTTTTATATAGCTATCCTTTCTCTTAAATCGAAATAGTGACTATAATGACTATTCACTATTTTTGCAGAGCAGCGTATACCACTAAATTCAAATAGTGGTAGATATACTTTTCACTACTAAATAGTGAATAGTCACTATTTGATAGTCGAAAGTCACTATTTCGATTTAAGAGAGATAAGAACCATGATTTTTTTTAGGATAAAAGTTAACCTTTTTATTTTTCTATATATAAATTACTATAGGTATTACTATTGTAGACTAAATTTCAATTTAAATTTAAAAACGGTTATCATAATCCTCCAGGATAATATGTGTTTCAGGACAAAATATAGCCCTGTCTAATTTTGATGTACTAGGTATATTAGTGTAAAGTTTCATCAAAATCCGTGCAATAGTTTCTATGTGAAAGAGGAACAAACATCTTCATAAAGTGTCACATTTATATTATGTTATGCATCCCGAAGGAACCGTGCATTTTTACGGTATACAAAGCTAGTCCTATGTTGTTTTACACACTTTAATCTATATCTATATCAATAGCTATCTATTTTTAATATAAATATTGCTTAGTTGAGGCTAGATTTATCCTTTTTTAACTTATGTATTTAGCATGAAAAAAAAGTATATACTACATTAACTTTCCTCGACATCTTCTTAACAACCTTAACTTAAACTTAATCGCTTCTCATAACAACTGCAAATATTACGTCCACCGGTTCTCTATTTTTTTTTACAATGAACTAGCGAATTAAAAAAACCAATTTAATTGAAATTGTTGTAACATTTGGATACAATTTAATATCGTAAAACTATAAAAACGAATTATTTTATAATTTTTATAATAGATAAAATACCTTCGCGTAAAATATGTGTAATGGAAAAATTCGAAACATTTTATGGTGTTTTATTGCAGTTGAATAGTTTGAGTCTTTATAAAAATCAAAAAGATGTGCATGACTTGATAGTTTACAAAGTTTAGACCATGACAAACGCAAAACGTGCCACTTATCCCAAGTCAAAAATTTTAAGTTCGCAAAGAACGAAAATAAATGCAACGTCTCGATCGAACACAAATGCAGCTGGCTTATATATATAAGTAAGTAATTCAAACTATTAGCCCTTTTAACGTTTAATATAAGAATTTAAGTTAACGTTTATAACAAATATTTTTTTGATAATTTGAACAATAATTGAAGGTTTGTCAAATCAAATATTTAATTGTACTTTTGTGTAATGAATTGAGCTCAATATTTTACTTTTAAAAAGAAATATAGAAATTAAGCCAAAAAGCTGAAATGTCAAATCAAATAGTGAGGCTTTAACAATTATTTTTTAGCAAGTTTTTGAAAAATTGATTTGTATTAGTTAAGTTTTGTGTTAGTTTTCGGATTATTTATTGTTAGAGAATAAAGTTTTAAACCCTTATGCTAACATTCAACACTTCAATTTTCTTTTAAAAAGTATAGGTATATTAGGCACAGGTATATATATGAATAACTACTTTATATTTCCTTATAAGACGAATGTGTTTTCCGGATAAAGTGTAAATGTAACTTATTCTTAGAAAGAATTCTAATATGTTAGGGATATATTATCTGAAGATTCTTATTACCTATGAGTTAGGCACAAAGTACTTCGCGCTTTAACACAACGACATGGTTATATAACTTCAAATTAACAGTTTTATGCGGACTTCTTCCTCAAATCGTACCATAAAACTTTACTTTTTTTTTATTTAACATTAAGCTTTTAGATTATCGAGAAGTACAGAAAATACTCTATAATTAATAAAATACGAAAATAAACCTATATGTAAAGAAAATAATATTTCTGAGGCTCAATAGTATGGTAAAAACTAATCGTATCAGTATGAAACTATGACCATTCGATTCGGAATTTTTCGTAGATGGTTCTAGAATCTAGGCTACTTAGTTTTTGGGTTCTACTATCCTTTTCGTAATTTTTCGATTCATTGACTCGACTAGTACAGAATGTGATAATTTTTTTAAATATATGTACCTCAATTCGAAAAATAACTCGTTGAATGATTTTAATATCCCAAAAAATTGTATGATTCCTTGAGTATAGCTACTTTTCTATTCTATTAAAATGGTAGAACGAATTTTATTGATATTTGGTAAGTATCAAAAGTTTCAAGATCTTAAAGTGCTTTTATTCTTTAAAACGTACCAAGTCCGTGAGGTAATTAAAACGTCTTCTTAGAATAGTAGTTTTAAGAATTGTGATGAACAAACAATGAAATCTATCCTTTGCTATGGGTTCAAGGTCTGAAAGTTAGGTATGCCAAATTATTATCCTGGAAAAGTCTCGGTTCCTGAAAAATAACTCTATCATCTTTTTCAGTTAAAACAGCTGGGATATTTAAAAAAACACCAACTTAAAGAAACAAGGATATCCCAAGGAATAAAAAAGTTTTAATAGTTTTTTTTGGGAAAATTTAATGATACTCTTTAAGATCAGAGAAAATTTTATATTTATCCAAAGCAATAATTTTAATTCAATGTTCTGTATATGAAAAAAAATGTCGATCAAATACAAAATCCAAAATGTCAAGATTGATAAATAAATTAATCCCTTTATTCGGATTAAAAATGGTTTTTAAACTTGATCGAATGTATCGATTATTTAAAGAATTTTATTTTTTATAAAACTACAATAGAAAAATTTTAATTAATTAATTTTGTTAGATTTTAAAATATTTTATAAAATCTTTCATCAAATACCTAAATATAAACAATGGGTGTTTTAATGGAGGTTTGCATTTTTTTAAATTTAAATTTGTGATCCTCTAAAAGTAGTTTTTCAAAATTTGATGAACTATGAAATCTAACTGTTATGACAAGATTTTGTTACTCTGGAAAATGTACGATGTCAGAAGAATAACTACTTATCATTATTTTATAATAAAATAGCTGAAAGATTTTTTTCATATTTTGATATGAAGATTTCTATTAATCAATCGGTCTAATTTAGCGATGCTCAGAGTAGCAGGGGGGTATCAACTAGTAATATATTAAAGGCTGTATCTTTTTATTATTATAGGTTGACTTAAAAAATTGAATTCTTAACATTTTCAAGGGATTATAGACCTTAATATTTGACATTAATTTCAATTTGAAAGTTTTATTCATTATTGAGAAAAATGATCTTGACAGAGACGAACAACGTAATTCTATAAAAGTTCTATTTTTCGTTTTAGAGGTACGGACCCTTAAAAATCGCTACATATGGATTTTAAGAAATATGCCTATGATATTAGATTTCCAGATGAGTTCTTTGTAGGGAGAATATTCTAGTTATAAGAAATATGCATATGCAGTAGAAAATACAGTCGACATCGTACCAGACTGTTTATGCATGTAAAAAATTTCCAACGTTAAACGCTAATATTACCAAATTTTTTATCTATTATGTTTTTACGTTAATTTCTTTATAGGTATTAAAAATATTAACCGTAGTAAGTACGTTTTATATCGAGGTTCCACTGTATTTACATTTACCTTCAATTATATCTTCTCTGTACATACATCTACCCCTATGTAAACATATACAGACTGATAATATTTCACCCTTGCATGGAACATCATTTCCGTTCAACGTGCAATCTATAAAAATGACCCTTTTAAAATTAGATTGTATAATCAGTCTACGACAGCGAGATCATCAATTTAAAATATTGTCAATAAAATATTCTAAAAGTTGTTGTTGCAATGTAAATTTTCAACAATTTATCTTTATTTAGAACTTTGTGCTATTTCTTATTTTATTTGAATGGGAACTATAAACTAGAAATGGTAAAATTGGAATAACCACCTACATATTTGCGTGGAAATTTATGTCTATAGTAAACTTAAAAATGTTATTAACTATTATAATAATTAAGTTATTTTAAATGCAAAAAATAGCATATACATGAATTTTTATTTTAGAGAATCAAATTGTATAAGTTTGAATTAATGTTAATTTGCGTCAAGCTTTTCATGTAGATTTTCACTTTTTTATGTGCAGTTCAAAATTTTATTCAGTATTGGTATAGGTAATTGGTATGCACGGTATTGCATTGCTCGGATTAAAGTACATATAGATACATACTATATATATTCATTTAAAGTTAGTTTCTCTCTTAGCAATCGAGGCTTAACGTGTTGATCGGTCGTAAGAGTAACATTTATATTGTTTGTAAATTCAATGCATGAGTATATAATTTTCATTCAGAGTTGTATTTGGTGAAAAGGCATTTACTAATAGTGTCAGTATTCAATACCACTTCATAGAAAATCATAGTTTTGTTAAACCAAAAATAATAAAATAACACTATTATTGAACTAATTTTCAAACAAAATTGTACGAAAAAAAAAAACTTTAAATCTTTATATTTCTTTTATGGATTATAGTTATTTCAAATTTGGTTTTAAAAACATTTTTCTCATACATTTTTTACCTGTTACATATTTTTAATAGTTCAAGATAACAGTTATAGTAGCCTTCGTTTGATAATATAAATAAGATAAAAAAATCTCCCCTAACGGCTGTAAAACTAAAGACCCCCTTTGTTTTAAATTAAAATAAGTTCGTTCAAGAATTTACTTAAACCCACTCCACATAACTCTAGAAAAAAGAAAATTAACCGGCAGCTTTTTTCATTTCAAAATTGAAAATTCTACTCTCATTCTAAACATTTAAAAGGGTTTTACACTAAATTGGGGAGTACCTACATACATAAATTGGTAATAGTCGACAATGTTTTCTGTCCAAAACTTAATTTCACAAGAAATATAGTAACGAGGTTTACCCAGAAAAAGGACGATATACTTTTTTCTTAGCTTCACCGTTATATTAAAAACGTCAACCTTACTGATGAAAATATTACTCTTATCCCTAAAGCACTGATAACGTTAATATTATGTTAATATTATAATGAGAGTCATTTTCTTCAAAACTAAGCAGTGAAAATAGCTTGAAATTTTCAAATATAGATAAAAGTTTATTTTTTATATCTCCCTTTCGATATCACTTATACACTCATAATGTAGCCTAATCATTTATATATCAAATTAAAGCTCTTTTTTTCTGTGCATGATTATGTAAGGGATGCCAGTCAAAAATTGCCTGCAAATAAGCGAAAATAGCTGTTAATGATGAGATGAGTTAAGTGAGGGAGAGTTAACGAGTCAACGCAACACTTGTTAGACGACAACAGCAAATGTTTGCGTTACAAGTTTTTACAAATTTTTGAAAAATTAATTATTAATTAACTAATAAGTATACACTTGGAGCAATAGCGGATTCTACAGGAGCAATTTTTTGGCATATAGTTAAAAATGTTCTACGCTAAGTTTTTTCCGGTTATTTTTAATATATTTTTGCTTTCAATTATTTAAATGTTTTTCCTCTGTAAATTAAATATGTTCTTAACATAATAACCTACGTAGACGACGTCGCGGGTATCAGCTAGTCTTATTACATACACAATATCTCGATGGCGTGCCTCGAATTATAGAAGCACGCAAAGAGTGCACGTTCTCTTATTTTATCTTTAATTTACAGCAACTGTAACAGCTATGTTCGCTTATTTGCGGGCACTTTTAGATTGGCATCTTTATATCATCACACATTGAAAAAAAGAGCTTTAATTTGATTTATAAATCTTAGACAATTATGTTAATTGTTACCAGATTAGGGTCCGCACTTTCTCTGTTAGTTTTCTCTTTTTTTCTCTCTTATCGTATGTGAACTTTATAGTATTGGAAGAGTATTTTATTTTTTAAACATACACCGTGTTATCTTTGGGCAGAAAATCAATTTTCATTATATCCTATAATGATTTTATTTTTTTTACTACGATTTTTTTTCTGTGGGATGTTTCCATGTTTTCATAAGAACTCGTGTTAAAATTTACCTTCTTGGGTTTTGGGGTCTCTTGGCTTAGAATAATCTTCAACATTTAAAAATTTAAAATTATGTTTTTAACGGTATTGTAATTTTTTCTGTTAATTTTTATTAATTCTATATATTATACTATAGGTTGAGATATATTGGACACAACCTAAATCAAATTTAAAAAAATTCTAGTAACTCAGTTAATAAAACGTTTTATGCTAAAGTATTTGAATATCAACTTCTCTTTGTAAAATTTATTTAGTTTTTTTTTTTTTTTACATTTAAAGAAATTAAAAACTGTTGTGGTATTTTTTACCCTGAACTTTCAAAAAACTTTCTAATATTTCATAGTTTTAGATTTCCCTCATTTTTTAAAATACTTAACAACATATACCTACTTACTTACCACTAATTTCAAAAAATTGAATCTTTTGTGTAGGTACGTTTTATTATTAAATAGTTGATATTTTCTGTGTGTATTTATTTAAAATTAAATATTTACTTTTGAGTTTGCAAAAATTTCTGTAAGCAAATAGCATTGAGAGATAACCAGATAACCATTTATCATTGAAAATGTATTTGCATCCCAAACATAAATTCTTCTTCATATAATATGACACGAAAATACCCATTATTAGAAAGGCAATGCGCCCATTTATACGAAAACCACCCTATAAAAGTGTTGGATGTTTTTTTTGTTTTTTTTTTTTTTTTTTTTTGAAACAATGATACACTTACAGTTAAGAAAAAAATTTCCGATTTCATTTCCGATAACTTAATAAATATTTACGATATTTTCAAATTATAATAGACACTATAAATGCATTTTAATCACAGTCTAGAGTAAGAAAAAATTTAATGATATTCAAGTGTAGACATTGAACGAAATGTGAACACACAATAAAGGTAGACACGTTTTGCTACTCTTATTAAATTGAGTGCTTTTATAGTTAATTACTTCATGAAATAATTAATTATTTAATGTTGATATTAACTTTAATTTAATTAATCTTGCATCGCTACGTGAAAAATAAAATTATTGAAGAAGTTTTGAAAACATTTATATAGATTGACGATTTTACAAATGAACACAATTAAGATTATTTTTGAAATAATAAAGTTGCTTCGTATTTCCTTTTCCGTTTTTCATTTAAGTGGTATGTCACTGTAGAAAATATGATAATATAGGTTGATGTTTTAAATAATTAATTAGTCTTATTAAGAGGAATAATAAGGATAGCATAGTAAAGATACATTATTTTTAAAAGTAATTTATATAATGTTTGATTAAGCTAGTACCTATTTCACAAATATTTCGGATGTAACAAATATTTTCATAATTGAAATTTGTAGAAAGGTATTAACTATTAATAGGTGCAATATTATTTATACCATATCTACTTTTACTAAGAATTTATCTAGATAATTTTAAATTTTTTGATATTTTGGCATAAAGATAAAACGAGCCCTTTAAAAATTGAGATTATATAGTTAGTACTAACTACTATAAACTACTAATTGTACACGGAAAAAAATGTGTTGTAGTTTTAACAAAATTCCTTGTTAATTTTACTACATTAACTAGTATTATATAAGATGACACCACGTGTGGTAACGTTTACCAGTCAAGTGTAATTAAAAAGCTGTAGTATTATTAACAACACGAACTAGTAAAAATGTAGTTGAATTTTTGACACTTGCATTTATTTGTCAAATTATTGGTTAAGTTGTACGTGGCGCATGCGCACCAGTAACAGAAACGCCAAAATGTGTTAAATGTACAACACTCAACAGTTGTAACAGCTACATATATTTTCTACACTATGGTAGTTAAAAATACTATATGTTAGAGCTGAATACAACACAGTGTGTTATCTAATGTTACATTTGTGGTTATAGTGAACACAAAGTGCAGTAAAAACATTACTAGTTCAGTGTTGTAAATCTTACACCACTATTTTTTTCCGTGTAGATATTATAACGTATGTTATAATTTATTATTAAGCTATTATCTATATTTAGTTCGAAATTTCTTTGCTAACAATATATACTAAAATGATTCGCAATGGATATAAAAGATCAAGAAAGGTATTATTGTTGTAAAAAAACAACTTCTTAAAAATACGACACGAATTAAAAAAATATTTTCCTACTGAAGGGTGTTATAAAAACCCAACCACCCATGTATTATAACTTTTTACAAACACGTAATGTCCCATATTGTTACATTATTTACATAGATATGTTATCGAATAGGTAATCAAATCTTGAACAGTTAACCGGTTGGAATTTTTCTGAACAATTAAGTTACAACCGGAACCAATTAGGGAAATCCAGGGTGAACACCCCAATAGTGTAAGACTATTTAAGAAACAGTAATTTATGGTTCTGAAAAGAACAGATTAGGAAAAAATATAATCATGTTGTGAAATGTGCAAAATTATTCATTACATGCTTAATGTGATTTATTCGTTTTATGCTACTTAAATGAACGAAGCTATAACATTTATAAATGATGCAAAATACAAGTACTTATTAAAATAAGCTCTCTTTATGTGCTTCGTATTAATTCTTCCTTGATTTAGATAAAAAAATCATGAAGTTAAATTTTCAAAAAATTTTTGATTTGAATGCCAAGTGCCAATTTGTGGTGCTTAAAGAGCTTGAAGAATTGGCTGTTAAAATATAAATTGAATAACGTAAAAGTTTTTGAAAACAAAAACCGGACTTAATTCCTTTTTGTAAATAAACAAAAAGGCGCATGGAGGAAAACATGGAATGTAAAGAAAATGAAAAGAAAAACCATTGCATACTTTATTTGAACATATACAAACTCGTTTTACTTTGCTGTCCTTTGTAATTGGGCACAATACCTATATAAAAGTAAATTGTTTGTAGGCGTTTTATATGTAGAAAAAAATTATTTTGTTCTCCTTAAGAAATAGAGTTGCATGTAGTGACATAGCTATCTTGATTTTCATTATCCTTTTGTTTCAAAATCGCGCTACTAAATAAGCTCTTTTCTCTTAAAGACATGTTTATGTTGAATTTTCCAAATTTCATAAAAATTTTTTATTCAATTCGTGAGATCTCATTTAATTGATTTATTTAATTGAAGTTGTAATATTTTCTTAATATAACTTTTTTCTCTGTGTTTCTTTCAATGTGTTATAACTAATAACAAATAAAAACTTACCCTACCAAAATTAATTTGCGAACATCTTGTTACTCCATACTTTAGTTGATATGTTACACACAAAAATAGCATTTATTATGTGGCATTGTGGCTCTTATTACATTTTTAACCGACTTCAAAAAAAAGGAGGAGGTTCTCAATTCGACTGTATTTTTTTTTTTTTTTATGTTTGTTACCTCAGCATTTCCGATTGGGTGAAGCGATTTTGATGATTCTTTTTTTATTGGAAAGCTGGTGCTTCCCGAATGGTCCCATTTTAATTTGAAAGAAATCGTTCACCTCTAAGAGGTTGAAAACTAAGGGATGAAATACTAACTTCTTATTGGATGGCTCGATTTTAAAAATTATTTTTTATTTGAAAGCCAGTGCTTTTCGTGTGGTTCCATTTTAATTTGAAGAAAATCGTTTACTTCTAAGGGGTTGAAAACTAAGGGATGAAATACTAACTTCTTATTGGATAGCTCGATTTCGATAATTCTTTTTTTATTTGAAAGCTAGTACTTCTCGTGTGTTCCCATTTTAATTTGAGAAACATCTTTTACTTCTAAAGGGTTGGAAACTAAGGGATGAAATATTAACTTCTTATTGGATAGCTCGATTTTGATAATTCTTTTTTTATTTGATAGCTGGTGCTTTTCGTGGGGTCCAGTTTTAATATGAGGGAAATCTTCCACTTCTTAGGGGTTGAAAACTAAGGGATGAAATATTAACTTCTTACTGGATAGCTCGATTTTGATAATTCTTTTTTTATTTGTAGAACACAACCTTAAATTAATCTCCTATCCATTAAAAAAAAAAACTCCACTCATAAGGGGTTAAAAATTAGAGATGAAATAATATTCTAATTTTTTTCAGCCAACCCGATTTTGATAATTTTGTTTCTATTGCGTACAACGTACCTTTAAATTGTTCACATTTCAATTTGAAGAAAAAAATTTACTCCTTAAGGATGAAAATAGGGGATGAAATAATTACATTTAATCGAATTTTGATAATTTTTTTTTCTGTTGGAAAGAATAATCCACTTAGTTTTGTTATTACATTTAAAAGCAAAAAATTTCAACCCTTAAGGGCAAAAAGGGATGATGTAGTAACTTTTAATATTAAACGGCGCTGCCTCATATGAGCAGCGCGCTTGGAAAGTTAACCATTTTCAAGAAAATAAAATCAGTTATCAAACTTCAGATCACTAAAACGCGAGAAATAAATAAATATTATAAAAAAATGAAAAACCGACTTCAAAATATATAAAAATTCTTAAACAAAAAATGCACTAAAAAGTAACAAAATAATGGCGTATCCTTGCAGTATCTACAACTTACAAAGTATTAGGATGATACAATGTACAACTATTGTTATTTTTGAAGTTGGTGTCAGTCAAGAAAATAAATATTAATGGTATTTTGTAAAAATTGTAAAAAGGTTAAGTTGGTAATTGGTATTTTGTAGTTTATAGGTCGCTAGATATTGTTACAGTTTGAGTATATTGTTTAAAAGTTCATTTGAAAAATAATTTTCATAAGGTATTCTCGTTTTGTACTAAGTACCAATATAGTCGTAATTCCTTGGCTGACACCAACTCCAAAAATAACAATAGTTGTACATTGTATCATCCTAATACTTTGTAAGTTGTAGATACTGCAAGGATACGCCATTATTTTGTTACTTTTTAGTGCATTTTTTGTTTAAGAATTTTTATATATTTTGAAGTCGGTTTTTCATTTTTTTATAATATTTATTTATAATGTTTTGTTATTATTATTATGAAAAAATATTTATTATTACTTTCGCATTTTTATAATTTTGCACCAAACTTTAACTAAATAGCCACCATACAAGTTATAAACTTCGCACTTATTGAGTTGGCAAGATTAAAATATGCTCTTTTATCAAACTGTTTTCATTTTTCTGTATTTTGGATTTTAAACATTGAAGATATCCTAATTTAGAAACCCCGATTGTTAAACCTTCTGTCCCAAATTTGACATACTGAACCTGGCATAATACCCAAGATGAACATCTGAACAATTTCAAAGTCTGTAAAGAATTAAGAAATAATTAAGGTTTATGAGAAGAATCGACAAAGAAAAAACATAATCACTTAAAGTATTGTTGCAATTAAGGGCACGAAATTATTCGTTACACGCTTTACATTATGTATTCCTTTTGTGCAGTTTAAATAAACGAGACGATTATCTTTATAAACTATGCATTGACGAGTATATTTAGGAAAAAGCTTCCTTTCACATGCTCTCTATTAATTTTTAGGGTTTCATATGTCAAAAAACGAGAAACGAGACCCTTTTAATAACACTCGCTTGTCTGGCTGGTTGTTTGTCTGTGACGGGCAATTTTCCATATTGACCATATTTATAGAGTTTGGTAACGACATGGAAAATATTTTTTGAAAAAACGCAAAAACTGATTTTAAAAAAATATATACCTATACTCAATGCATATTTTATTTATAAATGCATAATTCAAAAGATATTGATAAAATTTTACGAAAAATAATTGTTCCGCTCTATCTCTGAAATTAACGGGCCTACATTTTCTAAAAAGTTTCTGATATACCTAGGTTCTAACTAAAATTTTACTAAAAGAATAACACACAAAACCTAATTCCTTTAATGTGCAAAATATTATTTTTAAAAATCAATCCTTTTAGGTTTGTTCCAGGCGTTCAAGCAAAACACGTTTACGTAAGACAAAGAGCAAGACACACTGATCAAGAGACTAGAGTGAGTGAAGAAACGCCCCAGCCCTCAGCCGTTTGGCCGCACTAGGCCGCGAACCGATCTATGAACGTACATTTTTATGACTATAGATCGCCCGGGCACTGTTTTGGAGGTGTTTAAACACCGCAACACCAGTTTTAAATTAGGGTGAAAACCTTGCTTCATGATTTTCACTTACTCTTGTCTCTTGGTTAATGTGTCTTATGTCGCGTTCACACGGTTCAACTTGGGTTGAACGATAATTTTCAATCTTTTAGACCGTAGCGGGGTAAGCGACGCGAGAAGTGAAAGCACAAGCGAGTCGAATTGAAAGCAAATTGAGCATAGATATGTATTTATATAGATATTTTAAAATATCTGATTATAAATAATAAAAATTTTAAATTTTTCCTTCGAAATATGAATTGGCACCCAAAGTAGTGTTAGTAGAAGGCGTTTTTAAAGCTACGAATTTTTATTTTGGGTTGTACTGTTACTCTTCATTTCCAAACTTCTAAGCAAAGATTTCAGTAAAATGAAATGAGGAGTGTCGTTTCAAAAGGACTTATTTCCACTTAAACTTGTTTTTGGGAATTTGAAGAAAACTGTTATCTATGTTAGAAACAATTTTGGTTTCTTATTTTTCTAGTATTTCATAATCATATCATTTTTCTACCCCCCCACAACTAGATTTATTTTCAATTGAATTTTGGAAATAATCAGTTTTGCTGCGGACAGTTGGAAATAAGTCTTACTACTATATAGTAAAAGAAGTATTGTAATCGGGTCGAATTTTCGAATTCGAGCGTTCACCATAAATACATGTTTTGAGGTCCCCTGAATTAAAAAAAATTTGTTTTTAGAAACATGTCTGTGTGTGTGTATGTATGTCAGAGTGTGACAGCCATATCGTATCGGAAGCTTTATCCGAATTACAACAAACTTGGAATTTTGCCTTCATATTGTATCTAGTTGTGCCGTGAAACTTTTGGTTAAAATCGGTTAACTGGAAGCTCCACTTTATTATAGGAGTTTTTTAGCTTTTTCAATTTTTTTCGAAAACGGCTCCAACGATTTTTTTTAAACTTTCTATACTTAGTTCTTATACTTATTGATGCCTACAACTTTTATTTCTTACTTTTTCCTCGAAAAATTCGAATAAGGACGGTTCTGGGGTGATGGTTGGAAATTCGTATAAACATATAGTTGGTATGCATATAGGGTCTATTTATATTTATATGACAATGGGATTTATAAAGATTTTTTGAGGAAATGAACCTCTATATTGTAAATTTTATGAGACCATTAAAATAGTATTGGAAATAAGCCGTGTTGTCGAGACGTTTTGTACGTTATTAATATTTATTTAATAAGATTTTATCTGGAAATAAGTCTTTTTGATCTGGAAAGCATTTTTTGGTACCGATTTTCCACAAAATTTGAGCACTTTTGACAAAAATTTTTATATAAATAATAGAAAATATAGGAAATAAAATTTAAAAAAAATTTTTTTTGAAAATTAGAAATAAGTCCATTTGAAACGGCACTCCTCAAATATAGCAAATAGTCCAATCGTAGTAAGAAACCCTTCTACTGTGACTTTTCTCAAACTTGGTCGGTTTTTTTTTCTTTCTTTAATTTATTAATTTTTTTTAAGTCGAACAAAACGTTTACTTCTATAAATTCGACCGCATAGTTAAAGGCAAATGATACAAAAATTGTATGTACAAAATAATTTATATTTATTTGTGGGAAACTGAAAACGTAGCGAATGGTTAAGATAAAAATATTTTAAGATATAAAATGGACAACCCTCGTTGTGTGTCCGCTTTTCGGTCGACTGCAGAATATAAAAGCATTTAACACACAACGAATGGTGCTGTATACCATGTATACGTGTGTTGTGTAAGGATAGGCCAAGCCATGCTGGTATAGAGAGAGGCCTTTTATACACGAATGCGATAACGTATAAATGTGAACAGTTATAATGTTGTGTTGTGAAGGGGACTCGAATACAACACAACACTGGCACCAGGCACATACAGAAAGTGGATATGTGGTAGAAAAACAGGGGGGCGAGCGCGAGGGGCTCCGTGATTCGCCTCACGGCTCCGTCTGCCAACGAAACAACCTTCTCCGGCTTCACTCGGCGACTCTGCCCTGCCTGGCCCCTGCTTATCCGTGCACGAACAAACACTCGCCTTATAACATCTATCCAACGCACTCGCACCAACACAACTCTCCCATAACACGATTTCATTTGCTCTTCAATGCTTTTTGCCTACTCGGTGAAAACATGATTCTAAAATATATTCTTGCTAAGCAGCACAGACTTATTTCTGAAAAATACACTCGATATTATCTTTAACGTTATTGTTTTCAGCAAAACTGTCATTTTCAAAATGTTGAAGGTTTGTCATTTTAGGATAACTAAGTCTTATCCTTATAGAAATGTTGAGCAAAATTCTCTTACTACCTGTTTTTTCGAAACATTTATCAGAAGGGAACTGATCTTTACGGACTCACACTCATTAAGTATTAAATAACAAAACTTAAAAAATTTCTCAGTTTTAAGCTACTTTAAAAATATAACTCTAGAAAAAAGGACAAGAGTATTAATTTTGCGAAATATTCTCTTTGATTATGTTGCTTCGATAGACCATTACATTGAAGTAAAATTTATTTACCTCTATAATTTGAACTCGATGATTTTAAAATTAAAAGTTACGTTATAAAAGCTATAAACTTTCAAACATAAATAGTTTTATATTGATAGCTTTTTTTATATTTATTATTCTCATATCATATGTTTTGTAGTTATTTAAACTTGTGATAAGGTATCATTTAAGTATGTAACGTATGAAGAATAAATAAAATTTTAGCTTTACAAATATCGACGAATGTTGATAGTACGAAGCATACGGCTAAAAGAAACTCCTGGATAATAATCTTAATAACATTTTCGAAAATTTTGAAATGTGCTTAGGTAGCTGAATACATGTATTTAAGAACGCGTTTCTCATATAAAGCATAATGAAGATGTAAACCCTTGATATGTCAATTAAATATTTTTAACAGTAGCTAATGGAAACACCCTAATGAGCAGTGAGTGGTGTGAAAAGTTTTCATCTTATCTTCGTTTACAAACACGAAAAAATATTTTTTTAAGTAAATGATTAATTCTATGTTATTCTTATTTACTTGTAGATGTGCCTATAGTTGTCTTGAATACATTTTTAGTTATTTATTTAGTTATAATATTAAATATTTTTAAATCTACATGACAAAAATTACAAATCTATACGATGTTAAATATAGTGGAAAATGTTAGTAATGGAACATTTAAAACGAAATTCAGTTAATACGTTAATATGTTCTATTATGATTTAAGTTATTTTTAAACGAAATTCGTAAAACACGAAAAAAATTGGTCCTCTCAGTATTGTTATACTTATTATAACTGTCAATATTAGGTATTAGACCAGTGCCGATAATTTTTGAACACAAAATATTTATAGTAGGATGAAACCCATTAGAAAAGGAAGAGAATATAACAAAAATGAAAGGAAAAATAAATTACGGTCGATCTGAGGTGGGGAAGTGGAAAAGGGAAGTGTTTTTAAGGGTAGAAACGGTTTATCTCGAATTTCCAACAAAACTACAAATCCTATGGAAAAGAGTTAAATGGCAAAGTTTTAGGTAATAAGAAGATCTACAACTTTTGTACTAACACTTTTTTCACATAACCTTAAAATTTATGTGAAAAATGTCAATAACCAAGTTTTTGGTCTTTTATTTTTATCTTTTACAAAAAAAAAATTGTTTTCCTCAAATTTGGTAAAAACTTACCTTTTAATGTCCCAACACACTGTAATTTTTTGATTTAAAATATTAACTTTTTCACCTTATTTTGACTTTATATTGAAAAAGCACCCTAATTTTCAATCGAAAATTCTCACGTCAAAATATTTACTTTTTTAAATAAGTCGGTGGGGTTTTTGTTAGTTGAAATCTCTACTTTCTGATGATGCAAAAAAATATACATTACAATGTTAAATGTTCCCAAAAAATGCCATAATTAAAGTTCAACTTACTTTTTTACGTGATAACGTCTTATAAATTGATGAACACTGGGTAGCCTACATGAAAAAGTGTCACGTTCCGTTTGAGCCTGTGCGTGCAAGCGAGAACGCGATATAAGTAATAGAGAGGCATGATATTGTTGCTGAATCCGAGACAACGTGTATTGGTTTTTTTTCTACAATTTAATAAAATTTAATTAATTTCCTTCATAATTTTCAGTCTGATTTCATTTTGAAAAAATTGTTAATTTTAATTAACTCCTTCTTTGTATTATACAAAATAATGATAATTCAGTGATAATAATTCAATTCATAAAAGTACGCAATTCTTTATGACGTTATCACGTAAAACTATCATCCGTAAACCAACTTTACAGACAATCAATTTTTTTATAATTTAAACCTTTTTAATTACCTATTACACTAAACACAATTTTATTAGATTAACTTGATCGGAATAGTAAATAACTACAGTAAAACTTTGTTCAGTCGTCAATTAAACGTATCTACAAATATTTTACCCAAATATGCATATTTGGTACTATCTATATTAGACAGTACTATATCCAACTAAAATTTGTAAAGAATTATTCACTGTGCAGTCTAACTAATTAAGCACGTTTTCATTTCTTTCACAAGTTATTTAAAATCTGCTACATAATTGGACTCGTCTGTAATTAAATTTATTATCCGCCATAGACTTTCGGTTAAAAGAAGTTTTACTGTAATAATTATATGATATATGTAGGTAGAAACTAAGGTTTCAATGTTAATAAGATGTGACTCATAACATGTATCCAATATTTGCAACAATTAACGAAATCCTGCAGATTTTTTAAAAATGCCATTATAATCGATGATTGCTGTATCTTCATTACATTTTCAACAATTATATTATGTAGATAGATGTTTGTATGTATCTACTTTTGGAATAACCCTTATACTCAGAAGCTTATCTCTAATATAAGTAAAAGAAGAAGCAAAATGACTGGCTGATACGCTGGTAGTTAAACTATTAGAGATACAAACTTGAATTTTTAAAGTGTTATTTCTGCATGGACTGTAGTTAGCACTAAGAAAGGGGGTTTCAAAATTCCACCTCTAAGTAGTTAAAAAATGGAGTTAACTGAATATTTTTCATTTTTCAGTCTTTCTCTTAAAATTTCAATTTTCTCAAATTTTATTCCTGAAACTATCAAATCTACATGTAAATGTAATTAAAAACCTCTACTTTTGTAGTTTTATGTGTTTGTTTTTTTTAAGTCGCTTTAACTTCTAAGGTCATATCATGACTGGCTACACACAGAAGATTTCTGTAGGCCATCTAAATCTTACAATTAGTGTGTAGATCTTATATCTAGGAATTTGACGGGATTTTGTAGTTTCTTAATTTGTTTGTGCTATAGTCCAAGTGGAGGCCGTCAAAAAAGTGGTCATCTAATACGTACAAAAATATACTTTTTTTGGAAACTAATTAATCAATAAGTTGTCAGTGGTCTAGTGGCTTGTAACTTGACCAATTTTTTAAAATAATTTTTAATTAGTGATTTTTTTGAACTTTGATACCTTTTAAACGGTTGGATCTGAAGAACTTTGTTCTAAGAATCTTTTTTGTGGAGCGTTAAATTTCCTTTAAATTCGTTCTTTCAGATTGTTGTTACGATGAATTGTTCCACAGTTATGAAACTCTCTCCATTTTGCTGTATAAAAATGATGTATAGAACATTAGGAAAAATGTCTAATGGAGCCCAAAAATTGATAGTATAGATACCTACTTAATACTTATATCTATTAAAACAGAAACGTTGGCTAATATTTATCTTTGATTCCAAAGAAGCCTCTGTATATCTGTGATTCCAAAGAAATACCAAAGACCTAGTTTTTAACTCCCATATACTCCAATAAAGTTCACCTAAACCTCGTTCTAATCCTTTGATAAAGCAAACATCAAAATCTTATGAATTCTGATGTAAATAAATCGATTCAATTTGATCCGTGTCCATCGAAAACCTTAAAGCCAAAATCTAAATTGTACAAATTATAGTTATTGATTTATTTATTATTTTATCTCAATTTTTTTTTAGTAAATTTTTATAGTAAAGCTTACAAATATAGACATAATGATAATTTATTAACCCAAGAAAACAAAAATCTCATGAAATCACCATTGGTACCTATTGTATGTTATTTTACAAAATTAAAAAAAAATAAGAGGTGTTCCTAAAAAAATAATATTCTATGTGTTGTGTGGAAAACTCCACGTTTTTATAGAGCAGTTATTTTCCGCAAATATTTTCCTATGCTTCTACGTAATATGCTTTGACGTTGTTATGTACTTATATTGATTTTTGAAATAATTAATTGTTGTATTTTTCATTAGAAAATTGTTCGTTGTGTTCCATTTAATTAAATTACAAGATTAATTAAAATTTTGGTTAATGTTTAACTATCGTTATATAGCAAAAGAAGGAGGTATCAGAACATTTCAATATTCATTCTAAAGAATTATTTTTCATTGTGACCATACTCAATATTTACAATACAAAAAACTGTAAGTACCTATGAGTACTAACTGTCTATAGTCTATTCTTATACTTTATACTATTCTTAACATACTATGAATGAATAGATTGCATACAAATAATAAGATACTAAAATGTAAGACTTGCACAATCAGCTTATAAGCAATTCAATATGTATTTAAATTTTATAAATTAAAATTGAAGCTGGGCTTGGAAGAAGATTTTTGTGTTATGGAAATGTTGATACAAGTTGATAAGTATGTAGTGTACACAATACCTACTATCTACTTATGCACATGTTAAGTGCACTTAAGTTATAATGAATTTCGTTTATGGAAAGATTCTATAAAGGAAAAATTCAAACCACAAAACCCAAGATAATTTCAAGGTTCGCAAAGCAATACCGCTGGAATTTCCCTCCTACAATCACAGTTTTCCTTCTAATACCACCTGTCTTTAGAATTTTTCACGAAGGTCCCACCTTGGCATGTGTAATAGATATATAAGTAAATACTTTGTTATCTGCTTTCGCTTTTCATAAATACCTATCTAATAAGCATAAAATAGAGAGGGCATAAACGTTTTAAAGTATAGATAATGGAAAAGGAAATTATTCAGGGTTTAGTAGTTACCCGGATATCATTGACCTTATTATATTGATACCTATACCGGATAAAGTTTTAGCATAATTATGCTAATATTTCATTGGTCAACAAAATATCACTGTTTGTGTTTAATATGAAAAATTATAACTTATTATTTTAGATACAAAGCCAGATATGGTAGAATCATTGTTAGAATTTTTAAGTAACGAATAGTTTTGCTGTAATAGAGTTCCAAGAATGTAGTTTTATTGAAGGAAAAAATTAACCTAGGCCAGGAGCACTGTGACCTAAAGCCTAGAATAAGAAATAAAAGCAAATTAAAAAAAAAATAAGTGAAATCAAATTACTTACAATTTTATAGTATTAACTTAAGCTGTACCCGCGACTGCGTTCACGTGAGCCTTAGAACATCTTTAGAATTAAATATTTAACGAAATTCATATCAATGGTAAAATATTTAACAATGAATGCAACCTACTAATATAATTTTTAAAAGTCGACAATGAAAATGCAAAATTACGTGCTTCTATATTCATTATATTTTATAAGTCACCCACGTTGAAATACAATTGATATTTTAAAGTCTTGTATCTATTGGTGACTTTTCTTTTCCTGTGAATGCGTACCGCATACTTTGTCTCATTTTTTCACGACAAGAAAACACACATCACTCAACGCGTAGTGCTTCTAAAAATCGTAATTTCTTAAAATTTCAATAACTTTGTATTAAATGAAGATATCGTGATAATTCCTTTTTAAGATAAGAGTCAAGTATATAAGAAGTAAAACAAACGAAAATTATATCAAAATCTAACCAATAGTTTTTGTGTTATTAGCGCACAACGGCAGGCCTTTGTAATTTTATTTATGTAGATATATAAATACTGCTTTATGACTTTCTTTTGTAATTTACTTCAGGGACGTCTTTTTGCAATACCCAACAGTACTCTGTCAGCATACTGAGATTCCCCTTTCCCCAATATCGTTTTTTTATTACAAATATATTTAGGTAGAATCTTTAACCGTGTTCATCACTAACAGCGACCAAATTTTTGGAAAAGAGTCAAAATGAGAACGAAGGAAATTAATTTTTTGGACATATTACAACGTAAAGCCTTATAAGTAGTTAAAATTTTCTAGATGATTTTTTTATATTAAATCGGCGATTTTCGAAAAAATTTCAGTGGCTTTTATGAAAGAGCTAGTTTTTCCAGATCACTGAGCTTTTCTTTACATATTAAAAAAAACTTTTTTTTTATTTGGGGACCAATAAACATTTGTTTTTTGATTTTGGCGTCATTGGTTTTGGAAATTTTTTCTTTTAGATTTTAAAATCCAGCACCATCCCAATCCATTGGTTTCACAAAGCTTTCATTAGACCAAGTTTTATATGGGAGGATATAAAAATATCTATCAGATGATGCTAATGGAGCATGTTTTACATTTTTCTGTCCCTATACAATAACATTTATAAATAAATAAAAAAAAAAAACAGAATTTTGTATATCCTAGCTGTAATGCTAAAAGAAAGAGTAACTTTCAAATTTCCACAAATTTTCCATTTGTGTTCGTCATATTGAATCTTTTCTAATTGTAAGTGAAATTTTAAGATGCAATTTTTAGGATTTTAAGTCAAAATAGTTCATACAATTTTTTAATTTATGATGCAAAATTTCATCATTGATTTTTAAAATTAATTTCACCCTAAATGTAACAAAATTTGTCAATACCATTTTTACACTTTTTTGGTATTTCTTAAGGGAATATGAAGCAGCTCTTTACTAAGTAAATATGAAGCAGAACTCACTGAAAACAAAACCCTTTTAACTAAAAAAACTAAGTGAAAAGGATGAACATTGAATTTTACTGATAATAACAGTAACACAAAGATTAGACCCGATCAAATTAAAATAGACAAATTTTATAATAAGGGTAGCGTATTTAAAAACTAGTTAGCACTTTTTTGCTACAAAATTTTGTTGACCAGTACCTAATAGCTACAAAGATTTATTATATATTTTATTCATCAGTATTTACTTTAAATCTTGCTTACTTATAGAATATTGCAAAAACACTTATGCCCAGTTTCACAGTGGCCGTTTAAACTTAAGTTTAGCTGAACCTGAACTGGAGTTCAAATTTGAAGTTAAATAACTTATCGAATTTGATGACATTTTAAAAATTTAAAAATTTTTAATAAAAAAAGGGACGATATAATAATCAAAAAAGGATAAGAAAAATAATATAAACAAACTCTGGTTACTTGGTTACGTATAAAAATGCTGTTGTCAAACATTGAACTGTAGTTTAAACGGAAGAATTCTGTCGTTTAATTTAAACGAGAAATTAAACTTAGTTAACAAGGTTTAAACGAAACGGTGGAACTGAATTATTCGTTGAACTGAAGTTTAAACGTCCACTGTGATACTGGGCAATAAGAAATTTATTTTTATCCAATTTGATTTATAAATTATTTTTATATTATTAATTAATATACAATTAATTTCAAATTCTAATATTATCTTTTTAACATTTCTATCGAAATAAAAATATTTTGAAACAAGAAATTTACTTATAAAATTATTTGTATGATATCTTTTAAAGTTTAAGCGTATTCGATTTTTTATCCAATTAAATTAATTCAAAATTCAAAACCAACCAAATTTTTACTTCATTCACTAGCATGTTAATCTGCCTATGCAGAAATAATTAAAGTTGTATATAGAAATCAATGCGTTATGAGAATGATATGTACGTAGTATGTAAGTAAGAGTAGGTATGTGTGTTATATAATGTATCTCGACTGTGTATATTTTATATAGAACATCTAATAATATATACATAATAATAATACTACGGTAGACAGCTTGTCTGCAAATCAGCTGATTGTGAGTCAAAACAAAAGTACAAACCCAATACAAATATGAAATGTGCATGTATTTCTACATGTATATACATGTATATATATATACACCTATATAGAAAATAAGCGGTAAGGTTTATGTAGAAATCTTCCTCTGGCGTGAGTGATTGTGTGTGTATTAGGTAGTCCTTATATACAACAACGAACACTACATTGATCTCCATCTATCTCTTTATATATATTCACATTCACAAGGCTATTGTACGCATACGAATTTTGTGTTTGTATAAATTTATATATTTAAATGTATTAGTAGCTAAGTTTTACGGATGTATATGTATATAATGGACCCATGACCTACGCTAACGAAGGAGAAAGACGTAGAGAAAGAGGTAATATATCAATGAAATAAAATGTCTTTATATATATATATATATATATATATATATATATATATATATATGTAGGTACTATTACTACTCATTTTACTACTGCACATATAATACACATTTTATAGATATACACAAAATATACGAAAAACCCCCGCACCTTTTGCTCTTGACCCCGTCCTGCTCTCCTACAACATCGTCATCAGTTATAAATACCGCAAGTCTGAAACAGTTTAATAAAATTATTCAAATCAAACACTGATGTAAAATGTTGGTAATTCACCAATACTTAGTTATTATTCATTGTTACTTATTTTTCTATAATACCTAACCATTTAGTATAAAAACTATTAGATATAAGCTAGCATGTGACTTTTATGTTAATATTAGTTGTTTTTATGTTTAAATTGATTAATTTGTAATTGAAATGACCATAACGGCCAGCAGAAATTGACAATATAAACACAGAAAATGATAAATTCTCATTATTTGCAAATCGCATTTTAAAGTAAAATCATCTAAGAAAAGTTTATATAAGTAAAATATAGTACAATACTTATTCCTATAATGTTTTCGCATTATTAATAAAACATAATTTAAAACGATGAAAAAACGTAAGTAAAAAGATAAGGACATCAAACAATCTGTATTTTAAAATAAAACGGTTAGTTAAGTACCGTTCTGGGGCATTGAAAAGTCCTACTTTACTTTCCTATATATAGCGAAAAATTTATTTCATGTGTCAAATTTTAGCGTTCCCGAAATTTTGCCTCTGGGCCTGAGCCCCTAACTAAATACCCCTAATATCAATTCAACACTGATATTTACTGTTTATTATAACGATATTGTGCTTTACTGCTTTAACTACTAAATACAAACACGCACATTACACCTATTTCTTAGTTATATACTTATGTTTTATGCACAATTATATACCCGCAATAGTAAAAGTTATAGTTTTTAAAAACTGATTTTTTTTATGCAAATTTTCTAAAGAATGACTTTTTTTCGTTTTAAGCGATTACTGTTCCGTGTTCAAAATTTCAGATACAAACATACGAGTATTTTGAGACCACCATATTAATTTGTGTTAATCGAATTTCATCTTAAGCGTGTGTTCGTGTTAAATGTTTTCTACTGTAATCAATTGTAGATACTGGAGCTTCAAATATAGAATTATCTAGGATCCTTAAATTTTGATATAAATCAAGTATTATATTTGTTAGTTTGCTAGTTAAAGAGTTGGCTAATATAAAAAGTATATAGTGTCCAGTTTCACAGTGACCGTTTAAACTTAAGTTCAACTGAACCTGAACTGGAGTTCAGAAGTTTAAATCGTTCAATTTTCCAGTATAATTTAAAGCTTCAGTTTAATTGAAAGTCTTTTAAATGATTATTTTATGTATAAATGTGGTAGTACTGCATGTAGTTTTTCTGGTTTCTAATTCTATGTAACTTTACCAAATGAACTATGGTCAATTGGTTACCTCTAAAAATTCAGTTGTCAAACGTTGAACTGTAGTTTAAACGGAAGAATTCTGTTGTTTAATTTAAATGACTGATTGAACTCACCTCAAGGTTTAAATGAAACGAATTGTATGTTGAACTGAAGTTTAAACTAAAAGTGGAGTTTAAACGTCTACTGTGAAATTGGGCATTTAACAAAATTTGAAAATTTTAAAGATTGACAAAAGTAGTGTTCCCAAAAACACTTTTAATTTTTAAAATATCTATAATGGATTAACTTCTTGGACTAACTTGATCTTTAAGCTACTTGACTTAATTATCATGCTGTTTGACTTAAATTTTACTCGAAATGCATTCAAACTTAATTGTAAATATTTGTATATCAAGACAAGACAAACATCAACTACGCAAGTTTAAGGTGATAATGTCAAGCTCAATTCTTTTTACAATAAAAGCAGCTACTTGACTTGATGAATCTCTAAAGCCTATATATATTCATATATATCTACTCTCTTAAATCGAAATAGTGACTTTCGACTATCAAATAGTGACTATTCACTATTTAGTAGTGAAAAGTATACCACTATTTGAATTTAGTGGTATACTCTGCACTGCAAAAATAGTGAATAGTCACTATAGTGACTATATATAGTCACTATTTCGATTTAAGAGAGTAGAGATTAATTTCAAGCATTTGGACATTTTGTGCGATGAATTAATTTTAATATTTAAATTTTGAAATGAAATAACTTACAAAAATGTTTAAATCAAATCAGTTAAAATATAAGCCAAATAGTGAACTTCTATCTTACCTAAAACTTGCTGGTTGACTCTTAAAATACTTTCTTTGTAAATATTAAGAATTACAATATCTAATTGAGTACCAACTATATAAAAGTTATTTATAGTACGATTATTATTAACTAAAACAATAAAATTAAATACCGATACCTATGAATTTCATTCTTGAAATAACTAGCACAAGATACTTAGTCATTACGTAATGGTTTTAGCTTTCCATTAGATTATATTATATGGATATAGGAAGTACCTACTTGAATAGGCTATAACCCATAACCATTACTCTGCAGAAATGATGTAGATATAGGACTGCAAATTATCACGCGTTTATAACTACATTAATTTCAAATTAGTGATGTCAGGATTTACAAAGTAAATATTTATTTTAATGTATCACTGAATATATGTATATCAAATGCTTATAAGTACATTTGTTCAGTTAAATGCTTCCTTTAACAAAAATAAATCAATTCACTATTAGCCAATTGGAAATATTAATGGACAAATCGAGTTTAAAATTTTTTATTTATTTTTTGAAAATCTCAACTGGTAAAATGTTTAAGAATATTTAAGATTAATTCGTAGAAGCAATTGGGAGAAAATATTTCTTAATTAATACATAAACTATAGTATTTCGCATACATGTAGGTACAGCAAGATAAAATGATCTTTTTAAGTTATAATACAAATCAAACTATTGCAATAAAACCTAATGTTCATCCAGTTAGTTGAGTGCCAGAACAGTTTCCATTGAATTGGGTATAAAGCCAAGGACATACAATAAAGGATTTTACATGTAAAAATTTTTACAAAATTTTTAACACACTTTGGTCGATTACAGTAGCATGGAAGACACCAATTTTATATCACTGCATGACATTGAACTGTTAAAACTAATTTTTATTTTCTTATGTAAAGTAAGCTCTCTAGGTATATATACACCATATTAATCATAAAATGTAAATCTGCTGAAATCTCTTATTAAACCATTTTATTAACCATTAGTTATCTAATACACATTTCATTAGGGTATAAGATTCGCGAAATTTAGAAATTTATAACGATCAATAAGAAGCTATATATGTACCTACCAATTCTATTTAAGAGTAGAAAAATGAGTATCTGCCTTTCTATGGTACTTTATAACTTATAAAATTTACAGAAATGAATATTTATTAAAAAAAAGTTATTAGAATGTTTTAAAAAGCAAATATAAACGTTGAATGTTTCTTGAGTTTTTTTTTTTTGAATAATCAGGTTGAATTTAAATTTCCAGCGTGGAGCTGTATGAATCGGTGACGCTAAAGGAAATAAACCGTTATATGTAAAAGAAAACTTTATTATCTTATTACTGCAACAGATTCTAGAAAATTTAACAATAAAATACTACATTTTAATAAAATGTTTATTAAAAACATTATTTTCTACTCAAATGTTACCGACATGCCATCGGCGATAGCTTTTGCGTATATTTAGATTTGAAATTCACTTAAATTTGCACGAATTTCATTTCGATAAAATGAAAATTTATACCCGATTTTTGTAAGATTATAAAGTCCGGCATCTCAAAGTTGTTTATAGGCTGGTGTTATGGGGTGTGACTGAAATTCTGTAAATAGAAAATGTAGTACCTATTGCGCGAATAAGCTTATACAGAGTAGTGGAAATGAAAAGATATATAGCTGAAATTTTCATTGATTTGACGAAATTGTTTTTTTAATAAATTAAATAAGTTGACGAACAAAAACATTCCAGAGTGTTGAATTTTGAATATTTTTGCCTTTCTTTGCTATAATATTCCTTTGGTATTATTTTAGATTAAAAATTGAGAATGAAATATTTTTATTAAATAGATCTTCTGGGAAGAATCAGCGAACCCAAGAAAGCTGACTGAATTTTAAATGTAATATTAAAAAAATTGTTTGAAAAAATTTAGCAATATACAGGGTGGGGTCTGGAAGAGCACACTAAACTCCAAGAATGTTCAATACATGTAAAAATATTACAAATCCTTCTATATTCTTGGTCACTTGTTTTAAGTTATGTATGTTTAAAAAGTATGTTGTATCCACTATCCATTTACATATATTTAATTTGCTCCAATTAGAGATTTAAATCATGCAGCGCCAGCCCAGGGGTAGAGAGAGAGGAGCGTTTGCTTTAGACGCCAGGTAGCAAGGGACGCCGTAAAGTCAAATGCGAAAAACAATTTTCAGCAAAAAATAAAATTTTGTTGGTATCTTCTGAAAGACGTGGGTCCTCTAGGTCAGTTTTCTGAAAACCTGTAGAAAGACGATGAAAAAGTTTTGGATTTCAATCGATTGCATCTAGACAAATATACAAGCTTCTTTAAATACTAAGTCTGATTTTATCAAAAGCTAAATCTAACTATATGAAGCGGTTCAATTAGCCTTATTGAACCTATTCCACAAGATACATGCTTTGTTAATTCAAATGGGGGACAGCTCTTGCACAGCTGAAACTAAAAAGCCTCCTAATTAAGGGCGCTGAAAGACAATCTCGCTCTACCCTAATCAAAAGCTAGGATAAGCACTGAAACCATGTATGTGTCAGTGGCATGTATAAACAGTAGATTTGTTATGTTAGAAGCCATGATAGGATACACATTTCAAGAATATAGTTTGGACAACTGTCTCAATGTACTAATCCTTGATCAGAACAACTATTAATAGTTGTATTGGGCTAGCCTTGGTTCAGTTTTTAAATCAAAATATTTGAAAATTCAATTTAACCAAGTATTTAAACATTAAAAGCCTTAACAAATCAAGGCTGCCAAAAATAAAAACCAGGATAGACCAATAGCTATCCCATAGAAACTTGACTGACTATTTTTTACGTTTTAGAAGGATAAATATATACAGATTGATTTTTTACTTATATAGAAGATTACGTTTTAATCCTTTACAGTTTACATGCGCTTGTCCTTTTTATGTTCTTTAATTTTAGGGCCGGATTCAAGTGTTTACCGTTTGTTGGTACTTCTAACCACCCTGCACTGAACGTATTTGCTAATTTTAATTAAGATACTTTGTGCTATTTAAATATAGAAATTAAACCTGATTTGAGTTAATATTATTATTGATAGAAAGCAAATTTACTATTTAATTAGTTATAATTCATTTTGCTTTAATTAACCGCCTTTAAAAAGCCTTCCATTTTGGAACTTACCTATAGGTACTTTTTACGAAGGGTAGATGTAAAGAGCATATCTCAATATAATGAAAATTGTTCTACTACACTCGTCGTTTAACGTTCAATAATAATGCATCTACTAATTACTATAGTCTAAAACAGCGGTCGGGGAACTTTTTTTGGCGTTACCCCAAAATATTTTTGCGTAAGTCGATATTACCCATATCATTTTGAAAAGGAGACAATCAATATAAAAATAAATTATAATTAACAAAAGAAATTATAGTCATTGTTCGTTTACTCGATTTTCATTCATTGACTGAATGTGCAGTTCTTGACACCGCGAAGTGTTACACAAAACTAAATGTTTTAACATCAAAATTATACTGAAAATACGATTTGCAGTTATTCTACAAGGATTTTTTGTCTGAGGATATTTTGTCATGGGGATATTTTGTCCTGGGATCAAAACGCATGGAACCAAAACTTTCCTCCTTCGGATTTTAGGTAAATGATCTTTCTTCATGTTTGATACAATAATTTCAAAATTGGGGCTTTTTGATGTAAGAAAATTTTTTATAAAGTCTTCGGAAATACCAACACGTTGATAATATAGCTATGCCCAAAAATTTCCTTACTACCCCCAAAAATTTCATTTTACCCCATTTGGGGTAATTAACCCCGGTACCCCGACCACTGGTCTAAAATGAAACTTAAGTTAATCGAAAACAGTTCCCCAAGTACATCAGCGCCATTCTGCCTTCGTTATTTGCTGCTATTCTTTAGATACTTTTTGAGTTAAATGAGATAGTGCCCCTTAGGGGTCATCCATAAACCACATAAGGCGGTTTTCAGTTTTCATACTTTTTGAATAACCTCTTCCCTACTAAATAACGCTTAGTATTACGTATCCTTACATTTGTACATAGCATGAGGGCGTACTCCTCCTCTGGTAGAATGTGTTACGTGGTTTATGGATAACCCTTTACTTCTACCTTTCATACTTCTTTGCTTAGTGGTAAATTCAGGCATGTTTTTAACTGGAAAACAGGTAAACGCATAGACGAACAGGTGAAAATACATGACATACGAAAATCTGAGTTTCTTTAAGATTTTTACGTGTAAAACACGCAATTGAAGTTGGATACTTTTCTCGTGGTTCACTCTGTATAAAAACATCAGAATATTGTTGTAAAACTCGTCGCGAGTTGACGTGAAGCCATGCGCATAATGATAGAATGGAATATTTCATAGAGGTCACTGTGTATTTTAAAAATTTGATACGCCCAGCGCACAAAGATGATGAGAATAGCGGCGGAATATTACGAAGTTGTTTCAACAGAAACTTATTTACCACACATAAGTCGGTTGCGGCATTTTCATTGGCTAGCTGTCACTTGTTATTTTCGAGCCATGACGTAGTCACCACAGCCTTTCAAGATTACTTATCAACGACACACAAACGAACCTTTGTGGTTTCACATTGAAATACAGTCCATTCGCCAACACATGCCCTGACTTTCCTTTTGATTCCCTCTCTATATTTGTACCATGCCTATGCACGTACGCCTTATTGTTGAGTCAGCTATGTGAATTCTCTCGCAGCTCAGATAAAACAACTTTCAAGTCACTGATTATTTTATGTATACTTTATAATGTTACTGACAGAGAACTTCTAAGAATTTTTTATACCATACCACAATGGCAAAGTAATTTAGTTTTCTTAATTTTTTTTTACTTCAAATAGCTCTCCAAAAATGTTGATTGGGTATATTTTTAAACAGCATGTGTTGATTAAAAATGTTTTTCTTAAATAATATTTCCAACGTTTTAATACGAAAACTACCAACATTCATTTATGAAATGAAACATTCTTTAAATAATTATTTTATTCAAATTTTAGAAAGTAATTAGGAAATATTTAATTATCGTAGATATTTAGTGACAATATCACACGACCAATTAAAAAAAAAGACTTCAATCTAATATAGCGAATGCTTCACAAAATTTGTTATTAAAAAAAATGAATCAAACCAATTTTAAATACTTGGAAATCATTAAATATACCTAGATATTGAAAGCACTTATTAAATTTTCTAGAAAAAATCATTATTTTAAAACTCAAAGACCTGATTGGTTTTTGATTCGATCATAATGAGAATATAAGAATACTCATTAACTTTTATATAATTTAATTTATACCGAAAAAAAGCTTTAAATTATTCTAATTAATTAGGTAGATTATGAATGAATTTTAATAAAGAGAATTTTTGAATTTTTCTCTTTATTTAGCTTCTTGCTTTAAAATATTTTACCTTATGATATTTATGTTATTTGATAATTTCACATTTAAACATAGAACATAGAAACACGTAAAATGAAACAGTGATGGATATCTAAAGATGCGTTTCAACTTCCAATTAGTATAATAATAATTAATCCATTACAACATATTATTATATTTAATAGCTGGAATCATCTAAATATTATACATATAATATGTATTATACCTACATAAATATTTTGTATAATTATCCCATATGATCGCTTAAATACTTAATAGTAGGGAGCTTAGTTCTTGAATTGTTCTTAAAACGAAGCAGCTTTATGTAAATTGTAGATTAACAATCTAGTATTTACATGTTTGGGTATATACTTAAGCAACTATATATTTATTGGTTTCTATGGTATAGGTAGATAGAAGTACATATTCACTTTTTATCTAAACTAACCGAATCACCTGGAATTAGTGAAAATTTCACTGAAAAATGTTTATAGGGGAGAAAATTTTCAGTAGTTGAAAAATCATAGAAATTAAATATACCAGCTATCCGTCCTTGGATACCTACTTACTACAAATGAATATAATGGATTGATATGAATAAGGATTCATCCAGTCAAGTGGCTGAACATTTTATAAAATGAATTAACTTTGTTAGTCAATACTTAATTTAACTAATTGATATATTTATATTATTTTTTTAATTTTGAACTTGATTGTAAATCAAATGAAAGTTAAGTAGCTTATAAATCAAGCCAAGCGGTTTACTATTATCTAACCATGGATCAGTGGGTTTTCACAACTTACAAGTGCATATTCACTTTTTGTAAAGCTAAAATCTCCTAATATGAATTATTGAATATGAGAATTCACTATTTCAAAATTAGATAGGTATTCTGATATTTCAACAAGTGAATATGATTAAGTTCACTTTCATAATAGTAAAATTATAGGTATAGCTGAATTAGTTGAGATTACACATTAATAATAACTAGAGGTCGCCCAGTGGTCGAAATTCGACCATAATTCGTTACAATTTTTACATACCTAAGGGTACACTTCACTTGTAACTGCCTCAAAAACTTTAGTTACTAAGCTAACTACAGCAGATAATGAATTGCATTTGCGAATGTTTGGAAAATAATTTCTTGACTAATTTTTTCTTCAAGGTTCATTTAAAGAAAGTGCATCATATAATGATTGAAAATATTTATTTTAAGTTAAGGAAGGAAATAGGTGCAGAGGTTTCAAAATATTAATTTTTTTTCTTTCATAAATCTTTTACAAACTTATTTAAGAATATTCTATAAAATTTTCAAAACAAAATATCAATTCGTTCATATCATACATGTTTTGAGGTCCCCTGAGTCCAAAAAAGTAGTTTTAGAAACATGTCTGTGTGTGACAGCCATATCGTATCGAACGCTTTTCCGAATTTTACCAAAAATGGAAATTTTCCTTCATATTATATCTTGTTTTGCCGCGGAGCTTTTGGTTGAAATCGGTCAACCCAAAGCTCCGCTTTATTCTCGGAGTTTTTGAGCTTTTTCAAATTTTTTCGAAAACGACTGCAAAGATTTTTTTTAAGCTTATGATAGTTCTTAGACTTATTAATGGCTTAAACTTTTATTTGAAACTTTTTCCTCGAAAAATTCGATTAAGGGCGGTTCTGGGGTGAAGGTTAGGAATTTATAAATACATTTATTTTGTATACTTGTATGCATATAGTTCTGCTATGTATAGTTATAAGGTGCTTATATATTTCTTTTAACCAACAGCGAGTTTCATAAATGAAAGTAAAAGAAAGTACTGTGACGCCACGTAGCAGATATTTTTTTTTTATAATGTTGTATGTCAATTCAAATTACAGTATTCTGAAATATTTTTTAGACAAACAAAAAAAAAATGACTATGAAACATCAGAAGTAATTTCAAGTGAGTTTCCTACGTTCAAAAGTAAAACATAAGTATCTTTATTTTTTTAGATTTTTTTATTAAAAAGCCAAAGATAAAAAAATGGAAATAGGCTGCATAAGTCCTGTTTAAAACTTTGAATTAAGCTAAGCTTTTTTTTTCAAATAGTACCTACCTACCTAAATTAATTTTTTGTGTAATTTATTTGAATGATTTTGCCAAAAGAATATAGTATGAATTATTTATACGTTATATAATAATCAAGAAACACCTGATGAAGACCAAATAAAATGGTTGAAACGTTGTGTATTTGAATACGTATCTATATACCAGTGGCGTGCGGTGACTTTTGAAACATGGCATGCGGTTAAAAGTGGAGGGGGGTTATAAGAACCACATTTTTAAAATTTATTTTTTTATTTGATAAACGTGGTGTTATAAGTATTTTTTTAAATTAGTCTTATTCGACGCTCCTTCTTACAAAAATCATCAACAACCGCATCATATAATGTATTTAAAAACCACGAAAATAGTTCTTATCTTAAAGAACAGAACATTTGTATGGCCTTTGGGTCAATAATTCAAAATAACTCACGAAAAGTATCAGTAACAATTAAATTCACTGTTTAGATTCAAAACAGAAAACGCATCTGCTGGCTGTTAATTGCCTATTTGAAATACCGAGAGAGATAGTATTCGACCGTACTAGTGCGCATGCGTGACCAATTCGAAGCAAAGAATCGCATGCTACTGTCGCCAACGCATTCATTCGGCTTTTGCCGTTCATTTTACTTGGTAAAATATGCCAATTTTATGAGTGATACCTTTCATTATTACGTAAATTAAAAAATTTATTAATGATAAAAATATATCATTTTAGAATGATTTTACAAATGCAATTACGTAAATTAAAAACTAAATGAATAAATCATAAAAAAATATTCAATTTTTAAAATCGTCTTACAATCCATAGGCATGCGCCGCATCTACAGCATGTATGGACCGCACGCCTCTGCTATATATCTATATATCTGCTATATATCTTTTAAATATATTTTTAATAATATTACTCAATAATCAAATAATCGGTTAAATTTGTTTCCTTCAATTTCAATAATTACAATTTCAAAATTTAAATTCCTCTCACAATATTTTGTTTAAATAATGACATTTGGAATATGGTTGAAGTCTGTGGTCAAACTGAACAACTGACATTTAAAAATCTACATATTTGTGTGTATTGTGTGTCTGTGTGTGTCAAACGCGTGGTAGTGTGTGTGACGTCTTTTTTCATTAATTTAAGGTATTTTGAAGCATTATTATAAAAAAATATTATCTCAAAACGCAACTTCCTCATATAAACTTCAATTGTGCCAAATTTCATACTCCTCCGTTCGTGTAATATTCGGTAAAAAGGAATCGCAAATTTTTGCTTCACGTATTAATATATAGATTTATTTAATGTTATAGTTACTTAAACGATTAGGCACTGAAAATAATTATTTACTTATATAGAGGAAATCAAAAATCTAGAATAATTAGTGAAATGTCACTAATTCGTTGTAAAAAATATTGCTTAATAAGTAAACATACAGCTTCACTTACGCAATTAGTGAAATTTTAACTGTTTCATGTTTAGAGGATAAAATTGGTCAAGTATAAACGTAATATTTAGAAAAATAGCAGATAAATACAACAATTTTATTTTGTTTTTAAAACACTTAAACTAAGGACTCTTTGTACAAATACATTTTGATATAAATTTTTTTCGTCTTTAGGTTTCCATGTCAGGTTTGATCTAAGTTTCCACATTATATGTAAGTGTTCTCAATATATATTTCATGTTACATGTATAGGTACTTATAAGCGACAAAAATATAAAGTTAACTATACAACCATTACAATAATTACAACACATTTTTATATATGTGGGTAATTGAATTAATATAAGAACTTTAACACTTTTGCTTTGTCTATTAGGATTTACCAAATCAGTTAACAATATTTAGTTATATATCTGTATAAGAAAACAGGTATAATTAACTATTCTTTTAAATAGAAACGATTATTATTTATCATTTTATTTAAACTCTTTTTTCTTATTTAGAATTTTAAACTTTAAACGAAACAAAGGCAAATATGTATAGTTGTATGCTATATATATGTACCTACGAGTATACTGTGATTCTCGTATAATATGTTTATTAAACTGTAAACTTCATTTAATAAGTATATACTCGTAAGTATATTAAAATATGTTCGTTGCACTTTTGAAATAAAATCCTGTTATACAAGGATTCAACTATAAAAAACAAAAACAAGAAGTTTCATACTTATAGTAATTGAAAGGACTTCTTGAACTACGAAAAAGTTCTTCAGAATTGGATGTATATAGGTACTTTCAAATTTTGTCTTTGGCAATTTTTTTCATATTTTGTTAAATTTGTTTTATCTGTATGCAAATTTGAAATTTCAAACTTTTTGCTTACTCCCGTTCATCAGTCACAATGAAACTTCTATATATAACTATTATATATTTGTTTTCGGGGTAGAATGTGGAATGTTGGAAGCTTTTAGCCACATGTATGATAATACTAGATCATTTGTGAAATCCTTACCTACTTAATTTAATTGAATGTATACTCCTCTTTTATGTAGGTACTTAACTATAATTATTTTTATGTTTGTGAAAAAAACTTTTTTTTTTTTACTTCTGAAGCAGCGTTCTTTTATTCTTAAGAAAGATTGAATAATGCCGCAACTGGTACCTATTATGATCTTTTACTTAGGTTTCAATATTATAATCTGCATTGTGAAAATTTTTAGTATGAAGCTACCAATTTGTATCTACAAGTATAGGTAGTTGTAGCTATACAACGCCTGTATTGAACTAAAAAGTAAAAACCACGTGAGTCATCTCGGAACGCCTACCAGGTGGTAGACATCTAAATTTTACTATCCCCGTATGGATTAACATTATAATGTTTTCATTGCACATTTGTGTAAAGAAAATTTTAGGAGTTAACCTGTTTTTTTCAGGGGGGTGATTCATTTGGTTTCTCGATTTTTTAAGACAAGACTTTTTTTTAAATTCTTATCAAACCGAAGGCCTTTAGCGTATTGCTTGATATTATATTCGTCCGATAGCTTCTGGGATTGGAGGATTTCTTTGATTGGCTCCAGAAGTGATACATTTTTGAGAGCCTCATTTATGTGGTTGGGGATTCCCTTTTCCATTTTTAAACGCTGTAGTGCGGGGCACAGAACGATGGCATGTCAAGATATCACCACACTTCGAACAACTTCTGGAGGTATATTTTTTGGTTGGGACGCAACTTCCCAGGTGTTCTTGGGTACATCTCTCAATTTAGTTTGTTCTGAGGTCCATTCTGTGTTCCAATTTTCTCCCACGTATTGTCTCAGCAGTCTCCGCTCGTAGTAGATATTCTGTTTGTAAGGTTCGTCCCATTTGATAGTGCTAGTTCAGCATCTGTTATTTTATTGTCAGGTATTTCTTGATGGGGTGGAATCCAGGCAATAGTACTATCCGTGAAGTTGGGCATCCCGATTAGTTCCTCCTGTCTTCTTTCTACTTCCTCCAGTCCCCTAGTTTCTGATTAGCTTATCTGTGTTGCAGACATTTAGTAATGAGTTGATGGTTCATTTAGAGTTTGTGCAAATGAGAGCTTTTGTCCAACCTAGCTGTTTAATAAGAAAGAGACTCATCAGTAGAGCATACGCCTCGCAAAAGAAGGATGAAAAACTATGCAGAAGCCTATAGCGAAATACCTGGCCTTTTAACATCACAGCGCATCCCCTCAAAGACAGGACCCTGTTTACTTTTTTGTCAAATGTTACATGAACGTCACAAGCATCCCCCTGTCACTTAGATACGAGAAAGGCTAAAAAACGTGACCAATTTATACGGAAATCTTAGTACCTTTGGGTGGCGCTGGCATCTACTGGAAAAACAGCGGTTCACTATTTGTGTTGTTATAAGAGTCATACGTCTCAAACAACCCCCTACCACTTAAACAAATTCAATTTCAATTCAACTTGTTTTCAATTAATTTACTGCAAATCCAGTAAAAATGGTCACATTTTTGTAATATGGAGTTGTAGGGGGCTGGTCACAGGTAAACGCTAGCATGCCATATTTAAGTTTTATATCACTTCGTATACTACTACCGAATTGTCGCGGAAAAAATCGATGGGTCTATTTTTATATTAAATCTTTTGCGTTGGAAATTGCAGGTACTACCGTCTTTTTCCGAAAATAAGACATCCCCCGAAAATAAGCCATATCGTGATTTTCGGAACTTTTTTTAATATAAGCGATCCCTCGAAAATAAGCCATAGTGAAAAAAATATGAAAAAAAGAATTCGTTAAAAAATGTTGTTGATTTATTAAGTATGTTTGGCTGCCCTAATACTCGTACTTCGTATACTCGTATGGTTCAAAAATGGCGTGCAGGCTACGATAACCTGTGTCAACTGGTGGACTAAGGAAATGAGAAAAAACGCAGAATTGGATCAGGTCGGCAGCCATTATTTTCTGAGTTGGAAGAATGCATCTGTGGATGGATTGCTGACAGGAGAGCAGAGCTGATATTCAAAAATTTCCCCTTGAAACGGCAATTGAATTCAATATATCCACAGAAGAATTTAAAGCATCGTCACACTGAAGGGACAACTTCCTTCAACGACATGAACTGTCTCTAAGAAGATTAACAACAATGTTTAAGCTGGAAGACAATGAAGTTGTTAAACGTGCACTTTCGTTTAAGCTTTTTGTTGATAGCATCGATTTTTCGAAATACTAACTCTCCAACATGATTGCTATGGATGAGACCGCGGTATTCCTAGGCCAAGGAGCTCAAACGACGGTTCACCACAAGGCTTCCTCGTCAATTTACGTTCCTTCTACCGGTTACGATAGTGCACGTGTTACCTGTATTTTGGCGATTCGTCTAGATAGCAAGAAAGTATTGCCATTTTTACTAAAGGTAAAAAAGACCAGAATCAACGCGTTTCAGGAATTTATGTCATTGAAAGTGAAAAAGCCTGGTGCACCCAAGCAGTTATAAGGAAGTGGGTTAATTTTATGCTGCTACCACTGTTGAGGGGTCGAAATAGAAGTTTACTAGTTTGGGATTCAGTACTCACCGCGCTAAAGACATGAAAAACTTTCTTGCTGAGAGGAAGATTGATCAATTAATGATTCCGGCAGGAATGACTGGTTACCTCCAGACACTTGACATTGCAATAAACAAGCCATTCAAGGATCATTTGCGGATGGAAATCAATGAATATATTGAAAACAGAATGTTGAGAAATCATCGAGGTAATTTTGTAAAACCAGGCTTACAAGAGGTTGTGAATTGGGTAAAAAATTAATTGGACCAAATAACTGACGGTTGTGTTTCCAATGCACTACGAACACGCTACTTAGACAAGAAGTATTCATTTAACGATAGCTATATTGCAAGACATGAGAGATTCGGACTAATGATTCAACGGGAAATGGATTTGGAGGAAAATCAGAACAGAATTCAGAATTTGATAATTTATGACGATGTTCCAGAAGAAGATGACATGACTGTAATTGAATAAATTTAAATTTCTGTATTCTGTGTAAAATAAATAAATATTAAATAAAAATATATAAATATACTTTTATTATTGCCCTCCCCTAATAAGCCATGGGGCATGTTTTGAACTAAAAAAGAAAGTAAGACAGTGTCTTATTTTTGGAAAAAGACGGTAGAAGGAAATATAGAAGTTCTCATTTGAGTTATTACTTCGTATGCATAATATACTATAATGCATTTAAACTGTAACGGTTAAATCTTTTATAATGCATCAGTTACAAGAAAGAGTAAAACGTGTTTCCGGAAATATTCAATGCAAGTGAGTGGTGAGTTTATTGTTGACATATTGAGCTACTGTTACAACTTGGTTACGATGTCGATTTTACTATAATGGTTGTATTTTGTACAAAGAGATATTCTACCTTCGGATACATAGAAGTGTATTATGTATCCTATACGTACCTAGTTTTGTGTGTTGCTCGACAATGTACGGTTAAATGTATTTAAATGTGTAGGTAGCTCTAGCATAAGTAGTTTGTGAGTATTTGTATGAAAGCGCGTGTTATTCCAGAGCACACAGCATCATCATTCATGACGGAAAGGCGTGTCTGCGACTGTGTGTGCGAGACTGTTTACATCTGACGATGCAACACAAACAAAAGTAGAATTGCATGTGAAGAGAATGCAGTAAAGAGAAAGAGAAAGCGAGGAAGGAGCGAATGTGGAGAGCAGAGGAGACGAGCAAAAGAGTTTCTATTTGGTACTATGATATGTACGTAGATATAACGCATATAGAGCACGTGGTAGGTGGTGCAAGACCTTGACCCTGAACTATAAATTGTATTTCACTAAGGCACCCCCACATTGAGCCCAATGTGCACCATGCACCAAATGACCTATATTTCTAGGTACAGTTCACTGTATGATCGCGCTTGATGTCACACACGTGGATGTGTGTTTTTATATGTCAGTGGGATTTGCCCCCGATTGCGATGCTCGTATCGTAGGTATACGATATGTATGTATGTAGTGAAATAAATGTATCGGCAAGTGAATTCTTTTGGTCGACCGGCTCGACGGTCATTCACCGTTTCTATCAGTTTATTGTGTCTATCTTTTCCTATAATATCTTCTGATAAAAAAATACCACATGTTCAATTCAATGTCATTGCTACGAGTATTGTATAATTTAAAATACTTAATTACATAAATTCAAGTTTCACTTTTTCAAATTATCTTTACTTTTTATATTTGTCTATTAAATGTATTCTTACTACAATATAATACATACACAATATGACTCATAGGTATATTCTGTTTCCGTTATGAACTCTTATACATTATTATTTTTAAACGATTCAAGTTTGGATATTTTTATTTCCAAAAATACTCAAATTCTCATAATGGAATAAACAAAAATTAATTGAAAATTTGACCCCCTCAGATTTTGGAGAAATCATCTTGTTTTGATACAATAACTTCAAAATTGGGGCTTTTTGATGTAAGAACAATTTGAATACAGTCTTCGGCCATATTAACACGTTTATAAAATAGCCATGGCAAACATTTTCTTTATCAGGTGCCCCCAAAAATGTTATTGTTACTCCATTTGGGATTAATTTACCCCGGTCACCGACTGCTGGTTGATCTTATTTACTGTAGATGTTTTACTAGTTACAATGTAAAATGGCTTTTTTTAATTTTTCTGTCAATATATTCTATATCGGTATCTTATTTTTAATATCTAGTATATACGAGTACTGTTATCCTTACTAATATTACTAGAGGTCGCCCAGTGGTCGAAATTCGACCATAATTCGTTACAATTTTTACATACCTAAGGGTACACTTCACTTGTAACTGCCTCAAAAACTTTAGTTACTAAGCTAACTACAGCAGATAATGAATTGCAATTGCGAATGTTTGGAAAATAATTTGACTAATTTTTTCTTCAAGGTTCATTTAAAGAAAGTGCATCATATAATGATTGAAAAGATTTATTTTAAGTTAAGGAAGGAAATAGGTGTAGAGGTTTCAAAATATTAATTTTTTTTCTTCCATAAATCTTTTACAAAATTATTTCAGAATATTCTCTAAAAATTTCAAAACTAAATATCAATTCGTTCATATCATACATGTTTTGAGGTCCCCTGAGTCCAAAAAAGTAGTTTTTAGAAACATGTCTGTGTGTGCCTGTGTGTGACAGCCATATCGTATCGAACGCTTTTACGAATTTCACCAAACTTGGAAATTTTCCTTCATACCATATCTTGTTTTGCCGTGAAGCTTTTAGTTGAAATCGGTTAACCGAAAGCTCCACTTTATTCTTGGAGTTTTTGAGCTTTTTCAAATTTTTTCGAAAACGGCTGCAAATATTTTCTTTAAGCTTATGATAGTTCATAGACTTATTAGTGGCTAAAACTTTTATTTGAAACTTTTTCTTGGGAAAATTCGATTAAGGACGGTTCTGGGGTGAAGGTTGGATATTCATAAATACATATGTGTTGTATACTTGTATGCATATAGTTCTGCTATGTATAGTTATAAGGTGCTTATATATTTCTTTTAACTAACAGCGAGTTTCATAAATGAAAGTAAAAGAAAGTACTGTGACGCCACGCAGCAGATATTTTTTTCAAGTGAGTTTCCTACGTTTAAAAGTAAAACAAAAGTACCTTTATGTTTAGATTTTTTCATTTAAAAGCCAAAGATAAAAACATGGAAATAGACTGCATAAGTCCTGTTTAAAACTTTGAATTAAGCTAAACTTTTTTTTTCAAATAGTACCTACCTACCTATATTAATTTTTTGTGTAATTTATTTGAATGATTTTGCCAAAAGAATATAGTATGAATTATTTATACGTTATATAATAATCAAGAAACACCTGATGAAGACCAAATAAAATGGTTGAAACGTTGTGTATTTGAAGTTATACGTATCTTTTAAATATATTTTTAATAATATTACTCAATAATCAAATAATCGGTTAAATTTGTTTCCTTCAATTTCAATAATTACAATTTCAAAATTTAAATTCCTCTCACAATATTTTGTTTAAATAATGACATTTGGAATATGGTTGAAGTCTGTGGTCAAACTGAACAACTGACATTTAAAAATCTACATATTTGTGTGTATTGTGTGTCTGTGTGTGTCAAACGCGTGGTAGTGTGTGTGACGTCTTTTTTCATTAATTTAAGGTATTTTGAAGCATTATTATAAAAAAATATTATCTCAAAACGCAACTTCCTCATATAAACTTCAATTGTGCCAAATTTCATACTCCTCCGTTCGTGTAATATTCGGTAAAAAGGAATCGCAAATTTTTGCTTCACGTATTAATATATAGATAAATGTGAAAGTTTGTAAGAATGGATGTATGGATGTTTCTTGCTCTTTCACGCGAAAAGTACTGAATGGATCTGGATGAAAGTTGGCATAGATATAGGTTATAATCCGGTGTAACATATAGTATACTTTATATTCAGAAAAAAATGGACGGTTTTCGTGGGATAGATATTTGTTTGTTTTTTTACAGAGCAAAAGACTTCCTTTTTTGCAATGTGGTATAGTTTAGGGGCCAGAGAATGATATAGGTTACCTCTTTTACCGGAATAATGAACGGTTACCATAGGATAGCAAAAGAATTGTATTCTATAGGAACCGTGTATTTGAAAGCAGTTTCATTAAAGTACACGAAATATAGTCTTATAGCTCATTTTCTTCAAGAGAGCTGGATCTACTTTTTATATTCAGAAAAAATGTGCTATTCCCGGGGGATAGATAGGTTTTTGTTTTGTTTATGTTTTTGCAATGTGGTGGTTTGAGAGAGACTGATATAGGTTACTTTTAAGGCTGGAATAATGCACGGTTCTCATGGGATAGCAAAACAATTGTATTCTACAGGAACCGTGTATTTAAAAGAAGTTTCAATCAAACCGAATACCACGGAAGCATGGAGCTTGAGATTGATCAAGTCAAATAGTTAGATATATTTTGAAATGTATTATGGTTAAAATTTTAACTTATAAATGAAATAATTTGAAAATTCACCGCTCAACTCGATTTAACATTTAATCATTAATAATTGAATTAATGACTTTGATTAAACGTCTACAAAATATGAAATAACTTATTTTACCTTCATATGTAATTTCTAAATTTAAGTCTTCAAGAATATACACAGCTATGGCTTTAAAATAAGCATTTCATTATGTATTCATAAAGAAAACATATTTCTGACCTTAGAAGACCTTATTGTTATGAATCGGAAAAAAATTTAGATATTCATAAAGAATAAATATTTGGTTAAGTACTCTTTTTAGCTTCTCCTATTAAAAAGTTGATATTTGCAGAATTAGGTTAATCAATATAGCAAATATAGGTACTCATATAGGTATTAAAAGAACATTAACATTTCAGAAACTTGCTTCAACAGTGTCAGGAATTGAGTTTCCTGGAAGTATTTAGAAGTAATCATTATCCGGAAATTAGTTTTACTTAACTAATAGTTAACTAATAATACGTTATTATATTATAGATTACCTATATGGAAATATTTCAATCCGACAAGAATAGAAATGCTTACATTGAACTTTAGCTTTAATTTCTTAATCAAATTAAAATATTATATCAACAATGTATGTGCGTACGTACATAGTTTTGTTACGTAATTATTACATTACAATTTATCAGCAATTTGAATATTTAACAAAAAATATGGAAACAAAGAAAGATTAAATGTAATAATAAATTTATAAAGTGATATAAGTAATATGTATTTATATTATATTCATTTTATTTTTAAATTATTCACGACCGTGGACAATATTTTACACATTATACTTATTTACTATACGGATAGAGACAGAGTAAAAAAGTAAAAAAGTAAATATAAAATTTTTTAATCGTATGTGCAAAATAGTTTATAGATTATGGTTTTCTAAAATGAATCATTTTCTACACAATATGATGTGCCACAGTAGTGTGTTGAAAATAAATTTTTATGGTGTCCAAATATTATCTGATACCCGCTCGCTTTGCTGAGAGGATCTAAATTTAATTGATTGATTAATTGATTTCCTACCTTCCCAACGAAATTTAAAAAAAAATAATAAATAATCTTTTCTGACAGAAAAAGATGATAGATACTTTCAGACTTTAGATCCTAAGTAAGTTCATCAAAATCCTTAAAACTACTTTTCTAGGAAGAGATATTAGCTATCTTACAGGTTCTTTACAATTTTAAACATAAAATGTTTCTTTAGACTTGAAAATTTTTCATTTCAAATGTCATTAATAACCGTTGAGCTATTTTAGTTGAATAGATTCGTAGCTATACTATAAGAACCGTGTTTTTTTTACAATAATTGGCATTAAATAAGTTAAGATTTGAGGTATCGTTAACAAAAATTCATCAAAATATGTTCCGTTATAATTGTTAATTATAAAAATGTAGTATATTATTTTAATACGTATATTTCTAATTAATATCTTCTTCGACAATGAACAATAAAGAAATTCAAATATATTTGAAAAATTTCATTATTAATTTTACCGGGTGTTAATTGGAAACCATAATATTTATTTTCCCGTAAACTTTGTCAATTCTTTAATTTAAACTCTGTAGAGATTTCTTTTGTTAATGTGTAAAATTGATCAGACCTTCCTGAGGAAAATGCGTTAAAATGCTATTTCACGAACTTTAACAAAACTTACCGAAGATACTACGAAAATACACGGTTCCTGTAAGATTCAATTGTTTTGCTCTCCTATGTAGTGTGACCAACCGTACTCTTTTAAGAGTACATGCACCTTACATACCTAATTGGTGTAGAAGTCTTAGATTTTTTGTCCTAAGTAAGGATCAACATAGCATTTTTATTTTTATAAGAAAAAGATAGCAATAAAACAGCCACTAAGTACGACGTAAAATATCCAGTCGCTCTGTCAACGCTTTTTAAATCTGTGAAGATTATATTATAATGGTTATCTTCTAAGATAACCATTTTTATGATGTGCTGTGAAAGGTTATTTTGGCCTACATGAAATGTACAACTTATCTAATGTATAATTGGATAAGGTATAATACTGTATTGTTTAAAATAGCTTGGTCAAAAACCAATAATTTTTTGGTAATATGTAAAAGAGAAAAATGGTTCATGTGGATTATCCTTAAGAGATAGACATATATCATCGGGGACTTTTTTATCAATCTTTTTAAGATACACAATTTCGCCGTATATTAGTTTGATATATCTCGTAACGTTTAGTCAGCGTTTGCAATGTAAGTGTGCAAAAATATGTTGGTTTTGACATCACATTACAAATCTTTAAATTTCCCGATTTTTCTCTACTATTATATATGCTTGTGTTATACCTACAAACTTTCCTCTTGAATCACTCTATCAATTGCTGAAAACTACATTTAAATCCGTTTTGTAGTTTAAAAGATCTAAGGGAACAGACACCGAGAGCCACTTTGTTTTATACTAAGTAGGTAAAGATTGTTATTAAAACAAAACATTTTATATAAAACGAGCGCCAAAACGAGCTTTTAATCAATATTAAGGTTTGCCACAGTCCATTTTCATTTTCCATTTAAGTAACACGGGAATTTTTTTTTATTTTTGAATTTTCATAACTCTGGAACGGTTCATCGTAACAACAATCTGTGAGAAAGGTTTTAAATGGAATTTCACACTGAATAAAATGGGTCTTTAGAAAATATTAAATAATTTTATTAGTGTTATTTTTGAGTTCTGGTATCTTTGAAACGGTTGATCTGAGGAGCTTTGTTCTAAGAATTTTTTTTAGAGCGTAACATTTTCATTAAACTCCTTCTTTCAGATTGTATTTACGAGAAAGTTATAAAAATTGAAAAAAAAAATCCTGTGCTATTTAAATTGAAAATGAAAAAACGAATTGAAGCAAACTTTAATTGATATTAAGAGCTCGTTTTGGCGTTAAAATTTTTTTATAACTATTAAATTTTTGGTCAGCATAATTATTTTAGTGCCCCAGATATACCTTAACAAAAACTTACTTAAACGCTCATTTTAAACGTGCTGTACAAAAAATGTGAAGATCTCTGACAATAAATGTAAGATATTTTAAAATTATGGATAAATTAATTGTTATAAACTAGAAATTTTTCAGTTTTTTGTTTTGAAAATGGCAATTACATTACTAAATTACAAACCAACAGTAATTATATTACTTTTGATGAAAATAACCTATTAGCGTTTATTCATGTAAATCAATAAATTCGAAAATTCATTTTTAATTGATTTATCTTTATGTATATAATATAACAATATATAAAATATGTACTTAATCTTATACAAAGTATCTTTGTTTCGAATGGAGACATTTACTAGCATGCAGTAACATGCTGTCAGTTATTATTTATGGTCTTTTATATACAGTTGCTGAACTAATTTTTTAGTCTTGTAAATACATTGTAAAAACTTAAAAAATATAATCATACTACTTTATGATCTTACAGAGAAAGCAGCACCTATTTCAATGGTATCGTAGACATACACGAACTTTCTCTTTTATTGTATCTTAACTTAATAAACGGACGCTTAATAGGAGTTGTAAGTCCATAAACTTAATCTTACAATATTAGTATCTTATTCAAATATATTCATATTAATTTGTATTATCGTACAAGAAATCTATAAAAACCCCTTTTTTTAAAATTTAGTTTCATTGTTATTTATTTTTCAAATTCTCTCTGGATGTCTTACTTATAAAAAAATATTTCCGAACGATACGTATAGAAAAAAATATACAAGTTCAATATGTAGGTGTACCTACCTATATACTTAAAAAACTACGTGTTTTATTTTTTTACGTATATTAAAGTATGAAATATAAAAAGTTGAAAAGTTAATTTTTCAAATAACATACTCATAAAAACATGTTAGAAAAATTTATACAACTATAAAGTTGTAAGTTGATATCACAAATATCAAAATAAAATGTTTTATGTATTTATGGTGTGCAGTGTACACATTGTACACATTTTAGTAATAGGTGTGTATAACTATTTGAATAAACAATAAAAATATTTCACATATTATGTTAAAATATCACTGTTGGCATTTCTTACGTACGTAAGTACGACAATTACGGCGAAATGCTGACTGATATTTAAAAATACAATAATTGAAATTCGATGAATTATTTAATTCTTATATCAAAATTTGTTGATTTCATTTTAAAATCTTTTGAATAAAAATCATATGACATAAATTAAGAATTATAAGAGTTTACATATCTTTATAAACGAAAACCTAGAAAGAAATTCGCGTCTAAATTTAAATAACAGGTTTATTTTTTGTTCATTTTTAATTTGTTCAGAACCTGACTACTCCATTCAAACATTTTTGGATATATTTTCAGATTTGATTCACGCAGACCTCTTAACATCAATTTATTTTGAGTTGGAATATCTCAATTTTTAAGATTTACTGTTATATGATCATGTCTTAAATGGGAAAATTAAAGGTTATAATATAAAGCTGAAGTGTTCGTTTTTTATATACTTTTAGGTCAACTTGATATTTAGAACGGAAAATATTTTCATGGATATTGAGAGTTTTGTGTTATCTTTAGGTTATCATTACTTGTGCTGGCAATGCCTCCGTGGTGTATTTTGAAAATTTATTTTTGTATCTGTCAACTATATAGATATTGATAATTTCTGAATAAGTATAGATATTTAATAGGAGTATGTATTTAAAATGTTTTAAATTTAAATAACTACAGTAGAGTCTCATTAATACGGCACTATTATAAACGAAGGAATGCCGGATTGGATTATATAGACAATTTCATACCTAATATATAAATAAAACAAAGTAAAACGAGAGTAGGTTGGTGTGAGGGAGGCGTAAGTAAAAAATTAGAGAACAATTAGATATTGTTATTTTCAGGTTTGATTTAGACCAAAACTTTTAAAAATAATATTTTCGTTTTATCGATTTAAGTTTATAAAACGTATATGAACTTTCCTACAATGAGGAAGCGTTTTTTTGAACTTTTATGACTCAACACTGAATAAACAATTTTTCCAACCCGAGGTGGAATCTAACATAGTCCAGTAAATCCAGCAACAAAAAAGAGATTAGGTACTGTGAAAAAATTCGGGGAGTTCTGATTTTTTGATAATAATATGTTGTTGTGGAGATGTGATATTACACAAATCATATCACAAAATGACCTTGACCTTTAGGCATTTCAAACAACAGTTTCTTAAAAAGTTGCGCAAGCATAATTTTTTTTTAAATTTTTACGCCATATCTCTCAAACAACGGTGCTTAGGCTAATTATAGTAATCGATTTTAAAGGTGAACTAATTATCTATAAAAACGTGCCATAAAATGTCACTTCGATAAATACTTTTATATTTAAGGCTAGCCAAAGAAATGGTAAACGATTTAACAGCGGCTCTCGATGCATGCCTATTTATTCAATAAATGGTTATCCCACATCGTCATACACAGATTCACCTATATAGGTAATATAATGTCTTCTATTTCAATAAGTGTCTTCAATAATTTGTATTCAACTAAGACTGCCTGAAAATTGAAACTAGCCCAGGCACAACCCATGCATGGCTAATTCTTGAAACAGTGATTTTTGTTCAGCATTAACAACGTATATTGAACCCATTCCACGGCTAATCCAGTTTTTTATAGGATCATTGTAGGTAATACATATTCGTTGTATCTGAGCTTGCTTTAATATGACGTACTGAAATAGAAAACGTGGACTTACGTTAGAATGGATCAAAAACATGGGTTAGTTTTTGTGATGTTGAATAAATGTTTTGAGAAGCGTTTTTCTATAGGAATGAAGGAAAAGCTGCACAACAAATGAACCGTTCAGTGCACCCATTGCTTAACTCCGGAAACTCAAAAGTTGAGTAAATTGATGAAATTAAGTGAAATGAAGTGAATTCTGAAATGCAGTGTTTGCCATGCAAAAGCTAAAAAATTGTTATTTAAAGCTTTTACTGCTTATTATTAGAAAAATGTGTTTCGGATGTATACAGTTAGGAGCCCTCGAAGTTTTTTGATATGAAAATTTTAAAAAGTTGAAAAAGTGTAGTTGTACGATGTGTCGTACCGGCTCAAATCTAGCACGGGCCCGGGAATTCCTATCGGCGACACTTCCTACCTAATAATCTTTCTTTAAGACTAAATACCTACAAATTTTTATAACAAAAACTTACTTTGTTTTAACCATTAAGGGAAACTGTAGTTTTTACTTTTTATTAGACTATATTAAGTTAAATAACTTCCTAGTAAATAATCGCAACAACAAATCAATTTTGAATATAATTAATCGTATTTAATAATATAGGTATGTACGTACTGTATATAAGTTCGTGTATATGGTTCGATCCCCGTTGAATCCTAGACTTAAGATCCTAGACCTAAGATTAAAATTGACCAACAGAAATTTTCTGTGGTTAGACAGTGGTGACATGACCTTAGATGTTAAAGCGACTTAAAACACCCAAAAAAAAAAAAAATAATAATATTTATACTTTGTATGATACTAGCTGATACCTGCTCGCTTTGCTGAGAGTATCTAAATTAAATCTATTGATTAATTGATTCCCTACCTTCACAACGTAATTTAAAAATTAATCTAGTTTAACAGAAAAAGCTGATGGATACTTTCAGACTTTAGATCCAAAGTAAGTTCATCATAAAATCCTTAAAACTAGGAAGAGATATTAGCTATCTTACAGGTTTATAACAATTTTAAATATAAAACGTTCCTTTAAACTTGAAAATTTTTCATTTCAAATATTATTTATAACCGTTGAGCTATTTTAGTAGAATAGATTCGTAGCTATCCTACAGGAACCGTGCCTTTTTTACCATAAATGGAATTCAATACGTTAAGATCTGAGTTATCTTTAACAAAAATTCATTAAAATTAAGTAATTGTTAATTATTTAAAAATGTAGTATATTATTTGTATACGTTTATTTTTAATTTTATCGTCGACAATGAACAATAAAGAAAATCAAATAAATTTAAAAAATTCATTACTATTAATTTTATCGGGTGTTAATTGAAATTCATAATATTTATTTTCCAGTAAACTTTGTCAATTCTTTAATTTAATTTTTGTAGAGATTTCTTTCGTTACTATGTGTAAAATTGGTCAGGCCGTCTCGAGGAAACTGTGTTAAAATGCTATTTCGCAAACTTTAACAAAAACAACTACTTTACACGGTTCCTGTAGAATTCAAATATTATGCTATCCTATGTAGGGTGACCAACCCTACTCTTTTAAGAGTACATGTACCTTACATACTTAATTGGTATAGAATTTTTCGAGTTTTTGTCCTAAATAAGGACCAACACAACATTTTAATATAATATAGAATAGTTGAAAAAAATATAATCAAGAAGATACCAATAAAACAGCCACTAAGTACGACGTAAAATATCCAGTCGCTCTGTCAACCCTTTTTAAATCTGTGATATCTTCTAAGATAACCATTTTTATGATATGCTGTAAAAGGTAATTTTGATCTACATGAAATGCACAACGTATCCTATGGTTTTAATTGGTAAGGAATAATACTGTATTGTTAGAATAGCTTGGTAAATAAGGAATAATTTTTTTGTAATATGTAAAAGATAAAAACGGTTCCTGTGGGTTATTCTTAGAAGATAGCCATATACAAGACATAGACAAATCTTAGAATTTCCCCACTTTTTTCTACTATCATATGCATGTATTATACCTGCAAGCCTTCCTCTTGAATCACTCTATCAATTGCTGAAAACTACATTAAAATTCGTTTATTAGTTTAAAATCAAAAGGAACAGACAGCGGGAGCGACTTTGTTTTATACTATGTAAATGAGGATACTTATATACTTATATGATAATATGATATAGTCAAAGTTGGTATACAAAAAACATGTTTGCGTTTTTCATGTTGTAGATGTAAAGGTAATTTCTTTACGCGGTACACTACTTAATAAAAATTGATTGAAGTCTATTAATCAGATGAAAATGGTTTTTGTTTAAAACATCTATGAAAATATATCCAAATACGAGTAGTGAGTACATATTGCAAACTTTCTTGCTTATGTTATAAATTTAATTTGATTTGATTTATATAGCTTCATAAATAAAAATATTAATTTTAAATTTACGTATAAAAAGTTTTAGATGGGAATATTTTGAAATAAAATAAAGCGAAGGTGGATGGCGATATATTTTTTCTATCAATAATTTAACCACGCTAACAATACTAAATTACAAATGATTGTTGGCTTGTCGCAATGAATTTTATTTCCATATGCTTATAAGTGTTGATAAATTGTTGATTTTTGTAATAGTCATTTGCCGCATTCTAACAATGTACCATACTCCCAATACACTATCGCATGTATTATGAAGCTGGACATGGCGATACGATATATTATGTACGTCCATACGGCTTGTATTGAAATTACATTTTTAATGAATAATTAAAAGAATTTCACACACAATAACAGTTATCTCAATGTCAACACTCACACGGATATCTTAACATTGATGACGTCAGAAGTAGTGTTGAGGCGCCACTCTGTCTGCTCTGCTTTACTTCAACCCCCTTACATAATACATAAAGCCTTTATATATTTTGTTTGTGTGAGTTGAGGTATTAAATGTATATATCTACTTATTTATATACTTTCGTTTTCACCAAACTGCAGACAGACACACAGACCTGAATGTCGCTCTCAAGGTCGTTAAAACAAATATATAGAGGTGCATGAGAAGAGCTATATAATCAGAGTACATTTCATACTTATGTAGGTATATGTATATTCACTATTCGGCTGTGTGTTATATGTATATGGAAAATGTAGATACTTATATACATTTGTGTGTGTGTGTATATGTTTGTTTGTATATGGAACGTTATGTTGTGTAATATCTAAATGCGGTTTGTATGCGTGAGTGAGATGTAAGATTTTGTTATCAAATGCCCTGTATCGATGGATCCTTGTTGCGGAAGTATTGTAAGTATAGTACTAGTGTATAAAATGTGTGTTGAATTGCGGGGACAAGTTCTATGGCTTGTGTTTGGCGGTGATCGTCGTGTTGTCGTTTTTCTGAATGGGTAGAAAATACGGATTTGTGGTAACAAAGACGATGGCGGTGAAAGGGGGAGATTGAATGATGGCAATGGTGATAGTGATGATGATGCTGTTGTTGCTGATGCTGAAAAGGATGAGGTCTCGACACTTGTGTTCACTGGGTCACATTTTATACGAATAGATAGGTCATGATCTCCACGCTACTGATCTTGCACTTGCTCTTTTATTTATAGTTACTTCACAACGTTTGGTTTCCGCATTATATTCGTGCATTTTATTATGAATGTAGATAGACGTTTCAAACGATCTTACTATACCTATATTAAAGTGTACACATTTCATAATGCTTTCGTTTTGTGTAACGTACGTTTTGGTTCTTTTAACTATATGCATTTAGACATTCATTAAATTAGTGTGGAAATCTGCATATTGCATGTCTATTGTCCTGTTTTTCTTCCCAAATTACAGACCATTGTGGAATAATTAGGCACCTATATCCCTAATAAAATTTAACAAAATATTATAATTTCATGGATAACATTACGTTTCAAATAAGTATAATCTTCACTATTCATTTATTTGTAATTAAATAATGACTTTGGTTGTTAATCAAAACTGTATCACTAGACAGGACTAAATTAGGTTGGTATCTACCTATAGATATTAAAAATGTTGTTAGTAACGAATTTAATTTAATTTTTTTAATTTTTATGGTTTGAAAAAGTGTCGTAGCAATTTCTAAAGTGAATACGGAATACTTGAAGGCAATACTTTTACTTATTTAATACCTCTCGATATTTTTGTAAAACACTAATAATCTACATATATAGCATTGTATATAGGTATATACATGTAATAAAAAAAATTTTTGAGGCTCAATCACGTAAAAACTATTAAATATATCAGTATGGGACAATGACCATATATGGATGAGGATCTTTTTGTAGATGGATCTTGAGCATTTTCTTTGCAAATGGTTGAAGCTAATTATTGATGAAAATGATAATAATCAAAAAGTTGGTCAAATATACCCCAGATCTTAAGATGATACGTTGAATATTAAAATGGTAAGGTTTTCGGGTCTTATTGTTAGAGTAGATAAATACAGCGTACCAAGTCTGTGGGATAACTATAATACCTCTTCCTAGAAAAGTAGTTTTAAGAACTTTGATGAACTAATAATATTCAGTTCAACTTTTAATTATACATGAACATAGGGAATATGGGCTTAAAGCAGAAATAGTTTTTGCTACATTTTACTGATTTTGCAGATCCAAGTTTTTGATTGGCCATTATAATCAAATTTTAAATAAAATTTTATTCATTTTAAATAAATTATAAATAAAATAAATAAATGATATTTAATAAATATTTAAATAAATAAATTTAAATAAATTATTAATAAAATTTTAAATAAAATTTTATTAATTTAGTATTAAGTATTTTCTACTGTTTTTTTGTTAAATTGGTTTATAATAATAATTTAGTTGTGCTTTTGATAGTTTTGAATCAGATTCTTTTTCATGATAAGTGTCAAAAACCGGCTTCAACGATTTTCTTTAAAATTGCTGCAGTTCTTAGACGCATTAATGGCTACAACTTTTATTTGAAACTTTTTCCTGAAAAAATTCAAATAAGAAGGGTAGTGGGGTTAAGGGTGGGAGTTCGTATATACATAGAGGCTGTATGACTTTAGTGCTGGTTACATAGTTATAAAGTGCTTAAAGTTTTTTTATACACTAGTGCTTTTAGCCTTTGAAAATGGTAAAAAAATTACTGAAAAAAATTATAGTAAGATGAAACCCATTGGAAAAAGAAGAAAATATTAAAAAACGAAAGGAAAAATAAACAACGGTTGATATGAGGTGGGGAAGTGGAAACACGGGAGGTTTTTAAGGGTAGAAACGGTTTATCTCGATTTTCGACAAAATTACAAGTCCTATGGAAAAAAGTTAAATGCCAAAGTTGTAGATAATAAGCAGATCTAAATTTTTTGTGCTAACATTTTTTTCATATAACCTCAAAACTTATGTGAAAAATTCAAATTACCAAGTTTTTGGTTTTTAATTTTTCTCTTTTACAAAAAAAAAAAAAAAAATTTACACGAAATTTGAACACGAAAACTTACCATTTAATGTCCCAAACACTGTATTTTTTTATTTAAAATATTATTTTTTACCTTATAATAACTTAATATCGAAAAACCACTCTAATTTTCAATCGAAAATTCTCACGTCAAAATATCTGATTTTTAAAAAAAGTCAATGAGCTTTTTGTTCGTTAAAACCTCTGCTTTCTGATGGTGCAAAAATATATATACATTACAATGTTAAATGTTCTCAGAAAATGCAATTTATTAAAATTTACATTTTAATAAATTGCTCAAAGTTGTATTTGTTATTATGTACAATTTTAAACAATTTATTAAAATTTACGCTTTAATTATTGCATTTTCTGAGAACATTTAACATTGTAATGGGCATAATTTTTTGCATCATCAAAAAGTAGAAGTTTCAACAAAGAAAAAGCACACCAACTTTTTAAAAAAATCAGATGTTTTGACGTGAGAATTTTCGATTGAAAATTAGGTTGCTTTTTCGATATTAAGTCTTTATAAGGTGAAAAAATTAATATTTTAAATCAAAAAACTAACAGTGTGTTTAAGACATTAAAAGGTAAATTTTTACAACATTTTATGAATAATTTTTTTTTGTAAAAGATAAAAAATAAAGAAATAAAAAACTAAAAACTTGGTTATTGAAATTTTTCACATAAATTTTGAGGTTATGTGAAAAAAGTGTTAGCACAAAAAGTATAGATCTACTTATTATCTACAACTATGCTATTTAACTTTTTTCCATAGGACTTGTAGTTTTGTCGAAAATCGAGATAAACCGTTTCTACCCTTAACCCCCCTTTTCCACTACCCCACCTCAGATTGACCGTAATTTATTTTTCCTTTCATTTTTGTTATTTTCTCTGCCTTGGGTTTCATTCTACTATAGTTTTATTTCTGTTCAAAAATTATCTACCTTGGTCTAAAAGCTACTACTTATACCCATTATGTACCATTAACTATTTATTCTTTAGATGAACGCAACAATATTTTGAAATTCAAATGAAATAATAAATTAATTGTTTCTGAGTAAATAGTTACATGTTCAACATGCACCTATAAGCATTTTAACACTATCTAATAGGCATATTTTGATTCTTATTCAACACTGCCTCATTACCCATTAAATTATTTTAAGTCCAAAAGATCTAAAACACAAATCTGATTAGATTAAAAGCATTCATATTCATTCTCAACATAAAAAATATTGAGTCTCAAATTAGGTAAGTGTTTAACACATATTTTATAAGATAATTGTAATAGTAAATGTTATCTTTATGAATGAAAAATTTGAAAAAAAAAATAACAACAAAATATATAAGTATCATTGAAGTAGTCTCTGTGTTAAATGTCTGAGAAACTTAATGATAAGAAGGATATATTAATAACAAATTTTAGACTTTCAACTTTTCAAATTGTACAATAAAAGTTTCATAGAGCGAAATGATTCACTTAGAAATACTCTAACAGTGATTGAATAAGTTTTACTCGATAGTAAATGCAATAGTTATTATTAATTAACTAACTAATGTAGCTAAACAAATAAATGATTCATTCGTACACCCGTTAGAATTATATATATTTTAATATTCATGAATTACTCATTCATCTGCAGTATTGAAAAATTTGTATATACGGATAGTATAGGTATATCTTAGTTTTGTTCAACTCTAAAGAAATCATATAACGTAAACTGCATTTTCGCAAATGTTACCGTTTACATACACAAGTATGCATACATTGCAAAACAAACGTTTCGTTTTATATTTCTCTCAGTTTTCTATGTAGGTATATTCCAAAGTGGCTTGGAACTGCACTTTATTTAATATACATACTCATATTATTTAAACTAACACATCTGTGCAAAATTTTTCGAAAAAGTAAACTGCAATGATGACAACATTGCGATTGTAATAGATTCAAATAAATTAAAGTGAAATATACTTAAATTACTGCACTTATGCACTTATATTCATCAATATTTTTTTTAATACTTGTTATGTTTTTTGGCGAGTTTGAAAAGTTTTTGCTAGCCGAATCAATTCATTAGTTTTTACTATTCTAAAGTTGAATTTATTGCATAAATCAAAATCGTGTGCATTTGCAACTGTCAGGTGTATTGATAAAATTTTACTGAACGTGCTTTAATATTGCCGTGGTATGTGACTATACGTTTCAAATTATATTAACCATTTTCCATAATAGCATGCATTTTACGGCGTATACATTTTGCCAATTTGTCATTTTAGAATAACGTGTTGCAAATTTATTTCCATTTTAAAATAGGGTGAATTTTGCTGGGGCTATTTAAATATTTACACAGCTAAAATGATATGAGCTGTTGGGAACAAGTAAATAATTATTTCTGTAATGAATTGTATTAACATATGAGTATCTGGTTGTTAACAATAATATTTTATTGGAATAATGTGGTTTACTTTAAAAGTGGTTTTTATATAGAGAATATTTGTAAATGAAACTTTCAACTTGAGCGTGTGACATTTAATGCTTGAAATATCAATTTTCTGTTCTATTTGATGTAGTGTTAGTCAAAGGCTATGACGTAATCGGTAAAACTGTTGGATTTTCCAATTAATCTAAAACCTGGAAACTTTTTTTTATTTGGTAACATTATGAGTATGCACAATGATACCAGGAAATATTTAAAACGGTATACTTTATACAATGAAAATTGTTTAGCAAGACCACGCTTAACACGAAATTCGGTTAACACAAAATAATAATGTAGTGTAAATAAATATAAATCTATTTTTTTTCTTTTAACACGGAAAAAAAAGCTCTTAAAAAGATTTTGAAAAGATCATTTTCAAAAAATGTCATTTGCAAATGATAAGATTTTATTTATAACATGGTTTTATTATTGAATAAGTACATAATATCTGAATACAAAAATAATGGCCAGTTCAAAAACAGTAGGTACAATAAAGTGCATTAGCTGTGTAGTAGTAAACAGTGCCTATGAAATGAAATACCACTGAAAATGAATAAATAAAGAAAAATATTTTATTTGATGCGAAATTCGTATACCTATGTACATCTAACACTAAGGATTCATCAAATCAAAGGTTGGACAGTTTTTTTTTTAAATTAATCGTGCTTGAACATTTTGGCTTATCAATAAAATAACTAGCAAAATCAATGTCTTACTTACTTGATTTGATATTTGAATTCTTATCAATATTTGAATCAAACTTGGCTTAAATTCAAGTCAAATAGCATAAAAATGAGCTTCAGTAGTGAACCCCTAAACACGAAAAAATACATTTACTATACCTAGTCTCTTCAGTTTGGTGTTTACCACTTTTAATTGTGCTTTGAAAAGATAACTTAAGTTGATTACAAAATTCCAAAAAAAGTCAATATTAAATTTTTATTACTTTCTTTTAATACATAGTAAAGCAATAGAAAGTATTGTAATTGGATCGAGCTTTCAATTACGAGTTTTCACCGGAAATACACGTTAAATCCCCTGAGTCCAAAAAAGTGGTTTTTTGGAAAATTCTTGTTTGTGTGACTGTGTGTGACAGCGATTTCGTATCGACAGCTTCATCCAAAATTTACCAAACTTGGAATTTTGCTTTCACATTTCATCTGGTTGTGCCGTGAAGCTTTTGATTAAAATCTGCTAGTAGCAGGTCCTACTTTGTTCTATGAGTTTTTAATTTCTTTTCATTTTTTTTTTTTTTTTGAAAACGGCTTTATTTAAATCTTACTATATTTATTAGCCTCATTTAAGCCTAAAATTTTTTTCTGTGGAAATTGAAAGAAAGAGAGTTCTGGGAAAGACAGTTGGGGTTAGTTTATGGAAGCTACATCCAGTTCTGTTTGAACTATTTATAAATTACCTTTATCATTCTATTTATAATTTTTATAATCATCTATAATCATAGGTACTATTAATCTTCATTCATGTAAAAAAAGTACTCAGATGTGCCTCAGCAGATTACCTTTAAAATATTGATAAAAATAAATAAAACATTACAAACGTTCATTTTTGAGAAAGATACACGTAAAAAAATAGTGGTGTAAAATTTACAACACTAAACTAGTAATATTTTTAATGCACTTTGTGTTCACTATAACCACAAATGTAACAGCAGATAATACACTGTGTTGTATTCAGCTCTAACGTATAGTATTTTTTACTACCATAGTGTAGTTAATATATGTAGCTGTTACAACTGCTGAGTGTTGTACAATTAACAAATTAAGGCATTTATGTTACTGGTGCGCATGCGCCACGTACAACATAACCAATAATTTTGACAAATAAATGCAAGTGTCAAACATGTTAATCATTTTTACTAGTTCGTGTTGTAAATAATACTACAGTTTATTAATTACACTTAACTGGTAAACGTTACTACACGTGGTGTCATCCTATATAATACTAGTTAATGTTGTAAAATTAAAAAGGAATGTTGTTAAATCTACAACACATTTTTCCGTGTAGTACAATTTAGTTTTGCTTTTGAAAAATCTTTAAGATCCAGTAGGTATTGGTTAAAGTACTCGTATTAATACAACAGTATAACATTAATTAGCAGTATTAACATTGAAACAACAGTTTTAATTGTATATAAGAGTTAATAATATTTATGGAAGATGTAAGTACCTATAATTAAAAAACTGGAAAATTGGTTAAATGCTGAGAGCATGAAAATAGTTCTAGAATAGTCATTGTGGCGCTGGTGGTTAGTAGAGGTCTGCAACAGAGAGTCTGTTATAAACTGAAAGTGGTCATTAAATGCAGAGCACTGACAAAAGTTCTGAACACATGTCTAACGGCGCCAACTTAAGTCGTACTAAATACCTAATGTATTTCAGAACAATAATTACGGTAACTTATAAAACAAATAAACTTGACTAATGCTTAAAAACTTGTAAAAATTTAAGATAGCCGTAATTATTTAGTTTTAAGCTTAAGTAACGAACGCTTGCAGAAGATTAGGTATCTTGTCGTTCCTATTTAGAATAATAATAGTTGTACCTGCATTGTACCCAAGTATTTCCTAACTTTTTATTTAAATTGTCAATTATTATGTGAGTAGTTTTGAGATATTAAAATAGATGTTAATATTTTGTAGTTTCTAGACAAAAGACAAAAAACAGTCGTTTTATAGTACTTACCTACAAACAGTTTATTTCAATGTCTAAACTAAGAATTTTAATTTTGGAAATTTGTAATTTATTAATAGACCTTCCAAAATTCTAAGTAACTATATTTTCATAATTAGCAGCAAAGTTAAAGTCGATTACAAATCAAATAACCACCGTTATTGTATTGTATTAAGAACTGATGCTTTATACACGTTGTAGGTACCTTACGTGAGTATGACCTATTCGTGAATTATACTAAAAATATTTATCAAGCACTTATACTCGGCGTTGGTTTTAAACATTGTAAATTTAATTATATTATAAAAATTGCAAACTTACTTTAAAAAGCAACGGTAACGATGATTTTTAGCTAATTGAAATGAAAAGTACATGACAATCTGCATTCATGATTTACATGTTGGAACATGCACAAGTAAATATATTACAAAATTAAATATTCGAATGAAACTTTTATTTTTAAAACTTTTTAACAATTTGCAGTTTTGTAATATATGAGTTTCGAGTTGATGCAAGCAAATGTAACGCTCGTAAAAAAGTTATTTTCAAACATTTAATTGCAATTAAAATTATTTTTTAACCCTTTCGTATATTTGCATAGAAGTTAAATATATAGACGTGTTTATTGGTCGTGAACCTATCAATTATATTAAATCAAAATATTTTAATTGAACTAATTTAAATAAAACTAATTACTAATTAAACAATTATAAGCTTAACCACTTCAGGGTTATGTGTATTTATAAGATATACAAGAGAAATTATATCATTAGTATTTAAAAAGCAAAGAACGAACAATTTAGAAATCTGTCTTCAAGTCTTTCCTCATCACGGAGACGTTTCTAGTGTTTGCAAGTTAAATCAAATAAATGTACAAAGCCAAATCAAGTGGTTTCCAATAGTTTATTTATATTTCATTTTTCTACGAAAAGTATTTCTTTAATTTAAGAATAAGAATAATTTCTGACAAATACACGGGTTTGATTATAAGTTTAATGCGTTGCAAAATAATTTTTCATTCGAGAAGTTCTAATAAAAAGTGTCAATGGTGAATGCTTTGAAAATCCGCTCATTAATAATTTAAACGATCTGACAAAAAGTGAAAGTTGCATTATACACTATAGAACTTTGGTTTGAATAGAAAATAAGCTAAAGTAAAAGTTCTTCTCTGTTTTATTTGAACAAAAGCTAACTTCAAAATGAAGAAAAGAACATGTATAAATGTCTAATAACGATTAAAGTAATATTATCACAACTCATTAATTAATTAAAATAGTGTAGCTATAATTAATTTAATTTCGAAACATTTGCATGTTTGTTTAAAGAATTTAGATATTAATAGAATTTTTTATATTTTAAATAAGGACGATTGAAAGTATAATAGGCTTTTGTAAAATTGATATGATAGATCATATTGAACAAGATATGATATATCCTTTGCTGATAAATGCTAGTTGTAATTGCTTGAAATAGAAGCATATACGAGCATTTGTGATGTAGTTTATTTATGTTAAATAGCTTTTAATTAATACCATATAATTACTTTGTATTTAGAAAAGCTTAATGACTATTTTCTTTTTAAGTTTTTGTATGGTTTTCTCCTTAGGCATTCAAATCGTATATTGTTGCATGAAAATCAATACCATACATTTTTCTATTAAATAATTAATCTCCTTCAAAATAATGTATATTTTCACGAACAAAGCTGTAAAAGCGTAGTTTTTTATTTTTATGATATAAAATCGTTCTCGGTATTTTGACTATATATTATAAAAAGTTCTCTCATGTGAATACTTATTTAATTTTAAAATTGGTTTGGCAGGGAATAAATAATTACATTTAAAATTTTAGACAAATTAAAAAACATACCTACATCTATTTTTACACATAGGTATACTTACGTTCATTATTTTGGGATTCTTTAATTATAATTAAAAATTTTTATAAAGATTTCTTTTTTTAATATTTGCAATGAAAATATTTATTTTTAAATATACTTATCCCTCGATTTAGACGGAAGATAGATCCTTGGAAAATAGTGTAAAAAATCGTAAATTTTATATTTAAACCTTGTAAATTAAGAATAAGCATGATTTATTAATTTTTCATTAGTTTTTATAATATTTTTGCAAAACGTTCTATACACGCACATTATTTTTGTGTAGGTATATATCTACATTTTTATTATTATATTCGAAAAAATTTGCGTTTAATTTTGTGTTTAAAGGAAGACTATTTTTTGATAAAATCTTTTGAAACTTTTTTGTTTCAAGTAAGTACGTATTTTCAATTTATTGGCTCATCCAATTTTCTTGATGATCTAGTCTAGTGCCTTATAAAATATATTGGGCCCTCCATGTACTTATAAAAATATCTACTGCGACAAAGTTTTTTTTTTACATGAAACTCGCTGTTAGTTAAAAGAATATAACAAAGTCCACAGTTGATTAAAAAATTATGAATTGAATATTTTAATATCTACATAAATAGAACTATATGTATATAGCCTCTATGCCTATATGAACTCCCACCCTTAACCATAGAACTGTCCTTATTTGAATTTTCCAAGGAAAAAGTTAAATAAAAGTTTTAGACATTGATGAGTCTAAGAACTAAAGCAATTTTAAAGAAAATCGTTGGAACCGTTTTCAAAAAATTTTGAAAAAACTCAAAGATGTCTAAAATAAAGTGAAGCTTCCGGTCAACCAATTTCAACCAAAAACCTCGCGGCACAACTAGATGTAATATAAAAGTAAAATTCCAAGTTTGGTGAAATTCCGTTAAAAAACTGTTCAATTTTGGAAGAAGTTATTAATTAGTCTATTACCATCGTCACTTCTACTATAAATATCTACAAATATTTTATGAAATTTTCATGAAATTAACAGTTACTGCCGCAAAGAATATTTATATATTAAATTTAGATGTACCTTTGTACCATTATGATTTCCAACAATAATTTTTAACTACAATGTATAATAAATATCCAATGAGTTGAAATGTCGAATTTGAATTGTAAAATGTCTAATTTGAAGTGTAACACAATTAATAATACAATCATATTGTATTCGGTATTGTATATAGAGAAGCGTTTATTGCTATTAATATTTGTAAGTATATAAATCTCATAATGTGTTCAGTTGCATTACAAAACTATAAAAAACATATCATTGCAAAAATAAATGGAATTATCATTTGTTTTCGGGTTAACCGATCATGCTGAAAATGAGGAGGTTTTATTGTTACTCTTAAAAAGTCACAATACCAAATTTGAAAAAATCATGTTGATATTGGCTGCGAGAAAACGCGGTTAAGGTGGATGGAAAGTGATCGGACGACAATATCATAATTACACTTCTTGAAATTTTAAAATATCAATTTTAATGGAGTATTAAAATTCGATCGATTGCATATAATAGGCTTAGAAGAAAATTTGTATTACCCCGTTTTTACCGATTTTTCGATTTTGATCCTTGTGGGCTAAGTAGGTAATTTATTTCAGCGTAAACGGTCGAACATACATTAATGACATTTCTGAGATCCTTTGATAACTCACCGAGTACTTTTTATCCCCAAAATATGTACAGTAGACTACTTACATTTCAGTAAAAGGAATTTAAAGTCTTCAAGTTACATCTTATGTTTATTATTTTGGAACAATTCATGGTTCCTGTGAACTTATTATTTCTCATATAAAATATTCCGAACACTTATTTCTAAAATAAAAAAGGCGCTGAAGGGAGAATATTTGTTGAGTTCTACTTCATTTGAACAGAAACAAACCTTCTTTACTGTACTGTCCATTATAAGTAGGCGCTATACATATGTATAAAAATTAATTTTATTTCTCATATTTCTAAAAAAATTGATCAAAATTGTATGGATACATTTTTAATTGTTGCTCTTAACTCTAGTCTAGACATAATTTAAAGTAAATGAAAAGTTTGTTAAAAATAAAATATAATTGGAAATAGATCGAATTGGACGTGCAATTAATAGATATTGGTTGTGTTGGTCGGTTGGAAGTTTAGTAATATAACGTTAGTGTGTGTCGAATAATCGCAGAATATTATAGAACAGGCCGTAGTAATACAGAAGCTCTGCTATATGAAGCAATCAATAGCTACGTAGCGTAGTGGAGGGTGAACGTCGAGCCAGCGCCGTCCCATGGTGGCGGCGGCTCTGTAGTGTGCACCCAGCGTCGCGGCGGCCGCCTATTGATCCGACTACGCCGCCCCACAGACAAACGACTAAAACATCCCTACACCAACAGCACACACACCATCTATTCATAATCTATATATTCGACTAGTACTGACTACTACGGCTGTACAGTACTCTCTATATGTGCTATATGTATACCTTTATGTACACCACATCTATAGCTTTACCCACTCACCAAGCCATTTCTATATAGATATAGTATAATAAAACATAGATATATTATGCCAGTATGCTACCGAATACGAGAGCCAGTGAGTATGGATAGAGTGACTGTCGCATCAATCAATACTCGTCTCATTCCAATCAATTAATCATCGCAACAATACAATTATCATTTCAATCGCAATCATTATCGCATTCAATAATCAAATATTTCGTTCTGATTTTATTTTTATATTCGTCATTTCTGTTTATGTACCTACTATATACCTAAAGGCCAATATACATACATAAGCAAATGATATCGTTTTCAATTATAAAACTTTAAGTAATTGTTAAAAATTGTGTACAAAGTAGAAATCTTTGCCCTTACATATATCAACATTCTCCTTTTCATTACTGCTACAGCTATTCTTATTTTATTATACAGTATATAAGAAGACGATATTGCATATATTACACCAGATAAAATACAAGTGAATGTAATTAAATTATACGTTGGTATATACGTAGACTTTTTTATATCTACTTAATGTTTTAATTATCCTTATATTATCAGTATTTACCAACAAAACATTTATTAAAGCAATAAGATATCTAAGTTAACATATCTAATCGGCAACTAAATTTGTTCGTAATAAGATTTGCATAATAATATTTTAAGTATATATACGAGAATTGATTTAAAAAGTATTAAAGCGATTAGACTTATTGTTAGAGAATAAAAACTGGCAGTTAAATTTTTACTAACAACATTGTATGAACTTTAATATTTTTTGTTTTAAATTGAAAAGTGAAAAACTAAAAAAAATGAACCCATATTATTTTTTAAAATGATATTGTTGAAACGAAACGTTACATGGTCACTGTAGTTTGTAGATTTGCTTGATTTTGTTTTTTTTTTTTTTTTTTTTGATCCCAGGACATATAACAATCACTGAAAACATTGAATGATTGAAAAATATAAAAATAGCAGAAATTTATTTTGATTCTTTTATTTATCGTTTATTATATTTTACATTGTATACTTTATAAATAGGTATAAAAAAACTTTATTACTTAAATGTATTTGGGGGTGTACGTTAGTTGATAGATTATTTTTGTTTTTTTGTTGTTGTTGTTAAATTTCCGTATTTACATAGAAAATTTCACATAAAATTTATCACAATTTGTAACTCAAATTATATAAACGTGTTTAAGATGAACATTTTTTTATGAACAATACTTAAAATTGTTGCGGTATTACTTATTGCCTTTTTTTTTTGGTTCCCGAGACACGCGGGACAACTGTTGTAGCATTCTCGGGAAATCACAAAATTAGAAAAACAATTAAATAATAATTCAATGTAAAAATTAACATAAGCAAAATGGACTATTTAACCCAATTTTAACTTTTTGCTCTAGTTTAAAATAAAAAAAATCGATTTTTTATGATGTTTTTTTTTTTAATTTTTAACAATTTTGCTCTTTGAAACATTCTCGTTCAAGACTCGCCTGATAAATCTTTCTTTATTTTTGTGTGGTAAAATTTTCTGACCTGAAAAATTACCAATGTATCTAAGCCATTTTCACTTTCTTTTTTACTACCTACCATATAGTAAAGGAAGTATTGTAATCGGGTGGAATTTTCGATTTCGAGTTTTCACCGGAAATACACGTTTTGAGATCCCTTGAATTCAAAAAAGTGGTTTTCTAAAAAATGTCCTTGTGTGTGTGTGTGAGAGAGAAACAGCGATATCGTATCGAAAGCCTTATCCAAATTTCACCAAACTTGGAATTTTGACTTCATATTATATCTAGTTATATCGTGAAGCTTCTGGTTGAAATCGGTTTACCAAAAGCTCCACTTTATTCTATGGGTTTTTTATTTTTTTCAATTTTTTTCCAAAATGACTCCAACAATTTTCTTTAAACTTGCTAGGTGTAGTTTATATAATGATTAATGCCTACAACTTTTATTTGAAACTTTTTCCTAGGAAAATTCAAATAAGGAGGGTTCTGGGATTATGTGTGGGAGTTTGTACATAAGGTACATAGAGGCATAAATCTCTGTTTATATAGATATTTAAATATTATTCAATTTGCAATTATAGTATCCAATCGTGGACTGAATATTTATGTTCTTTTAACCAACAGCGAGGTTCACGTAAAAGAAAATACTGTGACGCGTCACAGCAGATATTTTTATTTTATTTTTTGATTTTCAGATATCAGTTTAAACGTAAATTAGAATCAAATAATAGACATATCATTTAGTTTCAAAAATATGTAAACATTTAAAACACATAGCGTAGGTAAATTCTTAACCTATATTTTCAGTTTTTAACCAATAACCAATTTTATTATATTCTGGTTACGTATTTTAAGTTATACAATTATAGTATACCTATACTTATATAATTTACAGTCAATTTATCTCGTTTTAAATTTTCAGATCAAATTTCGATACTCGAGAATCATTTGAGACTCGAGAAATTAGTTGTACTATTTTATTTTTAAATTTATGTGTATCTAAGTTTATTTCTTTTCGCATGATATACTTATATTTGTCTCTAATTTATACCACGTGTGTTAAAAGCTGTATGACACTGGGGAACCCGTAGTATTTTAAAATGTTAAGGCTACTGGGAATATTTAAATCAAATGAAATTAATTAATTCGATTTAAATTTCATTAAGAGAAACAGCTTCATTATGGGGTCATGTATCAAAAAGTCTAGACAAATTTAATTAAAATTAAAAAAAATCAAATATAATGTACAATTGTGTTAGGTTTGATTTTTGATTAAAAAAACTTAACTTATTTAAGGATTATGAGTAAATATTTTAATAGCCTGTATTCGTTCCATTATATTTTATGTAGGTATGCTTAAACTATAAAAACTAAAATGTTGCATTTATTTAAAAAGAAATAAAATTATATTTATTCTATATCAGGATATTTCTATTCTTTTTATTTTATGCCCATTACGTGTTATTACTTTTTATGAACTTTGTCTTTCATATTATAAAATCGGGATACACACTATAAAGTGTAGAAATATTTTACTACTCATAAAACTTTTTAAATTTCTAAAATTAAACTGATTTTTCCAACATTTTTATGTTAGGTAAATTTATAAAGTTTATTTTTTACATTATACGTGTGCTAAACGATGCATTTTGAAACAATTCATTTTCGAATCAAATGAAAATGTTCATAACATATTTGCAGATTGTATATAGTGAATGTATGTAAATTATATTTAGTACCGGCTTGTAAAACCAATGTTCTAATATTTATTCGTTGTTGGCAGGGATGCAACGGACTGCAATTTTATAATAATAATTGACCATGCAGACATCCCTGATGATGTGTCATAAAACTATAGAAATAATGAGGCGAATCATTGTTGAATGCAAATGCAAATGAAATATTGTCGACTATATACCTATACAACCTGAACATAACTAAATAATCACGAAAGGTAAATTATTTCTATAAACAATGCATAGGTCGTTCCTATTAAAATTATATATCAAATGGAAACATTTTAACTTATATACGAACAAATAAAATCTAATAAAAATTGGTTCTTTAATTGAAACGAGTTGACAATATCGATTTTAAATTTCATTCCAGTTTAATTGTATTAAATAATTAAAAAGGCGTTTTACAAATTGCAATTAGGACAAACAAATGAGCAAAACAATTACTCAATTATATTATAATGAAAAACGTACAGTCTATTTGCAATGATGCATATTTCAACGGTGAAAAGTTATTTGCTAAAAGTTGCTAACGATGCATTTCGTAAAAAGAATTTATTTCATGAAAATCCACATTATTGAATTGTAAAAAATGAATTTCTATAAAAACGTTTTATAACAAATTATAACAAATCATACATTAAAAACTTAACTGGAATAATTCTTTTCCCTAATTAACTACACTAAATACAGGTTTAGATTGAATTAGCTCTAGGCTGGCAAAATTGAAAATCCCCGAGACAACGTTTACAAGAATTACTAACAACTATTAATATCAGGGATTTGTAGATCAGAAAAATTATGTTCATTTTTTTATAATATAGCTTGACCATATTTACACGTGCATAGGGTAAAAGTAGGGTAAAAGAATCTCAGGATAACTCAGGTGGGATTTCTTACACATTTTTTAAGTTTTCAAACTCAACTAAAATGTGAAATCCGCCACTATGTATTATATGTGTAATGAGCATTAATAATTTTAATATTTCCAAAATATGTTTTTTATTATATGCACTGTTGAACTTGGATAAGCGAGAGTTCAAAGAATTGCACTCTTTTTGTTTGGCTTACAAAGGATTCTTACTAACCCAATTATCTAACTTTTATAGAGGCACAGGCAAGTAGCAATCTCGGTTATAAAGATCCACAAGTGAAAAACGACTCTCTTTTAAAAGAGGTTTTAGGGGAGAAATGACGGGACCTAGTAAATACTCTCACTCATATTTTCTTCGTTTACTGAATGTGTACCCACTCAGTTTTGACGAAATTTCGTACCTATGCATATAATATGTATTGAAGTGTTGGGGAGTTTCTTAGAAGTTTTCTATATAATATAATGATGTGACATCTGATGTTTTTCAGTATGTTTCCAATGTTTAAATGTGTAATACACCACACAAAATTGGAAAAAAAAATCTGCTGCGACGTGTCACAGAACTTTCTTTTATATAAAACTTGCTGTTCATTAAAAAAACATAAATAAAGCCCACGATTAATTATGAATAAAATAATATATAATTATTTTTTTAAATAGAATTATATTGTATACAGCCTCTATGTAGGTATATACTAACTTCCACCCTCTTCCCAAGAACCCTTCTGATTTTACCAATGAAAAAGTTTCAAATAAAATTCTTGGGCTTTGATGAATAATAACTATAGTAAGCTTAAAGAAATTCGGTGTAGGCATTTTTGAAAAAAAAATTGAAGAAATCCATAGAGTAAAGTAGTGGGTATAGTAAAGTAGGGCTTTATTAGCCGATTTAAACCAAAAGCTTCACGGCACAACTATACGAAAAAATAAGGTAAAATTCTAGGTTTGGTAAAATTCAGATAAAGCTTGCAATACGATATTGCTGTCACAAACAAATACACACCTTAACAAAAATTGTTTTAAAAACTACTTTTTCGGAATCAAGACACCTCAAAATGTATATTTCCGGTGAAAACTCAAACACTAAACTTCGACTCGATTACAATACTTCCTTTACTTTATGGTAGCAGTAAAAGAAAGTAATAGATGTTAACATCGAACAAACATTGGACGGTTTTTTTTTGCAAAATTAGATTTTAAATCCATATCTCAAAAAAAATAAAAACAAATTTTCAAGAAGGAGTTCAGTTTTTCATGAGTGATTATAAAGATTCATTATTATGAAAATAATAAATCAAAAGTACGACAATATCATGATATTTACTTGAAGAGTTAAGTTATTCGAGTTATTGTTCCTGATTTGAATATGCCGAGTATAAAGTGGGCCCTAATTATACTCAGTTATTGTTCGTAAAAAATTTACATCTTTTACACGTTCATATCGTCATCAAGACAGTTGTCCCATGTCTTGAAAACAAAAAAAAAAAATGAGACTGGACAGTAACTGTTATACAATAGTAGGTGATTGTTTTAATAAGTATGAATACAATTTCCAAGTTTAAGTTTTTTATAAACTTCATCAAGTCTCTTTATCTTTTCCTCTCCAATTAAAGTAAAAATTTTAAATACTTAGTGAAATCTTTTTCCACTTCCTAAATATTGATTTTTCCTTTCAAAATTAAAAAAAAAATTGTCTTTGTAGAAGTCAAATAGGTGTGAATATTTTAAACATATATTACATTGAACGTAAATCACTTTCAATTTATCCTGAAGGAGTACATTGACATGAACATTTCAGCATTGACGCATACGTGAGTAATACAATAAAATAGTTCACTGGTACATACCTACACATACGTATATAATCTCATACATCTACGTTAACTACAGCAAAAGCTTATTCAACAGCAGTAATAAAATCACTTTATCACTCACATGTAGTCCTCTTATTTTAACAATTTACCTTGAAAGCGTGTGACAACACATTTAAATGCTTTGAAACTCAACGTTGTACACAACACTTACTTATATATATATATTTGTTATGCAAGATACAAAGTTTTCAAATCCCCCACGTTTCTTTTCATATACCTATACATAATATATATACATACATATAATAGACCTCTTCAACAATCAGCTCGTCGAGGAAAGTAAAATCGATTTTTTAAAAAAATATAGTCGTTTAAATATTGAATTGAAAACATCGGGTAAAATTTATTATAAAAAATATTTTAACTTTAAAAGAATATATTCGTTAGCAGTCAATGTAAGTAACTTGATAAAAGTTTGCAAACACCTGTCTCTGCACCGGTTCAGTAGTGCGTTTAAAAACTGAAGAAATACTCTTTTAGGAACGACTGAAAGCAAACGTTTTACTATACTTATATAGGGGAAGTGAGTCCAAAACGGGTAAGGTAAGCGCGAAGGTAAAAAAAAAACTGTATCATTCGTATTATTTAGTAGGTTGATTTACTTTATAATATAGTTTATTAATTAAACTTTAAAATAAAACACGATTTGACCACATTATATGTCCAGTATTTGTTTATTTAAAAAAATAACGCAAGTTATCACAAAACCCGTTTTGCTCTATACATAAGCCTAAAACGGGTAGCTCGTTTGGGCAAAACGGGTAAGCTTAGGGTAAAATGGGTGAACGTCTTTCTATTTACTGTAATGGGACATGAATCAATTTTTTTTTTGTTTTATATAAAAATAACGTGTTAATAATACTCATTTACGTAGTATTTAATTAACGAGTCTCAATATTTATTTGCTATTTAGTCGATAGAGATTAGCACTAATTTATAACACTAAGTTTATACTCATTCAATCAGACTTTTATAGTTAGCTATTATTATAGAGATCAAATATGTTAATTTTGTAATATAGAGCAATAATTATTACAATTAGATGTCAAATATAAAATACAAACGGATAGTAAATTGAAGCTAAAATGCTTCAGAACCTTATTCTTGGCACAAATCACAATAATATGTCCTATGCCAGAATAAGAAGTACATGTTTCATGAGCTTATTCTCTACAACCTCCACATTCGATTCAGTTTTCTTTAGATGGACCTGCATACGGATCAACACAAACGAGATGTATTTTTCATGTTAAATTGTTTATATCTATCTACTCGTTTTGCCCGAGACACTATTTTTATTTTAAAGTAGAAATAAACTCAAAATGGCAGATAAAGCAGGTAAAATGTTCGTGTAATTTCAAACTTATATTTAACTAAAATAAAACGATGATACGAACAACACGAACATTATGGCGATTTTCGACTAATCAGGACATACTTAACTTTTTTTTAGAATAATTATCAAAAAAATTTTATTTGAAATTCCTATGTTTGTAAACAATTCTGGCGCTCGATCTTAGCTGATCAAAGCTTGTAAGGGTTAGACAAATCTCCGCACACGCGCACAAAATGCTAATGCTTCATACAGAAGCGTAAGACTGCTTACCCGTTTTGGGCTCACTTCCCCTACTTACATTTTTTCTTTGAGCTGAATAAAAACACTTCAGTAAACTATAACAACCTAACAACATATATATCTGCGTATCAAACTAATTTACATAACATTTAACATTCAATTCAGTAACTTGAATGAGTATTGTTATAAAATTGAAAAAAAAATTTTATATCCTTAAAGAAAAATCATTTTCATAATTTTAATTGCTTGAGGTTTTTATTTTAATAACCACAACTTTTACATTTTAATTAAAGCTAGGAAATGAATTATAGGTAATTTCAGTTCCATTTAATGCACGTATAAAATGAGATCACCAAAGTGGTTAAATTATAAAAAATAAAACTCTCCAAGTACTTACTTATATCTACATTTAAAGTTACCCGTCTTCAACTTGTTATAATTTCAGTTGATTAAACTACATTTTACTCTAAGTTTGAATAATTAAAAAGAAAAATGTTTTCATCTTATCATGAAGATTGCAGATAAATACTCATATTATATGAGTAGTTCAATGCAAAACAATTTTTAAGTTCAGAGAAGTCGTTATCGTAATTATATTTCTTTTATCTATATATGAATGCTAGCCTTAAGAGTTTCCCTCTTTTCTCTATCAAGTTTTTGAATAATATGAATTAATATCTGTACTCATTGTCAGTCAAATAAGGTCGACGTAATAAATTATTATGAATGAAATAAGGTATTTGACATGTTTTAACGAAGTTATCTGCCTTTTAAATTCTATTTTTTTTTTTTTTTACTTCTGATAAGTTTTCCCAAAAAGATAATATCGATTGTAAATTGTGTACTTATAGTATTTTTTTTATTTATGTAGGCTTAGGAATATTGAATACACATATTAATTTTATAATGATAACAATTTTTAAGGATCTTTATGTTTTTCAACTTAGCCAATTTCTATACATGTGGAATCGATTTAAAGAAAATAATTTTTGCTTCAAGAGAAATGCTTCTTTAATTATGGAACATTTTTTAATAATAGGGAAAACTTACCATTTTGTAACCATGAACTCTTGGCGCACATAAAATTACGTAACACTAACATTAAATATTGAACAAGATTTTACGTCAGTTTTCACCCGCATTTGTAAATTATACAAGTTGTAACTTATTTTGCGTAGATAATAATTCGATGCAATAACAATAGAGGATGTTTTTAGAATTTTGTATGAAGAGCACTTTTAAAATTTCCACCCAAAATAGGGTATAAACTTAAAATTTGTTGTTTACCTGTTTTTCAATTGATATATTTTGTGCATACATTTCTTTTTGAAGTATAATTTATTTGAACTTGGAGAGTAAACTGTTGAATGTGTTGCAGAAGCGTTACGAAAAGTGTGATCTGACAAGGCGAACAGAAGTTGAGAGGGGAGATGTACGTTGGTAAAGACAGAAAGAAAGAGAGTTATGCTAGTACCTATATATCTAATACACAGTGCAGGCCTATTCTCCGATTCCCTTTTGTGTAGATCTTCGTGTGTCCCCACTCTTATATTGAGTTTAATGTCTAGAGTCAAGATTTTACATAGATCTAGATGCACTGGGGGAGTAAGCGAGCTTGTACATTTTCTTCCTCTCTTTTTCTCATTGTCTGTTGTTCTTATCATAACTCTATTGTTTCATTCTTACAATCTACTACAGTAATTACTGATGAAAATAATGAATAAAAGTAATATATACATATATAACGATAGTGAAAAAAGTTATACTTTTCGTGTATGGTCCACAAGGACATTTATTTTTTTTTTTTTTTTTTTTTGTAATAAGGGGGTAAATAAGAATATGAAATAGCATAGGTAGTTCTTATTAAATTAATACCGTTTTAAATAATTAAATTTTAAATATTTTCTTAATTGATGATTTATCACTGGTGTACAAACATTTTTGTACCTAAGAAATATTTATAATATTTCAAACTATTTTATACTACTTTAATTTTTGGTAATTGAGTAGGTATTTAGATAATAACTTAATATTTAATTAGTGCCGTAAATTTTAAACTAAAATATAATTACTACGCAATTATTAAACCAACTTTTATCTATGACGCTACAATGCTATTAAGTGTCGTTGAAAATTTTGGGTAAATGTTTTAATATTAAATATATTTTTGTGTTTAATTTTTTAATCAAATTTTACGTGAATGATGTCACGGGTAGCCGTTAGTTTTCCTATTTGCCACAGTTCAAAAATCCGCCTCAGTACACTTTTTCGTTTTATTTTGTTATGAATTCGGCTAACAATAAGATTATAGGTTTACCACAATTCACAATGGTCACCTTAAACGTCACTTATTTTAATTATTTCATTTAAGGGTTAAAAACTGGTTTCAAGAAAAAGCCTAAAAAATAGCCTCACTGACTAATTTATTTATATATTTCTTTTAAAAATGGGTCTTTCAACTCGTTTAATAACGTATTAAAGTACCTACTCTAACTATATTTAATATGTTGATAGTAGATAATGTAACAACTTATTTCAAATTCAGACAACATTTACATTTTTTTAAGAAATATACGTACCATCGTGAAGCGCAAACGGTTCACTAGAAATATTATATTTAATAAATAAATATTATAAAAAAATGAAAAACCGACTTCGACAAAAAATGCACTGAAAAGTAACAAAATAATGGCGTATCCTTGCAGTATCTAAAACTTACAAATTATTAGGATGATACAATGTACAACTATTGTTATTTTTGGAGTTGGTGTCAGCCAAGGAAATACGCCTATATTGGTACTTAGCAATAAACGAGAATACCTTATGAAAATTATTTTTCAAATGAACTTTTAAACAATATACTCGAACTGTAACAATATCTAGCGACCTTTAAACTACAAAATACCAATACCAACTAAACCTTTTTAAAATTTTTACAAATTACTATTAATATTTATTTTCTTGACTGACACCAACTCTAAAAATAACAATAGTTGTACATTGTATCATCCTAATAATTTGTAAGTTGTAGATACTGCAAGAATACGCCATTATTTTGTTACTTTTCAGTGCATTTTTTGTTTAAGAATTTTTATATATTTTGAAGTCGGTTTTTCATTTTTTTATAATATTTATTTATTTCTCGCGTTTTAGTGATCTGAAGTTTGATAACTGATTTTATTTTCTTGAAAATGGTTAACCTTCCAAACGCGCTGCTCATATGAGGCAGCGCCGTTTAATATTAAAAGTTACTACATCATCCCGTTTTGCCCTTAAGGGTTGAAATTTTTTGCTTTTAAATGTAGTAACAAAACTAAGTGGATTATTCTTTCCAACAGAAAAAAAATTATCAAAGTTCGGTTAAATGTCACTATTTCATCCCCTATTTTCATCCTTAAGGGGTGAATTTTTTTCTTCAAATTGAAATGTGAACAATTTAAAGGTACGTTGTACGTAATAGAAACAAAATTATCAAAATCGGGTTAGCCAGAAAAAAATTATAATATTATTTCATCTCTAATTTTTAACCCCTTATGAGTGGAGTTTTTTTTTTTAATGGATAGGAGATTAGTTTGAGGTTGTGTTCTACAAATAAAAAAAGAATTATCAAAATCGAGCTATCCAGTAAGAAGTTAATATTTCATCCCTTAGTTTTCAACCCCTTAGAAGTGGAAGATTTCCCTCAAATTAAAACTGGACCCCACGAAAAGCACCATCTTTCAAATAAAAAAAGAATTATCAAAATCGAGCTATCCAATAAGAAGTTAATATTTCATCCCTTAGTTTTCAACCCTTTAGAAGTGAAAGATGTTTCTCAAATTGAAATGGGAACACACGAGAAGCACTAGCTTTTAAATAAAAAAAGAATTATCGAAATCGAGCTATCCAATAAGAAATTAGTATTTCATCTCTTAGTTTTCAACCCCTTAGAAGTGAACGATTTCCTTAAAATTAAAATGGAACCACTCGAAAAGCACTGGCTTTCAAATGAAAAAATAATTTTCAAAATCGAGCCATCCAGTAAGAAGTTAGTATTTCATCCCTTAGTTTTCAACCCCTTAGAAGTAAACGATTTCCTTCAAATTAAAATGGGACCATTCGGGAAGCACCAGCTTTCAAATAAAAAAAGAATCATCAAAATCGTTTCACCCAGTCGGAAATGCTGAGGTAACAAACATAAAAAAAAAAAAAATACAGTAGAATTGAGAACCTCCTCCTTTTTTTGAAGTCGGTTAAAAATGAGAACTAGTTTCATATCGTCCTCTTTTGTGGGTAAACCTAGCAAATACATTCGTTGCAAAATTGAGATTTTTAGTAGAAAACATTATCGAGTATTCCAATTTAGAGTAAAACAACTTTACATGTTCAAAATGATAACAGATTTTCCTTAGAGGTTTTTTTTTTTTTCATTTTCCTCGTATCTACACTCTTTAATTCAAAAACCTCGTTTTATTATTCACGTAAATTAGATAATAATAACAGTTTCTATTTGTTTCTCAAAAAATACGATTTTGCAGTTCCCAGGTTTACCCAAAAGAAGCCACGAACAATATCCACTTTTTTGTTTTACGGGTCTAGGAATTTTCCTTCCCTTTGTCACTCCAATGAGATTTATTGTGATGTGATTATTTTACCAATTTTATTCTATAATTTATTTTGTTCTATTAAATTTTTGTCTTGAAAAAAAACTATCAGCTAGTCATTAATTGGATACTTAGTTCATGAAATTTAAAAAAAAAAATTTTTTAAGTTCAAAACGAAATTTTATATGAAAATAATTAATATTTGATGCATTTTAAATGGTAATGTGTTTACGACTTTAGTTCTACTTAAATGTTTTATTTATTACAGCTATAATATTCTGTCTCGTCCATTAAGTATGGAATATTAGTAACGATTATATACAGTACAGTTGGTATGGTATCAGCCATCAGGATTAAATGGAGGAACTGGCAAGTTTAGATGATGACCATCGTATGTAGGTATAGAACGATACCTAAACTATTAGGGATGTGCACGTAGGTTTATGCAGTAAATACTTTGTCAGCTGTGTATTTGAGTATAGTATATGGTTGTGTTGTTCATAAGCAGGAAATCCTGAGAATTTCAGTATTCACTATTCCGTGCTTGAACCAACGACAACACAACATACCTCTATATAAAATACACATTGGAAATGTGTATATAGAAGGCATGTACGGCTCACATATGTATAGCAGAGGTAGAGCGTATATACAGTTGTACAGCGAGCGACCGAACACCAGTTTCGAATCAGTATTCAGTTAAGTAGGCAGGTAGTAATAAAAGAGATAGAGAATACGTTCGCTGTAATAGAGACTCGGCTAGTGTTGCGACAGAAAAAGAGAGATCGCAGATAAACGTTCGTGATCGTCCGAGACGGGGAAACAGTGCGGTGAACAAAAGTGACAGCAGCGCCACTCGCTCGGTCGACGGCAGATGCGCACACTTAACCAGTACACAGTCAGCGCGCACTGCGCTCTCTCACCATACATTTCAATCGTGCTAACTGCAAAGCCACAGTAAAGCTAGAGCAATGGCTTCCGTTAAAGACACAGCGACATTTTTCCAAAACGGGACGCCTCAACAGTTCGAACAAGTGTTAAAATTGTATCCACAAGCGTTAAAATTAAAAGCCGACCGTAAAGCAAAGAAATCCGAGGAATTAATAAAACTAGATAACTGGTAGGTGGTGAAGTGATTAAATAAAATTGTACAAGTGCTTGTTGTATGTCATTGAACTAGTACTTTGTCGTGCGGATAGCAAGCGCCGAATGACCACCCTCCCTCGCTAGTGCATTGCATCTTGCCACTGGGCCGCTAGCTCATTATAATCAGTGTCTGCCGTCACGTGGGAATCAATGTCAACTTTTCACATTACCTTAGATTTGGTTAAAATTATCAAAAACTAGTCGGATCGTAATGGAGGCCTGATGCCCGACTCCGACATGATACCGCCAACTGCCACGAAACATTCCCATCTCATTTCAAACATTTTTCCCAAATCATTTACCCTTCAAATCAATCAGCAATTAACCAATTCATAAACCTTAATCACATTTTCATCGGAAAATCCACTCAAAATTAAACATATAACCACCTAAATTATATTATAACGCAAACTGTGTAGTAATACTTTCAAGATGGTGCCTTGACGAACACACAAAGCTGTTATATTTTTTCATAAATTTATTTAATTTCATCTAACAATCCAATGCTGATTCTTCTAATTAAATTAATAACCGAAACTTTGATTATCTGTCAAATTTCTGTGCCCCCACTATTGTAAATATTTCATTTTGAAAACGTGAAAATTAAATATAAATGAGTTGGTGATGCATAACATTGGCTTTGGCCGGCGGAGGGGGTTTCGATGCGTTTCGAAATTTTATTCATATCTCAACAATGATAACATGCTTTTATGATTTGTTGATTATTGTTGGCATTATACTTATCGCACCATATAGACTCCACACAGTCCACTTTTTTTGTGTAACAACAATAAAATATTCTATTTGTGTTACGCTCTCTATTATTATTCGTGAGCTCAGTCTCTTACTCGACGACTCACATCCACATTGACTAAACTTTTCCATTTCAGACTTATTAAAACGGTTTTTATTTTTAAAAATTTGTATTACGAAAATATTTCGTGATGAAATTTTTCAAAACTAATTATCAAAATATTCTTATATTTTCATAGATCAAATTTTAAATTATTTTTTTTTCCGTTAATTATGACTAGTTTAAATATATCAGTCGAATTTCAAAGAATCATTTTTAAATAATAAAAAATTAATTTATTTGTTATAGGTATCAAAATGAACTGCCAAAGAAAATAAAAAGTCGGGGCAAAGATGCACACTTAAACCACGAAGAACTTGTGCAAACAATGAAATGGAAACAAACGGTAAGGATTTTAAAATTTTTTATTTTTGAAGTGAAACCGTCTTATAAATTTGATGAACTACGGCAGCCAGTCTGAAAAAAACGTCCATTTTGTCACGTTCTATTTGAGCCTGTGCGTGCAAGCGAGAACGCGATACAAGTGATAGAGAGGCAATTGTTGAATCCTAGACAACATGTTTTTCTTTTACAATTTACTCAATAAGATTTAATTGATTTTTTCCATCATAATTTTCAGTCTGATTTCATTTTGAAAAAAATTGTTAATTTTCAATTAACTCTTTTGTATTATATAAAATAATGATAATTCAGTGATAATAATTCAGTTCATAAAAGTACGCAATTTTTATCACGTAAAACTATCGTCCGTAAACCGACTTAACAGACAACCAATGTTTTCTTGTAAACTAATTTTGTATTGTTTTTGATTGCAGAGAGGAAAATTTTACCCGCAATTGTCCTATTTGGTTAAGGTGAACACCCCCCGAGCTGTTATGGCTGAAACTAAGAAAGCGTTCCGCAAATTGCCAAACTTAGAACAAGCTATCACTGCTTTATCAAATTTAAAAGGAGTTGGCACCACAATGGCATCTGGTAAGTGCATATTAAATTCAACTTTCTTCTTTGTTTTGACACCAGTAATTACATAAAATTGTCCAATTTTGAAGTTTTAAGAGCTAATTTAGAGTTGTTAAGTAGTTTACATGGGTTTCCAAGTAAATTTCCAAATTTAAACGGAGTTATTTTATTCAAATTTTTAATCATACATAACGTACATACAATTTTCATTGTAAAAAATTTGTTATTTGGACTTAGCTTTCACAACGTATTTTTGTAATTAATACAACTAATGATAGCATCGCCAAACATTGAAGTTAATTTGTTAGTAAGCGGTTAATAAGTTCATAACTAACCCTCGAAATTAAGTTCGGAATGCATCTCATATCACATCTCAATAGGTTTTTAGTAACTATAGTTACACTTGAAATAATATCCCCCACCAAACGTGTCTACTATTCAACGCCTCTGCTTCCTAGAGATAGCACCGTAGTTATGTTTTTAATAGTTTCAAAGACAGAAATCCGAATTAAAATTCAGTGACGTCGCTTAATTAAGATTAAATGAATTGTATATATTTTTACTCACATTTACACCACATAATTGACCCCATATATTTCCATAAGACGTGTCACTTACCAAGTGAGACGACAGTTCAAATTCGTATTTAATAAGCTGTCGCTTCACGACGAATGTCGTGTATTCTTGTGAGTTATTTTATTCAAAATTTTAATCATACATTGCAACATCATTACATCATACAACTAATGATAGCTTCACCAAACATTGAAATTAATTTGTTAGTAAGCGGTTAATAAGTTCACAACTCTAACCCTCGATAACCCTCGAGCACTTTGCTGGAGTTATGTTTTAATAGCACCGGGTTTGTCTGACCCCAGTAACTAGTTCACAAAACTGTTGCGTCGGTGTAAAAAATTTAAGTTCGGAATGCATTTCAAATCACATCTCAATACGTTTTTTAGTAACTATAGTTACACTTGAAATATATCCCCCCCCCAAACGTGTCTATTATTCAAAGCATCTGCTTCCTAGAGATAGCACCAGTAGTCATGTTTTTGATAATTTCAAAGAAATAAATTCGAATTAAAATTCAGTGACGTCACTTAATTAAGATTATATGAGCCGTTCAGTGCACACATCGATTAACTCCACTTTTTCAACTTTTACAAATTTTCATGTCAAAACACTTGGTTGACTCCTAACTTTGTATATCCAAAAAAAAAAATTCTAATAATAAGTAAAAACAACTCCAAATGACAATTTGATTTTTAGCTTTTCCATAAGAGAATGTATTGCAGAAGTATATTTTATCAATTTAATCATCTTTTTGCATTACGGAGTTAATCGATGTGTGCTCTGAACGGCTCATATGAAAAATGTTAAAAAATTGTTTTAATTTTTGAATTATTTTTGATCAAATCTACACCGCATAGTTGACCCTATATACAACCTTACCTATATACTTTCATAAGACGTGTCACTTACCAAGGGAGACGACAGTTCAAATTCGTATTTTTTAAGCTGTCGTTTCACGACATAACGTCGTGTATTATTATTTGTTGTTGATATACGTTGGTATAGTGTAAATCGATAATTGTTGTTTATGACAAAAAATCCACGATATTTGACGTAAAGTAACCATTATCATCTTAAATGATTTTACTTATGGAATAGACCTAATTATCTTGTAAATTATATAGATTATCTTGCAAAATAATTTGTATTATAAAAAACTTCATTTAATCGGTAAAAAGTTCTATTTAGAAAAACTAGGCAAAATGGCAAAAATTGCATTTTGAGAAAAAGAAATGAATAAAGTTTTACGGTTGTTCCCTCACCAGCTGTTGGCATATACGTCTATATCAGTGGTCGGGGAACCGGGGTAAATTACCCTAAATGGGGTAAAAATGAAATTTTTGGTAACAAGGAATTTTTTCTACTTTTCTATTTTATAAACGTTTTAAGTAGTATTTTTACAAACCATTCTTTAAACTTAAATCAAAAAGCCCCAATTTTGAAGTCATTAGGTTTGTTCGCGGATGTGATACTGCATCGATAACGAATCAGTTCAAGACCGATTTAAGATCATCGCCAAGCGCATGCAAGTTTATGAGCCGAGTTACGGTCCGATATTCGCGGTTCACACGAAATGCGTTCGTTACCGATTCATAATTGGTTCTAGCGATCCTCAGATTTTTGTTAGGATGAAAAATTCGATTCTCTAACTCATGCGCAGTTTGCTAAATTGTGGCTAATTCAAAATCCAGTTTCGTTATCATGCTGCGTTTACACGAGTCAACTTTAATAGCCCGTTTTTAGTTGATCAAAAAAAGTCGAATGAAAAACCTCGTGTGAGAACCGTAATCAACTTTTTAGTGGATCAAAAAAAGTTTGAACGAGTCATCACCACTAGGTTTTTCATTCCACTTTTGATCGACTCTTTCATGGGAAAATAACCCTTAATCAGTTCATAAGCGTGTATGCGTTTGGCGATTATCCTATCCACTTGGATTGATTCAGTTCAGAATCACCTCCGCGAACAAACCTATTATGCCAAAAATGAAGCAAGATCAATTCTCCAAAACCTGAAGGGGAAAGTCAATTGATTTTTTTTTTGTCACAATATGAAAATTTTTATTTGTCTATGTTACATACTTATTATTTTCATGCAACTTTTTTTTATCCGTGTAAATTAATTCAATAAATAATTTTTCATTTACCTACATTGATTGCCTCCTTTTCAAAATGTGGAGGTTATATCGACTTAGGCAAAAATATTTTGGGGTTATAGTTAAAAAAGTTTCCCAACCGCTGGTCTATATGTATCTTACTCTGAATGACTTGAAACTTTGAAAAAAAAATAATTTTGTGAAATTTCTAAGCTCATAAATGAGTAAGATAATTAATATGCCTAATTTATGTGTACCTTTTATTGTAGCATTACTAGCAGCAGCGTGCCCAGAAAAAGCACCATTTATGGCTGACGAATGTTTAATGGCGATCCCAGAAATCGAGGGCATTGACTACACAACAAAAGAATATTTAAATTTCGTAAATCACATTCAAAATGTGGTGAATCGTCTAAATGGAAATAGTAACATTAATCAGTGGTCACCGCATTCCGTAGAACTTGCGTTATGGACCCATTATATAGTATCTGAATACAAACCCGAGCTGTTATCGACTGTGACTGAAAATGGTAATTCCATCCATCAAAATGGTAATTCTGTTGGTGCTGAAACGTCAGATGAAAGCAATCAGGGACCCTTGAACGGGAAGACATCGACGATAGATGCTTTAGACGATACGACCACCTCATTTACAGAAGACTCGCTGGACAAACCATCGCCGCCCATCATTGCCAACGAGGAGACCAACGATTCGGTTGTATCCGAATCCACAAACGATTCAACGACAATTGGTGATACGATTGTCGCATGCAGTAAACGGCCGGCGGATGACACCGAAGAAGAATCGTCACTGAACATCAACGACGAGTCAAACAGTAACCAAGAGCAGGACCAACCAGCAAACAAAAAAAGTAAAATAGACGACGAAGACAAGTGACCTATTACATCTGCATCTATGTTACCACCAGTTTAATTATTATCTATTAGTCTTTATTTTCCTACCACTTTGTACGTTTCTTGTATGACGATAGGAAAATTAAAGAATGTTTATAATATTAATGTAAAACAAATCCATAACATTTAAGATATAATTCATTATAACATATTTTATAAAATAATACAGTGTGTTTCATGGTGATTGGGGGTGTACGTCAATTTTTGAACAATTTCATAACAAAATGAACAAGTGATTTATTGTTTCTTAGGAAAAATCGTAACTATTTTTATTGAAATCAAAAATAACACAAACCACAATTGATATATAGAAATATAAGAAAATCTCTTTATAACTGGGATGTGTTAAACAAATTGATTACGAATGAGTGTGAAAATGTTAAAAATTACAAATAAATAGTTTAGTAAACAGAGGGATAAAATTTAAATTCATTAAATAATTCATAAATGATAAAATAGTAATAAGAGAATCTTAAAAAAAAAATATTTTTTTTTGTTTTTTGTATATTTTCTCTGGTTCCTAATCGTTTTACTTAACCAAATGTTTAATGTAATATATTTTTTAATTTATAATCTCGATGTCCGTTGACGTATCAAAACCAAATTGTACATGAAATACATTTTGTAATTATTTTAATTTATCCGTTTCATTTAGTTAATTTATGTTTTTTTTTTCTTACTAAAAATAAATTTTCTGATTGAACCACTTAAATAGACAGGATTCAAGACAGGCAAATGAACGTTCTTCATTTGTACCGTTAGATTTGTATTAATAGAAGATCCGAACCTACATCGATCTTCACCGAGTTGATAATAGAATGAAACCTATTTTATCACGAATTTAGTATATTAGGAAATATATTAAAAATGGGTTGGCTTAAAAAATCCGGGTCAGACAATTTTTAATTATTTAAAAAAAAATATTTTTAATAAAATATTGTATATCTTGATGTTGCAGTATTTTATTAAAAATAGTCTGCCCCGGATTATTTTAGCCAACCCATTTTTAATATATTTCCTAATATACTTAATTCATGATAAAATAGGTTTCATTCTATTATCAACTCGGTGAAGGTCGATGTAGGTTCGGATCTTAGACTATAACACTGTCTATTCAAGTGCTGTTTTTGAAGCGCAGCTTGAATGCTTTTATTTTTTACAAGAAACATTTAAAAGGATTTACTTGACCGTTTTAAGCGTATAGTATAAACTATCGTTCAAGCTGTGATGATTTCATCTAAACTACAAGTTATTTCTCAATGGAAATAATTGTACAAGTAAACATAGCCTGTTAGGTAATTTATTATTTCCACTATCTCATTTACCACATTTTTTTTTAATTTCTATTTTGTACCATTACATTTTTCTATATTACATCAATACCTATTTTGTCTCATTTCGAAAAAAAAAATAGAGTTAATTGAGGATTTACATTCCAACTCTTATATTAAAGAATTCTGATACGCGATTTTGTATCAACAGTCGTGTATTATAGTTCATATGAAATAATATAACAATTACAGTGAAAATACCAATATAGACAACAAAATAACCGAATGCCTTTAAATGAATAATACAGTAGTTCGTATACACTTTTACAAATGAAAAATAAAATTATGCAACAAATATATTGTTAGTGTTACTTAATTGGAGAGGTTAATATCTACTAATTAATACGTCTTTAAAATGTTAAGTTACAAATCCAATTACGAGCTCCATCATTTAAGATTTAAAAAATATATACCATGACCCCCCATATTAAGATTGCTTGTATTTAACGAATTATGTTTAATATGTAGTTGAAAGCGTTTAAATAGCTGATATTTTCTATTTAACTTCGAATTTTTATTTTTCCATCAAATACTAGGTATTGTTCATATTGAGGCGATATATCGTCCAAGTAACTGACAAATGGCGCTTCGAGCGATTTATCGCCTCAGTGTGAACAACGCCTGATACAAACTCGATAAATACAATTTACGGTCTTTTATAAAAATAATTGCTAGTGAATATTCCCTAACTTACAATCGGAATAATAAAAAGGACTGACGTAGCTAATACAAACATTTTCACGCCAACTGTTTTATGCCTTGTGAAAAATATTAACTTAAGTATTATTTTCAAAGGAACTACATTTATATGATTACATCTTTCAAATTTTAATGAAAGACAATTTATATGTGAACTGTAATAATTGTTTTGATCGTCCATTTTCTTGTACGTTTCATTGTGTATTTTATAGAGAGAATGTATTTGATGGAACAGTAAGAGCTAGTTAAAAGGGAACAAACACAAATCATTTTTAAAAGTATGTATTGTAAAACTGTTTTCATCATTTTATTTAATTAATAAATTTGTATTTTCAAAATTTTTATCATACATTTTCTTTTTGTTCACTATCCAAAATCATTTAGATGTTGATTTTTTTTTATAATATTTAATATAGAATGGTCTCGTACTTGGAAATTATCAAATTTTTATACCAGATGTGAGAGCGCTATTTATACCATTAAAAATAATTATAGACAAAATTATAAGGCTTTATACAGCAAGTTTGTTGTTATATGTAAAATAATAAACATTACATTTCTTTTACTAACATTTACGTTTTGATTAAGGAAAAAAATTTATTTTCAACGGTTTTAATTCAGTAACGCAATTATAGTTGATCACCCAAAAATCAATGCCCGACATATTTTTTATATTTTGTAATTAGTATATAAGAAATAATTCCCCATAAGCGTATGTTCATGTGTTTTGTTGGTTTCTTCGTATGCAACGGCAATTTATGATTAATACCAATGACTACCAATTGAAATTGTTAACATATTTTCTAACTTTGATCAAAACAATTTCATATTGTTAATCATTCAAAAAGTGATTGTACAATTTTACTTATCTCTTAAATATCTGAAAATATCGTACGATAGGTTATCAAATGTTAGACTTCACATGTATGGCCTTAAAGAGAACTAAACTAGCGACTATTTGAATGACTTGTATAAGATATACAGTATCTGGGACTTTTTTTTTTTAATTCTACATTATTTGATTAATTATTGATTTGTAAAGATTTGGGAAACATGCCCAAATTTTGTTCTTAAAATTACAACAAAAAGCACTTCTGACACGATCTATCATTTCAAAAATTTCATCATATGGACTAGGTTTACAATTTTAGTTAATATGTGAATGGTGAGACTTAGAAACAATGTATGTATTGTAGGACATAATATATGATATTAATTTTATTATTCTTGTTTTTTTCTTTGTTGAAAATATCCTCACATAAAAAAAGGAAAATTGGGGAAGCAAAAAATGAGACCATTTTGTATTGACTGAAAGCTTACAACATAAAAATCATTATAATAGGTTTGTTCGCGGATCTGATACTGAACCGATAATGAATCGATCCATGTGGATTTAGGATATCGCCAAACGCATACACGCTTATGAACTGATTAAGGGTTATTTTTCCGTGAACGAGTTTGAAAATGTTCGGAACTAAGACGAGGATTAACGAGAACCCACGAAAATTGTTATTTGAATTTAACGTTGTTAAAGAAGGAAAATCTAGCCACATTTAATCAAACTGCGCATGAATAAGAGAATTGAATTTTTCGATCTCTATAACCAAAGTCCCGATCCGCTTTTCTTTTCTGTCAATGTTAAATTCAATTAACAATTTTCGTGGGTTCTCGTTAATCCTCGTCTTACTTCCGAACATTTTTAAACTCGTTCACGGGAAAATAACCCTTAATCAGTTCATAAGTGTGTATGCGTTTGGGTATTATCCTAAATCCACTTGGATTGATTCGTTATCGGTTCAGTATCAGATCCGCGAACAAACCTTTTATAATTTTTACTTTCTTTTACTACTATATATAGATAGTAATGGAAGTATTGTAATCGGGTCGAATTTTCGAATTCGAGCTTTTACCGGAAATACATGTTTTGAGGTCCCCTGAGTCCAAAAAAGTGGTTTTTAAAAAATGTCTGTGTGTGACAGTCATATCGTATCGAAAGCTTTATCCGAACTAGGAAATTGACCTCCATATTATACCTAGTTTGGCCGCGAAGCTTTTGGTTGAAATCGGTCAGTCGAAAGCTCCACTTCATTCTAGGAGCTTTTGAGCTGTTTAAATTTTCTTCGAAAACGCCTCAAACGATTTTCTTTAAACTTTCTAATGTTCTTAGATTCAATGATGGCTACAAGTTTTATTTGAAGTTTTTTCCTGGGAAAATTCGAATAAGGATGATTCTGGGGTGAAGGTTGGGAATTCGTATATATAGTTCATATTATATAGGTTGTATGCATATAGTGCTGTTTTTATGTTATGTATAGTTATATAGTGCTTGTATTTCTTTTAACAGCGAGTTTTATAAGTGAAAGTAAAAGAAAGTACTGTGACGCCTCGCAGCAGATATTTGTTTAATCGATTTAAATATTCAGGTACCACTCTGAAGTTATACTTATCGCGGGATCAGGATAGGATTCCTTTCAGATCGACCTTTTGCTGTGCTATGACTACACCAAAAAAAAGAAGGTAGATAAAATAAAAAGCATTCGTTTATGATAAAAATATTTATTAATAAAAAATTTTTTTATAAAATTTTCAAACTTATCCATCTACATCCATGGATACATCAGGTTTTAATCCACGATCTTTATCGAAATTCAGGTTCGGGTACAACTTTGCTACGGGGCCATCCGAAGTTATTCGTCCATGAAATTCTTGTCTTTTATGAACTTTTTCCATGCTTAAAAATATATCAAGGAAAGTTTTCTTGTCGCCAAACGAATTACTCCTTGATAAACTTTTATTTGATGTTGGTGTTAATGTAGTTAATGGTGGAGGAGACATTGGTGAATCTGTTGTTGCTCTAATAACTGAAGCACGTCCTTGTTGTTCCGGTGGTTCTGTTTTAACTACAAAATTAAGTTACATGAATAACCAAAATACCAGGATTTCTATTAAACTCTGATCAAAATAAGGACATTAAGAATACTTTTTGAGCCGAAATCAGGACATTTTCAGAAATAAAAATATTATTCACTGATACAATTGCTAAGGGTTATTGTACTGCCAATGCCAAGTTTATTTATACAATTTTATACAGGGGGCCTCAAAAGTAATGAAAACGCCGGAAATAGGAGGTAGATGAAGTAGTTTTAAAATAAAAAGTAATCTATCTCTAGATTCTGTTTTTTTTTTAGTTTTACTTTTGAGATATCCTGTATGTATAATCGGTGGATGACCATCTCGCATCTCTTCCCTAGTCCTACAAATCTGATAACGTTACCCGCCCTCACTTCAACGCATTTGTGTTTATCACACAAAATGTCCCAAAAATAACAGAAAAGTCGGAAATAGTTAATGCACCATTATTGGGTTTCAAAATCAGAACAAATAAAAAAAATAGTGGAGACTTTCAGGATAAACAGACTTGGTTTGAATTAATAATAAAACATTTTAAAGTCTTCTCATCTTACCCATTTGATCCAATTCTCGTAATGCTTGATCCAGTTCAACTTTATCTGGTATTTTATCAGAGTTTTCATCCAAGTTAAATTTATGACACTCCAACAAACAATTATAAACGGTTGTATGATTTTTACTGTGACAATTTGCCTTTAAAATTGTTTCCAGCTCAGTCCAAAGAATTTTGTATTGTTCTTCCCGTTTCTGTCCCTTGGACCGATGACCAACGTTGGTTAAATGTAAAGGCTCATGCTTCGATTCTAATCCTATCAAATTAAAAATTACTTGTTTGCACTTGACCACTTCATCGTCGCTAAGTTTTTCTTTTATAATCAGTTGGGGTAACGGTTCAATGTACTGCAAAAAAATGACAAATTTAGAGATTCATTCTTTGCTACGGCTAGACGACAAACATTTTTTAAGTTGTAGATTAACGTCGAGCTTATAGTTAATGGCCAATATTTCGTTTGCCTATCGAGACGGTCTAAGACTTTTTCCAATGCAGCAGTTTGTTCTTTGTTTTTTAATGGAATTAATTTATTACTTAAAATAAATGCTCCAAAATCCGGTATACGATAATCAGTAACACGTCCACCAGCACCTTCTGATATTGATGGGGGATCTTCCAGTACAGATCTAAAAATTTAAATTATTGATTTTTTGAGGTAATTAATTTTTAAAAAATTTGCAGTACCATACACGTGATCGAAGTGAGATTTCTTAAGATTTAAAAAATATGAGCAATTTAGAGAGAGAGAGAGAGAGAGAGAGAGAGAGAAATTCAAAATTTGTATAAAAATATTCTGTCTATACAATAATTGTAGTATCTTTCTTCTTTCTCGTGCAATGAAATGAAGTAAATTCTCGTCCGCTTTACGATTAACCGACTCCTAAGAAGTTTCACTTCAAAACTATGTTTCTCCTTACCTAGCTGTACTTAAAGTATGAATAAATATTTCACCCCCATGTGCAGCTAAAAGATGACTTATCATTTTTCCTCCCGCTTTACGAGGCATTTCTAACATTACTGATCGTCCGTTCAACAAGAAATTGATAAGACAAGAAGAAGGTCGAGAATTAACATCAACGGGTGTAATTCGATGCATAGCTGTACAATTTTGCATTTCTGACGCACTACAACCGCGAGGTGTGCACCATTTTAAAGTAACCTGAAATACGTTTTATTAAATAAGCTTTACGTTACTTTAACCCTATGTAATAGCACGGGGTTGAAGTGACTTTGGGAAATTTTTAAACCATATTATTTTCTTTGAGCTATGGAAATTTATGACAACTGGCGCTATATCTAATGATAAGTGTCCATTTGAGACAAAATAGTGTCGAGAGCAATTGTGAGACGAAAGCCACAAATGTATTGAGATCTCTATGAATGAACTAGCTGATACCCGCGACGTCGTCTGCGTAGGTTATTATGTTAAGTTAATTTACAGAGAAAAACATTTAGAAAATTGAAAGCAAAAATATATTAAAAATAACCGGAAAGACCTTAGCGTGGAACATTTTTGAACTATATGCTAAAAAATTGGTTCTAGTGTAATCCGCTATTTCTCCAAGTGTATAGTTATTAGTTAATTAATAATTAATTTTTCAAAAATTTGTAAATTCAAAAATAAAAGTAGCTATGTATATAATCCAAAATAATCACTTATTTAATTTTTTTTCAAAAAATTGTTCCTGAAATGCTCTTTCCGGATCCGCAATTGCTCCAGGTGTATAGTTAATTAGTAATTCAATTTTTAAACTATTCATGTTTATAAGATCCAACGGCAGTTGATGACGTCATAGTACAACAATACATGACGTATAAAAATTTAAAAATAATTTACCAAAAAAATATTGGAAAAATTTGATCATTTATTGAATGAAATTATAATTAAATGAAAAGAGCAGATAGAGAGCTAAAAAACAAAAAAAAAAAATTTAATTAAAAATTATTTTGGGTTTTATAACAATTTTAATTCTTGAGTTTGAAAATTTAATTATTAATTAACTACTAACTATACACCTAGAGCAATTGCGGATCCGGGAAGAACATTTAAGGAGCAATTAAAAAAAAAAACTTTAATCTTGCCAACTTAACTCTTTCTGGTTAAAAATATATGCAATAATAAAAGGGAGTGTTGAAATCTAATTTGATTATTGTAACGGTTGTAACTTAAAAATGTTTTTTTGAATTTGTATTGACAGTAAAATATGAAAAATGCTGAAAGAGAATTTAAAAAGCTATATTAATCTAATATCTCGCTGAACTGCATTAACTATTATGTCTACGCTCAAATAAGCCGGTCAGTGCACACATCGATTAACTCCACTTTTTCAACTTTTCATGTCAAAACACTTGGATGACTCCTAACTTTATATATCCGAAATAAATTTTTCTAATAATAAAAAATAACAGCTCTAAATGATAATTTGCTTTTTAGCTTTTCCATAAGAGACAATGTATTTCAGAAGTCTATTTTATCAATTTACTCAACTTTTTGCATTACGGAATTAATCGATGTGTGCACTGAGCGGCTCAAATATGAAATAATCAGAAGGCAGTGGAAGGAGAAACAACCTCTGTCCCGCCCATGGGCATAACATCGTTTTCCCCACTCTATCAAAGCGACGAAAAATTCACCGCCTTACGCGTTTTGCTTGTAAAAATCATATTTTTTAAAACTTTAATTATTTTGTTTTTAATGAAGATATCGTTATAATTCTTTTTTTAGATAAGGACCAAGTAAATAAGAAGTAAAACAAAAAAAAATGATCGAAATCGATCCAGTAGTTTTTGAGTTAAAACCGAACATTGGAAAACAGCTATAATTTTATTTATATAGATAATCATAAAAAAACATTTGTGGTACACTTTACAAGGTATACTTAGATGTACCATTAGGATAGTTGAATAAAAATTTTATGGGAAATGTCCTTTAAATCCCTTTTTTTAGAGTGGGTGAGATAGATACCGGTGCTATTGCATAGAGTTAATTTCTTACGGTTTCATATTCTGCTCCTTCTTTTAGCGTTTTAATCATTGCAGCATCAGCTGCGTTTCCTTTCAGTATGGCAGTGTGGGCTGCACTTGCATGGTATATTTCTACGTCATAGTTAGCCGAAGAACTTGCATTTTGTTCTTCTTTCATCGGTATTCCAGTAACTGTTGTGCTGGCCAAATCGTAGTGCTGTAAAATTAAATTAGATAGTTTCTGCGATATAGAAGGAGCTTTAATAGAATGAATTTCAGTTGTTAGTATTGGCGAAACCTACAAATTATAAATATTATATTATTAAAAGACGATATATTTGTATTGTAATATTAAATACATCTCTAGGTGGATGACTGCTCACTTGAGAATCCATACTATTTGGACAAATGTTAATAATAACCAAATGGCAATGATGTACTATTAAAGGACTAAAAGAAAAAAAATTATTTTATGAAAGAAATATAATTTAAAAAAAGTACTTTTCACTGCGATTATTGACGTTGTTTTGGGCAATCAGTACATTTTTAAAAATTTCTTCCAAACTGTTCATACTAGCATTATCTCTGGCTGAGGTAATACAAATAACTCGACTTTTATTTCGAAGAGATGGTTGCCTCTCGGAATTACTTATATACTGTTTTTGTAGATCTGTATATTCAGCTAACGTTTCAACAGCTACTCGTAGACCATGAAGAACCGAAGCTTCTACGTTTGCAGGTATTGTGCGAGGTGGTACTCCAATCATGGGCAAAGCATTCATAATCTACAAGAAAATAACTTGTACTTTCTACAAATTAAATGAAATACTTGAAACTTACATGCATTAACGATTGAGTTTGTTGATCCCATGTATTGAGAATATGGGCATGAGTATCACTTATCACAAAACGAATCAATTTTCCTTGTGGAAACAAGTCCCATACAATTCGACAGTATTCAACTGCAGATTCAACGGCACAAGTCCATAATGATTTTGATATTGGCGTTAAAGGTATGAAACCACTTCCGCGAGTTTTTAAGAAATCAAATTCAATTGGATTGTCACAAGATATTCCAAAATAAGGCGTATGATCAATTACAAATACTGTTTTATGGTTTGAAGGAAACATTATATCACTTGTAAGAGCCATTGTATTTTTAATGAAATAATAAAGTAATGAAAAAGTTTTGTGCAAAAATTATTATTTTTAACATAAGTACAGTTAAATTTATGCTGTTTTATGCTTATTCTTTAATAGTTTCATGTTAATTATAACTTTGCTAAGAAATGTTGACAGCAATGTATTGGATTTATGCGGCGATTTTGTAATGGTTATGTATAATGTTCTTGCTTATCAATAGATGGCAGGTCTTAAAGAAGCCGACGACAACAAAGAGTTAATCGAGTTAATGTTAACCGCCTGACAGTTAGCACCTCCTTTTGCGATAATCCGATTTTTTGTTTGTTTGCAGTCGTTTGATGGTGAATGATGGTTTATTAGTTATTGTTTATTATCAATATTTATTTAGTTATAATTATTTTTTTAATATTGTAACGGCAGTAACAATGCTGATTTCAAATACATGCATGCGCAAAGCATCGCAAGTTACGTGGTTCATTTGAATCTTGTATAAAACAGTATCTACTGGTATCTACTAATAGTAAAAATTAAAAAGTATTGTTTAACAATGTTCATATCTTTTAATTTTTTCATTGTCGATTTTGCACCACAAATTACTAACAATAACTATTGACTTGTTACGGAAAACACTATAACCAAAAAAATCCCTGAAGAGTACTTATTAGTATCTGAAATATTCAGTAATAATAAAAAACAATAATTTGTCTATCTTTTACTCAAAAACTATTAACAACATTAGTAAAGGACACTTGTTATTATTGTTACTGCTGTTTTAAACGAGATTCAAATGAACCGCGTAACTAGCGATGCTTTGCGTATGCGTGTATTTGAAATCAGCATTGTTACTGCCGTTACAATATTAAAAAATTAATTATAACTAAATAAATATTGATAATAAACAATAACTAATAAACCATCATTCGCCATCAAACGATTTTGAATCGAACTGTATTTAAAAAACTGGAAAATTTCAAAGATAAGGTGCTAACTGTACAAATCACAAGGTCAAATTTTATTTTATTTTTTTACAAATAAACAAGGAACCATCAAACAATAAAATTGAACCATCAAACGATTGCAAACAAAAAAATCGCAATATCGCAAAAGGGGGTGCTAACTGTCAGTCGGTTTATTATTATATTTATTATATTGTTATATTTATTATTGGCTAATTCTAAAGCTCTAAAGCTGCTTATATGAAACAGCGGGAAAAAATTTGCTTATTGTTGCGCTATTTAATACTAAAATAAAATGACCACACGTCCCGATTTTTGAAGGATTATCCCGACTCCCGCGTCCCGCGGCGTTTTGAAAAAGTCCCGATTAAATTATTGGTCAGCTTTCATTACTAAACCGCATATTACATTATACTATTTTTATCAAAGTTTTATAAATGCTCATTTAAAAATTTGTACAATAACATTAGCCAATAAAAATTTTGACGATTATTAATTTAAAAGTCACTAAATCGGCAAACAATTAACAATATAATATCATATGGGCAGTGTATTGGTAAAATAAGAAGTAACGGAACGCATGGTGGGACCAAAAATATAGTCCGCGACTTTCCACCAGCAGCTTCCTGAAAGTTTTTGGAGATCTTCTTATGTTAAGCAAAATGTTGTTTTCCTTGTAAGTTATTTATTTTTTTTATTGTTACTTTACTAAATATTAACAAACAAAAATAAGAAATTCGAAAAACAATAAAAATAAGACTGCTAAAGCCTACATAAAACACAATATGTTTATTTGATTTAAAAGAGAAAAAGAAACAAGACACAAAAAGCAAGAAAAATTCTTTACAAACTAACATATTTTTTGAAATTTGTTTGCAAATTTGTCAATTTAAATCATAATTTTCATATGGAATTAAAAAAAAATGACTAGCTACTAAAAAAAGTGCCGGAATGCGTTCCGTTTCTTAAAAAAAGTGCCGGATCGTCGTTCCACCACGCCCCCCCCCGAATACACTACTGTATATGGGTATCATTTTCAATTATGTCAAAAACATGGAATTTCAGAAAGATACCAAACTAATACTATAATGATTCCAATATGTTAAGACAGAGAGTATTAGTAAATTTCTGAAAGCGTGACGATATCAACTCATTCATCAACTCAACAGATCCAGGCGGTATAATTTTTCTGATACTATTAGATGAATCTTGGAAAGAATGATCGGGGCTATGATCAGTGAGTAGATTTATTTATTATTTACAACTATTAATCGTAGCATAATTATGAATTTTAAACATTTGCTTTTCTGTAAAACCTCGTGGTCCCAGTCAAATAGTGAAAATCGGGTAAATGAACAGTGAGGGTTTTTCCGTATATTGTTTCTGGGTCTATTTTTCCTAGTATATTTTTTCCAAGTTTATTTTTTCCGGATATATATATTTCGGAATATTTTTTCCGGTTCTACTTATTCTAGGTCTATTTTTTCCGATAATCCTACTAGATAGGTATTCAACTTATAAGTATATTTTTTAAAATTTTATTTTTATTTTAATACTCCAGTTGCATTTATTGCACTCACGTGCAGATCGTGCAAAACGTAATGTATAATAAAAAAAAAAAAATTTAATACTTGCCGATACTCACTCACTTCGCTGAGCATATCTAAATTAAATTGATTGATTAGTAGAAAGTATATAGTAAAATATAAAAAAAAAAATCCCGCCAGCTATTTTAACATAAAAGGTATTCGTTATTTCTCAGAAATCGTACATTTGCTAGAGTAATAAATATATTGGCGTAAGAACTAGATTTCTTTGTTAGTTCTTCAAAATCCGTGAAACTATTTTTTATAGAAGTGAAAAAAACAAATTGAAATAAAGAAACAGTGTGAATTTAAAATATTTGATAAAGGATTTTATAAAATTTATCAAATGTTTAAATAATCGATGCATTCGACCGAGATTCAATGCCATTTCAATTCCGATTAAGGGATTAACTTATTTTCCAACCTTGACATTTTGGATTTTGCATTTGATCGATATTTTTCTCATCAAATTCTCAGAACATTGTATAGAAATCCTTGCTTCAAAAAAAAAAAAATTTCTCTGATCTTTAAGGGTTTTTAATTATTGTTGTTGTTAGCATCCATATTGTTTAATATTTAAAAGATTAGTTCGTTTCAGGAAAACCCACCTTCTCAGTACCAAAAATCTTAAATTTCTTAAACACCATTTGATTTGACTGCTTTATTAAAGAAAGAGAACAATTTTTATTTTGTGATCCAAACTTTGCATATAGGTCTAGGTAGTTTTAAATGTTAATAGTTACAATTAAAATGCCGCCCCATAGCTAATCATCTACTTATACAACCTTGTGGCTTTGGCTTTAATTGAATTATAAGTTTAATTTATTTTATTAACATTAAATATAAAAATTAATTAATTTAAAAGTAATTTATTAGGAAAAAAAATAAAAAAAAAAATACAACAATATTATTAAATCGAATAAGTAATCCATATTTTATTTATAAAAATCACATCCCTCTTACAATTAAGTGAAAATATAAATACGTTTAAATAAATAAATAAATAAATACCTACGTTAAGCAACATTTGTAGAAAATGGTGTATCATTAATTAGTTTTTCTAAATAGTATTTTGAAATTTATAAAATCGAAGAGATCATAATAGCAAAGTGTTTTAATTTTTAATAAATTCAAAATATAAAAGTGGCAATTACTAACGCACCAAAGTCTATTTCAAACAAATGTAAAACAAATTAGTTGAATCAATTAATCAATCTTTAATCTACTCATTAAATAAACTAAATACATATTCATAATACTAAAGTACCTACATAAAATATTATGACGATTTATATTTTAATGAGGCATCTACTATTCATCTCACACTTCTTTCACTTTTTTTTAAAATAGTATATGCATTAAAAGTAAAAAAAAACTATACTATTTCAGTGCAGAGATATCGCAAGTTTATTAGTCTATCGGATTCATTTATTCTTGAATAGCGATAAATCAATTTTTGGGTCCTGGCTGTAACATAGATTTCGTTGCTGATGTTAGTTTTTGGGACACCAGGTGAGCAATGTGGGCGCTTCGTCTCCACATAAATTCACGAGTTCGATCATGATCATCTGTGCTATCAATACGGACCTAAAATTTATTAATACTTTTGATAAACATGAAAGTTGCAACACAATATATAAATATTAATAGATAATATAATATAATAAATATAATACTTAATGCCTAGAAATCAAGGATTGATCGAGTCAAGTAACTAAATATTTGATTCAATGAATTGAGTATCTATAAGATATAAGCTTTGAAATGAAGTAATTAGTTAATTCAATGTTTGAGTTGACTTGTTATTTAAATACCTAATCAGCAATTCGACGTCTTGAAAAATTCTTAAAGAGCTCATTTTTCTGAATTCAGAAAAGAATGCACTTTCAAAAAATCAGAATTAAGAGTTCTTTCTGAATTCACAAATAAAAGATATTTTTGAGAGTTTTTATTGAAGACAATTTCAAAGAATTATTTAGGAGTATTTAATAAGTATAATTTTTTTACTCGAAATATCTGCATTTTACACTGCCATATGTTTTAAGTCGCTTTAACATCTAAGGCAGTGATACTCAACCACTGTGCCGCGGCACTTTTAAATACCGCAAAATTCATTAAGTGCGCCGCGAAATTTTAGAAACGCTAACATTATAAATGCTTATATTATGGTCAGTGTACCGCCAAATTTTAAATTTTTTTAAAAGTGTACCGCAACAAAAAAAAAAGTTGAGGATCATTGGTCTAAGGTCATAACACGACTATACAAGCACAGGGAGTTTCTGTTGGTCAATTGTTATCTTAATTAAGGTGCAACTAAAATCGCTTAACGATTTTCAATCATTTAGGCCGTAGCAGGGGTAGCGACGCGAGAAGTGAGGCACAAAACCAACAGAGGTAAACGCAAATTGACCGGCTGGTCAATTCGAACAGACTCATCACTTGAACGACAACAAGTTTGAAAGAGTCAAAATTTTGGTCTGCTACAGCCTAAACGATTGAAAATCGTCAAGTGATTTTAGTTGAAACGTGTGAACGCCCCATTAGGTCTAGGATCTTAAATCTAGAATTCAGCGAGGATCGAATCCAGTACCACTTGATGTATGAAGCGGTGAGAGCAATTGCTCTAACTACTGCGCCAATAGGTGGTATCTTAGATATGGTTGTGTCAAATTCATTCCAACGAAATCTTAAAAAACTTATATTTTAGACGTCTTATGCAGTGAGATAAAGAACTACTTGAAGATTTCTTAATTAAGATCTCTGAAAAATGAGGTCGTTAAGACGTCATATTTGAATCTTGTAGACGTCCTAAGAAGTCTTTCTGACTTTTATACTTGCTGAGTGTTACCATCGAACTTGATCAAGTATGACTTGATTTTAAGTCAAACTTAAGTCAAGTAGCTTGAAAAATTAAGCAGTGTATGACTTGAATAAACAAACAAAGAAAACAAAAGAAATTCAGTCATGCAAACATTAAAAATTAAATCTTAAAATAAAAACTTTAATCTTAAGATATAAATTCATTTTAACTATTACCTGTTTAGGCTGTAAAACACGAATAGAATGAAGGGTTGCAGCTCCTCCTTGTACTATTCTTAAGCTTAGTTTTCCATGCATTTCTGCTGTTGTAGCCGTAGCACTTTTTAATTCACGCTTAGCGCCTCGTCCAAACTAAAATCATACAATTAAATATAAATACTGAGCCCATAAGCTCTAGTTATTTAAACGTTTACTTCTTTTTCAACTTTTAGAGTCAAAGGTCCAAGAAGAAAATCTGTCTTTACAGTGGTATAATCAGCCATTACATTTACAGATACATCACCGTCTCGTTTGATTGACGACAACCCAAACAATGTCGCACGAGCTTTTTGGTTCTTTTTACTAGCTGCTTTCGTTTTGTTACCATTTTTCTTTTTGTTCTTATTGTTGTTATTCGCTCGAACCATTGATGTATTTGTACTGGCTTCATCTTTCGTTTTGTCTGAAGCTGGAGCTGATGTCACAAATTCGTTTTTGTGATTCAAAATTTCAGCTTCTGCCGCCAAACGGGTGGCTTCGTTAAGCTTTTCTTCTACAAGTTCTAAGTTTCTTCCGATATCAATTTCAGCCATTTTATTTTCAGGTGCTTGTTGGGTGCGTGTTGAATTTTTGTTAGATTTGCGTCGTTTGTTGGCATTTTTCTGGGCTGCGTTTTTCTTTTTCGAGCTTTCCGATTGTAGTTTGACGCGGACAGGATCATATGAGCGACGAAGAATTTTGTTTATGCGACCAAGAATGTTATCCACAAAACGATTATACTTAGATATGTAGATCGCAGGGATTTTCTCTGCACTATCAGATGCACCTGAGTAAAATTTAATATTTTTGGTTTGTTTCTAGGAAGTTAGCTTTCGATGACGAATAATTGGAGCATGCAGCATGAATAATATGCATAAAAAGCTAACATTAGAATTTAAATTCATACATTTTGATTTGTATAAGAAAAACCATTTAGTTGAAGGTGTCATTTGAATTTTTTATAGAGCTTTAAATTAGTGTTTCCCAAAGTACGGGGTAGGTACGCGTACCCCCAAAGGTACGGAAAGAGTTTGATGGGGGTACGCTTTGCAGAGGAGTTTGGTGATTTGAATATCCTTTGCACTATGCTTGTTGATGAGAGTGGTGGTCGTTATGGGATATTCATTTTTTGACAAGGGGTGCTTAACGCTTACAAAAATCAAAGAAGAGGTACACATATGTCAAAAATATAGGAAACACTGCTCTAAATGAACAAGTAGGGATTCTCCAAAATTTTTATTTACGCAAAATTATCAAAAAATAAGTCCAGTTTTACTTTTACATAGCATACTTTACATAGCATCTTTGAGAAAAAATTAAGTTTCTGGAAATAGATGGAGACTTTTTAAAATTTTATCAGCAAAAATTTACTTAAACTTAAAGTAATCGTTATTTAAAAAGTTTCTCAATTAAATATACTAAATTTATTTTTGAATTTTCGACAGTTAGAATTTTCAAAAAATCGATTTTTTTATTACCATTTTTGTAATGTACCTACATATTTACAAGTACACTTCCAGAAAATTCAAGTCCATTCGACGATTGTGACATGCAAATTTGTAACACAGTTTTTACTCTATGTAAAGTGTTTTTTAAACTTTAGACACGTTTTTCTCAAAACGGGGGTTAAAAGTCGGTGTAATATTTCTCAGAAATGTTTGAACTGATTAGTCTAATATTATTCTCATAGCCTAAGAGACCGCTGCATGATTGCTACACCCATAACGTAGTTTCATCATTTATATATCAAATTAAAGCTCTTTTTTTAACGTGCTGCGACGTTTGTCAGACGAGAATAATGAGTGTTTACGCTACAAGTTTTATCTCGATGGCGTGCCAGACTAGTTTACACCTTCCTTGTCTGAAAAATGTCGTCAGGCGCTCTCTTTTTTATCTTTAATTTACAGAATCTTTAACAGCTATTTTCGCTAATTTCCGGGCAATTTTAAATTGGCACCTTTATATCATCATGCACAGGAAAAGGAGAGCTTTAATTTGATATATAAATGAGTAAACTACGTTATGGTAGTAGCAATCATGCAGCGGTCTCCTAGGTCTTAACACGAACTTCTTGTATATTATTGAAGTATAACTTCTTTACGCGCGCTAGATGTGGGCAGTAAACTTGTGAATGTGTTACAGAAGCGTTACGAAAAGTGTGATCTGAAATTGAGAGGGGAGATACTTTGGTAAAGACAGAAAAAGAGAGAGAGAGAGATTTACGTTTGTATATCTAATACACATTGCAGGCCTATTTTCCGATTCTCTTTTGTGTACATCTTTGTGTGTCCCCACTGTTACATTGAGTTTAACGTGTAGAGTCGAGAGTTTACATAGATATAGATGCACCGTAAGAGCAAGCGAGCCCATATATTTTCTTTCTCCCTTTCTCTTATTGTCTATTGAATTATACTGGTTTTCAAATTTGTAGTTAAGAAAGTCCCTAGGAAAAACATAGTGTTACTTTTTTCGTAAGACTAACAGTTTTTGAGAAAAATCGATACAAAAAGTTGTAACGTACAGTTTGCACTTCTTAACGGTATCGGAGTGTTTGTGACAAAACAAAGAATAATAAAAATTTAAGATATTGATTAATATGTGAAAACCCATGCTACATATACGCATATAATTATACATAGACTAGCTGATACCCGCGACGTCGTCTGCATAGGTTATTATGTTAAGAGCATATTTCTTTTACAGATATAACATTTAAAAAATTGAAAGCAAAAATATATTAAAAATAACCGGAAAGAACTTAGCGTAGAACAATTTTAACTATATGCCAAAAAATGGCTCCTTCAAAATCCGCTATGGCTCCAAGTGTATAGTTATTAGTTAATCAATGATTAATTTTTCAAAAATTTGTAAATTCAAAAATAAAAATTGCTATATAATCCAAAATAATCACTGTTTTCAATTTTTTTTTTTCAAAAATTATTCCTTAAATACTCTTTTCGGATCCGCAATTGCTCCAGGTGTATAGTTAATTAGTAATTCAATTTTTACACTATTCATGTTCATAAGATCCAACGGCAGTTGATGACGTCATAGTACAACAATACATGTATAAAAATTTAAAAATAATTAATTATTATAAATATTGCACAAATTTGATCAATTATTTGTGTAATGAAAAGAGCAGATAGAAAATTAAAAAAAAAATTTAAATTAAAAATTATTTTGGGTTTTATAGTGATTTTAATTCTTGAGTTTGTAAATTTTTAAAAAAATTAATTATTAATTAACTATTAACTATACACCTGGAGCAATTGCGGATTCGGAAGAGCATTTAAAGAGCAAATAAAAAAAAAACTAAAAAAAGTGGCTTTTAAAAAAAAAAAGCTACATAAAATATTTTAAAAACTGCTAAACAAATAGAAAATAGAATTCAAAGAATCTTTATTAATCTAATATCACGCCGAGCTGCATGAAATCTACGCTCAAATATGGAATAATCAGTAGGTAGTGGAAGAAGAAACATATTCTCTACAGCCCATGCGCATTAGATCCTTTACCCCACTCTATAAAAGCGACCAAAAATCCACCGCTTAACGCGTTTTGCTTGTAAAAATAGCATTTTTTGTAACTTTAATTACTTTGCTTTTAATGAAGATATCGTGATAATTCTTTTTTTAAATAAGTACCAAGTATAAAAGGGGTAAAACAAAAAAAAATTGATTGAAATCTATGCAGTAGTTTTTGAGTTAAAAGCGAACATTGGAAAACAGCTATCATTTTATTTATATAGATAGCGAAAGAAATTATACTTCTTGTGTGTCCACAAGCACATTCAATTTTTAAAAATTAATCGAAGGCTTTTTCTCACCAATAAATAATTTTCTTTTTATAAACAATTTAAGGTCAAAATTTTGATCAAAATCGATTTTCTTATTGAGAAACTGTCATTTTGTCAAAGATTTTAGTTTGATTATTTCTATGATTAGTTATAAGCTTATACATTAATTTATCGAAATTCGTTTGGTTTTTTCATTTTAAATCATTTTAATTTCCATTTTTCATTTAAATTGAGAAGAGCTTTTGCAGATCAGCCAAGACAGGATTCAAAATTATTATTTTTACAAATTAAAAATAGTTGAATTATAGTTTAAAGGGACCATAATATGCGTATAAATTTTTATATTAATAAATTCAAAAGTCTTCTCTGGAAAATTTTTGAAAAAGCGATTTATTTGGGTCTTCTGGTTGTATATATATAACCCTTTAAACATTGTTAAATTAATCAATAGGACATTAAAACAATAATCATGAAAGCAATTATAAATTGTGTTAATAGAAGAAATGAATTCTTAATTATTTATTTTTAAAATTAATATTGAATAAGTAAATAGTTTGAATGTTTACAAAAGTAAGACTAATTGTTATATGGGTTTTTTGGCTAATGCAATTTAATCACCACGTGGACCATAGAAACTAGTTTTTACAATATTAAAATTTTGGAATGGCATTCTTTCATTGTTTAACTAATAACAACGACGACCGGAAGAAAACTAAACGGTGTCTAGTTTCAGGTGACTTCGTCCGCATTGAGATTGTCAGCAACGGTGTCGTTGATTCAAATCAAGACTCCCGGTTGAAGAATTGGCGTTATTTCATTTCAAACATCAACTCTTTGATTGACCGTGTAGAACTATAACGGTCTTTCTCGACAAACTCAGTGACTATAATTTCTAATTACTTCACTAAATTATTTAAACCTTAACCATCGATTTCGAGCAGTTAATACCATTGGTATTTTCACCATTACTTAATTTGAGTAATAAAAGAAACAAAAAAAATGATTTATTGAAATTTTTTCAATCAAAACTTGTGAATTTACCGTTGCTTTTACTTAATACGATCAAATTATTACTTTTATTTCAAAAGTGTATTAATTTTTTTGAAGATCGAAAATTATAGTACACGCAGGTACACTCCTCAATTTCTTTAAAGTACTTTTCAATTGAACCACAACATTGATGGGAACTTGATTTTAAAAATGATGTGATGGAAACTATTTAATTTGTAAATAATTATTTTGACCCAGTTAAGGAAGTGAACACCGCCAAACATTTTTTTGAGACGAAAAATATTTTTCATTTTCAATATTGAACCAAGCAATTACATGAAGAGAATTCCAATATATAGCTCCGTTATAATTTAAATTTTTCAATAATATCCATATATTTTATTTCAGAATGAATTTTATTGATTGGATATTTTTAAAAGAAATGTCGATAGAAAAATAAAGATTGTACATAAGAGCCGTTAGCTTAAATAATAAAAAGGAAATCACCACAGCCTGTTGGCAATTATATTCGCTTCCGACAGATAACTATCTGGGATGTTTAAAATATAGATATAATTAATTAATATGTGATTTTTAATGGTAATAATTTGCATTACATTTCTTCGTTGATTACAACAATTATATGCTTTTTTATGAAGGAAATGAGGGATTAGAAGTTTCAACGATATTTTTTTCATGAAAATATAAGTAGTTCGAATACTTTGAAAAAAAAAATTGTCGCTGATACAATTCTAAGAAATTGCAAAGTCTTTAGAAAGTTTTTTTTTCATAAATTTTGAATTGAATTACTTTATAAGTAGTCGTACCGTATTGTATGACATCGTATTAATTTTTATATTCTGAGAAATCTAAAGTAATACGAAAATGAAAAGTTGGATTTTATGTTTAAAAGAAGCTACACAAAGGCTAATCGTCAACATACATTTTTATCAACTTTTTGAGATTATTAATTTTGATTTGATTACATATTATGGTTACTTTAAACTGTATTGATAGATATAGTTAGAGGGGCAATGGATCGGGATTTACAATAAATTTAACAAGACTATCGGTAGGTTGCGACGTTTCGCTATATATTATTGCTTCTGTGACTCTTTTGGCTCTCTGATGTATGCTCAGCATTTGTGTCATTCTGTAGCCTTGCATAGACCAATTATATATATATATATATATTTTATATTTTAAAAACGAGTTTGACGTTCATGATTGACAATTGTGAAAATTGTTGTCACCATTGCCCCTCTAACTATATCTATCAATGCAAAATAAAAAGGATCCGAAGAAATCTTAAGTAACTTTAAACTATATTTTAACATTTTAATAAAAATTTTGAAAGCTACCATAGCTGATCTCCAAAAGCTCCTATAAAATAAGACATTTTGTGGTGCCCACAATATCTCTGGATTGGATCTTTTAAAATAAAAAAAAAACCAAACGGATTTCGTTAAGGCAATGTATGATCTTGAAATTAATAAAAAATAGTATACAAGCAGAACAAAATCTATAATACTAATTTTTAGGTCTTAATAGTTTAATATTTGAAGCAATTATCAGGTGAAAAGACCACTGTTTTATGTTTTAAAATGTCATCTAAATATTTGACACCTGAACTTTATATTGTTAATTTTATATTCAAATTATATTTTTATTATATTTATTACAAAAATGTAACTATAATTTAGACGTAAAAAAATTAGTGAATAATAGTGAATAGTAAAAACTGTGTCGTAATAAAATTGGGTATGACAATTTGAATAGACTTTTCAAGATACGTCTGATGAAGTCGGAATAACACCGACGAAACGTCGTATAAAAGAAAAATACATTGTCAAAACATAAAACAGTGGTCTTTTTACCTGATAATTGCTTTAAAAAAAAGCAAAACAAAATCTTTTGGTAAAATGGCGGCTTCTCAAATAAAAAATCGATTTTTGATCAAAATTTTGACTTTAAATTGTTAATAAAAAGAAAATTATTTATCGGTAAGAAAAACCTTCGATTAATTACTAAAAAATACCTATACTTAAGTAGCTTGTGTACCTATGTAAGACTGATTGGTAAACCCATTTCTGGAAAATCTTGGTATTCGAATTTAAAAACACAGCTCCGAGAAAAACGCTTTTCAAGTTTCAAAAGCACTTTACATAGAATGAAAACCGTCTTAATAAATTTGCTTATAACATAGAAAATAAACACCAAGTTGACTTCAAATTTTCTGGATACGTACTGTAGGTAATCATTACAAAATTAATATAAAAAATTGTTTTTTTTTTTGAAAATTCCAACTGTTTATAACTCCTTAAGTTTATTTATGTTTTACGTTCTTATTCTGTAGTTCAGCGGCTACCAATCTACAACCCGCGCGCCAAATACGGTCCGCCAATGATTTTTATCTGGCTCTCCAAAATGTTATAATTTTTGCTTATAAAGAAATTATAAAGATTCCATTTAAATCACACAGATTCACACGGCATCTCGATTAGCCCAGTAAAACAAAAACTCAATATTTGAAACTTAAAACTAAAGGGACGCGATTAATTGGAAGAGCATCTTGATTATGATGTTTTTCGTTTGAAACCAAATTAGAGAATTATTCAAAAATAACATTGCTCAATAAAAATTCACCCATTTTACAAGCTGGAACAATTGGTCCCAAACATTTGTGAAAATTATATTTCATTTCGAAATTGTGTTAAAAATAAATGATTCAAAAATCTTTTGCTAAAAGGCTCATTGATTTTAAATGGCAATCAAAACTGCTCCAAAATCCAATTGACATCCTGATTAACGACATTGAAGATGATTTTAAATTGGAATTATGGATGATCTTCAAGCAAATGATGACTCCAAGATATATTTCAAAAATGAAACGTTATTTTTCTTTTATGCTAAATTAAATGAGTCCGACTTTTCTAAATTAAAATCAAATGCTAGGAAAATAATTTCGGATTCCTAATTTCCCTGCCTTACGGATTCACCTCCCGAAAATTATTTGAAAATTTGCACCACAAAAATAAAACAGGTTTTTGAAGAATTAACTTTTTCAAAAAATGTGCAAATGTTTCACCAATTACCGGTAATAGTGTCAATTTTTTTTTGCCTTCCGACCCATGAGGATTTAAAATCAAATCGAGGATTAATCAATCCGGCACTTTTTCTCAAAAAAGTTGGTGATCTGCTGTAGTTCTTAAATTTATAAGTTAGCGGCTATTCATTGTTTTATAATATAAATATTATTTCGCTAAACATAACTTAAGTTTTGATTCAAACGCCTTTTCCAGGGCATACAAAAAGCTATTAACCTGTTCGATTGAAGATACATAATAAAGGGTTATTTAGCATAGAAATCCTACTAACGATAAGTAAAATAGTGTCAACTTAAAGCCTGATCTAGAAATATCTAGGGGGCCCTATTTCCGATATAGTGTTACAAAATTATTTTTAAGCTCCATATTTTATTGATTTTTAATATTTGAAGCAATTATCAGGTGAAAATATATTATATATGAAAAATAATAAATATAATAAAAAATATATTTTTAATATATTTATTAAAAAGTTTAACTATAATTTAGACGTAAAAAAATTAGTTAATAATAAAAAAACTGTGTCGTAATAAAATAGGGTATGAAAATTCTAACATTCTTTTCAAGATACCCGATAAAGTCGGAATAATACCGACGAAACGTTCTGTAAAAGAAAAATAAATTGTCAAAAACATAAAACAGTGGTCTTTTCACCTGATAATTGCTTCAAACTATTAAAATATCTGAATATTAAAAACTATCAAGACCTGAAAATTAGTATTATTTTTTTGATTGGCATTTTGTTTTTGGTTTTTACAATTACCCTGAAGTTTAGGTACCAGTTCAAAAGAATCAACTTTTTCAGTTCAAAAGAATTATTGCTTAATAAATTTTAAAGTGAATAATGCTAAGAATTTGAAGTAGCTATAAAATAAAACAAGATTTTAACAAGGTATTTTGGTAATTATTTGTTTTAATTGAGTTTATAAAATTTTTTTCACAAGAAATAGCTTGAAAATGAGAAGTTTTATACGTATTACGTTAAAATATTTTTCTAAACATTTTTAATGTGCTTGGTTATAATGGAGGTTGGTTATAATCTGAGTACTAATAGAAGTAGATTAAGTAAATGAAAGTTTAAACATTGTGAGTAATATTCTCGAACAAGACACGCGTAAGATGTTAAGAAATTTATAATGCACGCAGGATTAAAAACAAGTTTGCCGGAGCGGGTATTTTTAAGTGGGTTCATTGCACTGTCGCCAGTTGCTTCTCAAGTTCAATGTTATGTATCCGGGTCAATGGGTGACCCACTTCTTACCTCATTGATTAAAGATACCTCTATGTGATGACATACCTTCTTCATTCTCGACACACAAGTCAACCAACTAAACACTCTTGTCATTATCCAGTTGACCACATTTTTAGTTCTTCATTTATTACATCGTAAAACTTGCCTTTACACAAACCTGTACTCATCGCTTGCAAATATTTAAAACGAAATTTCCACTTGCTACCATAGCCATTTCGCTTAAAATTTCTTATTGCTTGCATTGAATTTTCACTACAAATACCTCGAAGGCGAAATTAATATCATGCAAGATTTCGCTTTGTTTCAGCCCAATACAACTTTGAATAAAACATACGGGGACTTAATAATGTACCGAGTCGAGAAATTACGTTGTCCTGATTTTGTGGCTTTTTAGGGTGGGTGAGTATTTAAATTTGACGCAACCTTAAAAAAGAACTCTCCATTTAAACGCTTCCACTATGGTCAAATATTTGTATTACTTTTTAAATTCAGTTCAAACAAATTATTATCAGTCACATTTGCGAACTAAATGGTTTTTCTTTTCACTTAACACAGCTGAAGGTGATATTAATTGATTAATATTTATTTAGGTACGTTACTTTCTCATGCTGCCCTAAATTCACCCAAAATCAAACCATTATATTTGTAAAAGAGATTATCAACATAGAGTTGATCGCTTGAGAAAAAAAAAAGGAAAACTTAATGTTAAATATAAAAAAAAGAGTCAACGTCCAATGATTAGTCATTCTTATAAGAATTAAGTCAAAGAATAGTCAGAGAAGTCACAAAGTCGATGTCTTTAAAGTCGTGCAACTTTAATAAAACCACCAACGATGCATTTGAAATGCACCAAATCACGAGAAAATTAAATAATACATGCCGAATGAAAGCGTTTTACGGGATGCAATCACGATGCAACAAGACAATATGATTAATATGCAAGCGAAAAAATGGAGTTAGTACTTATTACAAATGGATCATGCATTATACAAAATTAAAACACGTCTACATTCAGTGAAAGATTTAGTTAAAATTACAAGTTAATGTTAGAATGATTGATCGAATGTAGCGCATTTCTAGATAAATGTCACACAATGGTGTTATGTACATGAATGGTTGTTCTTATAAATGAAACAAAAATTTCTTTAAAAATTATTTTTTTTTTTAATTCTTTTAAGTAGTTTTGTACATTTTTCTTATATAAAAAATATTCACACACATATTTTTTAGACAGTTGTTTGAGTGCCACTGTTGAATGTGACATATACCTAGGTTTTGCTAATGCACAACGCATTTGTTGAACTAAGTAAATAAAAATTTTTATATAATTTCATACAAACGATATAAATAAATAATAAATAAATAAATAAATAATACATTTTTTTGATAAAGCTCATTGGAAGAATAATAATTTGGTATATTGAATTTGAAAAAAATGAGGGAAAAAACAGTGACCATATAACAATTAATATGGCACCAATGGATATTTTCATTTGAATTCGATTGGAATGAAGAATGCGAAACTATCCCTAGTAAAAGTTCAATATTAACGTTTTTAGAAATTTGGGTTAGTGGGTCATAAAAACTGCTGTATCCGTAGGTTCCGGTATGACATTTTTTTTTTCTTCAAATGAATATTAACAAATCGAAAACGGATGTTTCAGTCAATCTAATTAAAAAGAAAATGAAAAAGAAAAAAGAGATTGAAGCAAGCGACTTTTGAGGACTGTATCAAATAGTATCGAATCGTGGAGACTGAAAGAAATTTAGGTCGCGGTCGTTTCATAATTTGACTGCTACGACAGATAAGTCATTCACCTTTCTAAGCTGACGGTGTATTTTTTTTTTTTTAAATTGGTTGTTTGGAAATAACTTAGCTCTATTGAGAAGATTTAACACTTGACCGTGAACTTTTACTCCGGTTATGTTTTCGGGAGTGATTTTTAGCGCGTTTTGATGGTTTTTTGTTATGTGGCTTTGACTCACGTGCTTTACGTCTCGCTTCGATGACATCGTCGCCGGCAAGGTCGTCAAGATCATCATCGTCATCATCATCATCGTCATCTGATGCCACATCATCATCATCATCATCATCGTCATCGTCATCATCTTCACCAGTTATATCGTCAAGTTCGTCATCGTCATCATCGTCGTCGTCGTCGTCTTCGTTAGAAGACGCGTTATTGTCACTAGGTACGTTCGATGGTACAGCATCTACTACCTGTACCGTGTTCGTTTGTATGTTCGAAATTTGATTAGATTCAGGGTTTTTGTCAACTAAGTCTTGTGCGGAATCGTCATCGTCAGCGTAGTTGGCCGTCTGGGACTCGCTCTCACCACCGTCAGCGGCATTCTCCACGGCAGCAACATCTTCGGGCTCAACCGCTGCAGCCGGAGCAACGGCTGGAACGACTGGTTGTACTGATCCAGTTGACGGTGAAACATCGTCATCGTCATCATCATCATCTAAATTTAACAATAATAAGTAGTCACATATTTTAAAAAAAATTTAAAATTAATTAACATACCACCAAGAATATCTTCAAAGAATCGTTCGAAATAATCTTCATCGTCGTCATCGTCATCATCATCAGCAGCCGCAGCAGTACCTGGTTCATCATCGTCGTCATCATCATCATCATCATCATCTTCAATATCCACATCTAAATCGTCATCATCATCATCGTCATCATCGTCGTCGTCGGCTGAAGGTTTCGCAGGAGCAGCAGCCGCAGCTTGACGGCCCGTTTCTTGCGGTTTGCTCTCTTCATTAGCGACATCGACGGGCGCTATTGCAGCAGAGCTTTCCTGCGTTTCTAACGTTTCCTTTTTGTCCTCATTAGTCACTTTAACATCATCATTGGTTTTAATACTACGTCCATTTTCCACATCGTGAACCGTAACTATTTGAATAGGCGAGGCATTCGTTTGATAAACGAAACCAGCTAGGAAACCTAGCATTAATAATAAATACAATTTCATTGTAAATAGTTTATTTTGTTAATTGATTGTTGTTATTAATGCTCCGAGAAAAGTTCTTAATGCACTGAACGCGTAACAAAGTTCGCGGGAACTACACTTGAACACCGCCGTTGACTAATAGAGGCTGCCGGGGTCCAACGCAGCTTTATATACCAGTTACGTCACGATAGTGATTCCACTACCTCACGAGTCCGAAAGACCATTAACTTTGCTTTGCGGACACAGTTCTTGACCTAACTCTGTATTTTCTTGTACCATTCAAAGTTAACACTTTTGGTGGTATACTTTCTCAATTTTTATAAGATACTTTGTTTGACTACTGCGAGTTGTTTTTCATCTTTACAAGTATAATTTGACTAAAATTATCAAATTCAATCAATAATTATTTTTCAATTAAAAAAAAAATATCAAGAAAAATATTTAAAAAATGTGTTAAAACAACACAGAAAATTTATTTTAAAAATGAAAAATTCTAACAAATCAGGAACATTTTCTTTTAAATGACCAGTATAAGGTTTTTGTTTAGCCCCAATTATTTTTAGAGATTAAAATCTAAATCACGGATGTGGCCAAATATATTTATTATTTTCCGAAATTGGTCTTCGATACTTTCTATAACGAGGCATTAATAAATTTTTAATCAATCAATACACTTTTAAAGATTGTTAAACGTAAAAAATGACTTTTTGGTCTATTTATTTAATTTATTGTTTCCAATTAAAATTTCCATTTTGTCCGCTTAGTCAAAAACTTTTCTGGAAATTGTATAAGATTACTTTTACTGAACTTATTTCAACAATTATAATTTTATTTGTCTATTAAAAATTTTATTCGATTCGACTATTTTTTAAAAAATTCAGATATTAAAGTGTGTTTTAAAAAAAATTACCTATGGCTTCTAATTGATAGTTTAAGGTTTATTAAGTCAAAAATTTCTGCGCCAACACGATCTCTTAATATCAAAATTAAGGTTTGCCTCAATTCATTTTTTATTATCCATTTAAATAATACCGGATTTGTTTTTATATTTTTTCATATTCATTACTTTGGAAGTTCATTGTTACAACAAATAATTGAGGTGTAAAATAACTGAGGTGTAAATCATTTCAAGTCTTATTCAATGAAAGGTGAATATGTTTTCTTTGCCGTTTTAAATCTTTGTATAAACTTACAACATTTCTTTGAGTTTGTATGTTCAATGCTGATGTTTCCGCAAAAAATTTCTTTTAAAAATTTTGTTGATTTAATTTATTATTTGGGTGATAATCAAGTTTGAAGGAGCAAATTATTAATCTAGAAATGCTTCATCCAAAAGCTGTACCATACATATAAAAGCTTAGATCGAAAGCTCGAAAAACTCGAATATTTGACTGAAGTTTAAGTCTAAGGTTATCCAAAGTTCTCTTCCAAGTTCTCATCAGTTCTGACAGTAAAATCAGTTCTGACTTTGTTTCATACCAAGAAAAGAGATTTTTTTTAACTACCCATAAAAATTTACTAAAAAGGAAAAATATTTTTAGTAAAAATTTTTTACTTTAGTTGGAAAATAAAGCGTGATCGCTTTCCCTCCAGCAAAAACAGTTTTTTCAACCTATGCATAGTATAAGCATCCACACTCTATTTTTAAAGTTAAGAAAAGCTCATTAGCTTTGTTGCAAAGTATAAAACGTAAAGTTTTTTGCTTGAATATAAATATTGTTACTTTAAGGAAAATTTTATTATTTCAATTAAAATTTTGGGCTTGGTTAAAATTTATGTAACTCGGGTGTTTCAAAGAAAACGTATTAATTTTTATGGTGTTCAAAAATTGATATTATATATTATTATAAAACAATTTTGGCACCAAAACAAGCTCTTAATAATAATATTGCCTCATGTTATTTCTTTCATTTTCCATTTAAATAATACAGATTTTAATTTTTTATTTTTGAATTTTCATACCTGTTCATCGTAGCAACAATGTGAAAGAAGAGAATTAAAGTAACTTTCACGTTCTACAAAAAGGATCCTTAAAACAAAGTTCCTTAGATGAACCGTTTCAAAAATATTAAAGTTCAAAAATAACACTAATTAAAATTTGATAATATTTTCCAACTTTTTCTAAGGACTTTTTTAGAGCGTAAACTTTCCTTGAATCCTTTTTTTTCAAATTGTTGTTACAATGAACTATCCCAAAGTTATGAAAATTCAAAAATAAAAAAAGTTTTTTCGTATTATTTAAAAGGAAAAAAAAAATAAGCTGATAAAAATCGTAAGATTGTTATTAAGAGTTCTTAAGAGGAAATATTTTGTTTTAATATATATTATACATTTTTGGAGACCATAAGAACTTTTTTTTGAAACATTCTAATAGACATACTTCAATTTGATCGTTTCATTTTGTAGGAAATATTTGAATCGAATATAATTTTTAATAATCATACAAAAACTGTAGTTGTTGAAATAAGTTCGGTAAAAGTAATCTTAAAATTTACAAGAATGGTTTTTGACTAGGTGTAAAAAATTAAATAAATAGACCAAAAAGTAATTTTTACATTTAAATGGAAAATGAAAAAAATAATTTTTGAACACCATAAGAATTTTTTTTTTGAGACACCCTATGAAGTCTGAAATACACTATGAAGTAAGTATTAATTAATTAATTAATTTCTTTTATGTTTGCACTTAAAAATGATTTTTGTAAAAACATTGTACAAATGCTTGTTTAAATTTATAAACTAAAACTAGTAAAAGCAGAAAAATATTTCCTTATTTTATGATAGTAATGAAAAACTAACAAATATTTTTGAATATAATTCATAGATATTCTTCTAAATACAAAACTAGCAAAAGCACTTAAAATATTTAATCAAAACATTGTTCCATATACAATTTTAAAATTTTTATTTGTCATTTGCCATAGGTAAGTATTCTCGTACGTGTAGGTAACACTATTTTTAAGTATTTTCAATGCATAATTTACTTAAAAGTTAACATCCATTAGTTTAAAAAAATATTATTGACTTCTTAAAAGTAGATTCTATCTTCCATTACAAATAATGCATCTATCTACATTCTACATGCTAAGTACTCGTACTTAAAATAACATTTCGGCACTTTTTAGTCTTCAGTATATTGCATTAAAAAGTAAATCGAAAGAAGTTTATTTAAATTTAGTTACTAGAGTTTTACAAATGTGCCTTTTAAAATATCAAATGTATAGGTTTGTTAAAAAATACTTTGACAATTATTTGAAACTTCAAAAAGAAAGTGAATATATACTGTGTTGGATATCAATGAATTCAAATTAATTATTATTATTCATGCTGTGAATCAAGGAAAAAAACTTTTTCAAATTTACAGTTTTAAGAATATAAATGAAAATATTGAGACTCAATAGTTACTATGTTAGTCAAGTTGAATTGAACATTTACAATGTTTCGTTTGTATTAAAAATTGTAACTTTTGATTTTGTGTGCATAGAGGAAAAGTCCTCTATAATATGTTATAAGCATAAAGTAACTTTCTTTTATTACACTTTCTGCTTCTCATTTTAGTATTTTTGATTGCTTTTCAATTACATTAGTTAAGATATAAGGTGTAGCTAAATAGTATTAAAGTGGAAATACAGAAGTTTAAGAAAATAATTTGTTATGCTTAACCAAGTTATTAAAATTACTAGAAACAAGTATAACTGTTATAATGTGAGAACTTAAAGCTATTACTTTTTTGGTTGAATTGTATAAGGGTGGACATGCGGATCGATACGGATACACAAATAATATTACTTTTATCATTTTTGGATTTGGAAATGAATATGAAATTATATAATTAATTTATAAAATTTTTAAGAAATTGTAAAAGTACAGCACAAGCCACAAATCTTTACATAGTATAAAACAAAGTTCCCGAAGTCTGTTCCCTTAGATCTTCTAAACTACACAATGGATTTTAATGCAGTTTTTAGCAATTGATAGAGTGATTCAAAAGGAAGGTTTGCAGGTATAAAACATGCATATTATAGTAGAGAAAAGTCGGGAAATTCAAAAATGTATAATGTGAGGTCATAATCAACATATTTTTGCGCACTTACATTGCAAACGCTGACTAAACGTTACGAGATATATCAAACTAATATACGGCGAAATTGTGTATCTTAAAAAGATTGATAAAAATCCCGCGTCGGTATATGCTTATCTGCTAAGGATAACCCACAGGAACCATTTTTATCTTTTACACATTACAAAAAAATTATTGGTTATTTCCCAAGCTATTTTAAACAATACAGTATTATTCCTTACCCAATTAAATACATTAGATACGTTGTGCATTTTATGTAGATCAAAATGAATATCTTAGAAGAAATCATAGACTTAAAAAGCGTTGACAGAGCGACTGGATATTGTACGTCGTACGTAGTGGTTGTTTTATTGCTATATTTTTCTTATAAATACAAAAATGTTAAGTGGGTCCTTATTTAGGACATAAAATTCGAAAAATTCTAAACCAATTAGGTATGTAAGGTGCATGTACTCTTAAAAGAGTACGGTTGGTCACCGTACATAGGATAGCATAACAATTGTATCCTACAGAAACCGTGTATTTTCGTAGTATTTTCAGTAAGTTTTGTTAAAGTTCGTGAAATAACATTTTAACGCATTTTCCTCAAGAAAGCCTGACCATTTTTACACAGTAACGAAAGAAATCTCCACAAACTTTAAATTAAAAAATTGACAAAGACTTCATTGTCGAAGATATTAATTAGAATTATACGTATTAAAATAATATACTAAATTTTAAAATAATTAACAATTACTTAGCGGAACTAATTTTAATGAATTTTTGTTTAAGATACCTTAAATCTTAACGTGTTGAATATCATTTATCATATTAAATATTAAATAGCTCAACGGTTATTAATGACATTTGAAATGAATAATTTTCAAGTCTAAAGGAACATTTTATTTTTAAAATTGTAATGAACCTGTAAGATAGCTAATATCTCTTCCTAGAAAAGTAGTTTTAAGGATTTTGATGAACTTATTTGGATCTAAAGTCTGGAAGTACCTATCTATTATCTTGTTCTGTCAAAATAGATTAGTTTTTAAATTTCGTTGTGAAGGTAGTATTAAATTTAGATACTCTCAGCAAAGCAAGCGGGTATCAGCTAGTTGGTAAAAAATTGAGTTTATTTCTAAGTTATCATTTGAAACTACAATCAGTCATATGAAATTACTATAGCTACTATTAATATAGACGCTCCCCTATCCGTAACTATTCAGATATATTGTTATACTATACCATGTAATCAATAACTATGGTATACTATTTTTCAACCATTTTTCAGTATAACGATTGATTGCAAAAATAATTTGAGTAGGAAATTTATGAGATACAATTTTGAATTGGTTTTTTAAATCAGATTTCAATTGCGAAGAAATTATATAAAATTTTTATGCGGTGCAATTTCCGAACTGAAAAAAATCTTTTTTTAAGCTTTGGGGAATCAAATTTTTTTATAGAAGACTTTCTACTTTTGTTTAAAAATTTCAAAAATTAATTTGTGCTTAAAGAAATAAAAAAGAAAAAAATCCTTTTATTACATCGTATATATAAAACGAAATTAACTTTTTTATAAATTAGTTTTAATACATAAAAGCATTTTTGATGTGGTAAAAATGATAAGTGAAAGTGTTGAAAAAATAAAAGCTTGCTTACAATTTAAAGTTGTAGAGAAAAAGCTTCGAATATTCTTCATTTATAAAACAAAATAATAATTTTGCTAGCTGGTAAGTTCAATGATTTAAAATTATAACACAACAATTATAGCTTGTTTAGGTTTGTTATAATTGACAAAGTTCTTCTATTCTACAAAGCGACCAACGTAAAATGTTCTAAAGGAATCGAATTACAACTTTTTTAACCCAATGAAGGATGTTTTCGAGGTTCAAAGCATCTATTGTTTCATTTCACTGGATCAAAGGTCTTTCCTGTACGAGTATGCATTATAATTACAATAAAGGGTTTATCTTTGTTAGCAATTTTATGTATGTAGGTAAACCTTTTGTAGATTTAGATTTGCTTTCCTGGATTTAGCTTAAAATTACTTTATAAGCTTAATTTTTTTTTGTTCATTTTAAACATGAATAATGAACAAATCGTTGATAATATAAAAAAATTTAAATTCTAGAAAAAAATGAAAATAATCGATTGAACAATCTATCAAACATCTAAATAATTTATTAGGAGATTTTCGTTGCAAACCACTGTTATTGAAGTATTGGATAAATTTTTGAGTACCCACATTTTATTAAATAAATATTTTACAATATTTACATAAAAATGTTCCCTAACAGTATTTTTAAATTAAAATTGCCGAAGTTTAACAATACTACAATATATAGGTATAAGATATGAATATGTTTAGAACATTTTTCCACTTTCAAGATACCCACATTTGTATAGTGATGCATGTTATGTCCTCATACTATTTGCATTAAATTTGAACTATGCAAATTAAACGTTGTCTGTGTACCTTTATTTTTTTTCAATTTATATAACACTAGCAGACTCCAGTGGCGGATTTAGAGTTGATGCCGCTTTAAGCTTTATCCAACCAACATTTCTTCTTTATATGTTAATATGTAATGGACAGATAAGTAATAACCAAAGTTATGAACTATTAATTTTTTTTAATTTAAAACTGTAAACCACTAGACTATTCAATACATAACACAAAACCACTAACAGTAAACAAAAAGAAATATAGATATGCAAAAAAGGACTTAAAAACTATACCAGAAGTAGCAGTAAATAATAGCACGCATAGTCTTATTTAGCACTTAACATTGGAAGGAAAGGAATAGACGGGGAGGGGATGGAGTAAAAACATAATGACATAAAAAGTAAGTAGTAGAGTAATGACATAAAAATTGTATTGAAAACGTGGTATGGTGACTGGAGAATCCTGGTAAATCCATCAAAAAGTTCTGCCAAGATATTCACTCTGCGGAGGTTTAACGAGCAACAAAATAGCCTTGCTTATGGGGAAAGCGAAATTTCTTATAAATCCTTTATAAATCAGTAAAGTACTTCGGAGTGTCCTTTGACAGCAGGCTGAACTGGAGAGACCACATCATCTCAAAAATAAGGGAAGCAAATACTCGCTTAATTCAGCTTTACCCCCTTTTAAATAAAAAATCAAGTCTTCGCAGCGAGTGCTCTTCAATGATCTATAAAGTTATGGTCAGACCCATATTGACTTATGATTGTTCTGTTTGGTTCAACACTTTCGAGGAAAATTTTAAGAAGCTACAAATATTCCAAAACAAGGCGCTACGTATTATTTTAAAAGTACCATGGTACATTCAGAACTCCCAAATCCATAACGAATTAAGCATAACAAGCATAAAACAGAAGTCTTGCCAAAAGATTCTTTGATCTCTCTCTGCTCAAGTCCTGTAGAATTAAACTTGGGTCAATGCTAAACCTTCAGTTATTATAATACAATAATCACTCATATCAGCACTAAGAATAGCGGATTTTGAGGTACGCTGAACAAGTGAACAAACAAAGAGAACAAACAAAAAATTATTGTGCGGTTTCACGAAACCACGATGCAAGTGAAACTTTTTTTCGGATTGTAGACATTTAAGTAGGTTACTGAAAATTTTCGGAAAATTATTCGGGGTATGAGGGTATGAAAATAAACGATATAATTGATTTTCTAGGTTTTGCATCTAACTCCATTTGCTACGCCTTCGGCACATTTTTTCTACTACTTGCAACTAATTTTGAATTTTCATTATTGATATTAATACTCGAATGTTATTTTCATTATTAAATTTGCTGATTATTGTTAAATCAATCATCTGCCTGTTCTTATCTATTGTAAAGTAACTTCAAGAATATCATGTTCAATCATTGTTAAATAAAGTTTGTTGTGGCGAAGAAATTGTTTCTGGACGAAAGGGCTATACACTAACACAAAGATTACACTAAACAACCTATCGCTTCGACATAAATAAACATATGCACCAGCAGAAAGTTCTAATAATTTTAATAAATTCACTATAAAAATTAAATTAACTCACCAGGAGCCTTTTTCCTGTCTATATAAGCACGAACTCTGTCGGCAGTCTTTCTCTTACGGCGTAAAATTAATTCACTGTCGGATATTTTCGCACTATTCTCACTAGCTGTATCTATGTCTATCATGATAAGTGAACAACAACATTTATATCAATACACTGATCAAACACAAATATGATTGACAATTAATGACAACTTATAATATACTAAAACGTTGTGGCGGAGGAGAAAATAGCCATTCAGTAATAACTCGCGCAAAACCCCTGCTAAAACGACATGGAATATAGCTAACAATGTGTATACACTATAACGTTAAAATTGGTTTGTCGAACACTTGCCGATTCCCTGCCGAGAATGTAACACGCGACATGCTACAGATAGGCCATAAAATTTGAGACGATGTATAAAAAGTTTCACTTTAAAAAATATAAATGTTCGTCCAAAGATCAACTCAGCCTCTCGAACATCCCTGAGCAATAGTCAAACAGCTGGCCGTTTTGGGTCCAAATCCTCCTCATGCAGCGCTCAACAAATAATTAAATAGAATAGTTTTAATTTTTAATTAATAGTAAGTTCTAGTTTTTAGATTTCAAGTAAAATTATTGAAAACACTTGACAAATAATTTAACTATTCAACCACCTATTGGCGCAGTGGTTAGAGAAATTGAAGGGCTTGGTGCAAGAACCCGGTAAGTCCAACATTTTTAATTTTGTTTTTATATCATTTTTCCTTGGCACAATTTTTTTCTTTCGATTGGTCCAAGAACCGGAGCAAAATGTAACATCAGTACTGTCTGGTGTGGTAAATAATCTTCGAAAGGTAAGGACTTCCTGGTGTCATCTTTATTTTCATTTAATGATTACCGAAACTTTGTCAGTCAGGACTTATCAGGTTCTTGCACCCTTCAATTGCTCTCTCCGCTTCATGCGTCTAGTTCGATATCCCCGTTGAATCCTAGACTTAAGATCTTAAATCTAATATAAAAATTGACCAACGGAAATTCTCTGTGTTTATACAGTTGTAATATGTCGTAAACAGTCGTAATGACCTTAGATGTTAAAGCGACTTAAAACACCAAAAAAAAAAAAAATTATTAACTATTCAACCCTTGAAATTTCATTTTCAAATACACAAGCACTTATCAATTGGAAATGTTTATTATAATAATTACAAGAACCGTAATTTTATGGCATCCATTAAGTAATAATAAATAATAAATAATCTTTAGATTTTAATTTCACTGTAAACTTTCATATGGTAATTTGGATTTATTCTCTTCATACAAAAGGAGCAGATAATTAATTTTTCAAACAAAAAAAAAAAAAAAACCAACAAAGAAATACATTTTATAATATCGAAAAGATCTTTATAATGCAGATAGCCAAAAGTACATTTTTATTTCAATTATTTTTTCTGTAAAACTAGAGTGTGAACTTGTAATAAATAATTTACAGTTAATATATAAATTCTTTATCTTAAAACGTATCTCCACGCAACGGTCAAGAATTACAGGTATTATTCATATTTTTGTCTAAGACTAAAATTTCTTTTCTAATAACTTTTCTGCAATTTTAGCTAAGAAAAAGTAAAAAAAAAAAATGTTCCATTAAAATTAATCTATTGTTGCTAAATTGTAAATGGAAAGACTAGATCTTTAATTTATTGCAATTTGAATGTAAAAAGAATATAAAACATGATTTTATAGCTACTTTAACTTTTAAGAATTGAGTTGTTAAATTTCAACAACATTATTTTATAACTTTAATACTATGTAGTAAAAGGAAGCTTAAGTCAAGATCTTAATTTTTGGCTTACAATTAGATATGGAATTGGCTTTCAACATTTTTACTGTTGTTTTATTCGAGAAACATAAAATATAGGTTTAAACTATAGATAATTATTTCATATTATTCGTTTTAAATTGGCAACCATTTATAATTGACAGGTTTTATTTGCACGTATTAATAATTGGAAATTAATAATATTTTTAATTGCTGTAGATTTAAATTATCATTTTTTAAAAGTACAATTTATAAAACCGTGTCTATTGTTAAAAATAATTGATGTAATGATTTGCTTTTATTGGGTGGTTAAAATAGTTAAGTATATATCGTAAAGTATAGGTAACTATTAATGGAAACATCATTGTTGCAATGAAAAACTGAAAGTGCAAGTTTTCAATTAAGAATGTACAAAAATGAAAACTTGAGTGTAAATGAATTTCTCTATTGGTCTAAAATGATACTTAATGTGTATTTAAGAAATTAGAATCGTTAGAAGCAACGCTAATGGTTTAAGTAAGTTGAGTTTTTTTCGTTTCCATATTTAGTGTACCTATAGGTATGGGTCTCAAGTTATATTTATTATAATATTAAAATAATCGATTGAAAATCAAAGAAAAATATTTAATTGTGAATTCAAATCAGTTTCCTTTACAACAGTGTCAGTAAACTACATCCAAAGAATGTTCATTAAGGCCAGCGTTCCAGTTAAGTAATTGTTATCGGTAGACGAAATAAGCATCGACAATATACGATTGGGTGGTTATTTAAGGTAGACTGGATTCCAAGACCTACTCGACCCACTGTTATTTTTTTCTGTTTTAGTCTGTGGCATGTGTGGATATATTTTTGGTGAAAGTTTCGACGACACTCTTATAATAGGTATAATCATATGTAGGTACAGTTAAATTATACATACGAGCATATGTATATGTAAGGTATAGGCACTAACATACAGATACAGCCGATTTTTCGTTATTCGCAGATTTCCTATTTTTCAACATTAGCGATCAATAATTTGCTTTAAAGTTTTCGATCTGAAAATAACTCAAGTGCATCTAACACAGGTCAACAAAAGAAAATTGGTTTTTGAGTTTTCATTTAACTATAGTTAAATCTGGTTTTTGAATTTACGGCAATAGTCAAAATCGTTAATTTGTTATAAAGTTTTCTTTTAATCTTTTTGCAATGATATATGCAAAAAAAAAACGAAAAATAAAATAAATATAGTGTAAAATATTTTTATTTTGCTTATTTTTCAATTAATGTGACATTAAATATTACTTTAACGCATGATCTAGTCCAGAGATATCGTGGTCACCGCAAGCGATGCCTTTCTTGAGAAGAGCTTTTGGAGATCAGCTATGGTAGCTTTCAAAATAATTATTAATAAATTTATTTTAAAATTTATTAATAAATACAAAAGTCTTCTAAGGAAAAGCCTCCTTAAAAGCCATTAAATGTACTACTTCTGAGCCTATATTTAATATTTTCTATGTCCTCCTGATGTCAAAAAAAGCGATATGAAGTTACATTTGTTAAAATTTGATAATGAGTTTAAGGTTTAGTGAAGTCTAATGGGCTCCACACACGTTGAGATCTGCATCGCCACTTGCATCGCGTAAAATGGCCTTGAATGCATCTGAGATTTGTAACCATGTTGTTTCAACTGTTCTTACACGTTATACATATATTAGTTTATTCATAATTTTTATATTTTAGTAGCGTGATAATTCATAGTGAGACCACACACGTTGCAACTTGTATCAGCTGCATGAGATCTGCATCGGGTTACAGCACAGCGATGCAAAGAGCGATACCTGCTGATACCGATGCAGCGATACTGAGACCGGCCCATACACGTTGAGATCTGCATCGCGATACTGATGCAAGATGCAAGGGGCGATGCAGATCTCAACGTGTGTGAAGCCCATTATACAAACTTCCAATCCTCGAAATTTTCTTTTGTATTCTTTCGTGTTTTGTATTCCTTTTTGAATTCACAATCTGTCCCAGACAATAAACGAATATATAAATAAATAAACGTAATATATAAACGTAAGTACATGTACTGGCGGGGAGAAGAGCCGCACCCTCTTAATGAGGTTACTTTTTGCTGTGCATGGGTCCCATGGGTAGTTCCAGAAAAGACAAACGGTTCAGTCGTCGATGATCTTCTGTGTTGTCTAGACTCTAGGAGGTTGACATCCAGATGGTTCGGATGTACCCCCAGTCATGTAAGGTATTTGGGTAAGTTTGACTATCTTGCTCCTGATCGTCGCCATGTTAAGGTCCCTGGGTATGTCGTGGTTGGTGACATATCATGGGGCACCTATTATTGTTCTTAGGGTTTCTGGCTGGAACCTCTGTAAATGGGCTTAATGATCACTATGTAGATCTTTAGCTTACTGTTTACAGACAGACCGAAGTGACTCTTAAGTTGCCACCACAGCTTACAACCCTCGAAATGATTATAGTAAAGAATTGAATTGACTTCATTTCAACTACTTATTCTTGAGAACATACAAATGGATTACAAAACAGTCTTGAAAGATTCCGTTTTTTCGGAGGGGAAAGTGAAATATTGGCGTCAAAAGCATCAGATAATTTTAAAGTTGGCCGGAAACATAATTCAGACAATTTTCAATTGATTTACTTGAAATTTCAAGGTGAAAATTGTCCGAGTTATGTTTCTGGCCAACTTAAAAATGTACTTTTGAGATACCTACACGCGATTGAAGTTTTAAACAGTAGAAAAAGGAGTCCAGGCGGTCTTGTACTAACATTCAAAAACCGAGTTTTTTGAAAAATTTTCCCGACCATAATCTTTTGGAACATCATTTTTAAGGTCTTAAGAGACAATTTAAAATAAAAAAATTGTTTTTTCTTTTACCGCTTAGGCTAAAGTGAAAATAATGTTCGTTGCGATTAAAAAAAAAAGAGAAACACTTTTACCAATATGTGGTGAAATTGGAATTATGGTATTTTTGGGATGTTACATTTAGAGATAGATATGAGAAATTTCATACCTACATAAAAAAAGTATGAAAAAAATAATTAAACACATTTCATTTACTTATTTGTATTGATACTTTATGTTAAGTCCTATTTAGTTCGTCCTGGTAACGACCTATTTTTTTTTCTTTAATTAGCAATGGGTAAGGGATCAAAATCAAAAGAAAACCGAAACTTAAAATTGATGTTGATCTGTGGTGTCATTAAGAGACACAATTTTCTAGATCAACGATCACCGTATAAATTAGCTAGAAAACATGAAAATTTATATGTACGTGTGCTAATGTTTTTAAGTTAGTTAAGAATTAAGCTTTTAATTTTAATTTTCATAGGTAGTGTATAAATGATTTTAATACCCATAATAGAATGTTGGAAAACTATTTTTCGTGTTTTTAGTTTTTATACTTAACTAATGAAGAATGGCATAAAACATTTACAAACATATTTTTTAGTGAATCAAATGTTTTAAAAAAAAGTTAATCACTAAAATTTTAATTAAACTAATTGTATTAAAGTTACAGTTCCTCAAAGGTTGAATTACATTCGACGACAGGTACCTATACATTTGAGTTCATATTTAGATTCATAATTCAGTTGTTTTACAGGTATTGGGAAAATTCTTATGTAAAAACAGCCAAACCATTGTTAACCTGCAATGCTTCCTTTCTTCTTTATTGGGACTTTATGAAATGACGAAATGTTGCGAACCGACAATGATTTATTTCTTTTTGACTTAAAAATTATTCAAATACTTGTGAAACAATTGAACATTTAATGTTTAATTTTTAGTAGATGTTAAATAAAAATACTATCAATAATTACTGTTGATCAGTTTTTCTATTTTGTAAAAAAATCTTAATTGAATCATAAAGTGTTTGGATAGAGTTTTGAAATGTAGTGCCTATGTAAAAATAATTTTATCACAACTTAATTTTTTTCCGATATTTCCATAATGTACATATACACAAATATTCTAAAAGAGAAAATATGCATGAAGCTGGTAAAAAAATCAGGTTATAGTTGGAATTTCCAAAGCATACGTTTAGAGGGTGCAGTACCATCTTTTATATAAATAGTATTTTAAGTACCACTATGATATAATTAGGCTAAAAGGTCAACACTTTTGTCCATTTAACAATCTATAAATTAAAGATTATCATTTAATATATAATCTAGATTACGTTAGAAAAATATTAAAAAATGAATTCAAAAAGTATTTAGAATTTCAAATAAAGTTTGGCCTCTTGATATTAGAACCATCAAAAAGAACTACACATTACAGTTGATAGCTATTAGAAATAATTATTCAGTCTTATTTTAATTTCTTAGTTCAAATCTACGATCACCAATAAAACTTTAGTAACCAAAAGTAACTTATCATAGAAGAAATTAGATTGGACCATTGCTTTAAAAAACGAAGAATAATTTTTTTCTACCTAAAGAATCATAAATTTTTGTCATTGTTGTAAATTTAATTCATTAGTTAAATGAAAATGAAATTTTTACAAATATTCGGTTATATTACCAAAGAAATAGAATTTCTAGGGACAATAAATTTTAAATCTTTAAATATAAATATTGCGAAGTATATTCCGAAAAAAAGTGTTTATAAAATATAGAATTCTATGCGTTAGTTCACTATCAAGATAAACGAAAACTTGTATTGACTTGATTCTACAAACCACGGAATCATAATCAGTACGTATTAATTAATATATTTTACACTAGATTTCTTTGACCTAGCAAAAATTTATGGTTTTTATTTAACGATAAAGTTGTAAGATATTTAAAATATTTGAAAAAAACCAGTTTTTAAAAGATTTAAATCTTCTATACTAATTAAATAAAATTAAACCAAATTCTACACGTAATTAGATACACATTTTACGGAATCCTATCAAACGAACTATATTTTTAATGTCGCTAATAAATTTCGTATAACACTAACCCGTAAGTCTAATTTCGCTAGAGAAATAGTTTTTCTAGAGAAAAGAAGAATTCATGAGGTGAGCGACAAATGAAATGAATAGTGCTGATGAATTCAAATCGCACGAAGAATACAAGTGGATAAATATGTATAAGCAAATGAAGATCAAGATCAAGTACATTTATGATATTATACGTTATTGTGGCAAAGTTGAGTCGATTGTAAGTACAGATAAGTTTGTGATTATTTGTACCTATGAATTAATGTTGAGAATGAAGTGTATAATATAATACAACATTAATACAATAATGCTACGTGTATGACGAGCTCGCATTGTTGATAGTTTTTAGTGTGTTTGTGGGTCATCAACACTCGCTGGTAGGCGGAGTTCCTCCAAACATGGTCCATTATCCATCAAACATAACTAATTCTTAGTCCAAATGATGTTTTTTTTTCTCTTTTATTTCTAACCAATAAATATTTTTGCTAATCGCAGTTAAATTGTAATAAAATCTTTTCAAAGATCTTTCAATTTATAACCTGGTCAAATCAACAGATAGGTACTTAAAAATAAATTTTTAAAAATAAATTTAAATCTCTATAACTTCAAAGAATTTTTTTGAAATTATTATTAACTCGATAACATATTAGTATTGTTATAATATTAAACTTCAATTTTACTTTTGAAGCAGAACATTTTCGTGTAACGGTATTTTTTAAAATTAAATTCAATTTCGCTTGAGGTTGATTTTTTTAAAAATCTAAACGAACGTATAACCGATATTAATGAATTTATCTTCAAAGAAAACATATCAAAGATGATCTATGATGTTAGAAAGTCAAAGATATCTGTTGAGAAGATCACAAAGTCTTGATATTCTCTTTTAACGCAACGTTTTACTTTACAACAGAACCAGTCTAACTTCTAGCCAAGAAAAGAATTGTAACCATATAAGTATAGTGTCATTATGGAAAATAAATTGATATGTTAGTATTCAAACAAAAAATTAGCTTAAATTGTCATGAAATGCTATTGTATATTTGTGTAATAAATTGTTTTGTACAACAATAATGTAAACTTGACTATTGTTTGAGAACACATGTAGGTAGAACTAATTCTGTAGCTGCGACTAATACCATTTGTATCTACAAGTAAGATAATGTGTGATGAGGATTTAAAATTACGAAACTGTGCTAATACTTGTTTAAGTTTATATGCATTTTGACATTCCAGTGATCTTCAACACAAAACTTCCTTCTTCCGTGAATATTTCACGGCTCAAAATTATAATTTGAAAACATTAACAAATATGAATTTTACCGTGTAACTTTTTACCATTTACTTAAACATGCTTAGATAATAAACCTGTAGATACATTAAAAGACAATGTAGTAATAAGTATGTACTTACCAAATATATTATAAACAATTACTTAGATATAATTTTTTGAAACAAATAATTTGGTAATGCGATTCACTTTACTAATTCTTGCACAAGTAAGGCAATTTGATGCAGATTTAAAATTGCAAAACGATGTTAATACTTCTTTAAGATTATACATTTTGACAATCCAGTAATCTTTAACACCTAAGTTCTTTTCTCCTTTCATGAATGTTTTTTTTTTTTGGTGTTTAAAGTCGCTTTAACATCTAAGGTCATATCACGACTGTCTAAACACAGAAAATTTCTGTTGGTCAATTTTAATCTTAGTTCTAGGATCTTAAGTCTAGGATTCAACAAAGATCGAACCCAGTACCACTTGACGTATCAAGCGGAGAGAGCAATTGCTCTAGCCACTGCGCCAATAGGTGGTATATAACTATAAATGAATGTTTGATGATTCAAAATACGAGTAGTAACTTCAAAACATTACAACTAATGGACTTACATAGTTTTATTATCTAAGAAAGTACATTTAAAACATATCCAGGCGTTTTGTCACTATACAGTTGTAGTATGTAATAGATGCTAATAACAAATGTTATTATGAACAATTATATTTATTCTTTTAAGTTAAACAGTATAAAACCTTATGTTAACGTAGAAACCTTTGTAAAATATTACGATTTGTATTTCGATTTACCATCAGAGTCGGAAGTCTCGTTTATGTAAGAGGTAACATACAGCCAGGAGGTCCAAAAGAGCCATTTTTCAAGAATTTTTTTCTAAAACCATGTAAGGTGTGGAGTGTGGAGTGTAGGAGTGGTTACCCACATTTATTTACACATAATTATTTGCAATTATAGTGGCCAGCACTGGCCCCGAACAAATTAAATTGCTTAAGGTATATAATGCCGTTTTGTCAGGGCAGTTGCGAGAGGTATCAGTTATCACTGCATGTTCGAATTCCATTTCTAGTCGCCACATCACTCCCCTTCCCTGTTGATTGGAACCGTCGTGGAGCCGGGGCCGCTGGGGATGAGCTGCTTTGGCTCGAATCCGAAGACGATGTAGGACGGGTATGGAGTAGTACAACCGAAGCCTAGGATGCCGCTACTCCATAGTTGAGTCCTTCGTGAGGGAGTCCGATGTATGTGGCGACTGTATGGTGTCAAAAATATGAGGCAAAACTTGCAGGTTCAGGCAGAATGGCCGTTCCTCGCTGCTGCTTGCGTGCTGCAATTTGGGGTCACCAGAATGTAAGGTGGGGAGTGGTTACCCACATTTATTTACACATAATTATTTACAATTACAGTGGCCAGCACTGGCCCCGAACAAATTAAATTGCTTCAGGTATATAATGTCGTTTCGTCGGGGCAGTTGCGAGAGGTATCACTGCATGTTAAAATTCCATTTATAGTCGCCACAAAGACTTAAATTTATTATTGTAAATATTTGTACACATATTACAGTAGTTTTAAACTATATTTTATAGCTGGTTTTCAAAAGCTCCTCTTAAAAAAAGCATCCTAGGTGACCAGGATATCTCTGAACTGGATCATTTAAAATAAAAATTCAAACGAATTTCGTTAAAATAATATATAATCTCGTAAATAGTCGAAAAAATGAGCAAAATAAAAGTTTTGAGCAAAATGCTCCTTTAAACATTTTTTTTAAATACAATTTTTGAGTATTTACCTATATATTTATTGTTTGAAGAAAATCTTCGGTTAATTATTGAAAATATACTTAAGAAGCTCAACTCAGAGGAGATCAATGCAGGTGTTTCTAGGAAATCTTGATCACCGACTTTAAAAATACAGTTTTAAGAAAACCGTGATTAAAGGTTCAAAAGCAGTTTGCATAGAATAAAAACTTTCCTTACAAATATGCGTGTAGCTTTGACTTGAAAATTTCTATGGGCATACTTAAAAATATTAATTATATTTTATTTAATTTATGAAATAAGAAAGGTTAAATAATTCATATTTTGTATTTTTTCTATTAAGTGTAGGTACAACAGCATATCAAAAGTATTGTTCCGAAGTCTTAAGTTAATATTGTGGTTTTTTTAGTAAAATCACGAAAGTCTATTTTGACGTTTTTGAGATATTGCAGTTTTAAGTTCTACAGACCCATATATTGAACTAGCTGACCCGCGCAACTCCGTCTGCGTCAGATAAGAGTGCGAGAGGGTTAAACGTGGGGAACCTATGGCACAATTCTAAAGGAGTTGAAACTTTCTTTGTTTTATCCACAAATCACTTAAGAACCATTGAAGAGATAAAATTTGGTACCTATAATGCTAATTTAAAACCACGCGGACGAAACCAAGAAAAACATTGTATGTCTGTAACGTTAAAAGTATAACATGACTCATGAGCTATCTTAGGTACATCACACTATGATCAGTAAGAGTGGAACTATAGTAAAAAATGTCACGGGAACGGGAATAATAAAGGAACGCTGCATAACACTACTGGGGTGTTTTATTGATAAAATGTACGTATGTAAATTTAAAATATAATGAAGAAAAAAGAATATATGAAACTTAAACAAAGAGTAACGTAAAAAAAATTGAAATGTTATTTGATTATTGCAACGCCTGTAACCGTTGTAACAAATAATATATTTTAAACTATTTTGTACTTCTGTATCTGATATAATATATTGCAAGGAGCTGAATGCCTGAATGTCTAATGATCTATGAATCAGCTCAGTACTGACTACTGAAAAAAAGTTAGAAGTACCCAAATATTGAGAAGGAAAAGCGCAAGCGCTCACTTAGGCGGCCTTACATATTTTAAGAGTGGGGAGTCTTGAAAAATGTTAAAAGTTAAAAATGTAATTGTTGATTTTTTAAATGTAATTTTACACGCTAAATTCTAAATATGTATTCGAAAATTAACAATGAAAGAAATTTCAACGTTTCAAAAATTTTCATTATTTTTCGGATGTTAAATAAAAAATCATATCTTCAAGTGAAAATAGTAATTTTTCTTTTAATCCTAAAGAGAAAATGTGTTAAAACGCAATTTCACGAACTTTAAAGATCTATTTCACGACCTTTTTTTTATCACACGGTTCCCGCAGGAGACAATTATCATGCTATCCTTTGAGCACCGTGCATTATTCTGGCATAAGAAATAATCTATATTATTATCTGATCTCTCAACTATCATATTGCAAAAAATCATGTCTATCTTTTACTCTGTGAAAAACAAAAACATATCTATCCCACGGGAGTAGAACATTTTTCCTGGATAAAAAACTCTTTTCATAAACTTTTAGAAAACTCTTTTGAAATACTCAGTTCCTGAAAGATTCTATTTTTAGCCTATCCTACGGGAACCGTACCATATTCTAACATAAAGTAACCCATATCATTCACTGTCTCTTAAACCACCATATTGCCAGAAATTATGGTAATCTTTTGTTCTGTGAAAAACCTAAAACGTATCTATCCTACGGGAACATACATTTTTCCTGGATAAAAATTGGACTGTATGAAAAGAAAAATTATGATTTTGCCTTGAGGACCTTATGAGTTATTACTTAACTCTTAGCTAATAAATGAGTTATTAAAATGTTTGGTTTCAGCATGATTTTTCTTCGAACCAGTTTTTTTCTATTTTCCCGATGAAATGAGAAATTTTTCCGAAATAAAACGTGTTTTAGATAATGATTCGCATATTTATCATACTTAAATATCACCAAAATCCATTTTTAACTAAAAATAGAGTTTATGCATAATTTTTTTCTTCAACCCGTTTTTCAATTTCCCGGGTAAATGAGACATTTTCCCTTAATAAAAAGAATTCTATTTAATGACTCAGATTGTCATTTATTATCACAACAAATTTTATTAAAAGTCATATTTATTTGGGTTAGAATTAATAATATGTTTCTAAAAACAATTTCGCAAATAATGAATTATTTTTGAAACAACCTTAACAATCATTAAAAAGGTTATAGCGGGCTAACCGTAAAAGATAGACATATGCCGTCGCGGACTTTTTTGTAGAACTTTTTAAGAGGAACAATTTTGCTGCACATAATTTTTGCGTAACTTTAACCGTTTACGCAGGGCAGGCCACGAACGCTCTCAAAAGGAAAAATTTTTCCTGATTTTTGCAACATTTTCCATCGATGCTCTGCTCCTATTAGTCGTAGCGTGATGTTATATAGCCTAAAGCCTCCCCCGATAATTAGGCTATCCAACATTAAAAGAATTTTTTAATTCGAACCAGTAGTTCCTGAGATTAGCCCGTTCAACCAATCAAACAAACAAACAAACAAACAAACAAACAAACAAACAAACAAACTCTTCAATTTTATATATTAGTATAGATGGGTGTAGTTGTTAAATTTTCAAATTTGACAAATAAGGCTCAACCAGGAGTTATCATTTTCGAAAAAAGCTGGACTTTAGTGGTTTAACTAAGGAGCCACTGAATATGGGTAATGTTTTAGAAGAAGATGCTTTTGACAATTCATTTTCTTTTTTAAACATTTTTCTTTCAATCACGATATTTCAATTACTAAAAGAAAATTTCTAATTTTAGATTTCTTGTAAGGTTATCATGACATATCTTAACCAGCTCGAGGATACTTTTTCTAATGGGTAAACGAAATTTAGATGGTAATGATAAAGTTTTTATAAATTTTAGTAAAAATTGTAGAAAATATTGAATGAGTTTCTTTTAAACGTTTATATTGTATTGAAAATAAGAAGAAATTTGCTTTTTTTTGGAACTCATTTAATGCTTTAAAATACAACACTTCTACAGCTTCAGCGAAAAATGTGGTCATTAGCTATCTGATTCTTAAAGTAGTTTATTGACGTCACTTCGGTACTCAAAAAATATATCAATGAGTCATTTTAAGTGAATGTACTAGAAAAACGTTCTTTTAATTTTTTTTTTATGAAAACAATTAATGTTTTTTGTGTAAGTTGTGATTAGATTGTACTTAGGTATATTATACGAGAAATAAAATTAATTGAATAGCTAAAAAACATCAAAAAGCCTCACTAAGAAAATCTGGAGGTTTTTTTTGACTTTATAACTAAAACGTTTAACACTAACATTTTTAATGTTTCTCTTAACCACCATTTATCGAGGTTCATCAATGAAATACTCGAAAGAAGTGGTCTAAAACATAGACGACAAATTTTGAAGACCGCTGGTTAATGCAACAGATAGTCTTAAAAATACATTTTAAGTAATAAGAAATTTTGTAACTGTTACGTTAGAAAATACAACTCGAAAAACCAATTATGGAAACATTTTTCCTACTCCTATTTAATTGATATTATCATCATTTGGAATTTATTTAACTCGAAACTACATAAAACACTTAATTAAACAATATAATTTGTTACAAACACGCAGTTACAGAAGTATGTTATGATGAATATTATATAAATATTAAAAAAACTTGAAAATGATGAGAATTTTATGTAATATTTTAACCACAAAAACTATTAAATAGATAATGTTTGGGCATTTTTGTATTATTTTTTTATTTGAAGATTGACGTAAGAAGATTTTACTAACGTAATACAAAAATGTTTATTTTTACAGGACTTTATAATGTTAGTGTTGAAAAACATTGTTAGTTTTAAACACATTACTTAAATTATTATTAAAACAAAATAATTGATACAGCATGATACATTAATATATTATGTTCGTATTGCAATATAAATTATATAAACTTAAAAAAAACATAAAGGGTAGATGTTTTTTAACATTTAATATTGAGACGTCTCATCTGATCAAAACACATCCTCCACAAACGCAATCAACTGATTGTGAGTATCACGATCCAAAAACTGTGGGGCTTCTGTGAAGAAAGTCCCAACTGTCCCTGGTCAGCAAATTAGCTATATACACGTCTATATCATCTAGACATATGGGATACGGCTGTGGGGAGCCGCCTGTAGCTCCAATGTGGGTAAGATTCAGCGCTTCCAGTCAAAAACTCGGAGGACAATAACTGACGCCTTTTCCAGAGGCTGGAAATTTGGAGCGACATTTAACGATCTAACATAACCAAGGAACCAATCCATATCAACTACCATCGTTAGTACTGACGACCTTGTAATTAAAGCACGTTAAAATAAAAAAAAAATGAAATAGCCGAAATACTTCGTTTTTACCAATATCTTTTTCTAAGAACTTATTGAACGATCCTTGATTTACTTACATACTGATTGAACTTTTTTTTTTGGTTTATTTAAGGTCGCTTCAACTACTTTGGTCATTAGCGACTGTCGAATCTGAAAACCCAGAAAAAACATCTTAGACTTTCATTGGGATTTGAACCCAGGATCACTGGCGGATAAGGCAACTATCAAGTCCACCACGCCACTGAGTGACCTTGATTGAACTTATTGAACGTTAATTAAACGTTTGATTGAATTGTGTACAGCGCATAAATAATTAATTAATACATGAATATAGCCGTTATTTTTTTTACTATAGTGGAAGCTGGTATTATAATTAAGAAGAACCTTGCCATTGTTGAAACAATCTATACTAATATATAAAATTGAAGAGTTTGTTTGTTTGTTTGTTTGTTTGTTTGTTTGTTTGATTGGTTGAATCTCAGGAACTACTGGTTCGAATTGAAAAATTCTTTTAATGTTGGATAGCCTAATTATCGGGGGAGGCTTTAGGCTATATAACATCACGCTAAGACTAATAAGAGCAGAGCATCGATGGAAAATGTTGCAAAAATCAGGAAAAAATTTTCCTTTTGAGAGCGTTCGTGGCCTGCCCTGCGTAAACGGTTAAAGTTACGCAAAAATTTTGTACAGCAAAATTGTTCCTCTTAAAAAGTTCTACAAAAAAGTCCGCGACGGCATGTCTATCTTTTACGGTTAGCCCGCTATAACCTTTTTAATGGTTGTTAAGGTTGTTTCAAAAATAATTCATTATTTGCAAAATTGTTTTTAGAAACATATTATTAATTCTTACCCAAATAAATACGGTTTTTAATTAAATTTGGTGTGATAATAAATGACAATCTCAGAGTCATTTAATAGAATACTTTTAAGTACGGGAAAATGTCTCATTTACCCAGGAAATTGAAAAACGGGTTGGAGAAAAAAATTATGCATAAGCTTTATTTTTAGTTGAAAACTAAGCATTTTTATCTGATTACAATATATTTATAGTAATAACTCATAAGGTCCTCAAGGCAAAATCATCATTTTTCTTTTCATACAGTCCACTTTTTATCCAGGAAAAATGTATGTTCCCGTAGGATAGATACGTTTTTGTTTTTCACAGAACAAAAGATTACCATAATTTCTTGCAATATGGTGGTTTAAGAGACAGTGAATGATATGGGTTACTTTTTATGTTAGAATATTGTACGGTTCCCGTAGGATAGGCTAAAAATAGAATCTTTCAGGAACTGAGTATTTCAAAAGAGTTTTCTAAAAGTTTATGAATAAGAGTTTTAACGAATTTTTCTCAGGAAAGCTTTATCTCTTTTTTATCCAGGAAAAATGTTCTACTCCCGTGGGATAGATATGTTTTTGTTTTTCACAGAGTAAAAGATAGACATGATTTTTTGCAATATGATAGTTGAGGGATCAGATAATAATATAGATTATTATGCTAGAATAATGCACGGTGCTCAAAGGATAGCATGATAATTGTCTCCTGCGGGAACCGTGTGTTAAAAAAAAGGTCGTGAAATAGATCTTTAAAGTTCGTGAAATAGCGTTTTAACACATTTTCTCTTTAGGATTAAAATAAAAATTATAATTTTCACCGCCATAAACCAAGCTCTAGAACGCCTTTCAAGCTGGGCCGATGAGAAAGAAATGACTGTCAGTGTGGAAAAAACCATATTCCAAATCTACTCACTATCCACCAAAAGAAAACATGTTAACCTGTACTATAAGGGTAATACATTAAAAGAAGAGTCAGTGTCAACGTATCTTGGAATCTCCTTAGATAAAAAACTATCATGGAAAACACAGATTGAAGAAGCCGCCGCTAAAGCAAAAAAGCGATCCCGAATACTGAAGCGACTTACAGCCACCAAATGGGGAGCCAACCAAGATACACTCCGCACAACCTACCTGTCCTATGTGCGACCTGCAATGGAATATGGAAACGAAGTTATGATTACTGCAAGCCAGACACAACTTCAGAAGCTTGATAAAGTTCAGAACGTGGCACTAAGAATCATCACGGGTGGTGCAAAATCAACGCCGATCACAGCAATGCAAATACAAGCTGGTGTCGAACCACTACAGACACGTCGAGAAGTGGCCACATTAAAAACATGGGAACGTATAAAGAGGATGAACCCCGAACAATGGCAATACTATCGCAAAGCTCCAAATAGAACCAAAACGCTCACCTCCCCTCTAGCCAAAGCAGAAGAACTAATTAATAAATATAGTATAAAGTTAGGTAATCCTGCTCCGGTCAATATAATGAACGATACATATAGCCAACTCCCCTCCGCCACCCTTCGACTAATGGGTCAAAACCTATCAAAATCATCATATTTGGACATCGAACTACGGAAAGCCTCTCTAAAAACGATCCATTCCATGTACCCAAGGTCAGAATTTCTACACATCTATACATATGGTTCATCCATTCCAGGATCCGGAAAAACTGGTGCTGGTTACTACAGCGATATATTTGAAGGATGCGCCGCAGTTGGAGAACCTCTCAGCTGTTTTGATGGGGAAGTAGAGGCAGTTTTACTAGCTATATCTAAACTTTACGAAGTTAAGATCTATCATAAAGCTGTTTTCTTCATTGATTCTCAAGCCGCGATAATAGCATTATCCTCTAACTACCCCACCGATTGCGTTCGTACCAACAAATGTCGAGCCGCCTTGGACAGTCTTGCTAAAACAGGTTGGCACCTGTCACTACAATGGATTCCCAGTCATGTTGGTATCTTGGGAAATGAAAAAGCAGACGAGCTCGCAAAGTCTGCTATTGCTCTAAATCAACCGCCAACACTTATGTCTTTAACACAAGCTCAGAGCCACATCGCAAGCACTGTCAACTGGCATACCTACAATATTCAAAAAAATGAAGCGCAAGGAAAAAAATGGGAATCCTTACTGGAATCTCCTATCTCACGACTTCTCCCCCGTCAAGTGTCAGTCGCAGTTTTCCGAACTACTACGGGGCACGACTATCTATGCGAACACTTGCACCGCATTGGAATCCTACCGACTCCAATCTGTTCCCTTTGCAATGGGGAACCCATGAATGTCATGCATCTTGGCAATTGTCCTGCACTTACAGACGTCAGAGAGAATAACGAAAACGACCAAAACCAACTAATCTCCAACCTCTATTGGACGGCGCGGCACCGAATGACAGAAATATCAAGCGTGGGTGTTGGATAAGAAGAAGAAGAAGAAGAACAATTTCACTTGAAGATATGATTTTTTATTTAACATCCCAAAAATAGTGACAACTTTTGAAATGTTGAAATTTCTTTCATTGTTAATTTTTGAATACATATTTAGAATTTAACGTGTTAAAGTACATTTAAAAAATCAACAATTACATTTTTAACTTTTAACATTTTTCAAGACTCCCCACTCTTTAAAATATGTTAGGCCTCTTAAGTGAGCGCTTGCGCTTTTCCTTCTCAATATTTGTGTACTTCTAACTTTTTTTCAGTAGTCAGTACTGAGCTGATTCATAGATCATTAGACATTCAGGCATTCAGCTCCTTGCAATATATTATATCAGATACAGAAGTACAAGTTTAAAATATATTATTTGTTACAACGGTTACAGGCGTTGCAATAATCAAATAACATTTCAATTTTTTTTACGTTACTCTTTGTTTAAGTTTCATATATTCTTTTTTCTTCATTATATTTTAAGTTTACATACGTAAATTTTATCAATAAAACACCCCAGTAGTGTTATGCAGCGTTCCTTTATTATTCCCGTTCCCGTGACATTTTTTTCTATAGTTCCACTCTTACTGATCATAGTGTGATGTACCTAAGATAACTCATGAGTCATGTTATACTTTTAACGTTACAGACATACAATGTTTTTCTTGGTTTCGTCCGCGTGGTTTTAAATTAGCATTATAGATACCAAATTTTATCTCTTCAATGGTTCTTAAGTGATTTGTGGATAAAACAAAGAAAGTTTCAACTCCTTTAGAATTGTGCCATAGGTTCCCCACGTTTAACCCTCTCGCACTCTTATCAAATAATAAAACTATGAACGTTTAGCAAACAAACTGCAGTTAATGTATCCCGAAGATGGACGGGAAGAAGAAAAAAGGTATCGGACGACATCGGACACACGCCAAGCCTCAATGACGTCATAGCGCTCACCACCAGCTTTTGGAGTGCATAGAATGCCTGGATGAGCTATGTAGAGAACGTTCTGAAGACCAAGAATTAAGAGGACACTACAAGTGCTTAACAGCGCACTGAGAGCCAGACTGAAAGGAAAAGGGTTTCCAGGCTGGCCACCTTCCACTGGAAGGGCGGTAAGAATTTTTAGTGGGTAATAATCCCACATTACTAACACCATTTCATCTCCGTTGGTGTCTTTTCAAATTTATAAAAATTGATCAGGGGACGAAAGTAATCACCCTGCCAATTGTCCTCACATAGGACGGACTTGTATCACCCCATTACAAACGACACATGAAAACTATAGGAATCCCAAAACGTGTGATGGTTTCCATATAGTATAAGATACTCTCCATTAGGTATAAGTATATTACACTAGTGTATGCAAAGTCATTAAGTACACCACCGAGAGCATAATGATTGACCGTCACGTCGTCTTGACCCTTTATCGGAAGTGGATATCATAGCATTATTTGATCTCGACCTCAAGCCAAAAGAAGAAAAATAGCTTTTATTTTCGTCTTATTGCTCGACTATAAATTAATAAAACCGTTATTTTTCAATTAATTTTTACGTTAAATCCTAATAAATAGTGTTGTGTTATCTAGCCATGTCTTTGTTAATAAAAAATAAGTTTAAAAATATAATTAACTATACCTAACTGAAATTGTTTAATAAAAGAAATTAAAAGTTTTAAAGAACAGATAAAATACAAAGATATCGATTTCAATACAATAATTGATTTTGATATCTGTATTGGTTGGTGAATTAATTATAGGTATATTTACAAAGCATTCAAAATGAAAATACTAAGACAGGTAATTAAACGTCTACTTTGATTGAAAGCATTCTTACTATATAGATATTTATTTAGTCATCAAACACCTATAACGCAAACGAATATCTCATAAGCTTTAAATTTAATTGCTTGACAGTAAGTAATACTTTCATATATTTGTGGACTAATGCAAATAGTGTCTTGACGACTAAAACTATTTCAAAATTCGATTTCACACGAATAATTTGCAATCACGTAGAAATTCAAGCTTGAATATTCGATACGATATATGAAGCATACCTATTGGATTCATGGCGGTCACCGCTTATGTTTGCTGATCTCTATCCACTTGTCGCTAGACTAACCAAGTCCTCCAATTTCTATCTACGTCTTCGTATTCTTTTTCACCAAAGTCTATACTCTATACTCAGCTCAATAGCACGCATGATGTGGGTCACTCTGCAATTGATCATGATAAGAATGCTAATCATACTTCCGTTTTCGATTTTATGGAAATTACTCGAACTTACTTTGCACTTACTTTACGTTATTGTTGTTACATCGTTATTAATATATTGAAATTAGAAAAAAGCATTTGACTGTGTTTTATAATTATGAATGAATGAATTTCAAGTAGCGATATCTATAACTAGAAAGGTAATTTTATACCTACTATTATTCAGTTTATGTTTTATATATTGTGTTTAACTGTTAGAAGTTGTTAATAAATAATAACAATAATAATTATAATAAAGAAAATGAATTATAATAATTTGCAATTATTTTTTATAGCTGTTGAATAATGTTATAATTATTCTTAGGTTTTATGACTAAATTGTACTTATTATTGCATTTAAGGTTCGATGGCTACATCATAACACTTTTTTTTTAATTTAAAAGAAATTCAAATTCAAAAAATGGCGTCATTTTTGCATAAATTTAATAGTAAAATTTGTTCATATAAGGTAAAGTCAACGATGCCCGACAATGAACTAAAGGTAGACACTGACCAAAAAACCTTCTTGTTTTAAGATCAATTTTAGTAATTTGTCTCTAATCTCTATATCAAAGGAGACCCAGCTTCATATATAAATCGTTCTCAAAAGCTTTCAAGAGTGATGAATGAAATGCCAAAATTGTATCAATTTTTGTGAGCTAAGTGACTGAGTGAAAACGCGTTTCGCGATTTCTTATTTTATATGTTAAGGACGCATAAATTTTGAAGGTAAGTTTTGAATCAATATTTTTTAAAACTTTACTTTTTTACTTGTTTATAAAGGTATCAATGTTACTTTTAGAATAGTGATAAACGCTTATTTGTTTTTCCTAACGTATTTTTTAACAAATTAGACATGTCGAGGAGAACCTATTAGGGAACCTATTAGTTCCAAAAATAGTGAAAATCCAAAAGATGACATGTGTGTCTTCCATTGGTGTTCCACTTTAATTAAAGGTAGACATGGTGTCTTTTTTTGGGGTATATATGCAACGAAGTCCAAAAAAAACCCTTTTCTTAATCTCGAGGCCACAATGGACACAGGTTCATTAATAGAACCATCTAAAGAAAGAAAGAAGACTGGTAAGAAGAAGAGCTGAGGAAAGAAAAAAGAAGACTGAAAAAGCGCAAAAATTTAAAACTGAGAAGAAGTTACCTATCTAAGAAGAGTAAAAATATTGTAAGAAAGAAATCTAAGAAGACTGACTACAACTCAAGTATGGAAGAAGAATGAGTAGAGGAGTCTGGAGACAGCGGGGATGACATTTCTGATGAAAGGATTGACAAGGAAAATGAAGAAAGAAATGAGAAAGAGAGTGAAATTAAGCAGTGACTACTTATATTAATGTTAAGGTTCCCGACAAAAAGTATTATCATAAACAATTAAAGTCCTTGATGTACTAAACATGATTATAACGGACAAAAACTATAAAATAAAGCACAAATTTGATAATACTGTCACAAATCCAAGACACCCATTTGTGTCTGGCGCCCGAAGGGCGGATTTAACCAATAACCAGCGATAAGAATTGCACAAAAGGATGAACCCCCTAGAGTAGTTTTATGACCACGGATTAACATTACAAAGGATGAGACAAAGACGTGTTGTTCTAGTATTTTCTCCATTGATTTACCAATAGAGGAGAGAAAGACAGGCGCTAAGATTACCAATAGAAAATTCTGGTTACGGATGATTTATGGTTTTGAAAGTTCTAGACCGATGATTGGTTCCTATAAATAACCCGAAAGAGGGGTCAACAGGGCAGTATTCAATAAACCACCAAAGAGTATTAAAATAAATCATCGAGTATTAACATAAATCATCGAGTGTTCAAATAAATTCATCGACAGTATTAAAATAGTGGAAGTGCTCAGTGTTAAAGTGAACAGTGTTATATAAATTGTGAACATTGTTGAATATAGTGTACATTGTGTATATAGTGAAATTTAAACATTACTGTGACTATTGTTGACAGTGAACATTGTTGTAGTGTATAAGTGTTAGATAAATAAATAAACAATTGTTTAAAAATAAATTTGTAGTCATTATACACAAACCAACGAACCCGTAAAAACGTTACAATACCTTAAAGGTTGATGGGTAATTATTATACTTATAATATTAGAATAAGTTTGTATTGTTATTAGCCCAGTTAAAATCAACAATAAATTCGCAAAACATGATGTATCTCTGATTTTTTAGTATGTTATTTGGACCCATTAAGATTGGAGAAGTAAGTGCTTGACCGATCTTTCGTGATTGCAGTTATGATACCCTTTCTTTCGCTGTCTTGTGAGTAGCTCCAGATGTGTATCATATGGTGTTCGATACGCAGTCTAGTTATTTTTATTTGGTTTTCCCTGGATAGAGGTTTTACAATTATGGCGTTGGGTTTGTTGTGTTTTCCCTCTTCTATCCTAGAGATGGATTGTAGCATTGTGTTGGTCAAATTGTTAAGGTCTTCTTTAGTTGTTTTGAGTTTAGAGTTTACTATTCCATCTGTGGTGGCTGCCTTTGCTTCTTTGTCTACCATCTCGTTGCCTTTTATTCCTTGGTGGCTTGATATCCAGACGTATGTTACGGTAGTACCTTTGTCATTAAGTAGTCTTGGTATTTGACTATTATTTTGTTGAGATATAAAAAATTAGATTTTCAAGAATTTTCTATAATTTACATGGGATAAATCCTAAATTCTTTAAACACTTTGTTTTGAAGGAAGAAATAATTTCAGATGGAATCGTTTTTAAGAAAATCAGAAGGTTGGTAGTTGAAAATTAAAACTAAAAATTGCTTTTGATACAATATTGATGATCAATTATTACTATCAAATAACTTTTTTCATTGATGAATATTTGAAAAAACTTTCTTTTATTATAGTTGATACTTTACAGTAGGTAATACAAAATATTGGATCCATTAGAAGCTAACTGAAATAATTTGTGTTTAAAAGGGTGTTCAATTCATTAAAATAAGGGTGTGAACTATGAATCAACTTTGTGGATGCAAATATTTGTTTGAAATTTTAATTTTGGTCGATCTTCACTTGCCAATGTCAAATATCTATGTATGTTTATAGTTTCAAGAAAACGTAGACCCAGTACTGATTGTAGGTATATTAGATGGAAATAAGTAGAACAAAAGAAGAGTAAGAACATGTGTATACACGTGATTGAATTTTGCATATAGAAACTGAGGTTTATAATAAGTATTTATAACCTCGGCCTTTGTAGATTCTTTTCGTGCAAACATCATTTACTTTGTCTTGTTTGATTTTTTATAGTCGCAGATTTAGATCGGAAAATTAATGTATGAAGTTATGAACAAGAAATGCTATTACAATTTTACAAATATATTCATTATCTTCTTAAATATTATTTCGAAATGTATAACTATTATATTTTTCCATACCATTCGGTATAAAATCGTAATTATTTGTTAAATTATGTATTTTTGCAATTGGTGTTATGATAAAATATTTTATAAATTGTATACTTATGGTTACCAGTAACTTCAACAAAATTTGACAAACAAGGTCAATACATATCTGTCTTAAAGTAATACTCGTCTTTGGCAAGGCAACTCTTAAAAATTTCATTACAAAAATCAAAAGATCTTTTTCGAGAAAAGATTTCATCTCTTTAAGGATTTTCTTGAAACTTTTGAATATTTTTCAATCCTTTAATGAACGAACTAAGAAAATACAAAAGCAAGAGGGGTAATGCGTATTTTCATCCCCCGACAAAATATCCCGCAAAAAAGATCTCAAGAATAAAATATCACCTGATATAATCTATGATACATAACAAGCAAGGCCTGGGGGTGCAGTCTCCGGAGAGGGTTTAAGAGCGGAGCTCCAAAACAAAAAGATATGCATCTCAACTTATTTTTCAGGAAAAAAATAGCAAACTAGGTGTGATCATATTCGTGACGATATGTGACTATGTCACGAAAAATAATTTAGAGCTAACGTAATTTCGCATACAATTAGCTCACGACTCATATTTATGTTATAACTTAATCAAACACGTTTTCGGTGCAACTTTTAAAGTTCGATATTTCAAAAACTAAGCGAAGAAAAATTGTTTTCGATATTTTAACAATGCTTATTAGAATCTGTCGTCAAATTTTGTCCTTGGGGTATTTTAACGGTGATATTTTGTCGGGGGATAGAAAAGCGAGTAACCAGCAGTAGGTCTTTTACACATTTACATGTAAATTGATAATATTAAGATTTATAGTAAGATAAAAATAATAATTGGGAGTTTTACTTAAAAAATGAAAAACTTTCAACTCTCTATTTGAACTTCATACGGTAGAGTTTCAAAAACCCCTTCTTTAGTGGGAACCATACTTAACTCTTTGAGTAACACTTTGAAAATTAATGTGTTTATATTTGATGGTTTAGTCTCTAGAGTCTAGAGTGACTGTAATTTTTGAAAATATGTAATTTCAACCATCCAACAACAAGGAAAATACAAAAGGCACCGCGCGAAGGCTCAAAAATTAAGTTGTAACGCAAAGATTTCAATTGCAAAAAGTTTAATTATTATAAATTATATATTACGTGTATTGAAATGTTAAGTTCATTTAAAGAGCTGCAACTTGGTAATTTGCTAACGTTTTCACTATAGTCTATATCGCCTAATATTTAAAGATGTTTGAAAGAAACATTTACTAGAATATTTTTAGTTAATCCTAAAGATACTGTTAAAATTTAAAAAAGATTGACAAGCTCGTTCAATAGTTAAAACAATTAAGAACTTTCATTTAATAAGATTTGTGCTCTTAATAGATTAAATTTATTTAAACTAATGTATGTAAAACAAATATATTGTAGGGCAGTCAAAATCAACAATAAATTAACAAACCATGAAGTATTTCTGATTTTTTAGTATGTTGTTTGGACCCATTAGAGCTATGCATTCCCAAGTTTGCAACTCTCAAAAAGTCGTGGAAAATTTTTTATAGAGGAAAAACCGTGAAATTTTTGAACATTTTTCAGATTCTGTTCAGCATCTCCTCATCCATGCATTTTTCTTCGAAAGCTATTCTGTACGTTTTTTAAGAGCATCAAATGTATTACAAATTAAGCCTAACCAGAGCTCTGCACGTCAATGGGTTACCGAGGTTCGGCACTTTGAAAATAGGCCAGTTTTTCAAAAATTGAAAATTTTAGTTTTAAACCTTTTTTGGATCGCAGCGTCAAAACCATTGATTCTACGAGTAGAATTTATTGAATATAATTTGTAGGCAATTAAATTAGCTTTAAATTAAGTATAGAGCGGAGTCTGTAAGCCTCCTAGTTCTCTCAAAATTTTAGAGAACCCATATAAAGTAAAATCGCATTTTGTTGGGTACTCCAGTATTGGTGGATCGTCAAGGTTTTCTTGAGGCTCATCACCGTCGTCCTCTTCATTGCATTTTTGCAAATTTCCCCAGAGCAGGTAGCACACATAGCAGAACATCTAAGCCCTACTTTCAGGTAAGTGCAGCCACCTCACAGCACCCTTTCTTGCATTTACAAGAGTGGAGTTTTAGGAGCTTTGCGGGGTAGAAACTTACCCACAACCTCGGTACAAAACAAGTCTAAAACCTGTATAAATATAGTATATATAATAGTTTATTTGTTACCGCTCTTGTTGTTAAAATGGGTTGTTAACCATTGATTCTAAGAGCAGAACTTGTATATATATTTTGTAGACAATTTAATAAGCTTTAAATTAAGTGCAGAGCGGGGTCTGTAAGCCTCGTAGTTTTCTCAAAAATTTCTAAAATAACCGTAAAATAAAAAATAAAATTTTTCCAGAAATGTATTTTAACACATTTTCATTGTATGGAGCGATTTTTAAAAATGCATGACCTCCATGAGGAACATTATGTTAAATTGTTCGAGCCATAGTTAACAAGGAAGTAAAGAGAATAACAAATCTCATACAGAGAAGAAAATTAATTTAAAGAACACATATCTAGTATATTCACATTTCTTTTTCTTTTATGGTATAGAACAAAAAAGAACAAATTTATTAATTTTGTATGTTGATGAGTAATAAAGGATAGGTGAGATAGGATAATACTTGAAAAAGCTGGTAAAAAATTTGTGTTGAAATCTACACTTGGAATCTTCTCATGTTCTAATCTCTAAGGGCTGAACTTTGAAACTTGAAACTTGGACGCCCTATTATATGCTTTTATAGGAGTCATTACGTTACGTTAGAAAAAATCAGAAAAATTTAAGCCGAAAAACGCTAACAGAGTAGATGAATTTTTTATCATAATTTGATTTTTCAACTCTTAGAAAAATCAAAATTGGCCAAAACTAGAAGCAAAATAGTCAACAAAACACAGTTAAGATTTCACAAATTTGACTGATTTATTTTTTAAAAAGAAGAAAACAGTATGAACATTAAATTATATAATAGATTAATATTAGGAGTAAAACACTTTTTTTTAAATTAACGACTTAAAAGTAAATAAATTCAAGTTATACATTTTTACAATTTTATTTTAAATTCAAACATGCGCTTGTTTTATGACGAGGCGGAAATAATGAATCAATCATTAAATGTATTAAATACAATATTAACATTAATTTCACATTACTTACATATACTATACATCAATAGTTTGCTCCCAATGTGTGCTATAACAAATATATACTATTGGAATAGCAAAATTATTATGATTTTTTTTTTGTCAGAGGAATGTATTTGAAGAAACGTTTTGATTATTGAATTGGTTACATCTACAATGACAATAATTTCATACAACAAAGTTATGGGGTTTTTGGTCATTTAAATAGTTAAACTTCTAAGAACATAGAACTAGTTTATTTACATTACTGAATACTGATTAAATATTGCAATATTTCAATCAGTATCATTATAGATTGGAGTCTTTCCTTACTTGTATGAACGTTTCTAATTGGATTTTTAACAAACTTTTATTTTGAAAAAAAAATTTTTGTGTTTTAAATTTATTATTAACTTTAAATCATTTCAATGAGTTGAATATATTTTTTTATAATAGTTTGAAGGTACTCAATATTTAATTTGATTCAAAACAAATATTTAGTTAATTTTTCCACGTCCGAGTAACTTTGCTTGCCTACACTTACATTTTTATGATGCGTTTTTTAATTGCTGTGTATTTGTCTTGTCTTTCTAATTAAATAATTTAATTCAAGATAAAAATATGCTAAATCCAATTATAAAAATAAAAAAAAAAATAAAAAAATAAATTAATAGAGATACACATTTTATTCATTACATATATCATACATAGTTTAAGAAATAGATGTTATTAACACATTTTTAAATCAGTAGATTTGATTAGTTATAAACAATTACTTAAAATATAAATTTTACTATGAATATAATGTTATTATTCTAAAATTTCTAAATCTATAGTTTGTTCTTATATTACTTTTTACAGCAATAAACATTCTCACTATAAAAATCACATTAATTTTATGTAAAAAGGAATAGATATAGTGTTTAATAGTTATATTTATATATAGGTATGTAATATGTATTTATTTTTCATTTGGCAATTTGTCGACGTATCTATTCATTCTGTGCATTATTTAGATACGTGATTCACCTGATTGTCTGAACAAATTCATTTTTTAGAAATTTTTTATAAATTTGTAACATAAATTAATTATTCAATATCTAATTTCTACGTTAAAATTAGATGAGAATTAGAGAAATTTAGCAATTCTAAAAGCCTATATCAATGAAACTACTACGATATATAAGTATTAATGAGTTTTACCGATATATACTCTGTTTAAGTTAGAAAAATAAAAACCAGAATAGAAATCGAATTTCCTTTCCTTGTATAGTTCAGTCTTTTTCTAGACACTCAAAAATGAAAATACATTTTTAATGAAAGCGTTATAGTTTGTATTATATAGATAGGATCTATTTTGTTTGGTACACACTAATAATAGGATACTTATCTAATAAAAGGTTGTGCATTCTAACATTTAAGGTTTATTGCTTTTATTTGAATATTGGTTTTATTCGAAATATTTAAGATAAAGTCAAGTTGATTTTAATTAAATTTTGAAGAAGACAAATTTTTATTTAATTTGAGGTATTTTTAATCTAAAAATCATACTCGTTTAGATTTATTTAATTATAATTAAAGTCGTTTAACAACACTTAGTTGAAATCAGGAAGAAAAACAGTGGTTTGTGGTCCCCATTAATTACATTTAAAGGGATAATTATTATTTCAATAAATTAGAACTGAGATATTTTTTTGAGTAGTGTTTTTAGTTATTAAAATAGTGTAGATATTATTGTTGGAAGATAACTTGAACAATTTTTTTTATTTTTCATTGAAGAAAACCTAAATTAGATAATTATTTACAATTATTTATACAACAAAAGTGTTCACTCAGTGTTTTATATATGTGATATGAACAATTTTTTTAAGACCTACAGTAAGTTTTAGTTTATAATCAGTAAAAATAGAGCATTGTAGAATATAGCAATTTTGTTAGAATTTATTTTGAGGACGAAATATGATACGAGTATATTATATTTAAATATAGTGAAATAATGCTAAAATGAAGATATGAAACTTCGTAAACATCGCCAATACCACAATCGTAGCTTGTTGATAAATAATGTTAAAATGGATAACTACGACCGACGTGGTTCTAATTTTTGTGACATATTTGTTAATACTCGTTGGTTGTCTATAGCTCGTAATGATGATATATACGATTTTAATTCTCCTTCACTTTTTGGCGATGGCGGCTCCAAAACTGAAAACATGATAAATAACCATTGACTTCAAAAAGTTTTGCTTATTTAAATTTTATATCATGAACCAAAAATGCATACAGATAAAATGTAAATTTTCAGTGACGTGATATAGAGAGATCTTTGCTTAAAGGGTTAAATACAGTCCGGAGCCCCCCTCAAAAAAAATTTTCAATAATTTTCCTGGAACGACTTTTACATTTATGAATATAAAAATTTATGTTATATATATATTATGGCAATTTTAAACTGTATTGTAACATTTTTGTATTTGTAAAAATAATAATTTTGAACGCTGCTATAGCAAATCTCAAAAAGCTTCTTTAAAAAAAACATTTTGCAAATTTTGGCTAACTTTAAAAATAATCGCCGGATTAACTTAACATTTTCTGGGTGTGTACTTCAATAAATGTACGTTATAAAAATAATATTGAAAAATAAATTTGTCTGAAAATTCTAACTGTATTTAACCGTTAAGGGGGTATTCTAGTCTAGAAATTTAAAAAAAATGTTTTTTTCTTTTCTTTCATATTTTCAAAGCCTAAACCTTTTAGAATAGGCCCTTAAATGGATTTTTCAGTTTTCAATAATTTCTGTAACAGGAACCACCGATTAAAAAAATTTAAGTATTAACTATCATTGTATGTCCATTGCACGTAACTTTACCGGAAACTTTAAACGCGTTTTTCTCGAATTGTTAAAAAAATATGGAAACATTTATTTTTTCAAACAGCCGCCATTTTGTAAATTTTTTTTTTAACAAGTCCAAAGGTCATACGATGGCAGCATCTATAATAATTAAGAATCCGTCTGTTTTTAATTTTTCCAATCACCAGGAGAGTTGGAATATTGCACGCCAGGATACCCTTTTTTTTGGACCCCCCACTTTGCTCATAACTTTGTCAATTTTAATTATTTTTTTTTTTTTGGTAAGTTTTTGTAAAGTAAAATATCAATAAACAAATGATAAAAAATGGATGCTTAAAATTTTTTTTCCTTAGTGCAGCGCTTACAAAAACTGGGCAAAATTCATGCCTCTACATTAGAATATCCTCTTAAGTAATTTTAAAAAACTACAATTAATTCTGATTAAATCTTTCTATAAGGCAGGTAGTTTAATTTTGTGCTTCCTTAATTAACTATTCAAAAAAAAATTAGTGCATACTATTTATCGACCGTCTGCACATAAGGTGGCGTATCCTCAAGACGTCTTAAAAACTTAATTTCTTAAAAAATTAAGATCTCCAAACCTTTAATAATAGGGCTTTTAAACTCTACAAGACGTCATATTGTTTAGGTACTGGGAAATTGGTAAAAATTAAAAATAAGGAAATCTTTTTATTTGAGGTCAGTTTCACTCTTGTTATAGGGTCAAATATATAAGATGATCTATTTATAATTAAGACATAAAGAAAGAAACAACCTGAAACTATAATTTCGTATATAACTATAATTATAGTTTCAAAGTTCTTAAAATGATTGTCAATGTATAAAAGAAGTACAGTTAGATTTTTATTTAAAAGATTACATACCTAAGTGTCGACTCCGGCAATATCTGATGGTTCTCATTGTTTGGGCCAGCATGTGCATTTTTTCAAAATTAACCAGTCCATCTAAACATGTTTTATTGCCTTCATGTGTAAATGTCATATCTTTCAATAACAGTGGCATAAACGGCACAACAGGTGGCTGCAACTTTCCAACACTCAAACGATAAGCTCTATGATTCCGGCTTGGATCAATCAAGGATTCAAAATCTGTAAACAATTTACGAAACTTCGACGGCAACTTTTCCCAAGTTAATGTTAAACGACTAACAGCCACATTGCTCAATCCCATTACAATGGCACAGAATGCATTCAAATTCTGATACTCCTTGCAACTGAAATGAAAATTGTTCAATTCAATTATTTCAAAAGACGGTGTTGTGTTAAACTTACTATGCGGCAAGTTTGATAAATTTTCGAAGCATTGATACTCGTTTGCTTAAACTACTCGACATACAAATTTCCGTAACCACCCAAAATTGAATTTCATTAAAACGACGTAAAAATATGTCCAAGTTTGCCGTAATTTGACCAAAATGATGTCGTCCAAATGTATGATAAATCAATTCATATTCATGAACACACCAAAATAGGTCCCAATCAAATAATGTCATGTAATATGCTAACTCTTTCGTGCTAAATAATTCTAAGTCAATATCAATTCCTTCTGTAGCACCTTCTTGCTCAGATAAACATGTCTGCAATAAATCAAAGACAAAAAGTAAATTGAGAAAATTTTTGTATTTTAGGTATATCTACCAATGCATCTAAATGATCTTTGGGAGAGACAAAAATTCGTCCATTTAAACTTAATGCAGTAGGTATACTAATGTCGTTGTCTTTAAATGGCACACGTTCTCCGGTCGATTTAACTTCTACCAGCACTAAATCATCGTTTGGACGTAACTTTAATTTATCAGCAGCAGAAATTTTGATTGTCTCCGCCGTAGCATTTACAGAAAATCGTAAAGTACAATAGGTATGGTCAGCACAATACACTCGAAATATAACTGCAACGTAGAGTATTTTGAAATGAAATTAAAAAAGTCAATTTGGTCAAGGCAATTAATCATTTTACTGTCATCGTCCGGCCGTATTATTGTACGTGTATCAGATTCACCGCTAAACAAAGTAATAGGTTGTCCACAGGGAGGTAATTTCCACTTTTGTCCCTCGTGTATTTTTCGATCTTCTTGGTATCGATTTAGTTGAGACATAACATGATGCATTAAACTTGCCTCTTCCTCTAATGCGTTTAGTTTAATACAATCTGCTTCTACTTCAGCCGCCAGATCCTTGCATAAAAATTTTATTGTGTGTGTGATAAAACATAAAAGCTTTGTGCACAATGACACTTACCTCGATAAACTCTAAAGCCATTTGATCATCAAAAACGGGATGTCGAATAGCATTAACCCATCTGTATACAAATTGTACGACTCTACGCTTGCATCCTAGAAGGAATTCTTTGTCTTCGTTCTCTTCATGGTCGATGCGATAAGTAAACTATTGTTAAGGAAAATGTCGCATTTTTTATTTTCTAGTCTTTAATAAGAAGATGTATTGTAAATTTTGATTAAAAAGGATATTGTTTTGCTAGTTCCACAATTAGTTGATGAGTTGGCATAAAAATTATGTGAGTCAATAAGAAGTCGTCCAGAAAAGGATCGTGCATACTCATATCGTCACGTCCACTAAATCCTCCTCGTCCATCGAGTCGAGTTTCTAATAAATGTTCTAACATTTTCTGTGGTGTACCAGCCATAATAGTGTATCTATTAAAAAAATATTAAAGGTGTTTAAACTTAAGAACATTCAAACAAATAAAATAATTTTATTATTTGAACGGCCAAATAGTTCAATAATTAGGTAGTACATTCTGTATCGAACTAAATGAGGTGAAAGAGTAAAATATAATTATAAAAGAAAACGTTGAGCATGAACATGGTGGACATGAAATTCGGTTAACGCACGAAAAAATATTATGGTTCCAGCCAAATAATATGATTCGTGTATACTAGGGTGCTTAAGAAAAAAAATTCATATGATGTCTAAAAAATGATAGTAGTTATATATTTCAATGTTAAGGTTTGTCTTTATCCGTATTTTCATTTTCTATTTATAAAACAGAGGAACTTTTTTTTATTGTTGGTTTTTCATAACTTTGGAACAGTTCATTGTAACAATAATCTAAAAAAAGAAGAGTAAATGAAATTTTACGCTCTACAAAAGTCTTAAGAATAAAGTAGGAAAATATAAAACATTTTTAATAAGTTTTATTTTTAAGCTGTGATACCTTCGGGGCGGTTGATTTGAAGAACTTGGATCTAAGGACTTTTTTGTAGAAAGTAAAATTTAACTTTAAATTTCTTTTTTTTTAGATTATAGCTACAATGAACGGTTATGAAAATTAAAAAAAAAAATCTGTGTTATTTAAATGGAAAATGAAAATGGATTGATTTTAATATTGATGTTAAGAGCTCGTTGTGGCATAAAATTATTTATTTCAATATATTTTATCAATTTTTGAGTACCAGTAGTAAAGATTTTTTTTTTTAATTTTCATGGATTTTACAATCACTACTGAATGAACTGGATGGAACGTGAACGTATCCTAACTGTAGTTTACATAATTTACAATTTAAAAGTCATATAAAACATGTAGAAAATTTTGTTCTTCTTCTAAGTAATAATGAAATTTAATACTAAAATGCACTGAAAAAGAGAGAGTAAGAGCTGAAAATAAGAAAAAGGTCAAAATTTTGACACTTTTTAGCCATAAAAATTTCAGTTGAGGGTGTCGGAAGATAAATACTTGTATATATAACTTAATTTTGATATATCGCTAACTCAGTGCAACAGTGAGATATCTGAAAAAGTCTAGTTTTGAGATAATGCATAAAGTAACTTTTATGCTCCATCTTTAAAAAGAGTATTTCTAGATTTATTAAGAGAAATTCTATTATTCCGGAAGTTTAATATGTATAGTATTATCTAAAAGAATAGTTTTTTTTTTTTTAAATGGAGCTATGTTTTAATTAATTAATCCTAAAACACGGTAAAATCAATCAAATCATACAGTGAGATATATCCTTTGGACGCATGAACCTATTTAATTCAGAGAAAACCTAATGTTGCATCCAATTCTTCTGTTTTTGGTGGTTTTAAAAGTGGTATATCCTAAAATTGGTAATTTTGAACTTGTCTCACTGTTGCACTGAGGTAGCGATATTGTGTTTAATGAAAAAAAATCAACCTGGTTTTGTTTGAGGCAGACTTTATATTTACAACTTCATTATCTGATTAGGAGAATAGGGGTAGTGACTTCAAAAATTTATTTATTTTTCATTCATAAATCATTTGTAATTATTCAAGAATATTTTCTGAAAATTTCAAAACAAAATTTTAAATCATTCCAAAGTTATAGGCGATTAAGTGAGTACCTCTCGTTAAAGGGTCGGATCAATTATTTTCAAACTTGGCGTAAATTTTTTAAAAAACATCTTAATATACTCTTATAGATATGAATTAAATGACCTTATAATACCAAAATAATTTTTAATTTAGTAAGAGTAAAAAAAAATTATTAAAATACGCCGTCCTACACCAATTTCCCCCCTTAAAATTATTGGAAAATTATTCCATTTTTGTATACTTTTTAAAGAAAATTCCGTTAACTAACCTATAATATTTTTAAATTTATATTTCATCATTTACATCCACGAGAATATTAAGGTTATAGTAATTATTAGGCCTAAAGTTAGGGTCATAAATCCGCCTCTGATTGCACTATGTAATAAAATTGCTTAAAAGCTGTTGTTCAGAATAATCCACATTTTTTTCGTTATTTATCTCGGAGATTTGATGTATCACAATGTAAAGCACTTAAAATATTACAAAATAAAAAATCCCATTCACATAGCATGTTGTTATGAAATAAGAGCTACTGATATAGGATTAATTTTCAAAGACATTTTGAAGCATATCTTACTAATTTTAAACTGCTATAATTAAATAAATAATTAATTTTTTTTCCTATGTAAAATTGGTTTACAACAATATTTAAGATAAAACCAATTTTATTTTATTAACACTAACTGTTAGGAGTATTTTTTAATAAAAGAAAACTTTTGAGGTTTTTAATCATTTGACGTAAAATATAAACTAAGTTATTTTTTTCTTTTAATAAAAAGGAATAAAAAACTTACTTGTAATGGGAGAAAGCTTGTTTATGTTGCGGTGATATTTTTTCTAATACTAATACATCTAGTCCATGTTCTTTCAAGCGTACCGTATTTGCTTCAACATCTCGTAAAATACGATTAAAATTTTCTTTGTCAACTCGAAGGAAATGACAATTATTTTCTCTAAGGACAATTGTTGCTGCTCTGAAAATTATATAACAAACACAAAATGTCAGTGATGTTGTTAATGATATAACATATTACGGCATGTGAAGGAAATACTAAGCGAACAAAGTTTACTGTAATTTAATTCAACGCATTAAAGCAATTAATGTTCAATATTATTATGTCTTATGTGAGATATAAGAAGCAGACGGTAATCTTACCTAGGAGCATCATTTATCAGCGCCAGTTTACCAAAGTCGTCGCCTTCTTGAAGTGTGGTTACTGTTCCTTTACCGTGGATTACAACGTCTACGGATCCTCTTAATATAATGTACCAAGATCTACCTTCATCTCCTTGATGGAACACTACGTTAGATAGAAATATAACATACATCAATGTAGACGGTCTCAGATGAAATTACATATTTTATCTAAGAAAGCAAATGGACATTTCTATTTCAAAGCACTAATTGAATGGAACAGATAAAAGCATGCACTAATACTATTCGATCGTAAAATTCACAAGCTTGAAAAAGCTGAATTTGTTGAATGAAAACTTTAATATTTTAACGAAAGAAAATTGTTTAAAACATTTTAAACTATTCAACGACAGAAAATTTTCATCTAATTAATTTAACTTTTTGTATGTAGATAAATATTTAGAACTTATGTTTTCATCTAGAAAATGATGTACTTACAGATAGTATTAGCACGTGGATGAGCTTCAAACATTATTACAGACGCCAGTTCTCGTTTTACAGAATTAGATAAATGAGATAGAGCTTTTATGTGTAGTAATTCTTCGTAAATAATTTCTTGGTCGTCCAAAGTTCTCTCATGACTCCTATATATAAAAATAAATTATTTAAATTGTTCTGTCGGTGTTTGTAACATAAAAATTTTGAGAAAGTTGAAAAATCTTACGGTTTTCGTAAAATCATTCTCATTATAGCGTCAGGTGCTCGGTTTATAAGAGTTCCTAGAGATTCTTGTAATTGATCTTCCGCTGTAGTTACATCTTCAGGCGTCGGTAAGGCTGAAGCTCCTTCTTCATCTTGCCAAAAACGATAGAGAAAGCATTTGTCTTTGAATGGTTGTTCACCGGATACTACAAGTATATTCGTTTCAAGTTAGCCAAAAATTAATTTGATCCTCTTATAAAAGATAAAGATTTAAAATTCAAAGTTGAATCATTTTATTTATAGACCAGTGCTTTTAACCTTTGAAAATGATAAAAAGTAAATAAATTATAGTAGGATGAATCCCATTGGAAAAAGAGGAGAATATAACAAAAATGAAAGGAAAACTAAATTACGATCGATCTGTGGCAGGGAAAAGTGGGAAGAGGAGGGAAGGGTAGAAACGGTTTATCTCGATTCCTGACAAAACTACAAGTCCTATGGAAAAACATTTAATGGCAAAGTTGTAGATAATACGTAGATCTACAAATTTTGTATTAAAACTTTTTTCACATAACCTTAAAATTTATATGAAAAATTCAAATTACCAAGCTTTTGGTTTTTAATTTTTATCTTACTGAAAAAAACATTTTACACAAAATTTGGTGAAAACGTACCTTTTAATGTTCCAAACTCACAGTAATTTTTATGATTTAAAATATTAATTTTTTCACCTTATGTCGAACTTAATGTCGAAAAGCACCCTAATTTTCAATCAAAAATTCTCACGTTAAAACGTCTGATTTTCTTAAAAATTCGGTGAGTTTTTTATTCGTTGAAACCTCTACTTTCTGTTGGTGCAAAAATATATACATTACAATGTTAAATGTTCTCATAAAATGCAATAGTTAAAGTGTAAATTTTAATAAATTGCTCAAAATTGTACATAATATACAGGTTAATTGTACAAATACAACTTTGAGCAATTTATTAAAATTTACACAATAAATTATTGCATTTTTTGAGAACATTTAACATTGTAATGTATATTTTGCACCATCAGAAAGTAGAGATTTCAACGAACAAAAAACTCACTGTCAAATCAGATGTTTTGACGTGAGAATTTCGATTGAAAATTGGGGTGCTTTTTCGATATTAAGTATAATTATAAGTTGAAAAAATTAATAATTCAAAACACAAAAATTACAGTGTGTTTGGGACATTAAAAGGTACGTTTTTACTAATCTTCGTGTAAAATTTTTTTTTCTAAATGATACAAATTAAAAACCAAAAACTTGGTAATTTGAATTTTTCACATAAATTTTGAGGTTATGTGAAAAAAGTGTTAGCACAAAAGTTGTAGATCTTATTATCTACAACTTTGTCATTTAATTTTTTTCCATAGGACTTGTAGTTTTGTCGGAAATTGACATAAACCATTTCTACCCTTAAAACCCTCCTCTTTTCCACTTCCACATCTCAGATCGACCGTAATTTATTTTTCCTTTTATTTTTGTTATACTCTCTTCCTTTTCTAATAATTTTGGTTCAAAAATTATTTACCCTGGTCTATAATAGCTATGATGAAATATACATTTAAATATATTTCGTGAAATATATATTTGTATAAATAAAGAAAACCAAATATTAGGAACATTAAACGAACCATGAGATATGACTCCTTCCTCGAGTAAAGCTTGCCACATTCCTGCAGCTTGAACGCGTGTGTGAACAGCAGGACTAACAGCCAGCAACCAATCGACCAGTTCGGTACCTGGAGCACATCTTCTCACAAGTTTTCCAGACATTTTTCGATCTCGCAGACAAGTCCCACCGGGAATTCCCAGGAGCAACGTTCGTAAAGCCCATCCAATTCGACTCATCGCTGCGCTTGGTGTCTATTTAATACAAATATATATTATAGGGTTAATTTGTTCCTTAACGGAAAAATAAATTAAACTATCGTTTCTTATAAAAAATTTCAATGATAAAATTTATTTTTACAAAGAATAAAGATATAATTTATTATTCCAAGTATAAAAGTTTAAAAAAAGATGTTATATACAGTAATAAAAATTAGTCATCATCATATAACAGTAAAAAATTAAACCCCTGAAATTTCCTGTTATAACTTACTTATCAGAATTTAAAAAAAATTTCTTTGTCAACTACACCTTTAAAAAAATCGTATCATATCAGCTCGTAGTGCAATGAAGTATAAATTGTATAATTTAATAATATTTCAATGAAAATTTACATTAAATAACGTTTGAATTAAATAGAATTGAATATTCCTTTCACTACAAATAAAAAAAAATTAAATTTGATGATTTAAACAGCAATAGGTATCGAATTCGTACCATGTTCAGCTTTAAGCTTCTAAGTAGGCGCACAACAATAACAAAGATTTAAAAAAGTAAATCAAGCAAACTCGAGAATCAAAAGAAAATGTTTGAAAATAACTGAGGTGTGAATACAATCATTTCAAATCTTATCCAATGAAAGGTGAACATTTTTTCTTTGTCGTTTCAAATCTCCGTGTACCTACAACATTTCTTTGATTTTGTATGTTCAAAGATGATGGAATAATTTATTTGTATACGCACAAAATATTTCTTTTCAAAATTATTGTTGTTAATATTTGGTAGACAATCAAGTTAAGTTTGAAGGAGAGAATTATTAATCTTGAAAAGGTTCATCCAAAAGCGGTATCATTCATATGAAAGCTTAGATTATTCTCTAAGAAATCATGTAATCACAAGTTTTCTTCCATGTAAAACTCATCATTTCTGACTTAGTTTAAAAAGAGTATTTTCATGAAAATACTCAATAGGAAAAAAATATAATTCCCTTCAAGAAAAATAGATTTTTTAATCCATTTTATGTTTCAAGTGAAACAAAGCTTTAAAAGGTTAAGTTTTGCTTAATTATAAATATTGTAACTTTAAGGAAAATTTTAGTAGTTTAATTAAAATCTTTAGACTAATAGTTCAATATTATTGTAATAAACCTATAAATTCTTGAAATGATTACAATCCATTTTATATCAATTTCTGGGAAATAAAACCAATATCACTTACGCTGCTAATATTTTTATCCTTCATATGTTAACATTTCTTCAAACTGTTCAACATACTATAAAAAGACGTGACCACAAAGTGCAGTGGCTCTTAACCTTTTAGTGATGAGGGACCATTTGAAAGAAACTCTGTTTTGCCACGAATCACCTACTGTTTAGAGGTAATCTATACAGTAAATGTAAATGAGTAAAGGGTGGTTTTAGATATTAATCTTATATAAGTTATCATACAATCGTTCAAAGCCAACAGAATTTTATTTTTTACAGAAAATTTTACATAACATAACTACAGTGATAAGTAGGTATATTATTATTATTTTAATGCTATTTTTGAGGTTGCATCCTCTTGTCCAGTGATTTAACGAATGTCCGATTTTTCACATGCGAATATTTTTTTCCAATATTTGCAAATGGTAATGTTGACTTTCAAATAAATTGCGCGTAAAATGCTAAATATGCTAATAATATTCATTGTTTTGTTTTTTGTTTTTTAGTTTGCTAATTATTTAAATAGAAACATATACAGCTAAAGCGAAAGAACAACTTGGATACCTATACTAGAAGTTTAACTTTGGTGAAAATATTTTTATTTTTGTTTTTTGTAAAAAGACATAAATTTTATTATTTAATTAAAATCTTACTTATAATCTGTTTCAGAAGTACAAATTTTACATTATAAATGCAACAAGACTTATTAGACCTAGAATAATATTACTACCTACTTAATTACTTAATTAGATTAGATTCTCAAGTTCGCTTTTTATAATACATATAAAATTTAGAAATGGAGTTTTTTCTAAAACGTATATAATGAATTTAATTTTTTATTTTAGTTGTGATCTTTTGATTATTAATTAAACTAACAAGATTATAAAAAGTATTTTTAATTTAGTGGGCTCTCTCAAAACTGTTTCCCGATCATTTAATTATTTAAATGTTTTAATGAAACAAAAATAAAATTATAACAAAATGAAAAACCGACTTCAAAATAAATAAAAAATCTTAAACAAAAAATGCACTAAAAAGTAAAAAAATAATGGCGTATCCTTACAGTATCTACAACTGACAAATTATTAGGATTATATAATGTACAACTATTGTTATTTTGGCGTTGGTGTCAGCTAAGGAAATAAATAGATATGTCGATGAAAACAAAACTATTGGTAACGTATAGCGATTTTTTGAATATTTCATTGTCCCTAATAAAATATATTTTTGGGTGGCTTCGCGGACCATTTCGGGTGCTTTCAGGGATCACCATTGGTCCATAGACCACCGGGTAAGAAATTATCATTTTTTATAACTTAAATTTTTTTTTCATTTGAAAAAGGAATTTCACTTAACCGAAATTGAAATTGTGAGGATCGGTTTTACCTTATCTTACTTTCAGTGTATTCAAAAAATTAAGTCGTTAAGAATATGATGTAGATTATAGAGCTTTCAACAAAAACTTAATCTTAAGAATTAACTAATATACTTTTCTTTACATGCTTAGTAGGATTTCTTACCGTGATTAACTGAAGATTGAAAACCACGGCTACTTTGCAAATTTGGAAAAACTGCAGTATTTTATAATCGATTTTCATCTTAAAATTTTTAATCCTTAATTGATTAACTTTTATTAATGTTTTTAGAAATTAAGTTTCTCATTTATTTCACTCATCATCGGTTGAACAAGAACAAGATGAAGGTGGAAAATCATCGCAATCCAATTTGAATTCAACTGAGGAATTATATTATTTTTGTGAGATGAACTAAATATTATGTTACTATAAAAATTTTCACAACCTAAATTATCATTGAGGTCTGATATCATATGTAGGTATTAACATTTTTTTTCTGGGGTTAAATATCGTAATACAGTGGTTCCCAAAGTGGTTCTTGCAAACTCCCAGGGGTCCCCGGGATCATTCAAGGGTTGCGTGGAAAATTAAAATTGATTTGGAGGTCCCTGAACAACATCAAAGAGTCCGTAAGGCTTAATATCAAATAAAAAATTGTGACAATATTTTTTCAAGATGGCAGTTGAAATAAACAACAATGAATAAAGTATTATTACGATTTTTACGTCCTAAGTAAAATATTATTAGACGTATTGGGTTCTACAATTTAACGTAAGGCATCCTAAAAGTTAAAGCTTACCTACTATTTAATATTTTTATTTATTTTTTTGACTTCCACGAATAACTAAATCCGCGAACGTTTGGAATTTCTGTATATTACTGTATTATTATATTCTGTTTTTAATTAATTTTTGAATTATTTATTTTTCTTGAAATATTAATTGGTACAAAATGAGTACCTACCAACATTTACCTTTTGAAACACAAAAGTAATCATTTCAATAACACCATGGATAGCGATTGCATGAATCGCTGATCTGGTGACTCGTCCATAAAATCATCAAAAAAAAACTTACTTCAGTTATAGGCTCTGCTGGATTTGGACTATCAGGACTAAGTGGACGTCGTGGTGGTGGAGATGTTGGACCGTGCATAGGTGATGATTTATTCACACTAGCTCCAAAACCTTTTGTAATATAACAAAAAATAAAATAATCAGTTAAAATACCTTAAAACTAGTAATTCCTAACTTGATTACATATTTCATGACTAACATAAAGTTTAAATCACCTAGTTTCCAATTATTGTTTTAAAGGTGATATTTCTTAATCCTAATATTTTAATCACAGAGAATGTCAAATAACATTGTCTATTTCCTGCAAACAATATGAACAATTTATTTGCTGGCACATAAAGGGACTTAACTGTAAATTATTTTCTAGCGGAATGGGGTAGATGCATTGTTCTCTCCAATTATACAGTCCTTGTCATAATAGAATCCTTTTTAGAGTTAATTAAATGTGAATTAAGTTTGAACTTTGAATTTTCAGCAACACATTACAACTCATTTCAAAAGATAAAAGGTGTTTTAATGTAAGCTTCTCAAATTTAAAATTTTTATCACTTAAAAGCTTTGTTATCAATAAAGTATTGGGTATACGTACAGGTATATACTTACGCTTTATTAAGAACTCACCGTTTTTGATTTTGCAGTTCGCCACAAGGTCGTTCATAAGCTCCTTATTTTTCTGAAGCAAAATAAAAATAGATAGAAGTTGATATATAAAATGGGTGGGATGATGAATGAATATAAATTTCAAATGAAATGAATATAATCGATATAGGTAAATATAAATTGAAAATGAATTGAAATAGTTTCATATGAGTAGCTTTTTTTCAATACCTGTTTGTATGTATGTATGTATTAGTGTGTGTGTGTGTGTGTGTGTGTGTGTGTGTGTGTGCGCACCCTAACACCATAACACGTAGATACCTATACGTAAAATAAAACCTTAGATTTGCAAAGTTTTGCATTTAAAATATGGAAATTTGTATGAAATAGGGTACAATTTATTTAAAGTGTTCTTTGAGAGGAAGGAATAGCAACTTTTCAAATATTTCACGTGCACATATAAAATTCCAAGGAAGTGTCGGTATATTGATTTTTATCTTTCAAACAAAGAATTACTAAACACAAAATTTTATTGTGAAATTTAAGTGATATGAATAATTTTTTAAATTTTACCTTACCTAATACGTGCGCTATAATATAATTATTATAATTATTATTAATATTATTATTATTATTGTTATTATTGAAATGTAATTTCTTTTAGTTAAAATTGATTTTTCAAGTGCATTTTAGGTTAATCAAATATAAATATTTATCCATCTACGCCTATTTCCAGTTTAATTGTATACATTATTAATTAATGAAAAGTACATATAATTATATGAAGTTCTAACGAATTGGAATTATTTTGATTAATAAACAACATAATTTTAATGAGAAAAAAATTAATTGAGCTTTTATTTGGTATCTAAAAAATATATTTTCGTCCTATTTTTAAAACTAAATTTTCGTACATAGATTTTTATTCTTCATAGCCACCTTTCAAAGTGTATCTTATCAATCAAAGTACTATCTAAGTAAGTTACTTAAATAAAGTTATTCTATAATATAATTGGTTAGTGTTGTCGATTAAAAAGTTTAAAATATAATACATGTAATTTTAATTCTCGGGCATCTTAAATGCTCATGAATACAAAGGGGCATCTCAGATACCTATGGATGAAAATAATAAAAATTGTTTTTATTTTGAAGATTTTATACATTAGAATTATAGAAGATAGAAGAATATTAGATTTACAAGACTTTTGAATCGATTTCTTTATTTTAAGAAACTCGACAAAAATCAATAATTTAATCACATTAAAAATCGATTCAAAAGTCTTGGAATTCTAATATTGTAAAATCTTCTAAATAAAAACAGTTTTTATTATTTTCATTCATAGGCATCTGAGATGTCCCCTTGTATCCATGGGTATCTAAGATGTCCGAGAATCAAAATTACATACATTTGTTAATTCATAAAATTTGTAAGTAATCTTAAAAGAAAATACTAAAAAAAACCTCAAAAAATGTTATTTCAACGATTCTGTGACTATTATACCACAAACGTTACACGTGTGCTATAGAATTGATTAATGTGCTTTCGTATCTCTTCGAAACACAACTTTGCTTTGATTTAGCAGCTTTAAAGAAATAAATGAACATTAAAAATGAAATTATACGTTATACAGCCAAAATCATTGAGCAATTTTAAACTGATTGTGAGTTTTAAGCGACAATGTAAGATGTTGAATATCTTATAGAATCTAGAGACTACATTAGAAAATGAAAAAAAATATTTTCATCATATTAAAGGAAACAAGATCCAACTTATGATTTTCAAATATACCACTGCAATTTTTAGGATATTTGAAAATTGCTTGTTAGGCTCTTGTTAAAAGCAAAGAATAATTATTTGAAAATGGTTAACTTTTGAGTAAGTTATGGCAATTTAAAACCCAAAAATAAAATGTTTGAACTAACTCAGTAAGTATCAGTTTAATGACAAAATTAATTTTTTTTTTTATAAAATTGTTAAACTGGGTGCCACCTACTGTCAGACAAGTCATAGCTCAGGATTCCCAGACTCGGTCACTGGGTTGATCTCATTAAGCTATTTTTTTTTGGAGCTACCTTAAAAATAATCTATACGGATATTTTCTTCCCATAATCGGCTTCAAATTTTTTTTCTGTTTTAACAAGTGCCTAAAAGCACTTTTGAAATATCATATTTTACAATTTTAAAAGTATAGCTGTTCATTTGAAAATCAAAAGTTAGATGCTGTATCTTTTAAGGTCTTGTTCATTTGTTCATTCTGCAACACTAACTTTTCATATAGCATTGTAAAAAATGTAAAAGCTTTGTAATAAATTTTTGATTATTGCTTCACACACAGAAAGAAGATTTAACTTTGAAAATGCAAACTCCAAAAACAATTTACGTAAACATTTTTTTGAAAAATTTATCTTATCATTCTTCAGTCACTATTATAGAAAGCTTTAAAAACTTTCCACAAAAGTTTCTCATACGTACGTTAAGAACGTGTACAAACTTTGCAAGTGCATGTATACATAACAATACATCCGCATGTAATTACATTACCCTAGGGCCTAGGTGTATTTTTGTCAAATATTCATTTTCCTTGATTATAAGCATGTTATCATACCAAAATACTTAAGTGCTTAGTAAAATTTTCTTCCACACTTTTTATTTCCAACGTTTTTTTTTTCATTCTTTAGATGAAAGAAATCTGTATCTCATTTTCTATTAATGTGCTATTAAAATTCCAATTTGAAAAAAAATAACGATTGTATTTCATTTATGATTCACTCTTATTAAAAACTGAATATGAGAAGAGAAGTATTAGCTTAATGATTTCATTTTTCGAAAGAAAATTTAAAACTCTGGAGGAATCATAATTATAATATAAGAATGAGTTGAACTATACATGCTATAGTATACAGCAGTAGGCTACAGCAACTTGAATGGATATTATTTTAGTTTTACTTGTAAAGTTACTAATAAAGTTCGACAGACACCTAGTAAATACATTTTTTATATTTGAATGTTGTAAATAAACCCACGATAATTATTTCAACTTTTCATTATAATTTAAGAAAAAAGTTTTTTCTCATTTTGATTATACTTTTTTAAAGTTTTTAATTTAACATAATTGAATTGAAGATAAATATTGAATTTTTCGTTCAACTAAATATTATAGATTAATTTACATTGTAAAGAATTTTGATTGTAAACAATAAAACGAATTAATTAATTATTTAGACCTTTTTATATTTCGAAAATATTTGAATTAAATGTATATTTAGTCAAGTTTTTTAATATACTTAATCAGTGTTCGTCGTGATATTTTACAGTCTCAAATTTTTTGTGAGCTGTTTTCAATGTTCTGGTAAATAATTATACTTAATAATAGTTTGTCAAAACGTTTGTATGTTACGTGTATCTCCACTGGGATCACGATAAAACTGTTTTATTAGATAAAAAAAAAATTATTATATCCGCTGCGAGGCATCACAGTACTTTCTTTAACTTTCATTTATTAAACTCGCTGTTGGTTAAAACAAATATAAGAGTTAAGGACTTTATAACTATACATATAAACAGAAATATATGCATCTTTACCTCTGTGTATATACGAAATCACAACCGTCACCCCAGAACCGGCCTTATTCGAATTTTCCCAGGAAAAATTTTCAAATAAAACTTGTAGGCATCAATAAGTCTAACATAAGAACTATAGAAAGTTCAAAGAAAATTGTTGGGGCCGTTTTCGAAAAAAATTGAAAAAGCTCAAAAACTCCTAGAATAAAGTGGAGCTTCCGGTTAACCGATTTCAACCAAAAGCTTCGCGGCACAACTAGATATAATATGAAGCAAAATTCCAAATTTGGTGTAATTTGGATAAAGCTTTCGATACGATATGGCTGTCACACACAGACATACACACACACAGACATGTTTCTAAAAACCACTTTTTTGGACTCAGGGGACCTCAAAATATGTATTTCCGGTGAAAGCTCGAATGCGAAAATTTGACCCGATTACAATACTTCCTTTACTATATAGTAGTAAAAGAAAGTAAAATATTTTGAATTTTTTATGTTTGGACAAGAGTGATAAGATATTAAACAAAAATGAACTGACCGTCATCCATAAATCCCTTTTATTTATATGGGAAATACACCCACTCATCGATCATAAACCAAAATAAAAAGTCACCCTCAACAATCAAAACCACTTGGAAGAGAGAATCTAAGGGAAACTTCAGTTTAAAGACTTCATCTAAGAAACCTTCCTAAAAGATAGTCTCTAAGATCAATAAATTTTAACGCAATATAAAAGAAACAAATAAAAAAATATAGTTTAAAATTTTTAAGAAATCATAATTTCAGATAAAATTTAAAATTAAAATAAGCTTTTCCAAAATTTTCATGTTAAGTTTACATATAAGCTTATTATGTTAGAAATATATGATAAGCCAAGTCATTTTCTCGAACTTCAAATTAATCTTGATGTGTCTATGAGTGGTCAAATCTTTCTCTTTTGTGCTTTGTTCAACACATTATTTTGGTAAATCGTATTAGATCAGCTATCACAGCCTTTTAAGCCGTATAGCTTCAAGCTCTTCCTATTGTATTGCTATAGGTAGCTACTGCTTTTTAACCTTGTACAAAAAGTTATCAGGTGAACTAATTTGTCGCTCCAAGATTACATTTGTCCTTGTTGATTCAGCACTTAATACATTTTTCATTGTAGGAACTAATTTTATAATTGATCTATTAATGAAGGTTTATTTCCTTTGCTTTTGTAAGTGTATAATTAGATTTTCTATATTACTTGTAAGCTTTACTAAAGTATTTTTAGTTATTTTTTTTCGTTCTTATAAAAAATAAATTTTTAAATCCAGTGCCGAAAACACGCTAACAATTCTCAAACAAACTCGAGTACGTGTGACGTCACAATGCTCATTTGGACTCATTTTAGAATATAAACGTGGTACAATGTTATTATCGTTGATATATTGATAAATATATCAAAAGTGTAAGACCTTAAAAGTTATCGGGCTTTCTTCATGCCATAATATACGAATACTATAAAAAAATAACTCCAAAAAAAATTTAAATGTTCCTAAAGATGTTAAACTTTGAAATAAAACAGCATCTATTTTGTTGTTGTTGTGAAGATATTTTTGATTGAAGTACTTTGTAACAATATTGTAGTAGAATTAATAAACATTTTTATTTAAAAAAGTCAACTTTGAAACACAGACAGATGTTAAAATCGTACTGTTGCCGTGGAAATAAATTGTCGTTTTAACATTATGACGTTACCGACTTGACGACCAATCTAGGCGAGTTTGTAGTCAGGTGGTTCTTTTTAAATTTGATCATTTTAAATTTTTTTAAACCCTATGTTGTGTCTTAATTGCATGTTTAAGATTGTATTTTTAGGATTTTAAATATTTTGAGCGGGAAAAGGGCGTAGTTATTTTTTAAAACTTAACTATGTTGACAGTTTTGTTAAAAAATTTTGACTTCCACAGTTATTTTTTTTTTAAATGCAAGTTAAAAGCTATAAAAATTCAATTACTAAAAAAAAGCAACTGAGGAAGCCACAATAATTTGACGAAACATTCAACATGTTTTAAGTAAAAAGTATTTTAAAAAATACGTCCTTTTTGTAAATTAAGAAAAAAAATTAAGGTTTCATTTATTACGTAAAACATATATATAATAAATTGATAATTTAAAATTATTCCTTTACATCATAATATAAAGAAAGTTTTCCTTAATATCAAGGGTAAGATGATAATCGAAAAAAGATTTTTATGGAAAATATAGAGCTTACATAAAATAGAGATATTGGAAATACTTCGAAGAAAAGAGAAAATCTTTTAACAAAGCATACGGTTTTCACATTTTCGTGAAACACCTATTAACCTTGGAACACTATGAAAGGTTCCATAGAACGTAATTTGATGAAATGTTCTATAAAAAAATTCCATTGGAAAATAAATCGAGTGATGGTTTTTATTTTTGTCTGCCAATAAACAAAATATTTAAACTCTTTTAAGCTGTACCATTAAATTAAGTAAGTAAATAATTTCTATTTATTTACACATGTTATATTGCGACTTTCTTCCAATTATATCTGTATTTAAATACAAATATGATATGAAACACGCTGATTTTCTAGGCTGTTAGATTTTAACTACCCCGAGGGTTCAAATACAGTCTCGGCAAAGGAGTAAATGATGTATTACCCACATTACACGTCAACACTTGTGTCATGTATGCTTATGCGTATTTCGATTTTACTTTAAAACCATCATAGCTGAAAGCTTTGTGTACACACCATAAAGTAAGGTAAATAGTATTTTCATAATTATTATCTAAACTAATAAATTGAAATACACAACATGACTAAAGTTTTGAACTATTCTAAAATTATCTGAAAGGAAAATGACACAAATTATTACAAATGACAGTTTTAATTTTTTCAACGATATATAATGCAGAATGGGGAAGTTCATCTTATATAAACGTTGGTTTCTCAATATAGAGTTTAAAAACTGTGAAGCGCGAAATTGTTTCGTGCATATAGCAATTTCATTTCTTGTTTAAAAAAGAAAACTCGTTAAGTTGGGAAATAAAGGTAATATCATTATTTGTTCCAGCGATAAATTTTTTTCAATAATAATCTCATATGGGATGTTTATTCTAACAATGACAGGAAAGCTTTTTTTGTGAAATCAAAAAGAAATTGTAATTTGAAATTTGTGTAGAATGAAATTGTTTGTTGAACTTTTCCTTATCAATTTTGATAGCGGTTAATGGTTATAGAGTGAAAATTAAAAATTAATGCGATGAAGAGATCTTTAAAAAGCATTCCTTTCTATAAAGAATTGAAATATGAAGATAATCCTAATCTTTGTATGGTATATATTGGAACGATAAGCCAAATACATTGAATTCTGAGCTGGGATTTAGAAAATTACACAACGGATTCAATGGCATATGGAGTAAATATAAGTTTTATTTTTTTTTTGATAGCTGGGTAAAATTGAAAGAAGTAGATTTACTTTTATTAAATTATCACGTGAAAAAACTCATTAAAATTTCGATTTTCTCAAAATTGTCAAAGCTTTGTGAAATTTCAAAATTTTATATCTTCAACGTTATAAAAGTTAATATTTTTTACAAATAATGTCTTCAGTTTGAATTGGTTTTAAAGTCTTCAACGAGTTTTGTATCAACCTTGATTTCAGTTGGAATATATATAGATAGAAAATCTCTCGAGATTGTTTTGAAAGATATTAAGTCCAAATGCTAAACCACTTACACGTGAAGCTTTCAAAGCTGAACAAAAGTAATTATTTCCATCTCTTACATTTGGAATGATCAATTTGTCACGTAGTTTATATGTGTTTCTATCTTACGTCTATATTAAGCGATCAAAAAACGTTTTTCTACGTTTTTGCATGAAAATACCGCCCGTATATTGTTGTAATATTTCATCCAAACTGAAATGTAAGAAAATCACCTGACATGAAAATCTCAATAAATCTCAGTTTTTTTTTTCTAATTTAAATGGGAAATTTTATGAAGATATCTAAGTCTCAAAAAATTGTACATCTCATGTCGGTTTCAACATGTATCTCAGAGCTTTTTTAATAAAAATAAACTTAAGTTTGTAACTAAACTTTTTTAAGTTAAATGAAATTTGAGAAAAAAAGTTAATTGGAGTTTAATTTTAATAACTAAAACTCTCTCATAGTCTATGTAATGTAATTATATGCTAGCTTCATTTTAAAAAACCAAGCTTATAGAAGAATAGAAATTTTAATGCCTCTATTTATTATGCATTGAAACTGTTTTGCTAGAAAATGTTATTTCAATTGTATTAAAAAAAACTTTTTGTTTTAATAATTCATAAGGATTTACGAAAATAAAAAAGAATAATAAAGCTTTTCCAAGTATTTTATTAAGGCTTAAATTTAACAACTAACTGATACCCGCGACATCGTCTGCGTAGGTTATTATGTTAAAAAAATATTTAATTTACAGAGGAAAAACATTTGAGAAATTGAAATCAAAAATATATATATAATAAATAATCGAGAAGAACCTAGCGTAGAACATTTTTAACTATATCCAAACCAAAAAATTGCTCCTTTAGAATCCACTATGGCTCCAAGTGTATAGTTATTAGATAATTACTAAATAATTAATTTTTCAAAAATTTGTAAATTCAAAAATAAAAATTGATAAGTAATCCAATATAATCACTTTTTTTTTTTTAATTGTTATTTAAATGCTCCTTCCGGATCCGCAATTGCTCCAGGTTTATTGTTAATTCGTTATTCAATTTTTAAACTATTCATGTCTATAAGATCCAACGCCAGTTGATGTCTTCATAGTACAACAATACATGTATAAAAAGTTAAAAATAATTAATTATTAAAAATACTGCAAAAATTTTATCAATTATTTGTGTAATGAAAAAGCAGATAGAGAGCTTAAAAAAACAAAAACCTCAATTAAAAATTATTTTGGATTTTATAGCGATTTTAATTTTTGAGTTTGAAAATTTTATAACATTTAATTATTAATTAACCATCAACAATATACACCTGGAGCAATTGCGGATCCGGAAAGAGCATTTAAGGAGCAATTAAAAAAAAAACTGTAAAAAGTGAAATTTTTGTATTTTACAGCAATTTTAATTTTTAGTTTGCTAATTTTTGAAAAATCAGTTATTAATCAATTAACAACTATACACTTAGAGAAATTAAGGATTCTAAAGGAGAAATTTTTAGCATAAAGTTTAATTTAAAAAAATGTTTCTCCCTCACTTAAATCTTTCTGGTTAAAAATTAAATGCAAGAATTTTTTTGTTAGTATTAAGAGTTGCAATGACCTAGGCTAGGAGCACTGTGTGTTCAATATCTAGAAAAACAAATCAAAGCATTTAAAAAAAAATGCAATAATAAAAGGGAGTGTTGAAATGTCATTTGATTATTGTAACGGTTGTAACTAAAAAATGTATTTTGAATTGTCCCAGTAAAATATAAAAAAATGCAGAAAGAGAATTTAAAAAAAAAAAACTGAAACAGAAGAAATAGAATTCAAAAATATTTTTTTTATTCTAATATCTTGCTTAGCTGCATGAAGTCGTACCGCGTACGCTCAAGTATGAAATTATCATTAGACAGTGGAAGGAGAAATATTCTCTCTCCGTTTGCCCTACTCTATAAAGCAACGAAAGAACAACGAAAGCATACGCATATTGCTTGTAAAAATCACAATTTTTAAAACTTTAATTGCTATGTTTTTAATGAAGATATCGTGATAATTCTTTTTTATATAAGGACCACGTATCTATATAAAAAGTAAAACAAAAAAAATTGATCGAAATCCAGTAGTTTTTGAGTTAAAAGCAAAAATTGGAAAACAGCTATCATTTTATTTATATAGATAAATAAACTAAAAACAAAAGTCACATACATATAATGTATTATTTTATTTATCGGTGATCTTAAATTTAATAAGAACATTTAAATATTTTGATGAATGGAAAAAGTAGGTTGTTGTTTAAATAGAATTGTTCACATAGAGGATACATAAACTAAATCGTTTTCATACGTAAAAACATTCAATTGTATGTATTTGTATTAAGCAGGATGGTTAAATAAGAGCAAGTTGACAGCACTTTATATGTATGCTCGCTATAAATTTCTGAAATGTATATATATTTAAATATAAAATTATTTTCTGGTTACAAAACAATAAATTTAATCCGCCTGTAGTTATGAAATATAGGTAGATGAAAATAAAATGTTTTACTAACTGGAACTAAAAATTGCAATAAATCATCGAGTAAATTATTCAGCGACGATTATATTTTTAAAATATGATTAATTATAATATTACTGGTATTTAAAATAACTTAGTTCATATTTATCCTAATAGAATTTAGAATTTATTGTATTGTGGAAGTTGGGTGTTGAGTAAAGGAGAAATAATTTTTTTCCTTTGGTTATTTATAGTCGCTAAATAAAATATTATTTGGCATGAAAATAATTACTGTTGAACAAATAACGCTCTTCAAAAGAGGAAATAAGCTTTTGAACTACATTTATTGTCAACAATGACAATAATTGGTAATTTACATTCTATTTTCGATTATATACTCAATGTATTTGTTTCAATTTTCACACAATAGTGGTTTGTTCGTTTGATGAGTTAGATCTTGTCCTTTAGGGCTTTATGGAGTAATCAGTTTGACATCTAGGCTAAAAAGTTTGGTGAACCATGACCTAAACTAATATTATGATAAAAAGTAAATATTTTTAAATTTATATGTCGGTCTCGACAACTATTTTTATTGTTTGAGCTTGAGGTATTTTTTTATTTAGACCAATACTTTATCCTGATTGCTTTTGATGTCTTTTCTGAACAAATGGACATGTTTCAATGATACTTGGTTCAAAAGTAGCTTATTTATAAACAAGGCCGTTGAAGAAAAAGTTTCTTTGGGTGGAGTTTTAAAATTATGGTACTTATATTATTTACAGGAAATGTTTGACAATTAAAATTATTATAAATTTTCCTCAAACTAGATCTTAAATTAATTTATTTTCGTATAAGTTAAAGATAATATGATAAATTATAATTCAATGTAATAAACCTTTTTTAATACATTTAAGATTAATTTTATGCTTTCCTGGTAAAAATAATAAAAATACCATTTTTGCTGTGATCACTTCCTAATAATATTACCATTTCACATTTTTGAATGGAGAATATACAATATATCTAATATTTTTTAGGAATTAGTTTATAAAAATTAATAAATTACAAGTTGCTTTTTGTAGAATTTTTATATCTAAATAAGAATAGTAACATAACTAACTTACAGATACGTTGAAAGCTCAACCATTGAAAATAAAAACATAAAATTTGAAAGTGTTATTCCCGAAAGAATTTAAGGATCGTTAAGAAAACATTTTTCAAAATTTTACCCCTTAAAAGTTCAAAATGAGTGTTGAAGTGTTCTTCAATTTTTTTTTTTTTTTTGATTTTACACTAAGTTATCAATTTTCTCAAATACTTCTTACTTTAATTTTTTTGCCATCGACAACCGGCCAGATTTTGCCAAAAGCAAATAATTGCACAAATAATGGCCGAATGAACCATTCCCACTATATGGTAAATATAGACAAATAACATATAATCGCCAAATACACAACTAGTGAGAGTCCGCCTTCAGGAGTTTCTGAGAGTCCATCATGGTGAAAAGGTTGGAAACCACTGTCTTACAGAAAGTTTAATCTACACTTTACCATTTGTTAAGCGTTATTAATATAGCTTTACATTCAAAATCTCTTATTTTCTAATTTCCAGCAAATGTTATAGTCTAAGAGCTAGCAACGTTTTCGAGAGAGAGTTTTAGGTTGGCCAGTTTTTATATATGTTATCTTTCGCACTATCCCGGTCATTATACGAGCTGTTTGGCTGTTGGTAGGGGTTGCGTTTATTAGTGCGCATCGCACCTGTACATGTAAAATATTGAAATTTTCAGAAAAAGAAAAATTTTTAGATGAGATTTGTAGAAAATAACATTTTACATAAAAAATGTCCAGTGTACAAGCTTGGAAAGGCTGGCTCGACCTGACGTCATTTGAGTGGCCAACCGTTCAAAGATACAGCCGTTGTGCCGACGTTTACACAATAAGCTTTACAGCTTGTAGCGGGCAAACTAGCCACTTTACGAAAATTAGTCACAGGACATTTTTTATGTAAAATGTTATTTTCTACAATTTTCATCTTAAACTTTTTCTTTTTCTGAAAATTTAAAAATTTTGCCTGTACAGGTGCGATGCGCACTAATAAACGCAACCCCTACCGACAGCCAAACAGCTCGTATAATGCCCGGGATAGTGCGAGAGATAACATATATAAAAATTAGCCGACTTAAATTTTTTTTTTTTGACGTCGCTAGCTCTCGTACTATTAGAAGATAATAATTAAGAATATTTAACTTTACATAATATAAAGACCCACGCTTGATCAAGTGCTACATTCTCACAGTGTAAGAAAACGAAACCTTGTTGTATTTTTAAACAGTCAATATGTTCGACGAATAAGCTCACCATTTTTATAAAAGTATAGTCATTGCTTTAAAAATTTCATTAACAATTAAATGATGCATCTGAACTCCGTGCTATGGTTGCTAAATTATTTATAATTTGATTTTCCTTCGTTGGTCATTCAAATTGTTCAATTAAATCGTATTGCTTTCTGATTGATTGGCTGGCTGCTCATTTAGATCGAATTTGAATTCAATTCGAGATTCCTATCGTTTAAATCGTACAATGGCTTCTAATTCAAGTAGCTCAAGCAAAATTGGTTTGTTTATTTATGTATAGACGATTACTTAGTTCGAATTTTAATTTTAAAGTTCTTATTATTAAACCATAATTAATTACACTCTAATAGTCTAATAGGTTGATTGATTTGCATTCATTTATAACTTCCAACTTGTTATAATTTTAAACACAAATTTTTTCATCCTTTTCTTAATTTATAGGAGTACTATTTATACAATTTATAGGCAGATAAATTTTGATCATTTTAGTATTTTTTTAACGCGACATTAACATATAAATAAATTTGTCTCAACAGAGGATCTGAAGTGATCCATTGATTAAATTAACAACATATATAGAGAATTTTAGTATTCTCAAAATGCATAGAGGAAATTTTAGCTGTTATCCTCAAGGGTTTTCTATATTGATTTGTTTCGTTTGTAGGGTTCACTTGAAACTACTGAAGCATGTTCAATAATTTAACTGAATATTTATGCATGAATTGTTTTAACTACGTATCCTATTTTTATTCTCGTGCTTAAATTGTTCCAATTCAAAACAATTTATTTATTTTTTGAATAAGATAAAAATCCTATTTGTGCTACGCAAAATTTTCTGCTTTTAAATTTATGGGAACGTTGACGTATGGGTAAGATAAAGCTTTTCATGTTTTCCATCGACTGAAAAGGCAATCAATGTTGAAGAAGCAATAGACATATCTACATAAAATGGAAATTTTTTGAATATCGATAAATTCTTCGGTTAACCTTTGACCATGACAAACGACGTTCGAGCCGAAGATATAAACAACAAAAGATCAATTGCCAACCTTTGGAAAATCAAACGAATAGCTGAAAAATATTTCTCATATTTCAAATGATATTCAAAACTAACCTTGCATTTCTTGGACATTGTTCATGAAAATAGAAAATAATTTTGTGTTTGAATTACATTGATAATAGAGGAAAAAGAATTATTTCCATCAAATATTCGTTTCGGAGATAAAATTTTGTTGCTTAAGGCATTTAAATTTCAATATCTGACGTATTCCAAAGAAAGTTAGATGCAGCGAATATTTTATTTAAATGGAATATTTCTCGTTACCAAAGCTTAGAGTTTATTTTGTTCGACAATGAATAAAAAAAACGCTGTGCTATTCAAGTATGATACTTTCATATACTCGTATACCTAAGTATGAGTGTAATTCAGAAGCATAAATTTTACGTTTCTCTATTTCCAGTTACAATTTTCTGCAGCATTTCTTTATGCAAATGACATTATTTCTACGTTGACATTAACAAAAGGTGTAAATTTTGTAGATATAACTTTAATTAGAAACAGTTTTAATAAAGTTAATATGATAGAATTTATGTATTTATATACGGTAGCTACTTGTTATATTACCCTAAGAACTAAGTTGAATAATCCCAGAATGATTTATTCCTCGTCATTTCCTTCTAGTGCTCTCTATATTATACGATAATGTTATTTATTTCACTTATCTTCCGTCTAGGGATTCCGTTATTTTATTTTGCATAATAAGTTCTTAGTATATTTTCCTATATCATTATTTACCCCTGATAAACTTTAATTTCACTTGCTACACCTTGAAACGAATGAAACTCTTTAAATTATAATATTCGTATTACTTATTCAATTTCGATTAATATTCGAACTTCAAAACTTTTAAGAACTTTAAATTGTCTTTGTAAATAGAAAATATAAGGACTCTTAAGGAAAACTCATTTAGTTTATAAATTTCATAATTGTATTTATCATATTCTTATGAATAATGTAAAAGCATAGTTAAGTTGCGTTCGAATATAGAACGTCGTGTTCCACATAATCCTAAAATCTAGTTTACATCCGAAATTTGAACTTCTCAACTAAATGGTTTAAGTTATTTAAAATGGATGATTTTCATTAAGTTCCACATCGGTAGCGTATAAATTATTATTTGAGTAAACGAGAAATCAAATGCGACGATGAGTAGTTTGCTTTCAAAATTAGTTTTCTTATTTGTTACTGCAAATTGAAATACATTGGCATTTCAAACTAATTACACTAATTATAATTCAAGCCAAAGTAAATATTGTGAATTTTAAGTAGAGGTAGAATTAATTTGTTTTAATTTTTTGTTTTTAAGATTAAAAACTATCTTAATATAGCTCCTGTTATTTAAGTCCTTAAGTAAGAGTATGGTCTAAGAGTTCTAATAAATATAATATTTTGTCTATACTGTAGGAACTCTAATGCATCTTTTAGGAATAGTAAAATAGATACTTCAACCAATTATTTTCTATTTCTTTATTTTTTTTTATTAAGTCATGGTGATTCTTTACCTAACTGTGAGAGAGATAATAATTATGTGATAGTCTTTTTGCAGAATCCTGCGTTTTTCTAAGATAAAAAATAATAATTATATACAATTTAGACCTAAAATCTAATTCCATACAAAGAAAACTAGTGCAATCGGAGAACTCCCGATAGGAATGAAGTTTTTAACGTAATTTTTCATTTATTAACGCCTTGTAGTTAAAAATTTTCTTGTTTATAAAAATGTAAATCGTACTTTTCTTAGGATAGGATTGTTCATTAAATACGTTCAGATAATTATCACCTAGTGTGATAAGATGTGACATAGGGGGGAGGTCTAATTGAACAGTTTATCATAAAATTCTTCCTTAATTCTTTTTGTCTCTTTTTTAGTTTTTGTATGACGACAATTTATTTGTAACAAATGTTTATTTATTTACACTATTGACACTCGTTAACAATTAAGTTCACTGTTACAATAGTCACTTTTAACTAATTGTCACTCACGGTTTATATTTCTCTACATGCACTATTTATTTAGCACTGCACTCTTCACGATTTATTTAATACTCGCGATTCACTTTTTAACTGCATAACACTAACGATTCATGATTTATTCACTGAATAAACGATTTATTTATACTACGTATTCTACGGGAGGGGTCCCGTTTATTTAAGTCTACTATAATTACGTATTGACGATTTGTGTATTACTATGTTGACGATTTATTTATGACTGTCCTCACTGGGCTTGCCGTTCTTTTATATAAGAACTCGGCCATTTTTCTGGAACATTCCTGCCCCACTTCTTCTATTTCTAGAACATTCGATTCCATTATCTTATGATATGCCCTTTTCCTATCAATCAATAATTACAGGTAGACATTTCCAGAAAGATTGTCTTCTTTCTGATCCACCGAGTAATCCTTTATTGGTCAAACTATCGCGGCAGGTGGTCTCAAAAACTACTATTTTTGAGAATGTTCCAGAAGTTCTTATTGTTTGTTGCTTTGTTAGCCGACGCCCCTTTCTTCGATCTTTAACGCCCACACAAGCATAGGCCCAACCCCTTTGATTTGATTCAGTGACAATACATAAATTATTATTTTCATATAATATTTACAGCAAAATATCTAGCTCTAGGAACTAGCATTCGTGATGTAATATATATAGGCGGTCACAAAAAGTGTGACGAAAGGGGGAGGGGTCAAAAATGGCAAAATTTTGCGTGACGTAGTTTATGAATGGCCCCTTAATAAAAACATTTATTTATTTAATTAATTTTGTATTTGGATTTCAACTACAAAATTTTGTTACGTTGACCGATAAGTAGAGACTTAGTGATCAGTAGAACCAGTTTTTTTTGTCTCTCTCTTTTTCTAGTCTTTCTTATCCCCCCACTCGGTACATATCATTTAAAAAATCATTGTTTGCAAGTAGTGAGCATAAGTAGATAGAAAGAAAAAGAGAGGGAAGGTCATCTAGTCGCTTTTTTGTTACGTTATGGTCTCTACGATCTTACTTCAATTCAAAATAAAGGAACTTCGCTCCAAAACATCTTAAGATCAGTATACATACGCAGTCTTTAACGTAATCTTCGTAGTTACCTATCTAAAACCGTAACCCTTCACAAAAATCATGTTGATCCATTAAGAATACATTTTATTCCACAAGAACCATTAATTTTGCCTGGTTAAAAATATTATTTTTCTTTTAATTAAATAAGATACTTTTATATTCAATATCATTGAAACTCATTCATCTGTTCCTAAAAGTGCATCGCGATCCTACAGGATAATGGATTTTTCCAGAATAAAATATAAACTCATCTCTTTGGAGCCATGAACCTTTCATACGGTTAAAATAATTGAATTAGATCCTAGTTTCTGGATTACCCTCGATATACAAATATAAATACGTTCCCTTTTTATGATTCTAGTGTTATATTAGCATTAATTAATATTAGTCAAGATACAATTAAGTGACTGTTGAAAAAATATTAGATTACAAATATTTCTAAAAGTTAGTAATTTTGTTCGACAACCACTGACCAGCTATAATAAGATTTTCAATTTATTAGACTTACAAATGATGGATAACAAATTGAAGAATCAGATCAACTTTGAAACAAATAAATTGGATAAAAATCAAATTACTTCAAATGAACCAATGATATTATATTTAACGGATGAGGAAATTGATATTGAGATAAAAAAATCAAACATATGAAAAGTACATATACCTACAACACATAAAGTGTAAAAATAAATATTTTATTGAAAAAGTTTGTTTAAAGTTTAAAGTTTAAATATGTATATGTACTTTTAATCGTGTAATTGGCGATAATATCAACTTTAAAAGTTAGACGATTTCAGAGAATAAAGAACATGAATGTACTAGCAATGATCTATATTCTCGCGTTGAATATTGAAAATTGGTATTCGCCTAACGTTCCAATTCTTGTATTACGTTTTTCTCACATTCTTTTCATTTCTTAGTATCCGAGTATTTAAGCTACGTTGATGCTACAATGGAGGGAAAAATACCATTTACCGCATTTAAGCATTTTGAAATACTCAATTCGCTTGCACATTGTTTTATTAATACTTAAGAGAATTTTAATTAAAACAGTATTTGTAATGGAAAACATCTCGAATGTTTATTGAATATTTTTGTATAAAGATATTTTTCAACGTCTCATCGTCCGTATAACGGAGGCATTTCTTGGTTGGTCTTGATTCAATTATTCCATGCAGTATGGCGTTTCCATTAAGTGTTTCGTTATTAATTTTATCATCCGAACCAATACAATTCATTTCTCTTACATTTATGACATTCTGTAAATATGAATTGTGAAATCTTATTTACGAATTAACAGCAAAAAGACTGGAAGACAATACATCAAATAACAGTTTATTGGGTTACAGGATACGGATTTATTGTAATAGCATCTCAACATATTGTTATTCATTAAAAATAATTGATTATATCAGATCAAATATCAAAAACTCCGGCAATTAAAAATATAAAGTTATAATCCCTAACAAAAATTTAAAATCCATACTTAAATCATACTGAATTTCAAATCTTGCTGTTATTTTCCATAGAGGAAATCAATGAACAAATAAATTTGTCCAATTTCATTTTCTTTTCATTTTTGTTAAAATCAAAATTATTGATCGCATATATTATTATTTTCATAATCACTTCTATAAGCACGCAGAATTTTCTTTAGTTTCAGAAGTTTTTCTTATGAATCACTATTATCAATTAACTGAGATTAAATGAGATACTGTCAATCTAATCTCTGCACCACAACACTAATAGGTATAACAAAGCAAACCGTCTCTAACTGTCGGCATACAAATTTTTGCCTAGTATTGTTATGATGGTGTGTTTGTTCCTAGGAATAGAACTGAGTATATTTATAGACTAGAAATTAGGAAATATGACACTACTCGATAGTAACTCTTAGACTAATATTAATTAATTAATCTCAGCCTACAGCTATTTTAAATGATAGAATAATGTTAGAATTACTCAAATACCAGAACACAATCTATTTTGTAGTCTTTCATGAAATCGAATTTCCTACTGACAGACTTTTGTCAAAATCACGTGCTAAGTTAAAATTTAGTTTCATTTATTTTTAATTAATTTTTTTCAAGTAAAGTTGTCATATTTCTGTATTCTCTTTAAGGATTGTGTAGTCAAAACCACGATTATTCCTAATGTATTTGTTTTTTTTTTGATTTTTAAAACGATATTGTTCCATGGTTAATCTGAAAGTTTAGTTTCGATTAAAGCATTAGTTTGTCTCAATTTTAACTAATGTAGGTCTAAGTTTAAGGCAAGTTCGAGCTATGTAATGTTTATAAATTAGATTGATGATGTCACCAAAACAAGAAACGTTGTGATCATTTTTAGAACGATCTATCCCTAAACCCTTTTTTCAGATTGTTATTATAATGAATTTTTCTAAAATTATGAAAATTCAAAAATAACAATAAATGCTTTGTTATTTAATTAGAAAATGAAAAAAATGGATTAAGGCAGACCTTAATACAAATATGAAAAGTTTGTTTTAACACCAACCATTTTCTTTTAATATTTACTATCCAAAGAAAGACGCGACCCATGTCATTTTTGACTGCAAAGCCTTCACAAAATGGCGACACCTGTATGGGATAAATGACGCCCAAACAGGCACAAATCGCGCAAAATTAGTACAGGGACTGCTTTGCTAGGTAGAATGCTGAACCAGGAATAAGCAGGAATTCTTGCACAACAGGGATACATGAGCAAAACAGAAGTACAATAAGCCTAAGGCTGCAGTGCGGGAGAAACGAGTTCTAACCTGGCTTTCTGCTAACGGAAAAAATCCAAAGAAAGAAAGCCGGATGATTCTTCTATATTCACCTGTGAAGCAAAATGATCTTAATGTGCCTGGAAATAGTGGATAAATACCCAAAAGAAGAGCAAATATGCATCTTTTCTGACTCGCAGTCATAAATAAAAGTCATAAAGAATAGGGAAAACAAAATCACTACGGTGGAATAGATCCAAAATAAACTAAGAATGCTCCAAACTGGGGATATAGAAATAATATGGATTCCTGGCCATAAGAATATTGCTGGTAATGTCTTAGCGGACTTGGTAGCAAGAGAGATCATTAATGAAGAGCTGAGACTAGAACAGGCACTAACTGTCAAAGAAGCACTTAGGTAAGGAGGGAACAATGAAGCTATGTGATGACTTTTGGCGATCCCAACTACCGACGCTAACATCAGAGTATCCACCCCAGAAAACCCACCTTGAAAACTGCCAAGAAACCTGAGGGTAAACTTCTGCAAGCTGAGGGTGGGGCACACAAGGTTGACCCACAGCCACCTGTTCAATAGGACAACAGCGCGATGCAATAGATGTGGATACGATAGGTTTGTTCCAATCGTTCTTCTGGTGATTTTCAAACATTAACCAATAAACAAAGAACAAGACAACGTTGACCAAGTGACAAGATTGAGTGAAAAACTGTTTCAGTTTAGGCCGAGGCTCAACAAGGCAGTGCATAAGCATGCCGAAACAGTGTCGATGAGTGTCGATATAAGCGCTCGTTACGTCGTTGCATGAAAATGGCTGTGCTGATTGCTGGATGGGGCTGGATGTTCGAATGGAACGAACCTGCTGAAAAAGTTCTTCACTCACTCTTGTTTTTTGGTCAATGTTGTCTTGCTCTTGGTCTGTTTTCGTTTCTGTGCATCGTCATAGCTGGACGATTGGAACAAACCTGGTATATCCGTAAAGCATCTTAACACCAGTTTTACCAATAAAACAATATAAGACTTCTTCATATCGAATTATGTAAATCTTTAAAAGTAGGTACCCTTTATTATTTCAAATATAATATCAATATTTAACGATATTTAATGGAAATTTCATATGCCTATTCCATTGAGGGTTTGCTAATAATATGTATTCTAAATATATTAAGTACTTATATTACTTATTATTGAACTAAACGTCAAAACCCATGTAGAAAATTGAGTTGAGTGAGTTATTTTCTTTAAAAATTTTATTATTAATAAAATTGAGATGTTCTCTGAACCATACCTTAAACGTTAATTGAAAGGCAGTAATTGCTTTACATCCATTTAAATTCGAGAGAGTAAACAAACTTAAAAATTCTAATACCATTTCTTTTGAGTTGATTCGATTTGATAAAACGCCCACGATATAATATGTAAATATTTCCCATTTATTAAATTCAAATAATCTTGAAACTTGTACCTACCTCCTGCGAAAACTGACAAATTCACAATTTTACTTTTTAATTACTTTAAAATATACTTCTCGAAAACAAAATGAAAATTTTTATTTCCACAGACATTAAAACATGAATTATGTTTTAAATGGGAACAATTTAAAATACGCACCTTAAAAAATTGTTAAAATTTATAGTCTTTGCGTGCTATGCTGCAAATTGAAACTTTCATAAAAATACATTTCAAACAAAAATATCTCAGCTCAAAGCTTTGATTAATTGTGCATTAATGACACGTTTAAAGTGTGTTTGATTAAATGTGTATACAAAAAAATAATCGTTTTGTATTTCAATTTTATAATAATGTTATATGCTTCAAAGCCGAAGTTATATTCAGAATTGCAAGATAAATATTTATACCAAATAAATATTAGCTTATTTAGATTCTTAAAAAAAACAAACCTTTGGGAGAACATATAGTAATTTAAAAAAAAAAAAATCCCATACATACAAAAATGATAAAATCAAAACTGAAAAACCAAGGAACAAACTAACAAATAACATAAGAACTATAATCTGAAGCTCCTCATCAGTAGTCGCTAATAACCCAGAAGTTGATGCGACTCTAAATAAACGAAATAAATAAATAAATAAATATTAGCTGGTACGAAAATTATCACTTAAAAGAGATTTATTTTAATCATAATGAAATGTTTTTGATCTTAATAATTGCTTAGCAGGCATCATATGAAGAAATTATACAACCAGTTATTTCGAACATTAAAATGAACTTATTTAAGTTTAAAATTTGTTTGATTGGTTGTAACAAGTTACAAAGTTGATGGTTTGGGATGCAGTTAATGTTACATAACGTGTATTCGAGGTAAAACATGTGAACTTTAAAAACGAGCCCTTTTAAGCTGTTAATTTTTTTTCACATACTGATTGAGTATTTTTTCCTCGTATAAACTTTTTTGATTTATTTCTTTTGTTTCACTGTAATGTACAGACGTCATGGTTAATAAAAGTTCGCTCAATAATGCTATACATATATATCGTCAAATTAAATATATTATAAGTTTTATACGAGCTTTTCGCAAGGGAATGCTTCAAATAGGCGTAAATTATATAAATTATATTTGATGCTGTTAAAAGCTGTAAATTTTAAAGTTATAAAATAAATAGTAATAAAACATTTAATTGAATTATTTTAGTCATTAACTTAAAGCAATTTTAATTTTTAATTTTGAGGAAACAGATAACGTGTTTTGAAAAACATTTATAAACAAGGTTAATTTTCATCATCAATCACATCATAATGTGGATTTATTGGTCCTAGATTTATTATGATCCTAAAGCTTTCCTTTGTAAGTACCCATGCAATTCTAATTCAAACTAACTAAACAAATATATTAATGATAAAATGACAAAATTACGGAAGAATGTTTTTTATAAGCCTTTTTTTAAACGAAAACTTTCAAAATAAAAAACCATTAAACGTGAGTGACTATTAGGATGTTTAAAAATTTTTCTTATGGTGTCAAAAATTTGATATTAGGTATTGAAACAAAAATGTTGGTACCAAAACTAAATACCCTTATAAGGGTATATACCATAATAATAATAAACTAATACAATAACTTAATATCAAAATTACCTCAATCCATTTTCCATATAAATAACACATTAAAAATTAATTAATTAATTTTTATATCTTTGGAACAGGTCATCGTAATAACAACCTAAAAGACTGGATTTGAAGGAAATTTCACGCTCTACAAAAAAAATATAATAGAACAAAGTTCCTCAGATCAACTATTTCAAAGATATCAGGGTTCAAAAATAATACCGATTAACATTTTGTAATATTACCAAACTTTGTTCTAAGGACCTTCTTTGTAAGGCATGAAATTTCCTTTAAAATCCTTTTTTCCGATTGTTGTTACAATATGCTCTAAGATTATGAAAAATCAAATGAAAAAAAAAATTCAAATAAGCTATACATTTTTGGACATCATAAGAAATAATTTTCTTATAAATTTATTTATAAAAACCCAGAGCTAAATGTTGTAACACTACATATCAACTTTATCAATGGTTGCTTAAAGTTTTTTAATGCTTGATATATTTGTATTGGCTTAATATTGTTACATGCCTAAGATTTAAACGTGTGTGTACGCGTGTTGTATGTGCGCATGCGTGTATGAAAAAGCCTTGCATCTGGCGTCTCGCTGTGTACTCACCAAAGCATTAAAGGTAAATAAAGGGGGAGCGGTCAGCGGCTATCCATGGGGGATGTTCCGAAGGTTTATTTTGGCTTAAGAGAAAAAGGATAGACAATAACAATTAGGGTCGAATATTCTGGAAGCATGTCTGGGCCTATATATATATATACATATATATATATTATATAACAGTTTGACAGCCGGGAGAATCAGTTAGTGAGTTAACAATCAGCGAATCAGTTAAAAATTAAGAATCAAGTGACAAGTTAAACAATGATATAAATGGTTGTTGAATTGTAAGTAAATAAGTGTAATAGTGTAAATAAATAAATAAACGGCCACCTATTGGCGCAGTGGCTAGAGGAGTAGTTCTCTCCACTTCATGCGTCAAGTGGCCCGGGTTCGATTCCCATTGAATCCTAGAATTAAGATCCTAGAACTAAGATTGTGTTTAGATAGTCGTGATATGACCATAGCTGTTAAAGCGACTTAAAACACCAAAAAAAAAAAAAATAATAAAAAAATAAATAAATAAACGTGTGTATTAAACACAATTTCAAAGAACCTATCAATATACAAGTTATAATGACGGGTTGAATAGTTAAAAACATAACAAGATATTCCTGTCTTATTGTAATGGCAATTCAGTGAATTGTATTAGGAAACGGGAGTAACGTCGCGTAACGAAACATCTTACATTTTATAATGTATCAAAATTGTAATTTTTTATTATAAAAAAAATCAAGAAAAGGTGCAAAAAATCTTAAAACTTCTAATAATTAATATGATTTATAAGAAAATATCCCGTAAAAAATTTGAGAGACAGCCTTACTCTGTAAGTCAACGAAGTATATCCTAAAAATAATTAAATGTGGAGTTTATATATAACATTTTAAAGACCTTTAAATAAATCAAATAAAATACGATCTAAAATAATGAATTAATAATGGCAACCTTAAAACTACTTTTACAATACAAGCCAAAATATTCCTTTTTTATGCCGTTTCTTTATGTCGCGGATAAATATTTAGTGAAGAGAAACAATTCTTCCGTGATACGAATCATTAATATTGAGCAATGTAACGGTTGCAGTGGAAATGGAATGTAACGGGTGCAATATATAATATTTATACATGCAGCGGTTTTCCTAATACGTTCAATTTCAACACTGGAGGAAACGCATTTTTTCGTGGTAAAATGCAATAAATTATAGATTTAAGCTAAATTTTCATTTGTGGAAACCACAATGAATTACCCAAGTAAATTTTCTTTCAAATGATAACAGCAGCTAGGAAAAACTGGAAAATTCTTTTGTAAAATAACTCATTAAATTGTCTTTGGAGGTTAATTTCTCTCTTTTCAGAAAGCCATTATCGATTCGTTACCCGGAAGTAATTAAGAAAGCTTTGGAAACATATTTACCACTCTTTGTCAAGAATGAAACGATTTCTTATTGTACAAAGAAGGTAAAATATTTGATTGATTTTTCAAATTAACAACATTCATTGATGTTAAACACAGTCATCATATCTTTATAATTCGTTTTTATTTAAATGTTTTCATTATGTGGCTATCGTATTGATATTTTCACGATCAGTTTGGAAGCTATTCGGTCGTGAAAGGGAATCTGGATAGAATGATTATTAAAGAAAATGTGATACGCTTTTCAGTTTTACGTATCTACACCAAACACCTGATCGTTTTTAAATGGAAAAATAATATTCAAGAAACGTTGGAGCGTGTTTCCAAGCATGTAAAATATTTTAAAAGAATTTATTGATTTATTTTTCTTATTTAAGGTATTTATTTGAAGGAAATACGTGTGCATTGAAACAAACGTTTAAAGCATTGAAGGTTTCTACTTTGAATTCGAAAATATTTTTATATTAACAAAGACAAATAACTGAAATTCTTTCCAAAATGACACACAACATTTTATTCAGCAGAAAAACTGTTTCTTTTGTAGAATGGTGCTTTGAGGTGACAATGGTAACATTTTCAAATTATTCAATGAGATTTTTGTATATCCTCATTTTTGTATGATAATAATTAATGGAAAAAGTTTAAAATGTGGTTGAAGTGTATTGTTTTGTGATAAATTACGTTTAACTTTTGAAATTAATTTGTGATTGTGTAAAAGTTTTTACTTGAAAAAATTGAACTTGTGTTAGTTGAATTTTCTTGGACTATCTATATAACATTGATTTTCTCTACGCTCACCTCCCAAATAATACGAAAGTCATGTTGTTCAACACGAAGCAGTTCACAGGTGGTTTGTGTGACAACAGTTGAGTCCCGGGGAAGGTCGTGCAGGATTGATTCTCCAAATGTAGCTCCAACGCTTAGGCTACATAATGTCACTGGCACCTGTAACAATACATTTTCTTTAGAAATATTATCATTTCACTATAAACACAAATCATATTATTATTGCAAGTTTTAAGGATAAAAATTGGAAAATATTTAACTTTGGGGCAAACTATCGCTTCGCAGATATTATTCGAGGGAATTTAATTTTAATTAATATCTAGTATCTAATAAGATTTTCAAGACATGAGCTTGAACTTTAATAGATTGTACCAAGTTTTAAGATGAATTTTCGAAAATCACAATTCATTAAGAAACTGTCTGTAACAATATATAATATTTCTACAATATTACATAAATCAATTATTAACAGACTAAAAATGTATCTTAACTATAATTTAAAAACTTTAGAACTGTTCATTTAGTTCAAATAAAATGATTGATTCATAAACAACTTTTTTTATGTTTTAAGTCGCTTTAACATCTAGGGTCATATCACGACTATTTGAACACAAAAAAATTTCTGTTGCTCAATTTTATTTTAGTTCTAGGATCTTAAGTCTACGATTCAACAGGAATCGAATCCAGTACCACTTGACACAAAAAGCGGAGAGAGCAATTGCTCTAACCACTGCACCAATAGGTGGTCTACGTTTTTTAATGGAGTACTTAAATAATGTTTCTTAAAAAAGCTTGTGCGGAACCTCGTCAGGAATAAAGTTCTTTACTTTACTATTTAAACTCTAAAAGCTTTCTATCAGTCTAAGTTCGTGTGCATTAAAAGCAAGCATGAGATTCGCTGCGACTTACTACCAGATCAATAAGATTTTGAATCTGTCGAAACTTGTCGTCGATCGACTAATGTATTAGTCACTTTGTCACCAATTTTCGTAAAGATCGAACGCATATTAGTACCCATAGAAAATGAAAATCAATAATCAATACAAACATGCTGTGTGTTATTTTTTATTTTCGAGTGGCGAATCTGCCAGATCTGCAGCGATAAAAATTAATAACATCCTATGCTTGTGAGGACCACCCAGAAATGGTTTAAAAAATTTAAAAATGGAGAAAGCAGCATTTTTGACGAATCCCGTTCAGGACCTCCTGTTAATTTTGATAACGACGTTCTTAAAAATATTTTAGAGTCAGAGCCACCATTAACAGTGAATCAGATCGCAGAAAGGATGGGTTTATCTCATGGAACGCAGTCTTTCGTAATTTAAAGAAGATTGGGAAAGTATCCAAGCTTGGAAAGTGAGTACTGCATGAACTGTCCGAAGTCAATTTTCGGTCAAGCGAATACAATTTTTCACTTCCCTTTATCGTGCGTCGAACAAAAGCCATTTTTAGAACAGTTGGTAACAGGTGACGAAAAATGGATCATTTATCATATCGTCACAAGAAAAAGACAGTGGACAGATAAAAATTTGCAACCAATTCCAACAGCAAAGGGATCTTTACGCCACGCTTGTATTGATAATTATCGAAATTCATTTTCTATGGGTACTAATATGCGTCCAATGTTTACGAAATTGGTGACAAAGTAACTGATATATTAGTAATTAGTCGATTGACGACAAGTTTCAATAGGTTCAACATTTTATTGACTTGGTAGTTATTCACAGCGAATTCCGTGCATGCTATTATACGCACGAACTTATGGACTGACCTAATAGTTTTAAAAGAAAACAAAAAAATGAAAAATTTTTGTTATAATTTTCTTGTTTATAAAAATGAAAATAAAGTTATCAAAGATTTCTAATTTATATTTTTTTTTAATTTAAAAATTGTCAGTAAAATTATAACTACTTATATCCAATAAATGCTAATCCAAATTGCAACTAAAAAGAGCATAAACTATAAATTATTGTATATAACACTGTAAATTAATAATGATTGCTTAATTTTTAAAATTAAAAAATTTCGCTGAAGTTATGAATGGTTTTATATATTATCTCTATTTATAACTTTCTGTAGAAAATGTATAAAACTACATAAATATTTAAAACAACCGAATAAAATATTTAAAATTTTACTTTTGTAATTTTTAATATAAATTTTGTGATAATGTTTTATGATAGTAGTAATCTTATTTATGAATTAGATAGAAACATATAATTTGACTTTGAATTTCATATTTTTTTTAAACCTTAAAAAACACAATTTAAAGTGTACGTATACCTTTGAATAAATTTCAATTTTCCTTATGGTAAAATTTTCATATTTTAGTTTCACAATGAACAGAATGACATAAAAAAGGCTTATTAAAATTAATGTTTCCAGACCACAAGAAAATGGTGATAAATAGTTTCATACTCCTTTAATATCTACAATCTACATTATCATTACCTCCGAGAATAATATTTTTTAAAGTAAATAAACTTTACCTTTGGAAAAATTAGAAAAAATGAAAACCTAAACGATCTGAATAAAAAGAGCTTTGCAATGCCTTGATTATTCAATTAAATTTAATTAATTTTTAATTTACTGTGTCTGTTAACTGTATTACTTTTTGTAGGAAAGAGTTATCTTTAAGTTCATTAAAACGGATAAACATTAGGACAAAAAATTAATATTCAAAATTGGAACGATTTTATAAAATTTATTTTGCTTTTAGAGATTATTATAACAAAGGAGTACCATAATATTGTATAGTTCTTTTGCACTTTATTCACATTATTGAGTTAGTGTCAATTAAAAATTAACAGGTAGCCTATGATTTATACAAGTTTTTAGCCAACGATGTTGGAGTCTTAAGTAGCACAATGTATCATAAAATTTATGGACACACCACCAATTAATTTATTTTCTCCCCCCCCCCTACCGCAATGGCAGCCAATTTGTTTTTTTTTTGTACGAAAGCACGGATAATTGTATTAAATTAGTCATAACTTCCCATGTAAGGGTCCTATTGACACAAGAAAGGTATCATTTGATAGCTTTATAGACAATAAAGTAATCTTAAAAATTTATAGGTAATTGTTATTAAATAAAAGGATTTTTAAAAATGGCATACAAAAAAAAACATAATTTTTCAAAAAATTTAAGAAAGTACCTAAGCTTTTATTAAGACAATTAAGGTACCGATTTTTTTATTCTAAAAAGAAGTACAGTATATAAGCTTAAGCTATGGCAGTTTGAATATGACCCGTTTCAAAGTGGATTTTTTGCTTAACATGAAATAGACTCCCGATTTCGGCGAATTCCAGGCAAGGTTTTCTGGCTACTTATACTATTTTAGAAAAAGTAGATAACTAATATGCAACTAGCTACTTGGTATGAGTCGGACAGAAAACGAGCTGTACACAGGTTTGAACTGAAAGTAGTCAGGTCGGTCGACCTTCGCTCTGCGTTTCGATTACACTCTTTTCTAGTACTGTTAGTACTGCTAGTACTCGTATTTGCTAGTTTCAGCCAGACGCATATAAGTTCTAAGATCCATAATTCAAATGAATGTCAATCAAGCTTTGGCTGGAATAAGTTATCTTCCAGAATGACTAACCTGAATACAGCTCGTTTTCTGTCTCATTTACACCCAGTAATTCGTCGCATTTTACCTAGTCTTTCTAAAAATAGTATCGCTGGAAACCCATACCTGGAATTGACCGAAATCGGGAATTTATTTCATGTTAAGCAAAAAATACACTTTGGAACGGGTCATATTCAAACTACCATATTTTTTGAATTATTTTACTTACACCAATATTGCTTGGGTCTTTTAGGAAGCTTATATAGGTACTGTACTTCTTTTTGGAATAAAAAAACTGTACCTCAATTGCCTAGACCTTAGTAAAAATGATAACTTTTTAAATTAATACGAGATTTCGTGAGTTTGTACAAAAAAAAAAAAACAAAAGGGGCTGCCATTCCGCTGTGGGAGGAGAAAAAAAATATTAGATGATATGTCGATAAAATTAACAGATATTTTAGGCTCTGACATCGGTTGCCAAAGACATTGTGTAGTTGGTAGAGCAGCGAGAACCTACTAAAGTTGTCTTTGCCTGCAATGGTACAATATTCAAATAATCCTTTAATTCTATTTAAACTTTGTTATAAATTTCGTTGTCTCAATGGTGCGTATCGATGAAAAGTTTCTTAAGAGGCGTTTTAAAATTATGTAGCCCGTCTTACAGGAAGTATTTTACAACTTAAAATAGTTGCAAATTTTGTTAAATAAATTTACTCTCATTTCGACATTTTAAGTTTTAGATAGCTATCTGATGATTTAGTATTCAATGTAACAAACTTTTTAAATACTCACTAATTTTAAGGTTTAAATAAGAGGATTAAATAAGACAGTGTTAAATAATAATAATTACCTTCCTGGTAAAAATAATAATGCTACTATGACCATCTTTATAGCCAACACACAGTCATTTTTCTAAAAACTTTACCGAACTCAGAGGATCTCCAAACGTGTACTTCCGGTGAAAACTCGAAATCGGAAACTCAACTCGTTTACAATACTTCCTTTATTATGTAGTAGTTAAAGAAAGTAAGAAAGCATTTCATAAAGTGAATGAATATGATAGTACCTATATTCACATAATATAATTATATTTTTATATTATATTAGGAGTGCCGAATTATTGCCGGACGTGTCGGTTTATTGAAGTTCCGAATAAGTGAGACGTTTTTGTGCTTGTATAGGTAGGTATGTATTAAAACTTTCGTAAGATAGCTCTACAATCAATAATGATTAATCAATTTTTTCCTTGTAAATTAATTGAAAAATATCTGTAATTCATTTATATTCTGTTACATTTTATCATTCACCTAATAAAACGAGTTTCTTTTATAAAGATTGATTAGACAAATCAGTATACCTTAACCTACCTATATTACATACACCTAAGTATATCAATGTCATTTATTCTATTTTATCAATTTTTTACTTTCCTTAGTTATTTTCATGCATATTTAATACCGCATTACTTTAACTTTTTGTGAAAGAAAAATTAATTAAAGCTTCTTCGTTGGAGTATAATATTTTACCAACAGTTTTATTACTAGACAAACGTAATAGGTATAACAAAAGCAATTAAATTTAATCGAATTTTAGATGTTCTATATACAATTTATTAAACAAGGTAATCTGATTTCGTTTTTTGTTCATCTAAAAAAATTAATATTTTAGTTAAAGAGACCAATTAAGAGAATTTCAAAATTTACACGTTTCGTCGTAACAAAGAAGCAAATCTCTTACATTCTAAATTCTGTGCATATTTTATAATTTTATGAAACTGATGTCCTTATAAAAATTTCAGTTTAATTTTAACTATACTAATTGATGAAATGTCTCGGTTAGGTGCACTTGAAAATTTCCAATTTAAATTTTTATTTAAAAATGAGACGAGGTCCACTTAAAATCGGATCATCCAGCATAAATCGGGACACCTGAAAACACTAGGTACTGAAAAATCTAACGAAAAGGATAATTTTTTTTTTCTTTTTGGAGTCATTAAGAATTTAAAACCTAAAATTGAAAAAAAATATTTATATAAATAAAATGATAGCTGTTTTCCAATGTTCACTTTAAACTCAAAAATTACTGCATAGATTTCGATCATTTTTTTTTGTTTTACTTCTTTTATATTTGGTCCTTATCTGAAAAGAGAATTTTCACGATACTTCATTAAAAACAAAGTAATTAAAGTTTTAAAAATGCAATTTTTACAAGCAAAACGCGTTAAGCGAGCATTTTTCGTCGCTTTGATAGAATGGGACAAACGGTTTAGTGCGCAGGGGCCAAAGAGAGAGTGTTTCTTCTTCTACTGCCTACTGATTATTTCAAATTTAAGTCGCTCACGGCTCAGTGCACACATCGATTAACTTCGTAATGCAAAACATGCAAAGTTAGAAGTCAACCAAGTGTTTTGACATGAAAATTTGTAAAAGATGTGTGAACTGAGCGGTTCATTTGAGTGTAGATTTAATATTTATTGCAGTTCAGCGAGATATTAGATTAATACAGCTTTCTTTAAAAATTCTCTTTTAGCATTTATTATATTTTAATGTGTATTTTTAAGTTACAACCGTTACAATAATCAAATTACATTTCAACACTCCCTTTTATTAATGCATATATTTTTTAACCAGTAAAAGTTAAGTTGGCGAGATTATTTTTTAAATTGATCCTTAAATGCTCTTTCCGGATCCGCAATTGCTTAAGGTGAATAGTTAATTAATAATTAAAATTTTTTAAATTTTTAATTTCAAGAATTAAAATTGTTTTGAAACCGAAAATAATTTTTAATTGAGATTTTTGTATTTTTTAAGCTCTATCTGATTTTTTCATTATGCAAATAATTAATTGATAACATTTTTGCAATATTTTTAATAATTATTTAATTATTTGTAATTATTTGTACATGTATTGTTGTATGATGTCATCAATTGCCGTTGGATGTAATAAACATAACTAGTTTAAAAATTGAATTACTGATTAATAATACATCTGGAGCAATTGCAGATCCGGAAAAAGCTATAAGGAACAATGTTTTGAAAAAAGGGATTATTTTGGGTTATATAACAATTTTTATTTTTGAATTTACAAATTTTTAAAAAATAAATTATTTATTAACTAATAACTATACACTTGGAGCAGTAGCGGATCCTGCAGGAGCAATTTTTTGGCAAATAGTTAAAAATGTTCTACGCCAAGTTCTTTCCGGTTATTTTAAAAATATTTTTGCTTTCATTTTTTTAAATGTTTTTCCTCTGTAAATTAAATATGTTCTTAACATAATAACCTACGCAGACGACGTCGCGGGTATCAGCTAGTTTACTATAAAATATTTTTTCGTAAACCAATTTACGATAATAATTCGGTTTTTTAGGGCCATCTATTGGCGCAGTGGCTAGAGTAGTAGTTCTCTCCACTTCATGCGTCAAGTGATTCTGGGTTCGATTCCCGTTGAATCCTAGACTTAAGATTCTAGACCTAAGATATAATTGATCAACAGAAAGTTTCTGTGTTTAGACAGTCGTGATATGACCTTAGCTGTTAAAGCAAGTTAAAACACCAAAAAAAAAAAAAAAAAAAATCGGTTTTTCTAGTAAATGTATGGAAAAGATATGCTCATAAACTCACAAATATCGAAGCCACAAATGGCGAGCTAGGGCCGGGAGCGACGTTGTCAGTCGAGGATGCTATACGAGAGTGTAGGGAAGCAACGAGGGGACTATGGGACGGTTTTTGGCGGACCCAACCACAAAAGCTCATTGAAATTAGAGGATCCACCTCAGAAAAACTACCCGTGCAAGAGCTGCCACGAAACCTTGAGGTAAGCCTTTGCAGACTGAGGGTGGGGCACACAAGATTGACCCATAGTCACCTTTTCAGCAGGACTGCCCCGCGGTGCAGCAGGTGTGGATACGATATATCCGTAAAGCACCTGCTGCTGGAATGTCAGGAAACGGATAACCTCAGATGAAAGTGGTCAGTGCCACAAAGCTTGAGCGACTGCTTGAACACCGATAAAGGGATTTCATCATGCCTGAACTTCCTCAGAGACGCCAACCTCCTCACCGAACTATAAACTTTGTGAGTGAAATGTGACGAGTGAGTGTATAAATGTGATCAAGGGTGAATGCAACTGTGCTTCAACATGAATGAGTGAGTGAAAAGTGAGAATTTATAGAACTAGATAAGTCGCTGATGACCTTGGACGTTCCAAGCGACTATAAATAACCAAAAAAAAAAAAAAAAAAAAAAAAAACTCACAAATATTTCTTTGTGATTTAAACATTTTAACCAATTTTTCATTTTGTATTCTATTCCTTTTTGTTCTTTATAAATTTATAATGTGACACTTATTGAGGTCTAGACAAAAAAAAAATAAAATTTGAAACTATAAAAAATGAATTATTGACAAATATCTATCTACAGTATTCTTAAAATTATTTCGCTTCCAGTGTATTTAAAAAAAAAAAGATAAATTTTGAATTTATATCATGTTATCATAATATATTTGTAAGTGTCTAAAAATAATTAATTAAAATTAGTATCATTACATAAGAATTATATAATGGTGACAATTAGTTCGTTAATATTTCATTTCAACATGTAGAGAAGCTTTAAAAAGAGGGATTATAAACGTTTTTGTGATGTATTCAGATCCACTTTAATTACAGAAGTTAACGTTCACAATGATTATGATTATGTCGATTATGCAAATCATTTCTAATGTAATTGAACTGTTTGAATAACAACTCAAGTTGCTCATTATGTATTAAACAAATCGTTCAGTCGTGTAATCAATGTCCGAGCCGATTGTAATAACAATGAAGCATGATAATAGCGGCTGAACAATAACTATTAAATGTGTATATTGTAAAGGGATGCAGCTGATGGATTATATTGGATACCTATAAGATCGATAATTGATTTTACATATGACTCGGAGAGATTCTACACAATAGCGCTTAGTTTTTCAGTGGGTATTGTACACAATATCATAAACGTTTGATGGGTTTTAATCAGTCGTTATTAAAAAGAAATGGTTGTTGTAAATATACCCAGAGTACCTATATAGTAGTTGGAATGTGAAGATACGTGAAACACACATTAGCTGTATATATGGAATATATGACGGTGCATTTCAATTAGTTAAGTAAATAGGGGCGCGTTGCCCGTTGATGGGTTAGTTCACCTATTTTCATCGTACCTCGTAAATTATTAATCAATTCGATCTTTGCATATTACAAGATCTCATCTAACAAGATTGAATTTGATGTCAGTTTAAATTACGCTGTTGTCTCTCATTACAAACTGTCTGGTAGTTGACACAACAAAATTTAATCCGAAATTTCAATTTTTCACCTTGACAGTGTTCATTTTTATAATAACGATCGTCCTTTTTATATACAGTCTATTTTTAAATAGCGAATCTCATGTATATTTACGTTAATTACTCCTTAAGGCAATTACGTGATTTCTGTTTAAACTGTTTAATTTTGTCCGCTCTTCGTTCTTATTATGTGCTTACAAACTGTAGAGAAAATGCGTAAACTTTTTTTTCAGTTTTAAACTTATTTTATTTTTAACAAAAACAATTTAAGAGATTTTTTAAAATTAAATTTGTTAGAGTATGAAAAGTAAAATCTAAATTATGTTTCACTGTTGAAAATAACAACAAGAGATAGTTAATGTTAAATATTTATTATAAAAAATGAATATTTCTAAAAATTTTCCATTGGTTACACATTGTCTAAATAAACCCCGTTTATAATGCTTTTTGTTTTTAATAGTTGTATGTATTAATAAGTTGCAAGATACTGACAATTCTCAAATTAAAAATCAAATAAAATAATTATTCCTGTGATAAGAGCCTAATACAAAATGCTCATTCGTATGGAAAATATAGGCACTTATGATATATACAAACATACTAACGTTTTTTTAAAAATGATAAATGTTCTTATGATGTTCAAAAATTGATATTTTAAATAAGAATAAAAATTTTGGCGCCAAAACGAGCTTTTAATATTAACATTAAGGTTTGCTTATATCCCTTTTTCTTTTTCCATTTTCTTTTTAAATAACACAGAATTTAATTTTTATTTTTTTTATTTTTAAATGTTCATAACTTTGGAACAGTGCATTGTATTTTTAACAACAATCTATATAAAGGGGTTTTAAAAGGAAATTTCACGCTCTACAAAAAAAGTCTTAAAAATAAAGTTGGAAACATTTTAATTAATGTTATTTTTGAGCTCTGATATCTTCGAAACGGTAGATCTAGGGAACTTTGTTTCAAGGACCTGTTTTGTAGAGCGTAAAATTTCTTTTTAAATTTCTTCTTTCAGATTGTTGTTATGATGAACTGTTCTAAAGTTATGAAAAATGAAAAGATGGATTGAGGCAAGCCTAATATTGATATTAAGAGCTCGTTTTGGGGCCAAGTTTTTGTCTTAAGATATACCATCCTATTGTGCACATTATTGCACTCTATGTACTTTATACTACTGCTAATTTGAAAAACAAGAAAAAATTAAACAACCGTTTAGTATTATTGCTTATTGTAAATTTAGTTCGTTATGCTCTGTAAAGCAGATAATTTTTTAATTTTGAAAAAAATTAAATATAAATAGTAACGACAAGGTATTCCCAAACGATCACCCATTCAAATACTGACCATACTTGAAGTCGCTTAATTATGATGACCAAACAAGATTCGGTGTTTACAACAAGGGGGGTTACCAATAGAAAACTAAAATATAAGTTGCCATGAGTTATAAGATCTACTAAATAAGTTTTAAATTAAAAGAATCCTAAAATAAATTATTATAGTTAAGAACTATTTTGTTCAACTCAGATTTTAAACAGAAAAAATATCATAAAAATGGAAAAAAAAATGAAATTTTATACCAAATCATTTTTTTTTTAATTTTGGCATTATTTTTTAATAACTAAACCAGCATAGATTGAATTACATTCGGATTAACTTAAGATTTTGTACCATTTGCTTAAGTTATTTCTCATTATAATTGGGGGCTATCACCATTTATATTTTTAACATTTATAGGATGTTATTTCACTATGCTATTTGGTCCAGCACCTTCCTATTGAACTGTTGTTATAGTTTGAAAACTCGTGTTTACTTTCTTCAACATCATAAAATAGCGTAAGCAATGATTAAATAATTATAATATTTATTTACTTGATTGAATTACGCATAACATTAATATTTTCCGGTATTTCCGATATATATATACAGTGAACTATTAATAAATTGTCGTTGTTCTAGTGTCGTTTGATAAAATATTCTTGAGCTGAAGCAAGTATGGAATGTACTTGATCCTACAACCATTTGGTCTTGCTTCTATCTTACTATGTAATGCTTCATTTATTATTTATTATTCTCAAATATTTGGCCAAAATGAGACTCCACGGACAATGTTTCAATACAATGAACCTACTATACATACTTGGTATAGAATAAGGGTTAAAAATCGACTAAAATTTCCAAATAGAAGCAACTCCCATTAATAATTTTCACAACTATTGCAAACTATATTTAAAAACTATAATTAAAATGTAGTTTTGTCAGTAAATAAAAGTGTTCGAAAGCTAAATTATTTTTTTTTTATTAAAAATTTTATCGTTTACTATGAAACATTTGCAATAGTTTTAAAATGAAAACAATTAAATAAAATATTTTCAATTCAATACAAACAAATATCTATAACATTTTATTGTAATAAATCTGTACAAGTTGAAATGATATTGTATTGTATGATTCATCATTATAAGTACTCGCACTAGAGTGAGAATGAATCATTCATTAATTAAAAAACAACACATTTTACTCTATTAAATGTAAATAGAATTAATGAAATTACATTCGCTTTGATATGATCTGTAAATCAAAATAAGTATTTTTTTTTTGTGAAAATGTAATTAGCTTATATTTTTTTGAGAAAATGAACTGTTAGTCAAATCAAAACTTGGTTTGGAAAAGTTCCTTTGTTTATACTTTCTTTTTTTTTTTTAAATTTATTGTTAGGGGGAATATTTACCTTATTTCGCGGAGGATTTAAATGGTAGACACCCTTTTGAGGCCACATGGCGAAATAAGTCACGCTACAGCGACATTATAGCAGCTTTTCCACCTCGTCTTCCTTGATGGTGATATTATTTGTAGTGGTACAGAAAAGCACCTGAGTCATTAACACGCTGAAATATTTGCTTCGAAGTTTTCACTAGTCGTACGCTTCAAGTAGCGTTTTTGTAGTCACGCAATGCGTCAAACACACGTAAACATATCAAATACTATAGATATCTAATATTATCTCGTAGTTGACTTTTTTCTCCACTCTTCACAAACAATTTATGAAAATGTATGTAACTTAATAATTATGCTGTAATAATCACGCTTCCATTATCCATAAAATTACACTTTCCTTTTATTATAATAATCGTAATGAGTTTTTAAGTTAATGCTTTTCATTAGAAATATTCACAATTATTGAAATACATTAAATTCTATTTGTAATTATCGCCTATATATCATTTTTATTTTCAAAAATATTTTCAAATTGTACTGGTTTTTATGGTTCTCGAGAGACTTGCCATATTCACCGACACATAAAATGTACATTCGAAACTAACATTCAATATGATTTGAGTTGTCTCTTTTTTAAACATTTTTCTTCAGCTCATATATTTTCATTTACAGTGTAAATAAATAATATTTCAATTTTTCATAGAAAAATCAAGAAAATGTAATCAATAAAAGCTATTTTCAAAGCTTTGTTAAATAAATGTTATCATTGTTTTATTCTCAATTTAGAGACAGAATTGTCTTTATTTTAAAGAGCTAGCCGTTCGTCAAGCCGATTAAGTTTTGTGTCGCTTGCATAATGTGAGTAATCAATTGCCTTAAGTCTTCTAGAATCTAGAACTTGAGTTTCTAGAACCTATTCGACCGGATAAAGTGGATAGATTAGGGAGGTCGTGAAAAGGTACAGTGAAAATTCACGACTAGCCAAATGCCACTGGAACTATGTATAATCGTTAGATGTAATGGGGAGAGACAATTTTTGTGCACGTTTCAAGGAGAAGTTTAGAACAAATGTACGCTTCCAGTAAAAATAATTTCGCTAAATAACTGTTTATATATTCAACAATAAACTTTATTACTCCATTCAAGTTTTGTTTATTAAACTGTAAATGTTTCGTCTCGTGTTTTATTTAAGAAAAATAGCTGGAAAGTTTCGTAAGTGCACAGCATATTCGTGGATGTAAATAAATAAAATATTTAGGAGAGAAAATTTCGCTTTTCTGAATTTGAGGATCAAATGCCGTTGTGTAATGAACTACCTTCACTTGAACTTAGGCTACGTTTAAAAATTGTAACTTTTACCTTTACAAATTAAAAAAATAATCCCAAAATAAAGACTTCTTAATCCTTTTTGAAACAGCTATTAATCGACATTATTAAACTTATGTATAAGAATTAAGCTTCCGTTTGTTTGCGACTGCACATTTCAAAAAAAAGATTGATATAAATTCTTTTTTTTTTTAATTTCATTTGTATCAATTCAAAGGTAGTTTAAGTAAAAAAACTTTGGGAAAAATGTAAAGAAATAACTAAAAAATCGAAAAATTCGATATTGCTAACTTTGAATAATCTCGAATTACTAACAAAAGAGCACTTTCAAATGCGAATCAGCATAACTGTTATTCAATTCTTACAATTGTGGGAGACTGCCATTAAATTAACTTTCATCATTTTATTATAATACAATTAATATTTTCTAATGAATACCAGAATCAACCACTTTTTGTTTGATTGTTCATTGTTTATACAGTAAAAACCATTTACCCCCAAAAATTTTGATTGCTCTTAACTTAGCATATTACACAAGGGGCCATTTTTAATATACATCGCATACCAGAGGGAGGGAGGGGTACTGCTTACTGTGACTAAATGTGACAAGAGGGCAGGAACGGGAGGTCTAAGAGAATGTGACGTTTGCAATTCATCAAACAATTCTTCTTTTATTTTTTCTCAATTTTTTAATTTTATATTTCTGTTTTAGTTGGTATTTAAAGCATTTAAACAACCCGTGGACTGCTGATATTAAATTTAATAAAAGTATTTATTTCTTCATAATTTTAAACTAGTAGCTTTCCGTAAAATATTCTCATAAGCTTACATTCATGTAAGCTTAAAATACCCAATGTACAACTAAAATAAATAAGAAATGGGGTTGCGGGATTCATCCCCTAGACTTCTCACATGCAAGACCGCCACTTTTAACGCTGGGTCACAAATATGACATAGAAAATCTAATGGAACATTGATACAAACCGTCTCCTTACTGTCGACATACAAACATTTGCCTATTATTATCATTATATTTATTACTGTATGGAAATTTTATTATTAAAATAAAAAATGGGGCCACCTATTGGCGCAGTGGCTAGAGCAGTATTGAGCAGTTCTCTCCACTTCATGCGTCAAGTGGTTCGGTTTTGATTCCTGTTGAATCCTAGACTTAAGATCATAGACCTAAGATTAAAATTGACCAACAGAAAGTTTCTGTGTTCAGACAGTCGTGATATGACCTAAGCTGTTAAAGCAACTTAAAACACAAAAAAAAAATCAAAAATTAAATATCTATTATATTATTAATTGTAATGAACAGGTATTAACAAGGGAGTCTAGCTTTCGTGATGTGATTTATGTAAGGGTTGCAAAAAGTGGGACACAGCGTATCGAAGACAAAGAGAAGAACCTACAAAAATTTATATTTTTGTAGGTTTTCAATTATATTAATTAGTTTAATTTAGATATGCTCAGCAAAGCAGACGGTATCAGCAAGTAGGTAATCTTTATATATAAAAACTTCTGTGCGTGTGTTTGTATTTAAACTCCTCCTAAACGGCTGGACCGATTTTGATGAAATTTTATGTATGTGTTCAAGTGGATTCAACAATGGTTTAGATTTACAACTAGATAATTTTTATTTTTTAAATTCGATTATGGTTTCGATTAACAATTACCACGATGCTTATTTTAATTTTAGTTTACTTTTTTCCGGTAAGTAGCGCTCAGATCAGATTAAGGAAAACTTTCTGTACATTTGTTACTTTTTGGTACATCAAAACGGTTCAGATTTTTGTTTTTAAAGCGTGTAGAGAGGACAACGTCTGTCGGGTCTGCTTGTATTTATATAAAAAGATAAATTACAATTGTTTTAATTAATAATTAAATAAATTATATAAATAATTAAATTAATAATTATTAATTGATACTAAAAAGTTTTTTTAAAATTTTATGTTTTAGAAGCTACCTTTTTGTCATGTTTCCTTATCCGTCACCTCTACGTTATCGAAAAGAACGCCTAAATGCCGAAAAAATGCCGAATCGTTTTTTTACTAAGAACACAAACAATCACTACTAGATGACATAAGTCTACTAAAAGTAACTTATTAATGGCTAAATAAAGTCCACAGTAAAAATTTAATGAAACATCTGGTCCACTATATTAATTTTTAACCCTAGACCCCCCAGAATTCTAGAATTACTGTTTAGAAATTTATCATTTACAAACATTTCGTACACTTTAAGTTTCAGTTTTTATAAAGACAAATTTTAAAAAGTGATTATTTCAAACTAAAACCACAACAGTTGTCGCTACGGACAGAAATGTTGATTTGACATTAAAGAAACAGTGAAAAGAAAAACTAAAACACTTTTAAATTTCACATAAATTGAAAACACTAACTATAATTGAAAATCTGTACTAAAAGAATTTAAGTAAGCATGCAAGTTATGCAATAATTTCTGTTTTAATTTACTTACAAATATTTCTCTACCTTTGTGAATTGCTACTTAAATGTTTTAAATATTTTATGGATATATCTATACCTACATAATATCTATATGAATGTAGTTTTTCTAAAAAAAAAAAAAATGTTTTTTGCACAGAATAACTTATCCGAGATATTGAGTATGTAATTATAGATTAAACTCTTTTTTTTTCTCAAATAATTAGCAATTATCGGTAATTTATTTTTATAAAAAATTTCTTTCGCTTGCATTTTGTCGTGTTTGAATATTTAAATTAATAATATCCGCGAGGAAATTGTCATCTCGTATTAAAAATATAGCTGGACAGTGCCGGTAGCACGAACTGTTATTTGATTTTTTTTTATAACAGCATATGTTCAATAAAAATTATCCCAATTAAATGTTTCCTTTATAAAAGGCTTTAACTATTCTTTAATTATGTTAAAAATGTTCTAAAAAAATTTTTTTTTTCTTTATTGCAATGATTATAAATTAGATTTACCTTGTATTACTCTTCTGAAATTGAAAAGATTTGAAATATCTTTGTTATATATATTAAAGAAAGTCAAATGATTGTTAGAATTATTTTTGGTAAATCGTAGCTTCTCATTTTTTCACGATTTAATTGAATTGGTTTCAATAAAAACTATTGACAATGGTTTTATATAGTATGTACGTTTTCATTTGATTGAAATGAGATTGATTTTTAACAATGGAATCAAAAGATACAGAGTTGAAATTAACGAAATGAAGTTTTCAGAGGTTTAATTCAATTGTGAAGTTTGACGTTAAAAGTAAAAGCTTAATTATTTTTTAATTAATTTGTTTTTGATTACAAGAAAAAGAATAATAATGAATTTTGAGTATAAAAGGAAATATGAAATTGGTATCAAGTCCTGCTGAATGGCGGATGCAACATATTTTGTAGAAACATTTTGTTTTCAATTAATTGAAATCAAGTAAGCGTGTTCAATTTAATTTTTATCAAGCGCAATAAATCAAAAATTTTACATTGAAAACTTGAACTTGTAGCACAGTTCACGGAGCGGAATACGCGAGTTGCGAGTTTCAAATAAAACTCTCGTAAAATGTACACACATCATTTCATTAATTTTATATACCAGAAATTCAACTTAAATATTTTAGGTTCACAATTTTTATATTTATAGGTATTTTATTATATTTATATTATATAAAAAATGGACTTTTATTTATTTATATTTTACTGGAAACTACATCTTGTCAATTGCAAATATTTTTTTAAGCTTATATGAGCTTTTTTATTGTAGTTTAGAATTTTTAACAAAACTATTACACACGGTTTTCTCTCACCGCCACGTCTTAAAAAAACAACCCCAAAAAGTGCCTCAGGTGTGAAAGTGAAATAATAGTGACACATCCAATCTGTGAGTGCTCCTTTTTAAGTGCACCAATCAACCCCAATGAACTAAAAAAGTCCATCATTAGGAGCTCATTGAGACTCCTTGGTGTTTTGGAAGATACATAAGTTATGTTAACCCAGTCAACACAACAGACTATTGTTATTACTAGATAGTATACTGTTTACCACTTTAACACTATTTTAAAGTAGAAATAGTTCTTACAATTTATGTTTCCTTTCAATTAATGCACTTAATTAATGCTATGAGAGTTTTAACATTTCAAAATAATGCTGATAATGTATTACCAGTTCTTGATAGAAATTTTAAATAAATACAAAAACAAATAATGGGATTTACTAACAAAAAGGTAAACGCTTGCTGATATTTTATTTTTCTAGCTCTTGACTTATTAAAGACGAAAAATGTTATATTCAGTTTGGAGCCATTCATAAGCTACGTTACGCTAAATTTCGTCATTTTGACCCTCCCCCCCTTCGTCACGCTGCTTCATACTTTTTGCCACCACCTATAAATATTACATCACAAAAGCTAGACCCCCCTGTTAATAGTTTATTTTGATTAATAGTATATTAAAATATATTCTGTGTAGATAGTGTAAAGTATATATAGTAGTTGCCCGTTTGCCCGCAACTAAAGGTTTTATCTCAATGAAATGTTAGGGCAAGCCTGGTGCCTTTAGTACCTTCAGCCATTTACTCATACGTTGGCATAGCGACATTTTAATATTATTTAATATTAATAAGTTGTCATAGCGACATCCCATTCTGCACGGACGCCAAGAAAGGGAAGTTATACATAGGAGGTTATATATAGGATGTCACCGTTAAAATGTGTAAACTCGTTAAATCGTGGAATAGCAAAGCGGACAGCCACTAAAGTTTTGAATGGGAAACCGGAAGTTGATAGAAGAGAAAGTTTTACTCAAATCCCACCCCCAGGAGACTTTAGGACCCCAGAACAGAGAAGCAAACCCCTCCCCCCGGGATATTTCATCCTATATATTTCGTGAATTACCTACTTATTCCATGAAATAACGGATTACACGCTTTAACGATAGCATAAATATTATTTATATATTCACACAATGTCAGAAAAATAAAATGAGGATATCCAGAAAAAAGGCAAAAAATTAGGCAGAATTCTTTGATGAATTGTAAACGTCAAGTTCTCTAAGACCTCCCACCCCTTTTTTCACATCTTGTCACACTCTCGCTCCCTCTAGTATCCAAATGTAATTAATGAACGACAATTCGTATAAACCGTTTAACAATGTGATACCAATAGCTTGTACATTGTTTTGATCCATGAACGTATTGATAGGAGAAAGAAACAGAAATGTGCTGTTACCTCTTGTAACAAGGCGTTTATATTAATTTTATTTTTATTTAGTAAGCGAGCTATTTGCTGTGGCTGGAGTTTTTCCATTTGTTTCAGGTGTAGTTGGAAAACCGGTGTCCTCCAGCCGTCGAGGAAAACCAAGTCGAATTTGGTTATTTGTCGGCGACTTTTAGGGATACCGGGGTGAGAATTCACTCCACTGGATGCCGAGGCAAATGGAAAAAACTCGAGAACTCTGATTCCGCTAGTCAAAGAACGAGCCTCTCCGTAAATTAGCCATTGTTAGAATTTTAATACCATCATCATCAAAAGAGGCTAAAATTTGTATATCGACAGTTCGTGACGGTTTGTTTTAATGCTTTGTTATACAGATCAGTGTTGTATTTGTGGCTCAGCGATTAGAGTATCAGTCCCAGTATTTTCAACTTACGGTCGTAAAAATTTCACGGGAAGCTACCAGTTTTATTTTAATTCAAATAATAATCATGTTTAAGCAATTATCAGGTGAAAAGACTAGTTTTTTTATTTTAATAATTTATTTACTTTTTACACTACGTTTCGTCGGTGTTATTCCGACTTCATCAGGTAGCTTGAAAATTGTTTTGTAAAATTTAACAATATTGTTAAAATTATATTCAAACTATACTTTTATTATATTTGGTATAACAATTTTCAAGATACCTGATGAAGTCGGAATAACACCGACAAAACGTACTGTAAAAGAAAATAAATTGTTAAAATAAAAACAACTGGTCTTTTCACCTGATAATTACTTAAAATATTAAACTATTAAGACCTGAAAATTAGTATTAATAATTATGTATATTTTATTTTGTTTGAGTAATAATAATTATTATAAGAATAAATTTAATGTGTGGTGTTCGCCGTTAATTAAAGAAAGTGTTTTTATTTTTTTTTTCATTATTCATTTCCAGTAAAGTACGAGTGAGGCGACCACTAAGTCTTTCAGTTTTCCTAAATTTGGTGTGTTGAGCAGTGATTTAGTCATTGGCATATTAGGTAAATTAAGATATTTTTATAAGTCTAATAATAAATAATAACGGGAGCAAAACAACTTTTCCTAGACCAAAAGCTGGATACAACAATGAAAAGATATTTAAAGCACCAAAAAACTATGTTTTTATATAGGATGCTCATATTTAAAACTTTAATTGCGTATTAAAAATGAATTAGACATTTAAGTGACACTAATAAAATACTTAATATTCGTAAAATGAGAGACTTACAATATAAGATTTGAAAAAAGATCCAAAAAAGTTGTTTATTCTCAGTGAAGAAGAAAACCAGGATGATAGCAAAACTTCCTTACAATTTCAACGAGAAGATCTATGAATTCATAATGGGGTAATTTCAAAAATATATACATATATATTGAGGTTGAAGGCAGATAATATATAAATATAAAGCGATCTCAAGGATTTCCATTTAAAAAGAATCTTTGAAGCTATATTCGTTGCATAGAACTTGAAGTTTTCGTGAAACTCAAATGTTCTGCTTTATCTGATTGCTATATACTGTTCTTTCAATGTTCATTCACTGTGATTCAAAATCAAATTGGATACTTTATTTAACGTACTTCGCCTTAAATGTATTTCCTGGTAAAACTTTTTTAAACTTTTACAAAAATCGTCTTAATAGTAAAATAAGGAAAAAATTAAATTTTTTAGTTCCCAACCAATCGAAAAAATCCTGTTTTTAAAGTTATGTTATTGTAAAAAAAAAAAAACTATTATTTAATCGTTCAGCTATCGATAATTTATATTTGATCGTTTTGCTTACTTTCTAAATCAATATTTCATTTATTTGTTTCCTTAATGACTGCATTTTCCGTAATTTCTATTTTGAAACCAACATGCATAAAACTCGTTAGCAAAGAAAGTATTTAAAAAAAATATTTTTATAAAATAGCTTGTATTCAATGGTTATACCAAGAGCAAATGATAAGAAGAAAAAATTAGAGAAATGCTCTAAGGTCATCCATTTCCTTCTTCTTATAAAAATAAAAGAAACAACCTAAGTAATTGCAATGAAATAAATATATACGAGAAAATAATTAATAGCAGTTCCGAGTTGAGATTATTTTTCATTACTTTCATTTTGTTTCATTCCCGATCAATTACTGAGAAACCATTGTACTCAAATTACAAGACATTCACTGCGTGAACGTCATTATTTAAAAAATAAAAAAAGTTTTTGTTATAAAATATCAACACACCATTTATTTCCTAACAGAATTTTCTAATTAATATTTCCCAGCTATAATATATTCTAAAGGTATAATATATTCTGCATTTCATTTTTGATTAATGCAAGTAATGAAAATAGTTTCAGCTTTTTTTTTATAATAAAAGTGCACTTTAGTCAATAAGAAAATCCAAAAGATAAATTATTTATGACTTATAAGATCAAATTAGCTAATGCAATTTTATTAAACTATCAATATTTAAACTGACCATCGAGCAAGTCAAACATAATTTAAATTCAGTTTTATAAAATCAATCATAATACCTATTATCATAACAATATTCTTAAAACTATGAAAAAGTATTTCATAAAGTGATTAATAATAGTGATAAATTGTTTTGACTCGATTCTAATGGAAATTTAGAATTCATTTCGTATGTTAATTTTAACAAATAATGATGAGTTGTTTTAAAATGATTGACATATCATGTTTTTTTTATTTGATTAGAATATGAAAAATGATCGGAATTTCAAATTGATGATGATTGAAAATTGAGAAAAATGGGAAGATTACCATAGGTAAAATATATGAGAGTATGAATATTTTATTCAAATTTTTTTTGGTATAATTATTTTCTAAAAAAATACTGTAACTACTGTGCACAGTGTAGGGACGTACACTTTCCTAAATAATTAGGTAGATTATCCATCATCCGGGTCACTTATCCGTTGTCAGCAGATAATTAAAATAAACTATAAAGACGAAAATTCTCTCGTTATTGTTACTATTTATGCTGATATTATAAGCTAAAAATTTTTTTCATATTTATTTTTTTATTATTATAAATTATAATTATTTATATTATAAATATTTTTATTTTTAATAATAAACAATCAATAAAAAGCATAAGCTTAAAATAAGCGTTAAAGTTTATTTATACTTATTTTAACATTTTGTATAAACCTGAAATTTTTGATTAAAGCAGTGTTTCTACAGCAGCATCATATAGTAAGTTCAGAACTAGCATGAGTGAATTCATATAAATAATGCTATTTAAGCAACTGAGTTTAAAACTGAGCATTTTAACTAATTGATACTGAAGATTCAATTTCATTCTTAAACTTAATTTGCAGTTATAGTTATAACTATAGATTTAAAAGTCAAGTGAGTGAAAATTGTTATATTGCAATGCAAAATGTTGTAAAATTTTAGTAAAGTATAGTTAAGACCAGATCAATTTCAATTATCAAAATGTCGGTTTTTTAGTTAAATACAAATGGCTTTGTAAAAGTTAAGCTGAAGATTTTCTGCAATCAAATAAGAACTTTAAATAAGAAATGTGAACTAAAATGGAAGACTGAAGAACTTTTATCAGTTTTTAAAAATTTCTTTCAAGTTGAATAACATAAAAAGGTTGCTTAAAATTAACATTATAGGGAATTGATTTTCTTTGAAATCTAAGATCATTCTTCAATGTATAAGATCATTCTTAATCTTTTGCCCTAAAAACCAGATTTAGCTATTGAAAAAGGATGAATAATAATTGGTATTTCTAGAAAGCTGCTATTCAAAAAATTTAACTTATTCGTGTTTTAGGTACCTAGAAAGACAAACAATTTTTAAAAAGTTGGTTTGAAAACAATTTTTAAGAATTTCGAGAAGATTCTCAAAAACACTGTGTTGAAAGTTATTTACCAGGGATATAAAAAATAAAGATATTTAATTATTCCTTAATTAATGCAGCTGCTCTAATTTTGGAAACGACGCTACAATTCTATTAAGTGACATTGGAAATGTCTGATTTTTTTAAAGGGATTTTTCTGTGTTTGTTTTTTTTTTGTTTATTTTTTATCATGTCTTACGGATCTTAGTCACGGGTAGCCACTAGAACTTTGTTCAAGTTTGTTACGTTTATATTGGCTTCATATAGAAAAATTATTTAAAGGTATATTGTTATGACAATGAAGTGATCTACAATAGACGTAACGTAACATAACGCTTAATATAACGTTTTTAAATTTCCAACAAATCATTAAAATTGTCTCTATTGTATACGCCAAAAGAAGTTTTACAATACAAAAGTAAATAAATTATGATAAAACTTTAGTATTCCTCAATAGTATGGTATACATAATCATTATATTCTTTTTTGAATATAAAATAATCGTCAAAATTAATTTAAATTATGTACAACAACACAAAAACGACATTTTTATGTAAATTGAAAAAAATAATATAAGTAGGTATATTTAGTAGCATACATGTATGTAAAGTTTAGAACAATGGTTGGCAACCTATGACCCGCGGGTCATCAGGTTGATAATTATAAGTGATCCACTTTAGTTCCACTAAAGTATAATAATACTTAAAGGTACAAAATAAATAAATAAATATCAAAAAAAATTTTAAGCGTATTGTGATTATTTTCTTGATATAATGTATAATGTATCTTTTATTAGTTCCATGCGTTTTAATCCCAAGACAAAATATCCCCATGACAAAATATCGCCACGACAAAAAGTCCTCATAGAATAACTGCAAATCGTATTTGCAGCATAATTTTGATATTAAAACATTTAGTTTTGTGTAAAACTTTGCGGTGTCAAGAAATGCACATTCAGTCAATGAATGACTATAATTGATAAATGACTTTAATTTCTTTTGATTAGGGCTTCGCCCCCAAACCCCAGCCAGGGGGACCCCCTGAAGCCCTTTGGTAAGAAATAACACAGTTTTTGCGGATTTAACACGAACACATGGGAATCAATTTAACACTATTTCAATAAATAACTGGGGGTCCATTTAACACGTTTTTATCAAAAATTATTAAATATAAAATCTTAGTTATTGAGCTCAAAAAATTTCATGAAATATTTTATCGCAAATATTTTTGTCATGGGGATATTTTGTCAGGGATATTTTGTCCGGAGATCAAAACGCCTGATGCCCTCTTATTCACTGAAAAACTTTTTTTAAATTAAAAATACCACTGACCCAAACGTGTATTTAATACTTAAATATTAGTTGATTTTGACCCGCAGTCAAAAAGGGTTGGCGACCCCTGGTTTAGAACCATATATCTACATGAGTAGAAATAACCTTTATGAATTTTTAATTTCCCTTTTTATTAGGCTATTTATACGATTTGGCTAAACTGGTGAACCGAAACAAAGAAGACAAGTGGAAAGTAATTAATTAAAATTAATATAATTTTGGAAAAATCTCTAAGCTCATGGTTCAAAATCAAAGAATCTTATATATTAAAATAATTTAATGTATTTCAAAATTGCAAAATTGGTCTCTTATTATCTATATTACAAATATTTTTTGTTATCGGTCAAACGATTTGAAATTGAAACACGCTTTAACAATATATAATAAGAGCACATCACTAATTATCACCAATCACCAACCAATCACAATTGAATTTTCAATTAAACACAACGAAACGATGCAAATTTTCGCGATGAAACAATCACAAATCTTGATACTTGTATAAATTACATGTGTTTGCATATATGAAAGCAAATCGCGTTGTTCGTAGCGCAATTTCTTTGCAACTGGATAATTAACCGACACATAAACTCTCTCACGACACGCGGTGGGAAGTCAATTGACGACGTTTTTCCTGCTTCTCCACAATTTACGTCAATATAAAACTTGAGCGTTACAATGGATGCAAAAAGATTGCACCAACCGTTTTACATCTCCTGCATTCATATAACACCGTTAGATGGAAGGATATAAATAAAACCCATTTCCATTTCACATTGTTTACTCGATTTTGAATTTTAATTGAACGCTGAAGAACTCCACACCGCGACAATTTCGTTCGCTGATTACGTGGTTCTATTTTTGTTCACCTTGTTTTCTGTTATCTTATTCAAATATCATATTATACCTATCATGTAAACGTATAAACTTGACCGACTTCAGTATTTAAATGAAGCACGTACAAACGCAGGTATATAGGAACAGATACTGAGACTTTATGTGTCGATATAACACTACGAATACTGTCGTTGAAATAGATTGAAACTAATCACGCGTTTTAAATGGGACTTGAATCTATTTTGGAATTTTCATTTCAATTACAACTGAACCGTTCTGTTTCTAATTTACATTCCACCCTAAAACTTGAATTAAAAGATTATCCGGTCATTTAATATTTCAAGCTGTTGCACTACCATTATGAGTTCTGCGATAGTAAACTTGAGTAAGTGCTTATATTCATTCAAGCTTTACAACACACACGTTTCTCTGTCTCAATTGTGAAATAACGATCCCATTTATGTGTATGATAAGGTATAGGTACTATACTTACTGCTATATACAAAACATTTTATTTCTCAATAAATTTATAGTGAACGGTTGTAACGCTTTGAGAAAAATCATATAAATATATTAAACACATTTAAGTATGCTATTCAGGTTCATTCTTTGAACGTTTTCAGTCCCATTTTATATTTAAATCACCCTTATTTAAGTAATTGTTATCTTTTACAATGAATTATTCAATACCAGTTGTTAAACTAGGTTAATTACAAAGATGTAGTTAACACTTTTTTTCAAGGTGAATTATAGCAAAATTGATATCTACTGGTATATATATAGTAGTTAGAGCAGTGGTCGAGGAATCGGAGTAAATTACCCCAAATGGGGTAAAAATGAAATTTTTTGGGGTAACAAGAAATTTTTTCTACTTTGCTATTTTTAAACGTTTTAGTATTTTTACAAACCATTCTAGTAACTTAAATCAAAAAGCCCAAACTTGAACAAAAATGAAGCTATATCAACTCTCCAAAACCTGAAGGGAAAAGTATTCAATCATTTTTTCATTTTCGATCATTTTTTTTGTCTATATTATATACTTAGGTATTAATTTCATGCAACTCTTTTACTATCCGTGTAAATTAATTCAATAAATAATGCTTCATTTATCGTATATTTATACCTACATTGATTGCCTCCTTTTCAAAATGAGGGGGTAATATTGACTAAGGAAAAAATATTTTGGAATAATGGTTAAAAAAGTTCCTCGAGCGCTTAGTTAGAGGGACAATGGATCTGGATGTATAATGGGGATATATTAATACGAAATAACAAAGATCTGAATAAATATTAATTTATATTTACATAAAGTTTGTATAAAAATTTTAATAGTGAAAAGTTTTTTAAGCAAATGTCAATATTTGTTTGTTATACACTGTTTATACAGTTTCAAAAATTTTTAATAAATAATTTATAAGTGAAATTAAATTTTAGGATAAACTTTTCTGCTATTGATTTATTAATAAATTGAAATTCCAATTGATTTGACATTGGTTTATTGATCATTCAAATAGAAACTAATTTACATATTGTATCGTGCAAATATGGCAAAAGGGAATAATTTTTATCTGATTGATATTTAATAATATTAACTGCAGTGTTAAATTAATCAACGTCATCAAAATTATATGAAATTGGTTTTTTTTATAATTTATTACTCGTCAGTTTTATATTTTTAAATTGTTGAAATGGAATTAAAAAAGAATGAGAATTGTATTTCTAAATGTTTAAATCAAGTTTTTTTGTTGTTCATTGTATTCTTAGATGTTACCAATAATTTTTTTTATAATACGTTTTTTATTTAATAAAAGTTATTGAGGTAGAAACATGCAAGTCAACATTTTAAAAAAAAGTTTTGTGATTTACAAAGCTTTGTACTCGTTGGTTCAACCAATCAGTTCATATTTTATCGTAATTGAATTTTTTTGAATTTCACATTGTTAGTAACACATCCTTTTGGTAATTGCTCAATATTTTTATTTATTTCAAGGCTGTTTTAATAGTTAAGATTTTTACGCTTTATTGTTTGGTTAAAGTGAAAAGTAAGAAAAGCTTTAACATTTTTTTAAATGTTTGCTGCACTGTGTTTCTGACCTTATATCTACGTTAACTCTAGTTATGTGTCATCAGAAATTGTCAAACATTCAATGGGCAAACCACTGGTGTAGCGTTGATTCGTGCCACCCGAAGCAGACGCTGAACTTGCCTCCCCTTATTTTTATAACTTAACAAAATTTCTAACTAACCTAGAATATTCTAATGATCCTAATCGATTTGGCAAGTGAAGCATCCAACTAATCAAGTTTTTGTTTTGTATATGAAGACTGGACATTAATAACGGGCTAAATGCCAAAACCAAAAAATTGAGTTAGACCCGAAAAAGCAAGCTAAGTGCCATTGCCAACAATCTCATACATACATTAACCTAATACATCAATAGTTACTATTAATGACCATGGCATTAATCCTACTTTTTACATTGTTGGTAATGGCAGATTATAGCCTGCTTTTTCGGGTCTAACTAATTTTTTTGGTTTTGACACTTAGCCCGTTATTGATGTCCAGTTTTCATATACATACATATATGCTAGAGGCATATGGAATGGAACTTTGGGGTACGGCATCCAACTCCAATATAGAAATTCTACAGAGATTTCAACCCAGAACCCTCCGAACAATAATAGGCGTACCGTGGTAAATTAATGGGCCCCATACACGTTGAGATCTGCATCGATACATGCATCGCGTCAGGTGGCAATACATGTATCTGAGACTTGTGCCTATGTTTTAACTGTCCCTACACGGTGAGATCTGTATCGATACATGTCGCGTCAGGCGGCGATACATGTATCTGAGATTTGCATCCATGTTGTTTCATCTGTTCCTACACGTTGAGATGATTTCGTGATATATCAGTTTATTCACACTGTTTATGCTTTAGTAGCGTGATACATAATAGTGTGACCACACACGTTGCAACATGTATCAGTCGCATGCGATCGGTATCGAAGTAGCAGTACATCGATGCATAGAGCGATACCACCTGATACCGATGCAGCAATACTGAGACTGACCCATACGCTGTGAGATTTGTATCACGATACTGATACTTGCAACACGTATTGATGCAGATCTCAAAATGTATGGAGCCCATAATAACGATCGAGTACATGAGGATCTTGGAATTGAAAACGTGAAGGAGGTGATTACGGAACGGTCACAACGTTACCAGGTGAGACTGCACGGAAAAAAATAGTGGTGTAAAATTTACAACACTAAACTAGTAATATTTTTACTGCACTTTGTGTTCACTATAACCACAAATGTAACATTAGATAACACACTGTGTTGTATTCAGCTCTAACATATAGTATTTTAACTACCATAGTGTAGAAAATATATGTAGCTGTTACAACTGCTGAGTGTTGTACAATTAACAAATTTTGGCGTTTGCGCATGCACAACATAACCAATAATTTTAACAAATAAATGCAAGTGTCAAAAATTCAACTACATTTTTACTAGTTCGTGTTGTAAATAATACTACAGTTTTTTAATTAACTGGTAAACGTTACCACACGTGGTGTCATCCTATATAATACTAGTTAATGCAGTAAAATTAACAAGGAATATTGTTAAAACTACAACAGATTTTTTTCCGTGTGGAGAACCATCTTTACCAGCTTGCTATCAATCTGCTTGATAATAGTAATGAAAACAAGAGATTGAAAAGACCCACTTTTCTGGAGTTACCAATAGGTTTCAGTAGACATCACAAGGATGTTAATAAAATAAATTAAGTTGTGTCAGTGGATACAACCAATTCAAGAGTGTATCCGTAGACACATTACAATTATTGCCAGATTGTGCCAAAAAATTGTAGTAAAAGGTAAGATTTTTGTAAATAGTTATAATCTTCTTAAAATCAAAATTTTATTTTATCGGAAAGAATTAAGTATTTGCACTATAAAGGTATAAGAATATTAAAATTCAATAAAAAAAGTAGATAATAAAAGCATTGTTATATTGGCATATTTACATTCAATAAATGTGTTAAGAAGTCAATTATTTTGATATCAGTAAATGCTATGCACTCAAGCTGTGACGCGCTTCATTCAAATAAAATATTTTATCTAAGAATTTTTATTACAATAACACAATCTGATCGCCTGTCGTCTGCATCCGTTAGTATTGACACCACTGCATATTGCATTATGTACGAATGCATGCACTGAAACGAAATCAAACGATTCGTACATTTTTTTTCATTCCATAAAGAATTTTCGTGCAGAAAGTTCAGTTTTATTTTTCAAGCTTTTATAAAACTTTTTGTGTAGAAGTGTGAAATAACTTTTTAAAAGTATGTTAACCCAAGTTCATAACATTTCACCACTTCAAATACCATAAGAAAGAACAAATGTTTCGGATTGCAAATTGATTGACAGTTTTCAAGCTTTGTTTCACCTCCACTTGTATATGACATTATTAAATGTCATCATTGCGTTATGTTTCTTAAAAATATTTTTTGTTACATTAAAACGTAAAAAAAATTGCATCTTTTTGTTGTCTAGTACAGAAATATTTGTTTTATTCTAGAAATATTAAAGAACTTGAAATATTAAAAATAGAAATATTTAGACCTTAAAAAAATTTAGCTTATTGTGTTGAAATTATCAAATAATGTATGTTTTATATTAAGGTCAATTTAAATAATTGGACATTATTCATAATGCCTAGGAAATTTAAAGAATGCCCAGTGGGGTGGACCTAAATGGTAAATTATATAGAAAACATTACATTTTCTGGGTATTATGAAAAATGCTGGAAATCGAGTGGGCAGAAAATTTTTATTCATTTTTCTACATACAAAGATAAAACGTAATTATATTAAAACAAATTTTAAATAACTAAAAAAACAAACGAAGAAAGAAACTGGGTGATGATAAAACAAGTATATATAATTAAAATTAAAAAAAAAATTATTGTGTGGTTTTACGAAACCACGATACAAGTTAAACTTTTTTTCGTTTTTTAGGCATTTAAGTAGGTAACTTCATCATGTTCAATCATTGTTAAATGAAGTTTGTTCTGGCGAAGAAATTGTTTCTGAACGAAAGGACTACACACTAGCACAAACATCATACTAAACAACCTATCGCTCCGACATACATAAACATGTGCACCAGCAGAAAGTTCTAATAATTTTAATAAATTTACTATAAAAATTAAATTAACTCACCAGGAGCCTTTTCCCTGTCTCTATAAGCACGAACTCTGTCGGCAGTCTTTCTCTTACGACGTGAAATTAATTCACCATCGGATATTTTCGCACTATTCTCACTAGCTGTATCTTTGTCTATCATGATAAGTGAACAACAATATTTATATCAATACACTGATCAAAACACACAAATACCAACACGATTGACAATTAATGACAGCTAATAATATATTAAAACGTGATGGGGAGGAAAATAGCCATTCAGCAATATAACTCGCGCAACAACCCTGGTAAAACGACATGGTATATAGCTAACACGCTTGCCGAGCTCTGCCGAACACTTGCCGATTCCCTGCCGAGAATGTAACACACATTTAGCGACATGCTAAAGACACGCCAGAAAATTTGAGACGATGTATAAAAAGTTTCACTTAAAAAAAAAACATATTAAGTATGTATTTACATAAACACACAAAATGTCAAATTCTTTGGGTGTCTTTTTATTAGAGCAGCTTCCGCTTTGGTAACTTTTCAAGTTAGTTATATTTTTTTCTTTACAATAGTTGCACCTGTAAGATTTACATTCAATTAAATAAAGTGACCAGAGAAATAAAACAGTGTTTATAATGACCGGACAATGTTGTTAAAAGTAATTCTATATTGTCGGAGACAAATATTACCTATACAAAATTATTAAATTCTCTGATTTTATCAGTTATTATTTATAATGACCAAGCATTATAAAAACTATACTGAATAATCAGATTGACCGCAACATGTATAAGTTGAAATTTTAGTATTTCATTCAAATCTGGCGAATCTTTTTATCACCAAAAACCAACGAATTTTAGATATTATAAGACGTCATATTTCACTGATATATAAAGTATTCTTGTATCTTACGAAAGTTACATTTCGTATGCTTAGGAAGCCAGCTTGAAATATACAATGTTACATATAAATTTTGTATACGATATTCCATATACCTTGTAACTTTGTAAGTTTTATTTTTACGTGGCTGCAGTTACGAAAAGATTGCAACATAAACATGCCAAGAGATAACGTGCATATTACATTTTCAACGTGTCATGGATCAACAAATACAATTAGAAGTTTTACTTGAACACCGACGATATAATCCATTAATGAAGTTTTCACGTAAGTATAATGTTGATGTTTTGATTGATTCTTGTATTCTTTGAAAGTTTGTCTATAAGAGCGTTAATTAAGATTTGGAAAGATTTATAGCATTTCATGAGTCAATTGAAACTCATATAGAAATTATTGTTGCTACTAAAAAGATTAAAAAAATATTTTCTAGGTAAGTATAATTGTTATTTATTTCGATTTATATAATTTTTCAATTAAGTTTCTGATTCATGAAAGTCTTTGAGGTTGACACATTTGGTACAGAAATTTGAGAGGTATACAAATTGAATAGTTTATTAACAGTAGGTAATGGCATATAAATGAAATGATGAACTGATCATTGAAATTGGGAGACTCTGAAATATCTAGATATTTGAATTTATCAAAGGTATTTCAAATTCCCTTACAATTTGTAATAAGTTATATGAAAACCACTTTAATTAAATTTTTTTCTACTGAATTTAACAGAAATAAAAAAAAATGTTTTGCATTTAATTTAACATGAAAAGTTCAAACCAAGATAGCTTCTGTCAAAAAACTTTTATCATCGAGACAAATTTATTTCAAAATTGTAAATAATTGTTGTCGCACATAAAGCATAAATTGCTTGAGTATTTCAATTTACTTGAGTATGAATACCCACGTCATGAAGAGGTGGATTCATTCTGTTTGTATTGTACGAGAAAATTCAATACTCCATCAGTCAAACAGAAACGATAAACATTGTCGAAATGACAAAGTTGAATAGAGTGCAACTTGTTGAATAATACAAATAAGAGCTTATCGGTTAGCTGAATGCGGTCAACACTACGACAGCGGTCACTTTCAGACTATCATTCATCTAGTCAGTAGCTATTATCAGCACCAAACAACAATGCTCATTGTATTTTATAAGCGACCAAATGAAATCAACGATCATATAATTCATTTAGAGACCTTTTGAACTTCATTTCATTTACCTTCAGCACTACTATTTTTAATGCAGCAAGAGAATTTTGATAGCATCGAAAATGTGCTTCATTTCACAAAACGAATCAAGTTAATCTTTAATTATGTCACTTTTTTCACACAAATCACATATTTCTCAAGTACATATTTCGTGCCTATAATGCTTCTTAAAGAAATCCATTTGAAGAAGAGCCACTTTATAAAGCTTAACGTAATAATGCCTACAGCTTTATAACCTTATGCGATTAGTAATCTGGTTTAAGACAAAAAGTTCTACTTTATCTCACACACACAGAAATATACGCGTAAGTATATCTGATTGAGGTTGGCGCGTCAAATTGCCAGTTGTCTATTAGTATTGATAGCTTTTATATTTCCAATAAATCAATAGATAAAAGCTTTGTAACAGAAATAATTTATAACGTCTAAAAGCATTTTTCTATAAACAAAATGAATTGAAATGACATGGTTTTTTGTTCAATTTTCTTACGTAATTAGAAAGAAAATTAGTTAGTGGATATAAAATAGAAGATAATGATGTAAACTAAACGATGTTAACTGTAACGTAATTGATCAATTTTCTATATTTAGATGTTTGTTTTACATTGGTCATTTTTTTGTAGTAGTTTAAAATGTATCAAATGTTCTTTTTATATCGAGCAACATTTTATTATAAAATCAAATATTTTTTATTCAACAGGTTCGTTATTACGTGTGAAAGCTTTTATAAATGAATGTTACATTGATATACAGTGATATCAAGTAAATATTAAAAATAAGTGTGTATAACATAAAGTCAAATCAGTTTATCCAAGTACAAAAAGTTTTAATTTTGAAGTGAATATTTTCTTTAAATGCTATCGATTCAAATAATTTTATGATTTTACCTTTTTAAAAAGTTTTAAGACGTGTTTTATTTTGTATTGACATATTTAACTTGTCAGTTGCTTTCTCCTGGAAAAATAATTAATTTTTATTTTACGAACCCTTATTAAAATTTAAAGTTTGTTAGTTCAAAATTTCATTTATACTGCTATTTACGCATGAATGCATCTATGTATTATATAATAATAATATTTTCATATTTTTTAAAAAGGATTTAAATTTAGCTTGCGATTAATAATAGTTTTTCTGAAATCTTTTCTTATAATAATTGAAGACTGAACATCAATAACGGGCTAGATGCCAAAAAAGAATTTATTTAGACCCGAAAAAGCAAGCTAAATGCCATTGCCAACAACCTCATACATACAATATTAACCTAATAAATGGATAGTTACTATTAATGATCATGGCATTAAGCTCGCTTTTTATTTTGTTGGCAACGGCACATTAGCTAGCTTTTTCGGGTCTAACTCAATTTTTTGTTATTGGTACTTAGCCCATTACTTATTTTAATATTATATATTTTATATATTACTTTATTTAAATTTGAGTTGAAATCTTTTTAAGTCAGTAGAGAAAAAAATACAGTTACATTGTTACGTTACGTTACTCGTTACGTTCATTATAATTCAATGCATTTTCATAACTACAACATTATCAAAATATCGATGTAAGCACGGTTAAATGTTACGATCCTCAATTAAAAAAATTATTTATTCTCTTCTTACTAATAGTTATCTGCCTTGTGTAATTTTAATTGTAGTAAGTCACAAAAAATGAATTATTATAGTGACTAGCAAGACTTCTTTCACGTAACATTTAAAATAAATAAGTAAAAATTATTCAGACATAAAATGCACCTCTTTTTATGAAGAGAAACACGACATAATCACCTTAAGGACCTTTCCACGACCTTTTAAAATATAAACATAGCACGCGTTAGATGTACATAAATAGTAGAGTAGAGTAAATAAACTAAGTCTAAGATGGAGGACTTTGCAAAAAAATTCAATCCTTTAAAGAATAAATTAAGTAAGTAACAACAAAAACAGAAGATCTAAAAAATTTGCATGTTAATTCATAACTACAAAATTATAGTTTGAAAAAGTTAAAAGCTTAAGAGCAGGTCTCACAAAATACAAAACTTCCAACCCCCTTTTTGAACAAATTATCGATGGAATTTTGAAAAATCTTTCTGTAGTAGAGGTCAAAGTTCTTTCAAGATTAACATTATCAAATATTATGATTTTACTTATGGTTATTTAACTTCCATTATATCTTGACTTTCACGATATTGTTAATTCACACATTCTTATATTAGTGGTTTTGCGTAATTAGACAACATTTCAACACAATTTATTAGTTTTAAGATTTCCTAAAATAAAGGATCAACGTGTACCATTTGTAAGAAATTTAACTAAGTTTTAGAATTTCTTGCATTAACAAGTTTAATTTGAAGTTGCATAGAAATTAAAGGGAAACTAAGGGTTAAAGAAAACTACAGGAACTTAAAGAAAACTAAGGGGATTAAACGGGATTCTTTTTACTTGCCCTTTGGCAACACCAACTTAATGAACTAAGAAAAAAGGTGGAATTAATATTTTTGTATTTGACTAGTCGCTAATGATCACGCCGTTGAAGCGACTTTAAACAAAAAAAAATTAAAAAAATATTTTTGTAGAAAATTTCTTGAACTTTATTTTTGTTTCTGATAGTTTACCTCAAAAAATGTAAAGTCGTATCACTTTTTGGCTTAAAAAAGTAGAAAAGTTTCCCGTTTGAAGAAGTAAATGCAGCATTCGGATTCAAAACCTCAAAAACTTATAAAACGAAGAGAATCATTTGATTGAACAAATAGAGCTATCGCATAATATTGCATAACAACTAAATGCGTTCTAGAAGCTACATACGTCGAAATAAGTGATTTAAACATAATATGTATAAGATTTTTTGTAAATAATAAGCATAGTTTTTAAATTAAAAAATTGGATATTCCGGAAAGTAAGAATAGCCTCTAAGAATTAGCCTTTTTTAGCACACTGACTAGCGGCTAAAACATTCAGCTAGGAATATATTTGTAAAAAATATTTTTGTGGCAAATTTAATGCTCTTTCTTTTTGTTCAGTATCATCATCCCCAAAAAATGCAAAATTTTATAACTTTTTAGAGAAAGATTTCAAATTTTCCCGTTTTTCGCGATTTTTGATGAAACCGTACCAGCACGAAGAAGAAAATTTAAAATACAGATTCAGTACCCCAAAACACACATCGAACGAGTGAAAAAAACGTCTGTATTATTTTACAGAAATCAGAAAGTAGTATGTTTCAGAATTTTCTCAAATATATTTTCCCTTACGGTCAACTATAATATTTAAAGTTTTATTGTATTTTAGCATAATTAATATAGTTTTAACAATAGTTTTTGACCAAAAGAAGATTCAAAGCTTCTTGAATCTGCATAAAGACCTCTCTCAATAGAAAGTCGCCAAGGACAGCTAATGTTGATACGACTTAAAATAAATAAACCAAAAAAAAGATTCAAATTTTACGGTTATAGATGCAATTCTTACGTAAATGCATAATATCTTGACTAATTTTCATTAAGCTAGCAGTTTCTTGCAGTTATTTGTTCATGTTCTTGATTTGCATTTCTTTGGATCACTTAGCATTTTATTAAAACCATTAAGACGCTGGAAAGGTTTGATTATTTTGAAATGATTTTTTTAATAAAATAGTAAGAAAAGGTGAATAATAAAGTTGCATATTTAATATAAATAAAAAAGTCATTTTTTGCAGCTAAAAACTTTAATTATTTAATATTTATAAACTCAAATATATATTAGAGTGCAATTTGTTGATATAAACATCGAAAAATAAGACAAAAACAGGAAGTGAAAAACAAAAAATATCAAAGAAAAAAATTTTCACAAAAATTTACAACGACGTGCAAAAGAAATATATTTGCATGATTTGAACAAAGAAATGAAAAATCACAATGAAATTTCAAAATGAGAATAATACGTGCAAATGTGTGAATGATTTTATTTTCAATTCTAAGGCAAATAAACTGAATATATGCTTCATATTTCCAAAAGAATAAAAACATCATTCAACGAGTTCAAATATTTGTTTCTTGATTTTATCCAACTAAAAAGTCGAGAGGGCAGCTTTTTTGAGTAAATCTCAACTTCCTGACTTCCGAATTAATTCAATGGCAGTGGCATATCATATTTAATTCATAAAACGCTAACATGAAAATTCATATAGTCGTAGGGTGTTGTTAAAAAACAGCGAAAGCCCCAGCATTTGCATCAAGATAAAATTTATTCGTTTATCATGTGGTTGTGAAAGCCTTTTCTTTTTATGAGCCATAAGATTTATCATATTTTTACGCAAGTTAATGTTTTTTTATTGAATAGAGAAATTTATTGTGAATTTTTGACTTAAAATATTTAACAAAGAAATAACTTTTTTCTAACAATAGCTTAAATAAGTTTTTTTTCTTACAATACTTACCAGATTTATTTTCAAATGGATTTGGCATTTCTCTAAGGTCATATTTACATAGATTAAGAAAAATAATTTTACTCATAAAGTTGAAATCACCAAAAAAATTTTTTACAAAAAAGTTTTGAAATAAAAAAAACTACCATTTTAACTCTGAGTTTGAATAACACATTTAATTTTTTTCATGTCCTTGGTTTGAAGAAAATTATTTCTTTTTTTTCCTTTTTAGATTTCAATCATTTAATTTTATAGTTTAAACTTTCAAGTAAAATAAATCTCTTTAATTCTGAAGAAAAGAAATAATAATTTATGTTTAACTATAATGTGGCTTACACTTTATGTACGATTCACAATTGAACTTTATTATATGGCAAATAAAACTATTATTTTTTAATTGGAAGAAAAATATATTTTATTTTAATATACTTTTAAATTATCTGTATCCATACAAATTGAAAATACGCAATTAAGAAATGAAAAATTAAAAAAAATATTTAAAAAACCATTTTTAAAAACTGGTCTTGTTTCCAAAATGCACTAAAAAGTAGAAAATACTATTTATATTAGAATTTACAAAAAGGAAGATCTCTGTAAATATTCAAAGTTGATACAGCCATTAAAATTAAACGTGATACAAAAGCCTATAATTGTATGTTAAATTGATCATCAAGATCAAGATGCTCAAATTAGTTCATTACTCTAAAATTTTCCATTAACTGAGAATATTAATTTACTTGTCTAAAATTTACCACTTATAGAGCAACCTAGTCTTATAATCATGATGGTCAGTTAGATGACCAATTTAACATACTATTATAGCTAGACTTTTTTATCACTTTTAATTTTAATGCCTATATCAATTTTGAATATAGAAATCTTTATCAGTTTTTAAAAATGTATTTAATAAATTTTTATTTTCTACTTTTTAATCTTCACAGTTTTTACAATTTATTAATTATTTAATAAAAAAATTTTTAAATAAAAATTTAAATTACTGTATTTGGAAAGGTATTCAAGACACACACCTTTCTATGTGTTAGTTGTTGTAGTCAGTCGTAGGTATAAGTCAATATAAATCAAAAATATTTAATTAAATTAAATCTAAGCACACGAGATTCTCAATTTTCTACGGTGGGTCAGGTCATCAAAATTCAACCTGAATGCAAAATTTAGTGATGATTAGATAACGAGAAGGTGGTCAAAAATGAGGTAATGCATTTTGAACATACACACGAAGCAAGGTAAAATAAGACCAATAAAAATGTATTTGTAGTAAAAAATCAAACGTTGAGAAATGTAGTTCCCGATTTTTTTAACATTTTGAAGCAATAACATTATTTATTAGCAACTTTTTGATTGAATTTTAGTCTTCTACATTTAACAGCTCTATGTATGCTTAAATATATGTTATAGTCATAAAATTTCTATTAACGACTTTATATAACCAAAAATTTCTGCTTGACATTTTCGAATGCAGCTTTTCATCAAAAAGGCCTTTTTTACTTAATTAATATTATATTGTTGCGAGATTCTAGTTTTATTTAATTAAACATTCATATAACTGCGTTTAAATACTTACGTGCATTGATATATCTACTGTATTTAAATTACCTCGTTAACGATTTAAACAAGATATTGCTTTTAAGGCGTTAAATTTAGATATGTACCTACTCGTATAATGCTTATATCAGACGCACTTACATTAATCAGTATTTAGAATTTAAATCTATTTTAGTATTAGATTTGAACTTGGAAGTTTTTGTTTCTACTTATTACAATTTTTTGTTCACATCAAAGAATGGTAATATTATAGGAAAAACTCGATCTAATGCATCGATTTTTAACATTTAATAAATTTTATAAAAATACAATTAAAAATTTAATTAAATACTTACCTAACTATTGTAAAATTTTGGAATATTTTACAAAATCCTTCATCAAATACTGCAATAAAATTAAAAGGATTCACGGCAAGTTCATCGAAAATGAATTCATTGAATGCAAACTCATCGAAAACGAGTTCATCGAATGCAAATTCATCGAAAATCAATTCATTGAATGATCAATTCATCGAATCACCAATTCACTGAAAACAATTTTTTTATAGATATTTGAATGACAAGGGGACCGGAAAAAAGCTAAAACAGCAGTGGTCAGCAAAAGTTGATAATTTTATAAATAAAAAATTAACAGTAAAAGTGTTAGCTATAAGACAGACATCGAGAACCTTTAATAATTTTTTAAAAAATATTATTAGATATGATTGAATCAGCAATAGCAGTTACGGAGCGATCCAATACTACTTGATGGCCACTGATGAATATTGGCAATCGAAATACGTATCTGGGCAATACGTAAAAAAACGATTGAATTGTTGCTTAAATTTATATTTATAGTTTACTTATGTAAATTAGTAAATTACTTTTTATAAGGTTAAGGAATATTTTAATAAGTAGGTGTTTCAAAAAAAAATACTTTCATCGTCATTTTTTTTATTTATAAAATTATCAACTTTTGTTGACCACTGCTTTTTTAGCTTGCCAGTCCCATTGTCATTTCTTTCAAATATCTATTAAACAAATTTTTTTCGATGAATTTGCATTCGATGAATTGATTTTCGATGAACTCGTCGGTTACCAATTAAAAGGTATTTTAATCGACTCCACACTCTTTTTTTATGTCATTTATGTTATTCACTTTTCCAAAAATAGTTTTACGAGTTTTGGTGAACAAACTATCAAATTTTACTTTTATATCAAGATATTTGCTACTTTGATAAATTTACGGTTCCTGAGAAGTACTTAACTATTATTTTTTTTATGTCAAAATAGCTGAAAGGATTTTATTTTTTTATATTTGTCAAAAAGGTTTCTATTAATCAATCAGTTTAATTAAGCTATGCTCAGCATAGCGGGCAGGTATCAGCTTTAGGTATCAGTTTAATATTTAAAACTTCACCTTCATTTCAAATATTAATATAAGACGTTAAAAGTTTTTTTAACTTAAAAAATTAAGTTTTAATTGTACTTAATTTTAGTAGGTATCTACTTACTATATTAATGATAAAATATTTTTCATTATAAAAATCATTTTTAATTCTAGTTTATTTTAAGTTTCTTTAGAAATAGTTACTTTTCATGTGAGTAGATAATTTTATTATATTTGCGCTTTTATATGATGCTGTAACATGAAGTGCTTTCAGTTGATTTCTAAATTTTTATGCGCTATATTATACGTATACTTTGTCTTGTTAATTTCGGATTAACGAGAGAAAAACTACCATTCATTTCCTGCTGACATATAAAATGCTCTAACAAAAAGCTCTTGAGTCATTAATATTACATATTATATATCACGACGAGAAAAGTATTTTTAAAAGCTTTAAGAATTTTCTTTATTCTATGAACAAACACACTGTTTTATTTGCAATAAAAGGTAATATTCAATATGCAGTTACATAAATAAAGCAAAAAGGCTACTAGAAACATTGGATGCAGACAAATGAGAAAATCAATAGCATAAATAAGACAGAAATTCAAAGAATTTTTTTTCTTTTTTCTGTTTCATGTGGAGATATATAATTAAAATTTGATTGATATGTAATTGGCTATAAATCCATATAAGTGGTATATTTGCTGGGAAGATATAAATACCAATTAATTTCTTATTTTCATATCTAAAATGTTACAAGTCGTTGTAAAAAAATGAACTACAATTTATTTGAAAGAAATTTATCTAGTTTATTGATCTACCTTTACTTATGTAAAGTTTTTATAACAAAAGTTTAATGTCCAAAAAATAATTGTAGCAAGTCCAATAGGAGTTACGTAAATAATGGGATTTTGAAGTAAGTTGAATCCAAGTTACAGAAGTATATTTAAACTGAGTTTAACAGAAAAGATATTTATCACTTTTCGGATAAGAAAGAACAAAAGCAGAATGAATTATAGGTTGAGAAAGTTACACGAAGTTAAATTTCAAAATTAGCTTGACTCAACTTATTATACATTGCACGGAGAACTTTACAACATCATATTTTCTTTATGTTCATTTTTAATGCTTTTTTCCCTGGAAAACGCTATTTTTGACAATGAGTCAAAAGTTGGAATATGAACGTACAATTTAACAGTGAATTTCTTCATTACAGGAATGCAATTTTCTTTAAATATGAATTAGTTTTTTTTCTTTTTGACAAATTGAGATAACTTTTTTTATATTAAATATTTGCTTGAATAACAAGGCACTTGTTTCGCAAGTGAGAAACATGTCATTCAAATATGTTTAAAATAAACTTCCATTTCGTCAAAGTCTATTGAAGCTTGAAATCTAAAGATCAACTCGTCAATCAAAAATTTCAAAAACAATGTGTGTAGATTATAGTGACATGTATTTCTAGAAAATTTTCTATTCAATAAAAAATATATTTTGAACATAACATAGAAATAAGATCATTTTTAACATTAAGGCACAATTTCATGAGCTTTAATGTTGTGTTTTCAATTGTTGAAGAAATATTGCAATTTCAAAACAATGTATTGATTTGCCCATAGCAACGTTATGAATGATCGGGAATGCTTGACCATAAGGCATAAGGTATAGAATGTGACAAGGCCAGGTGTCGATAATTTTCCGCAACCATTATTAGTTTCCTACAAAAATGCATTAAGTTAGGTTAAATATTTATTATTAAAATAATAATAAGTAGTATTAATTGACAACTTCTCTCAAAAATAATTTAGTGCTTATATCGAGGTATAAGAAAAATATACGCCAGACGTAGAGGTCACTGCATTTAGACAATATTCACAAAATATTTTCCCAACTCAAAAACTGAAGAACTGCACATAAGAATGCAATAATGATGCTCTTGCAGACATTCACAGTTGTGTTTTTTTTTAGCTAAAGCATCACTATTTCTAATAAATGCTACACAAAAATATGGTGTGAATATTTCGACTTACAACCATTTCTCCATTTGATTAATAAATATATTAATAAAATAGCCGCTCGCTTTGCTGAGAGTATTAAAAGTTACTTAATTGATTCCTTACCTTCAGGACGAAATTTAAAAATTAATCTATTTTAACAGAAAAAGATGATAGATTCTTTCAGACTTTAGATCCAAATTAAGTTCATCAAAATCCTTAAAACTACTTTTCTAAGAAGATATATTAGCTCGCTCATAGGTTCATTACAATTTTAAATATAAAATGTTCTTTTAAACTTGAAAATTTTTTATTTCAAATATCATTTATTGAAGCTATTTTAGTAGAATAAATTCATAGCTATCCTACAGGAATCGTGCCTTTTTTTAGGATAAATGGTATTCAATAAGTAAAGATCTGAGGTATCTTTAACAAAAATTTATTAAAATTAGTTCCGTTAAGTAATTGTTTATTATTTAAAAAATTATTATATTATTTTAATACGTTTATTTTTAATTAATATCTTCGACAATGAACAGTAACGAAATTTAAATATATTTTTAAAAATTCATTATTAATTATATCGAGTGTTAATTGAAATTCATATTTATTTTCCAGTAAAAATTGTCAATTTTTTTATTTAAACTTTGTAGAGATTTCTTTCGTAACTGTGTAAAATTGGTCAGGCATTCTTGAGGAAAATGTATTAAAATGCTATTTCACTAACTTTAACCAAACTTACCGAAAATACTACGAAAATACACGGTTCCTGTAGGATTAAATTGTTTTGCTATCCTATGTAGGGTGACCAACCGTACTCTTTTAAGAGTTCATATACCTTACATACCTAATTGGTGTAAAATGTTTCGAGTTTTTGTCCTAAATAAGGACTAACAAAACATTTTTATATTTACATATAAGAAAAAGATAGCGACAAAACAGCCACTACGTACGACGTACAATATCTAGTCGTTCCTCAAACGCTTTTTAAATCTCTGATATCTTCTAAAATATCCATTTTTATAATATGCTGTTAGGGGCAATTTTGATCTACATGAAATGCACAACGTAGCTAATGCATTTAATTGAATAAGGAATAATACTGTATTGTTCAAAATAGCTTGGTAAATAACCAATATTTTTTTTTGTCATTTGTAAGAGATAAAAATAGTTCCTGTGGGTTATACCTAGGAGATAGACATATACCATTGTGGACTTTTTTATCAATCTTTTGAAGAAACACAATTTAGTTGCATATTAGTTTAGTCTATCTCGTAAGGTTTAGACAGCGTTTGCAATGTAAGTGCACAAAAATATGTTGTTTTTGACATCACATTACAAATTTTTGAATTTTTCGACTTTTCTTTAATATAATATGCATGTATTATACCTGCAAACCTTCCTCTTTAATCTTTCTATCAATTGCTGAAAACTGCATTAAAATCCATTGTGTAGTTTAGAAGATCTAACAGAACAGACAGCGGTAGCGCCTTTATTTTATACTATGTAAAGGTATATGATTTAGGTTTTTAAATTTTGCTAAATATATAATAGAGGCAAAAATACGAAATTTAATTTTTCGAAGATCAAAAATCAACCTTGATAATCTTAACTTAAATAATAACTTTATTATAGTTACTTCACCATTAATATGGCCGCATTTATCATTCAAGCACATTTGTGAATTGCCACATAGCAGTTACGGAGCGATCCAAAACTATTTGTGATGACCACTGATGAAGATCGCTTGGCAATCGAAATACATCTGGGCAATACGTCAAAACTACGTTTAAACTTTTGTTCAAATTTATGTTTATAATTTGCGTATGTGAATTGTATTACATAAATTAGACCACAATATATTTTATAAGTATATTATATAAACAGTATAACTATTCAAAGTCAGCGAAAAATCTAATTTGGTTTTAACGCATTTCTAAGAAACAGCTGCATTTATTGTAAAAGTGTCGCTGTTATATGCAATTTCCAAAAACTTTAAACAAGAAACTCTATGTCAACTTAGTTGAATTAACTTTACTATCAAAGATAATTATCTAGTTCATGTAACTTGTCAATTTGTTTGCCTACTCGTTACTTGTTATACTTCGCTTCAGTACGTTTGCTTAGAAATTTTTTATTACCCTTTCAACACTTTTCAAACAAAACGTCATTAATAAATCAAGTTTTTTATTCAGCTAAATAATATTTTAAAAAATAACTATACGCTTTCAAAATAAAGTTGGACGCTTTTATGAGAAATGCGCCGTTTCATTTTTTAAAAATTAGTGCTTCAAACTTTAAACTCTAGTCTAAAATTTTTGTTTAAATATTTCATAAAACAGGTTTTGAATTTTCTGATTGTTGGATTTGTTTTCACGAAATTCACTTAAATGAAATGGTTCTTGCGAAAGGACTTGCGATAGAATGAAATTGGTAAGAGGAACATGGAGAACAAAAAAGATCAATATTTACAGTTATTAGTTACGGTTATAATAATTCAAATAAAAGTAAATTAAACATCATATGAAGGGTAAAAGAGGATTTCATCTAGGGATAATCGGTTTAACTTTGACTTCAAAACTATGTAATCACAGAGAGAATTGAGAAATTATTAATTATAAGAGGTCTGTATTAAATTTGTAATAAACGACATCTAATACATACTTGAATAATCTTATTTTCAACATTAAAATCTATAGTTTAATATTTCAAGCATTCAGCATTTAAAAATTGCTTGGTTTTAGAATTTAATTAGACAACATAAATGGATTCAATTAATGTACCTCACGTAGGTATATTTATTTCATTAGTAAAAATTTTAATATAAAAAGTACTAAAATTGCAAAAATATGTAAGCTTATGAATAAAAATTTTATATCATATAATAATAATATAATGCAAAGAAAAAAATTGTGGTGAGTAAATGAATAAAAGTATTTTCTCACAAAAACATTCCCAGGCAATAAAAAAAAAGAAAATAAATGATCATATTTGGAATTCAATTTAATTTCTCCTTCCAAAATACCCGAAAATATCGTACATAAAACTTTTAAATCTACGAATAGAAAAAAGAAATTTGTTGATAATAACCTTCGACTATTACCAAAAAGAAATATCAGACTCGAAAGGTAGAGCTTTGAAATATATACATCTAAGATAAATCATTTCAACAACTTAAAACTTTTTCACATTTAAAGCATGGATATATGTAAGAAATTACCAAGAAAGTGCTTTTACCAAGAAAAGTCTTTTTTACAATGCTTTTGAATATTAATGGTAAATCTTCAATTTTAATAAACTTAGAGTGAAATAAAATAGAATTTCTGTGTTACAATCAAATTTGTGAGAAATTAAAGTTATAACAACGTGTAAGTGTAGCATTTCAACTAAGGAAATATCCCTTGAATAAATACTTATGTAAGTTAAAATAACTGTTGCGATTTAATAGAATTACGGTGGAATACTACGAAGAATGCCAAAGAAGACTTTGAATTGTGTGAAAGTGCTTCTACTTTAGTGTTTAAGATACAAACGCTTAATTAGTAATTTTGGGTATAAGACAAACTCTTGTTTATATACAAACAGTAACTAAAGTTCTAACAATTTTACTAATTTCCACAATATAATTTAATAAACAAACCTTTAATTTGTTTGGAAAAACAAACATAATTATAATTTCAAGAAAAACATTTGAAAAATTTTCCATCCATTTTGAATGTATTATTATGTGCTTAATCGTTTACATAGGAGATTTAAAAGATTTAAATTAAATAATACATTCAACAATTTTAAGCTTTATAATATGCAAAGCCTGAATCGTTCTGTAATTTTTGAAGTAAAGCGATAAACGTAAAAATTTTACTTAATGGATTTATTGTGTTTTATATACTTGGCTGTATTTCCATCGTACTCTCGGTGTACAACCAACTCTACCAACGTTAAGTAGTTTAATATCAAATGTGTCATCAGGTTTTTAAATACCATAATGTTGAAAAATTTAAATTTCATTAGAACGAGTTTTTTTTTTTAATTTTGGATGGAAATATTATCAAGAATTGTTATCATTGATTTACATGACAAATAAAAGATGATCAAATTTTAATTAGTACTTAAAAATAGTCGCTCGGAAAAATTAAATTAATGATTTATCTAAAGTTGTTTGGAAAACATATAAGCTACGAGTAGATCTATAGTTAGACAAACATAAAGGATCAATATAGGTTGTACATATTAGCGTACAGTAAACGATACTTGTGTCAACTTTAGAATCTCTCCTTAATAGTCACTTACGTAACACATACCATTTAGCAGGTGTCTCGAGTTGATAAAGGTGATGAATTGAAGGAAAACATTGATAGTAATTTATACATATTTCCAGTTGTTTTTCAATGGTATAACGTAAAGGGTGATTAAAGGGAATTTTAGTAGCGAAAAAAAGTTAAATACTAAATCAAGAAAACCAATTAAATCATTCTATTTGCCCTTTTGTGAACTTCAAGACAGCAAGATATATTGTTTGAAAGAGCGATTTGTTATATAATACCAATTATATTTTGAAACCATAAATTCCTTTAACAATGTATCTATCAATTTAGTTTTTTGGCACACTAAATTTTATATCTTTTTATAATAAGGCAGTCTTTAGAACTTCATCATGTAGTATTTAAATATGTAAAAATGGTAATGCTTTAAAATTAAAAATAAAATAACTAGAATTTTAAAGTTACGAACGTAAGAGATCATAGTTTGGATATTAAAAGTCATTTATAAGATTTCATCTGGAAACTTCTCACATTAAAGAAAATCAAATGAACACATCAAGTTTTTTGTCTTTCAATAAAATTCCGAGGACCTATAGAATTCTGAATCGATAACTAGCGAATCTGGTGTGGACTGCGAACATCAAATCGTTTTTAAATATGTGAAAGTTACTGACCCATTAGAGTGCTTCAAAAAAAAAAAAACAATTGTGGAGTCCAAAAATTGATAGTACCTATAAATGAAAACAAAAATTTTGACGTCATAACGATCCCTAAATTTGTTGCTCTAAGTCAAAAATAACACCAATTAAAATTTTTAAATTTTCCAACTTTGTTCTATAAACGGGTGAACTGAATTGAATCTTACCAACTTCTTAGCTGTTACTTGAACATAGAAGACTATGAGTTTTTGATTAACATTCTTAATACTTATACTTTTGGATCCATTATTGACTGAAGTTGATATTTCAAACAAATTAAGCTCCATTATGTATCCATAAAGTATTTAGAAAAATTTTATTACTAAATAAATTCATCATATAGGCATTTCTAAAGGATCAGATCGCCATGAATGATGGACGATTATATATAATCATAAAAGGCAAAAATAGCAAGCAAATCCAGCGTTTGACTGAACCTTAGAAAAAAGATTTGAGAAAATATTTTAAATTTGCTACGTCTACGTAGATTCCTAGAAAATGTACACATAAAAATTTAAAAAATCAAATACCATTTTAAAAAGAAATTTTTAGGAAATAAAGAGTCAGTGTGCATTTATCTGAATAGTTGCTAGCTGTAAATGTGAAATTGTTTTATAAATAATTGATACCTAATATTACGCGTAATACAGCTACAAAGTACCAAACGCTTTAAAAACGTTTTTACTTCGAATCATCGAAAACGTCAGAGCAGTGATTCCCAAACTTTTTTGACCCACGACACAATAAAAGAAATCAAGAATTTTTGCGACACACCTGTTAACACCAATGTATGAATTTCTAAAAAATGGCGAAAATATTGAATCAGAATTCACATTTATTTTTCAAAATTACTCTTATTATCAATATCTCGCGACACACTTCTGTGTCGCGACACATAGTTTGTGTCATTTTTAGAAATTTTTGTCCTGATTTCTCAAGTTCGTTTAAAATCGATTTACTTGAAATTTGGTATGAGTTTTCTATATACATTTCTCTATCGTACTAACAAAAGATTATAATAACTTTTCTATTTTTTCTATTTTTAAAAAATTCAAAATTGTAAAAAATTGGTAAGAAAACAACTCTTCTTTTCAGATGGTCGCAATTTTGCAAAAAAAACATTTTCAACTTTTTTTTTGGTTAGTTCAATAGCAGTATTCTTTAAAATTTATTCTACTAATTTTTTTTGTTTCAGATTATAAGGAGTGTGATAATCGTCACAAATTTCGAGTTGCAATTTTTTGAAACCCTCCTCTTCATAAGTATGTAACTTTTAATTTTTTAATTTTTTTTTTCATTTCTTTTTAAACATTAATTAAGTAATATTTAGTTTTATATTGCACATAAAAATACTTCAAAATCATGCCTGTAGACTAGTTTAAGAGGAAATGTACTATGAAATACTTATAATACGAAAAAAAAATTGTCCCTCGGAAGAACCAAAGATACTCGAAACAGTAGCAACTATACCTACTGCCTGTTAAATTCCGAATCTTCCTTGAACCCTTAACTACAATCCCCCAAAAATTCATAAAAATTGAGTTTCAAAATTGTTTGAAAACTAAAACGTTTTTCAGTGGATAATCTAAAAAAGGAGGTACTCATATTTAAGTAAGTATAGTCCTTATTGTTACATATTTAATAAATATACTTGCAAATATGAATATTAAAAAAAAAAAACATGAAAATTAACCAAGTTTGACATCCAAAAATTAAAATATATATTATTGTGTTCAAACATTTCTTCAATTTCGTCTGAACGATTTTTAATATATTTTATATAACTCTGCATTTAATTTTGTTTCTTAACAAAGGTGTGATCCTCAATTAAGTATAAGTTTGAATTAAATTTGTCTAAACCAATTTATAAAACTTTTTTCCTCAAAAATTTTATCTCGATTAAGAAAAAAAAATGGCAAACCATTAGTATTTTTAATTGCATTTAAACTTTATTTTAAAAAAATGTAGCTTCTATGAAAATTCCTTTAGGAGAAGTAAAAGATCAAAAATCGCATTCAGCCTTGTGATTTAACACTCAATTTAAGGGTGTTCTTGGTATTTTACAAATAACAGGCTAATTTAAATACTAATAACATTTTACAGTACTCATAATTAAACTGGAAGAGTTAACAACATCCAATTTAAACCGTGTGATTGAAGTTTGAATTATTTCCAAAATGTAAGTGCAACAATCGCAAAAGGTCAAGCAATCTATTTTATATGCTAAAATCGAGAAGAAATTTGTTTGACCCAATTTCATACAATGTGTGCTCCCTCTATACATTTTAGTTAAAAATCATTAAAAGAGATATGATGGCTCCGGCAATTTAAATACAAATGACAGAATATATAGTTGAATAACAGAAGTGCTATAGCGTGCCCGTCTCTATAATTATAACAGACGAAAATTAATGACATATGAGACACAAAGTAGTTTCTTTCCAATTAAAGGTGACAGAATTTTAAAAAAATTTATCTAATTTTTTACGAGTGAACATTTCACTAGCGCGACTAAAAGCTTTTTAACAGTACTACACAAAAAAACAGTTTTATTTGTTTCTGTACAATTTTTATAAAATTATTACGTATTATCGTGTAAAATGGCTATATAACAGGAAACGCAGACGGTGAATAATCGAACAATAAGCATATTCATATTAAGTACAAAATCAAAGTGTTAATAGTCGCAATAAAAAGTATGAACCGTTAACCGCAAGTGATAATAAAATAAAAAAATATATAAAAAGAATATGTAATAAAATAAAGTTAAACGAACCTGAAAGACATTAAAGTTTACTATGTTATTTAAGAATGCTTTTTATATGCAATATATTTTAGTTATTTGACTTTCATCCTTTTGATTTAATAAGGGATATTTTTTAAAACATTTTTTATGATTTATCTGTGACATGGAGATACAAGCTTTACATCAATCATATGCGCTTCTATGGGTAAAATCTCGTTTGAAAAAATGCATCTATAAATAATGGATGGGTAGGTATTCCATTTTATATAGTGATTCTCTAGTGTTCGATATTGCTGTATTAAAACATATGAGAACTGGGTACAATCTTAGATTACAAAGTATATATCTGCCTTCAATACTTTTTAATCAGACCCATTTTTAATACTTTAATGCATTTTTTGTTTTATTCGTATATAAAAGAGATTACAGAGGATATTTAATATATGGTTTCTGAAAACGAGCCTACATATTAAAATGCTTACAGATTGTTGTTTTTTATGAAGTGAAAAAAAAAAAAAAACATTCGTCATTGATTAAAAGTGAAAATTACAAAGCGAAAATTATTTCGTTAACATAAAAATAAAAAAAACGTCTGTATTAAAAATAGTCTGTTGACTTTAACATTTTTTGTGTTAATTAATATGTTTTTTTAATTCAAAAGAATTGTTTTTATAACATAAAATTGTGTGCAAATTTTTACTTAATGAACTAATTTTGATAATTTCTCTTTTGATTGGTAAGAAGTATTTTTTAATTGGTTCCATTTTAATTGAAGGAGGTTTTCTAGTCTAGGAATTCAAAATTATCTAATTTTTTTTTTCGTATTTCCAAAGTTTAGACATTGAAAATATGCTCTTAAAAAGCTTTTCCAAAATTTAAATTATTTCATGGGTAAAAGCCATTTTTGTGACGCCTTAAATCGCCTACCTTAAACGCCTACCTTAAATCGAACTTTAAACGAGTTGGCATGCACGATATCTTAAGTTCTAATAACCCAATTAATTGAAATTTGGCGTGAATGTGTTTTGTACGTTCCTCTATCGCAATGATTCTCAAACTATGTGTCGGGAGATTACAAAGTGTGTCAGGGGATTTTCAAAAAATATTTAAAGCTAGGGTTGTTGAGTATTGAGTATTGCATCTATTCGAGTAAAATGTGTATCTACTAATTTGTAAGAGTGTAACGTATATTTTATTTATTTTTTATTATTATTATATCATTTGTCATTTCTTAGAAATTCATATATTGGTGTAAACAGGTGTGTCGCAAAAGCTTGTGATTTGTTTTACTTTTTTGTGGCAAAAAAAGTTTGAGAATCACTGCTCTATCGGCTCAAACATACTCAGTTCAAAAATTTTAATTTTACTATTTTTAAAAAAATTGGAAATGTTAAAAAAACATGACAAAAAAGATTTTTTTAAACGGCCACCATTTTGTAAAAAACAATTTTTTGACTTTTCCAAGATTTATTCTATACAGTATACCGGAATAAATACTAAGTAAGAATTCGATCAGTTTTTGTGTTTCAGATGACCAGAAGGATTGAAATCAAACACGCCAGGACAACTTTTTCTTGAACCCCCACTTTGCCAGCTCATATCTTTGTGAATTTTGAGTTTATTTTTTATGTAATTTTAAAATATCAGTAAACAAATGATAAAAAATGAAGTTAAAATTTTATTTTGTTTAGTTTGTAGTTTTTACAGAGCTTTAAAAAAACCGTTCGAGGTCACCAATTGGCGCAGTGGTTAGAGCAATTTGCTCTCTCCACTTCATGCGTCAATTGGTCTGGGATCGAACTCTGTTGAATCCTAAATCTAAGATCCTAGACCTAAAGACTAAAACTGACCGAAAAAAAATTTCTGTGTTAAGACAGTCGTGGTATGGCCTTAGATGTTAAAGCGACTAAATTGCCAAAAAAAAAATACCGCTTGAAGTTCATGCCTCTTAACTAGAGCACCCTCCCTCGTAAAGAAAATAATCCACCTCTAAAGGGTTGAAAACTAAGGGATTACATATTAACTTTTTATTGGATGACTCAATTTTGATAATTTGTTTTTTCTTTTGGGCAGAAAATGATTTTCAGTTAATCTCATTTCAAATTTTGGAAAAAAAATCTCCTCTCGTTAAGGTTTAAAAAGGTAGAGATGAATCAGTAGCTTTTAACTGGCTGACACGATTTCGATAGTTTTTTTTTTCTATTACGTACAAGATATCTTTAAGTTGGCCTCATGTTTTATTGAAGAAATTTTAAGAAAAAATTCAGGTCGATCAAATACGAGATGAAATAGTAGTTTTTAATTGGACGATCCAATTTTGGTGATGTTAATTCATTTATTTATTTTAACTTTATTTTTAATTATTTAAATTAAAAAAATGTCAACCCTTGAGGGAAAAAATAGTGAATAAAATGGTAACATTTAACTTTTTTATCAAATTTGATGATTTAATTTTTCTTTTAGAAAGAGATTATTATATACATTTAACTTCAACAACTTGCCCTCACTTCATTTTGAATTAAAAATCTGCTACTTGTTGGCAAAAGGGGGATGAAATATTAACGTTACTGAATTATCAGATTTCAATGCTTTTTTTCTATTGGGTGGAGTTTAAATTGTAAAGTATGATTGCATTCTAAATTATAAATCATTCGTTTTTTAAATCAAACATAAAACATTGATTAATGCAACATATTTCTTAAGTGCATAAATGATAGAAAATTAGATTTTTACAAAAACCATTTGGCTAAATCATAACAATGGTCACCTTTACAATAAAAATTCAGACAAAAATCTTTTTACAAAAACCTAAACCGACGTTTAAAAAGGAAAAAAAAGAGTTAAATAAAATAAGAGTTTACGATCTTTACCTAATTACCTTTCATTTAAATTTAACCATTTTTGAGTCGGTGTTAAACAAAATCATACTTTGTGAATTCGTTACAATTTGCGGTTAAAAATGATAACAGTTTTCAAAAAAAATTGTTTGCATTAAAAAGTTCGAGCAAATCGAAAGTAACACCGCTTATTTAATTTTAGCTTTTAGTTCCTTTTTTAAGTGTCAGTTTAATTTTTATATAAAGTTTTTCAAGTTTTCTCTTTCAGTTATACTATTTTACTTTTTTATAAATACTGATTTAAGAGATTAACGAAGAAAAATCTCTAACATATAAGTAAACATGACTTTATTTGAACTTAGATTTTTTACTTTTCAAAATGAAAACATGAAACAGATAGAATAGAAATAATATTTCATCCAACTACATATTTTACAAATAGCTTCCATATTACTTGTGTTAAAGTTTGTTGATTTTTAGCCGCAACACATAGCGAGAAAAGTTTCTCATGAATTTGTTCATGTCATGTTCTGTTTGTCTAGAAGTTTCTCGACTTGAACTTTACTATTTTTACTATCAAAGTTACATAAATGCTAGGAAAATTATTTTTACGCTTAATAAAAACGCCACGATACTTCTGATCCTTCTTTAATTAATTTTTTTAAATAATTTTACTTAAAAACAACAGATTCAATATTATGTGCTTATTTTAGTTTTATTTTTGCAATTCAGCTATATCATTAGAATTTTTGACAACAGCCGGCTCGACCGATTTAACGCTGTTATTCAAATTGGTCTTGCAAAAACGTTATCCCTTTTTTGTATGCTCAAGGCTATAATTCTCGTGAAAAGAGAAACCCGGAACATAAATGTTCCTTTCAGAAGGGAATATTTTTAAATGATTGTTTTTATTCAGCGTCGAAGATACTTTGGTGACATTTATAATATAATTTACATCAACATACTTCTAAAGGATGGTGCTCATGCTTAATGGGAGTTTTAGTTTAATAGCCAACCATCATAAAAGCTTCTAACATTCTATTAATTAATTTATACACAAAAGTGAAGTGTTTTGATCGAAAAGTTTTAAATATGACGTTCCTGTGCCTTTTCTTGGAGCCTCTTAACCTTTTTCTTTTGTCTGTTGTTTGGGTATAAATTCTTTTGCAACGGTACACTTTTCCAAGACAATTATTCTTAAAATGAAATGATAGCCTTTATAGTTCATCTCTGCAACTTCTTGTTATCTCCATGTTTTCCAATTGTCTCCAAAATAATTCCCAAAACTGTAAATGGCTATAAGAAGTTGATTACTTAAACACAATAATTGAAGTTGTAAGTCGTTTATTGAGAGTTGCTATTTTGGTTTTGATTTGTTTTTATTTTAAATATATATTTTTTTTTAATTTTCGTAATAGGTAACCGAGAATTTGCAAGAATTTTGCATCAGCCGACAAAATTGTGACGTTAAAAACGCAATTTCAAATAAAAATAAATTGTGTAATGATATTGATAATAATTATAAATAATAATAAAATGAAGCTACAGCTATTCTAAAAACCCAAAACAGCATCCAGGCAGAAGGCCCAAGACATATCTCAATTATATTTACAGACTCCATTTCATGTCTCAAGGCCCTCCAAATCCCAACAATTCCAACTAATTAATTATGGGCATACGTCAAATGTTAAGGCAACTATATATGATAAAGGCACTACGGTAACATACGTCTGGATACCAAGTCTCCAAGGAATAAAAGGCAACGAGCTGGCAGACAAAAAAGCAAAGGAAGCCACCACAGATGAAATAGTAGAATCCGGACTCAAAAAAATTAAAGAAGACTTAAAAAATTTGACCTACACCGCGACAATTCATCTCTAGGATACAACATGGAAAACACAACAAACCCAACTCCATAATTGTAGAACCTTTGTCCAGGAAAAACCGCCAGCAGTCACGGGTAGGAAAAATCAATCAAAAATAACTAGACTGCGTATCGGGCACACAAATTACACACATCTGAGATTACTCACAATACAGCAAAAGGAAGGGTGTAATAACTGCAACCACGAAAGATCGATCAAGCACTTAGTTCTCCAGTATCCAGCGTATAACGATAGACAAAGCGCAACCAAATTACCAAAAACAATGAAAAAGTGCCTCAATCCAGACGTAGGCATTTTTAAAACTATAGAAATTCTCAAAAAATCTAATAGGTACGACTTGATATATGTAGTCTCAAAGTCAACATTAAGGCACGCTATTAGAATCATTAATGACCTAAGTTGTTAAAAAATGACTTTAAACATTGAAAAAAATTATTTTAGGAATAAAATTATTAAATTGAAACTTTTTATACATCGTCTCAAATTTTTTGGCCTGTATTTAGATTTTAGCATGTCGCGTGTTGCATTCTCGGCAGAGAATCGGTAAGTGTTCGGAAAAGCTCGGCAAGCCAATATGGCGGCACCCACTTGTGCAATACAATTACAAAAAAATAATGTTAACACATTGTTAGCTTTATATCATGTCGTTTTACCAGGGTTGTTGCGCGAGTTATATTGCTGAATGGCTATTTTCCTCTCCATCACAACGTTTTAGTATATTAAAGTGTGTTTTGATCAGTGTATTGATATAAATGTTTTTGTTCACTTGATCATGATAGACGATACAGCTAGTGAGAATAGTGCAAAAATATCCGACGGTGAATTAAATTTACGTCGTAAGAGAAAGACTGCCGACAGAGTTCGTGCTTATAGAGACAGGAAAAATGATCTTGGTGAGTTTATTTAATTTTTATAGTGAATTTATAAGTATTATTAGAACTTTCTGCTGGTGCCTTAATATGTTTATGTATGTCGGAGCGATCGGTTGTTTTTTATAATGTTTGTGTTAGTGTGTGTAACATGATGAAGCAACTTTACAATAGATAACAACAGGCAGATGATCGATTTAACAACAATAAACAAATTCAATAATGAAAATAACATTCGAGTATTAACATCAATAATGGAAACTCAAAAATTGTTGCAACGGTGCGCGCCAAGTCAGGCAGCAAATTCGTGCCACATCTCTTTCTTTCTATTCTATTTTCATACCCTAAATCGAATAATTTTCCAAAAATTTTCAGTTACCTACGTGCCTAAAATCCGAAAAAAAAAATTCACTTGAATCGTGGTATCGTAAAACCACACAATATTTTTTTTTTTATTAGATAACAATCAAAATAAAAATAAAAAGGGAGCCCTGGGAGCCTAAATAGGCTTCCTGGTATAGTCTAAAGGCTGTGTTTGAGTTAGTAGATTAAAAAAACTCAAAAACAGCTATTATTAAGTTCACACTTATGTAATTAAATTATTTTAATTGAAATACATATTTTCCGTATCATCCAAACGTCATTTATTATTGATAAGAAGTTAAAAAGTAACTCGTTATATTCAAAAAAGCCTTTCCTTGAATTTTAAATGATTATATTAAATAATTATAACACAAAAGAAAGTATTAATAATTAAACTGCATTGTTTTAAAAGTATTATTAAAGTATTTCAACGATTTTAAATGAGTGAAACTTATTTACTATGATACAGATTTTTTTTTACAATTGCCAAACTGAAAAATAAACAGTTTATAAGCCATTTCATTACTGATTTTAAAAAAACAACTTAATTTGTTGTAAAATACAAGGTTTTCACATATTTGATTTGCCCTTTGATTAAAAATGTACGATTTCACATTTCTAAGCGTCAAATTGTTATAAGAGTTTATTTTTCCATTCTGTTTGAATTTAAGCTCAGATTGTTCTTTATTGAAGATTAAAATTTCTTTTACTGATTGAAAGTGTTTTCAACGTATTCAAATAAAACTAGAAATGATGAATATTCAACAAATGTATTCATCAGATGAGATTTTTTTGCACGCTTAAACTTTTTATCAAAAACCAAGAAGCTACGTCTTAAATTGATTTTTTAAAACTGTTTTTTTAAAGTTATATATAATATTTTCATAAATAATACAATGTGTTTGGGGGCTTAAAAAGTTTATGTTTTAAAGATTTGGAAGCAAAAAGAGATTGATAAATAAACATTTAATATACCTACAATTAAAATATAAGTATGGTAAGTATTGGGAGAGAAAATTTGAAATAAATAAAACTGAAAAAATAGAGAGAAGTAAGTAAAGCTTCGAAGAATCCTATTAGTGAAAAAAGTCAAAATGATTTTTCACTTTGATATGAAAATTCAATGATATAGAAAAGTAGATAAAGTTTAAAGCTCACCTTTGGATCGGTTGAGTCCGCTTGGTTGACTCGAACATCAAGAGAACCTCCAAGTACTGCATACCAACATTTACCCGTATCACCCTGGCGGAATACTGCAACGAAACAAAATATTACTCAACTTATTCCATTCACCATTTACTTTCTATTTAATATTTTGTCTGCATCAGCATGGCATTTATTGACTCTTCAGTTTTTATAATTTCTTTCAAGTTATTTGCATATTGTTTCTTTAGCGGAGAACGAACTTTCACGAAAAGGTCACATTTTCTTTTGTTTTACAGAATTTCTGTTAAAAAAAGTTTTCATTGTTTTCAACTTTTGAAACTTGCGCCAGCTTTGAATAAATAATTACGTTTACCTCTCGCAAAAGTGACGAATTTATTTTTTAGACTTTTTCAACGGCATTATGGCGACGTAAAACTGACACGGGAACGTTCATTTTATTTTTATAGACCGAATACCTTTAACCACTAGACCATAAAAGTCCGTCTATTCCACATACATAATAAAAATGGCAAAGCGAAAGGAGGTTTTGATCGTTCTCCAGCTTAACCATTTATAACTGATGAAGCACGTCTCTATTTTGCCAATGTATGTTATATACGTTGAGATATTTGAAGAATTTACTAGCAATAAAAGCACGTGTGTGTATATAAGATGTTACCTCCTCCTCCAGCTTCATAGAAAAAAATTTATTATCGGTCTATTTGACAACATTGACGTTTTTTTTTTCCTTCTATTAATTCGAATTTAATTAAAATAGTGACCGAAACGTGACTCAATGTCTCTCGACCTCAATTAATATTTTACACTTCTTATTTGTAAGCTCAGTAAATCCCTGTGGCTTTTAACAAGTTCTTGAATTATTTACTTAATCAAAATTTCATAATTTGTTTCAAACTAAAAGCATAATATCTAACTACCTTATTTTATCAAAATAAATTGACTTTCTATGTTATATCTTCCATGCATAAACTTCAACCACGAGCATAGAAGGTTTCGATGTAAATATAAAGTATGTAGAGGTACAAATATCAATATGCAATTATTTCAAATTATTTAGCTAGTATTCAACCCATAAAAAGAAAACGTATATTCGACGTAAATTCCATAATTGAATCCCTGGATTTCAAAAGTTTAAAACTTGTATACTCCGTATATAGATGCATTATTGAAATTCACTTAAAGTTTTTCATTCTAAAATATTTTCAAATAAAATCTTTTAACTTTGAATTTAAAGCAGAAGTATTCATCTATTTTGATAAAAAAATGTATTCTTTCTTATTAAAAAAACCTTTTTTAATATGAGAATAAACTAATTACTATCAAACAAATTATAGATAAAGTTTTAATCACTAAGCAGATCGTATAAACCTTCAACAAAATAAATAAGAATAATTTTATTTAGTATATTTTCCAACTTTGGTCTATGGATTTTTTGTTTGTAGAACGTGAAATTTCGTAGAAATCCTTTCTTTGAGATTGTTGTGACAATGAACAGTGAGTGTTACAATGAAAAAGATCCAACATAATCCAAGTTTCAAATGACACCCGTAAAAATAAATAACCAAAGCATACAGTTCGACTTAACTGAACCCGATTAAGCGCTTGAGTAAGAAAGATGAAGTCGTTAGGAGGTCGATTCATAGATTCATAGAGAGGAAAATACACAGAGTTACAATCCGGGGTGTGGAGTCGAAATAAAATAATACGACTCCGATTCCTATTTTTACCTACAACACGATTTTGACTCCACAGCCCTGATAATAAGTAACCCAAGAAATTAAAATTTAAAGTTAGATACATTGTCTACTATTTATTTCTATTTATCATTCGCATTTTCCTATTATTATTAGTTAAGATTTATAAAAGCTATTTTATTACCTAAACTCGAATAATTTTCCGAAAATTTTCAGTTAAATGCCTACAATCAAAAAAAAGTTTCACTTGCATAGTGGTTTCATAAAACCACACAATGTTTTGTAGACTTTATGCATTAAATGGATCTCGGTGATTCACCATATCGACGCGACTTGCGCCTGCAAGTTTAATATTCGTGCACAATAGACATTCATTATAATAATTTAAAAAAAAATTATTTTAAATTTTAACGAAAAAGTAGTCGAAGTCGCTCATTTTTAACGACTCCTATTCCGACTCCTGCCCAAACACCACGACTCCGACTCCACAGCCCTGGTTACAAGGGATGAATTGGAACAAAAAAAAATTAACTTATAAACCCAACTTATAGAGAGTTTAAAGTATGTCAAACTCAAATTACGGATAATAATCCACTGAAAGATGACTGAATTGTAAACAGTGAGATTTCTAGGCAGGTAAAAGTATGAAAATATTTATTACAAAACCTGAGAAATAACTATTATATTTTTATAACATCATAGTTTTCATGATTTTTTTTTATTTCGCTATGACGGCTTCTATTAACCAATCAGTTTAATTTAGGTATGTCCAGCGAAGCGGACGGCTACCAGCTAGTTAATACAAAAAAAAATTAATTAATTATATTTTTAATTATTTTTTTTATGAATCGTTATAATAATACATGATATAGTAACGTTTTTACGGGTTCTTAGGTTTGTGTTTAATGACGACAAATTAATTTTTAACAATTGTTTATTGATTTATCTTACACTTACAGTCTTCACAGTCACTTACTTACTAATTGTCAGTCACTATTGCACTGTTACACTTTATTTATCAATGTTCATAATTTATTTAACACTGTTCACTTTCTCTATTTATTTCAAGACTCGTCGAAGATTTATTTCACACTGATCACTTTCACGATTTATTTCAAGAATGACTCGCCTATGTTTGTCCGGGGCTTATATAAGATTTCGGAATTCTTCTTGAATATTCGGTACTATTATTTCTTGGTAGAAATCTCCATTCTTTTGTCTAATCCTTCGTGCCCGGTGGTCTTCAAAGACGAAGCTCCTAGAGAAAGAATATTCTGGAATTTCACAAGATTTCTCCCCATCCTGTGACTACGGTGCTCCTCCATTGGCTGGCGATTGGTTCGGCCCACCCACAGCTGAGGGCAGGTGGCACCACCACCAGAATCATAAAATGGCGGTCGTCCCTTAGACACATGGCGGCACATTCTTAGACTTGTGACAATACTTAAAGGTGCATAATTAAATATATTAATTATAATATTCATTAATCAATTGAATAAAAGTAACTACAAAAAACAGTTTTTTATTGCTTTTTATGTATATTATGGCTTTTTAAACTTCAAACACATTCTATATAAAGGGGAAAAGATAAAAATAATGAATTTCAAATTACTTTTTTATTTCATATTTTATAATTTTTATATCGTTCATAAGTTGGGAAGATTTTTTTTAGTTTGTAAATAAATATATTTGGTGTAGTTAAAAATATATCTTAAAAAGATTAACGTACAGTATGTTTGACAAAAACATGGTTGTGTACATTAGGACAAAAAAGTAAAGATAGAATGACTAATGTTTTTTTTATTACAATCAAGAGAAAAGCTAAGATCAAAGTTGTGTGAATGCTTTTTATCCATCAATGACATTCATTACGACGTATATGGGTTGTAAGTAGAAAAGATAAATTGATGTTGATATTTTCCAATAATAATGGAATTTATTACGGCCAAGTTACATAAGTTGAAGACAAATGACATTAAAGTTTTGATTACGTAAATGTATTATTACATCAGTGAATGTCAACAAAATAAAATGACTTGTTGAAAAAAAAATATTTTTCATTTTTTTTATATAATAATTATTTTCTTATAAATTAAGATAAAACTTTTAGCAGATTTAACAGTTTATATAAAGAATAGTGATAACGAAATGATAAATTTTACTAATAGATGGTATCTATTTAATTTACAGTTGCTAGTGATTGGACATTTTGCGTTGAAAAATTGAAAGCTGATGCTTTTAATTAGATTCACTCTGGATCATGATTATGAACTGTAAGTTGAGATAATTAAACCGTCAATAGAGATTTCTATCTTTTTTTAAAATAAATAACATAGGACGAGAGGAAAATCATGAACTTGATGCTTTTTTAAATTATAAATTGAAATAAAGTTTGTAGGTATATAAAAATTGTAAGACTTTTATTTACAGTACAAAAACATTGATTCCTTATCGCTTAAAAATGTAAAAATAATATTAAATTATTTGTCACTGATTATATATAATATAAAATATTAAATATTATAGCATATATAGATATAAGATCATAAAATGTAAACGTAGATTTTTGAAGTTAATTAAATTTTCAAAGCTGAACGTTTGTTTGCGCTATTATACTTTATTACTTTTAGATATCTATGAAGAATATCGTATCGTATATATGCATGTACCTTTTACAAAAAAATTGACTGTAAAATGGTTTAAAAAATTTACTATGGGGCCATTCATAAACTAAATCACGCCAATTTTGACACCCCACCCCTAGACGTCACGCTGCGTCACATTTTTGGGACCCCCCTATAAATATAACATCACAAAAGCACGACCCCTCCAGTTAATAGTTAATTTTGATTAATAACATAATAGATATTGATATTTTATGTAAATAGTTGAAAATATTATTTACACATTCAATACGAATGGCTTTCTATATCGCGACAGAAAAATAAAATTAAAATACCAAGAAAAAAATTAAGGAAAATTCTTTGATGAACTATGAACGTCACGTTCTCTAAGACCCCTCGTTCCCCCTTGTCACATCTTGTCACACTAATCAATACCTCCTTCCCTAGTATGCGAACGTATTTTATGAATAGCCCCTATGAAAAATTAGTTCTCTAAAATTCTTACAATATTCTTTTGTAATCAAAAACAAAATTGATGTCTTTAGAAAAAAATTCTTTTCTTCAATTTTAATCAAAAGAAACTTTTTTCAATATTTATTTCAAAAAATGAGAAAAAGACATTAATCTTACGATTCGAGAAAACTTGAACTTTACAAATGAGAATGATAAAGTAAGTATAATTTGTTTACCTAAGCTTTTTTGTCTATTAAGTGAAATTCATATCTTTATTTTTGTAGTCGTAGATAAATCATTATAAGTTAATAGAAGTAGAACTTAGCGTCAATTCTGGAAAATATGCATGAAGGTATTCTGTAGATAAACGTCTCATAAGTTATTTTAATATCTCATTTGATATACTATTTGAAACTATAAGCCATGGCAAAAAAATAAAATTAAATCAACCGCATTTTAATAAAATATAGAAGTATAAAACTATTGATTTTGGTTATATCTGTGTAATGATTTTTAAGTATTCATATTTGAATAAATAAATAATTTTTAAAGACTCCTCGACAAAAAACTTAAAATTCTGCCTTAAAAAATTCAATTTAAACAACTTGACAAAAGTTATGGCAGTTTTAAATTCAAGAAAACACGACTGAGATCGTAAAACTTATCTTGTTAGAATATTCGTAAAATATATACGAACATTATATAGAAATATTAGGTAAGATTAATTCGATAAAAACAATTTTCCCGAAGCAATAAGAAAACAGTAAGTTCTAACAATGCCAATTGTGCACCTTAAAACGTAAGACAGTCGTAAAAAATCAATATGAGAAAATTGGAAAAAAAGCTCTCTGATGAAAATCCACACCAAGGCAAGTAAAAATAATTCTCCCATCGTGGTTGGAAACAATAATTGGAAGCGAAATATTTTCCATGCCCAACAGTTTCAATTTAAATTGCGCTTTTTCGGAGTTTATTTAAAAAATAATTTTTTAAAGTGATTCCTTTAGTCTATATATCTATTAAAAGAGAAACTTCATACGCTTTGACAAACTTTTGTATTTTTTGGTATTTATGATAAAAAGATTAACTGACGAGTAAAGAAAAAAAAAATTTATTTTAAGTCAGACACGCTGAAGCCAATTCAAGACTTGTGCTTTTCTTAAAGTTTTATTTTTTCAATGATAGCTAAGCTTTTAACTAAATTTCAAGACAAAATGTTAAACATGTTTCACTTTTTACTTAAGTATGTGTTGTATTTTCCAATATTTGATGTTTTAATTTTTCAATTATTGACATAATTTTGTTACTGCGGCTAATAATGTTTTTTGTAGAGCATGAAATTTTCTTTAAATTCCTTCTTTTAGATTGTAGTTACGATAAACTGTTCTATAGTTACGAAAATTCAAAAGATAAATGGATTAATGGAAACCTTAATATCGATTTTAAGGGCCGTTTTCAGGTCAAACTTTTTGTTTTATTTTATACGAGTAATATCAATTTTTGGACACCATAAGAAATTTTTCTTTGAATCTCCCCAATGTATATTAAGCTACTAGCAGTTGCCAAAAAAGTTTTTAAAAATTAAATGAACATGTATTTATCTTAGTAGAATTAGTATGCCTTTCCTCAATATTCTTTAATTGTATATGTATTATTAACACCGATTGACTGTCCAAGTCCAGAGTGTCCAATTTTATTTAAAAAATGTCCAACTTAGAGTGTAAAACCTGTAGATACTATTTCTACTATGGTAATATAAAGGGTGTAATGGATGTAACACATAATGCGACTGAGCTATATTTGAAATTTGAACTGATTTATAAGAATTTAATTTTTACTTCAAAAACAAAATTCAGTAGGTACTTTTAATAACATCTAGTCTTTAGGGGATCCATAAATTATGATTAAAATAGGGGGGGGAGAGTAAAATCTCACTAGATCTCATCTTCGGAAGGGGTAGGGTTATTGTAAATGATACGTCAACTTTTAAGTTCAAAGAATATGTATTATAAATTATTTATGTTAAAATATCTGCTGCGACGCGTCACAGTACTTTCTTTTATATGAAAATAATTAACGTTGATTAAAAGAACATAAATAAATCGATTAGCGATAAAAAAATTATAAATTCAATAATATTTGAATATCTATATAAAAAGAATTATATTCATACAGCCTCTATGTATATTGTGGTAACCTGGCAACGAATATAAAAAAATATATAACTTGACTGTCAAAAACGATTTAGATAAAAACCTGATATTATTATCATATTGTTATCGTTCTTTAAATATAACTAATTGGATTGTATCTTTGTTTTACTATCCTACTGCTCCGTTTACAACGCATCTTGACCTGCAGTCCACACATATATGATTTATACGAAGTCCCGCCCTTAACCCCAGATTCATCCTTTTTTGAATTTTTCCAGGAAAAAGTTTCAGATAAAATTTGTAGGCATCAATGAGTCTAAGAACTATAGCAAGTTTAAAGGAAATCGTTGGAGCCGTGTTCGAAAAATTTCAAAAACACAAAAACTCATGGAATAAAGCGGGACTTCCTATTAACTGGTTTCAACCAAAAACTTCGCGGCACAACTAGATGTCATATGAAGGGAAAATTCCTGTAATTTGGAAAAAGCTTTTGTTACGCTATCGCTGTCACACACAATACACACACACACACACACACACACACAGCCAGACTACATCGCTTTAAGCACGATGATTCTCCAGAGTGCCCGTCCTATCCCGGAGTTCCAGAAGATGCAGAACACGTGTTCTTCGAGTGTTCACGTTTTGGCTCGCTACGAAATGTCCTGGAGAGGGCGCTGAAACGGACAATTCAGCCGGAGATATTAGTTGAAACGATGCTGTCGTCGGAGGCTGCCTGGAACTCGACCAGTACTTTCGCAACGGGAGTCCTTAAGAACCTGCGATGCGCGGAAAGGAGAAGAGCCGAAAGAAATGGAGGCTAAGGAGAAAAGCGACTGACAGCTTTACCCTCCCCCCGCGAAGTAATGCCTATCGGCGGTTTCCGTGGGGGAACAGAGGCTGGTGGAAGAGGAGGTTTTTAGTCGGTATAGTATCTGAGTCCGACATACCAGGCCGAACAGCGGGGCCTGATGATACGTAAAGGTATTTTCCTTCCTCTCTAAAAAAAAAAAAAAAAAAATAAACACAGCCAGACACACACACGCAGACATGTTTCAAAAAACCACTTCTTTGTATCCAGGAGACCTCAAAACGTGTATTTCCGGTGAAAATCGAAAATTCGACTCAAATAACAATAGCTACTTCCTATACCATACCGTAGTAAGAGAAAGTAAAAAAAAGTTTATCATTTTTTGATATTTTTTAATGTAGGCTTTATCATATTCCTAAATAAAATTTTACCGCTACTAAAAATTTTGTAGCTAGTAATACATAGTATAATTTTTTTTATTGGGTAAATCTCTCGTGAATGATGGGGGCGGAGTCTACCACATCTCACCAAATCTTATCAAAGGGGCCGGTCCAAATAATCAAAAAAATACCTCACGTAATTAATGTATGCCCCCTTATATCATATGAACCACCTACAACTACGTCTCTTCGTAGAGTAATTAAAATATAGTTTTTAAAATATTTTTTTCAAGTTTATCTTAACACGTACAAATATTTATAAGTGCTCCTTTTTTTCTCTAGAGTCTAGGTAGATGCTTATATAAAACTAGATGGGTAAATATATGTGAAATAAGACAGTATATTTTGCTACCCTTTTTACAATTTAAAATAAAAATTATTTTACATCATTATTTTAACTTTTAATTAGAAAAAAAATATATTTTCTCTCGATATAGTCATAAACCAGCCAAACACTAATACGGAAAAGATATTACGAATGCGATATGCAAATCTTTCTATAGTAATAAATCTTCGAGACTAAAAAGAATTTTTTTTTTTCGAAATTATAATTAATATTTTAACTTTTCATTGTATAGGTATTGTATTATATATACTTACAATTAGACCTGAATGATGATTTACTCAAATGCATAATTTTCTATGATACTTAGACCCGCTCTGCCTTACTGACTGCTTTTCTTTATTTTCTGACACTTTGCCACTTCACTTTTTTCGCCAACATCCAGCTTCGAACCTTAACGGCCCTCACACCGGTCAGGATTCGAGCCAACAGTTCCTTAACCTGGCTGATGCCACAGCCACCACCGATGTTAAGCAGCTGTGGACGTTGGCGTCGTTTTGATTTTCTATTTGAAAATATCAAGCCCACATGTTAGAACGAAAGGGAGGACGTTTATTACAACTAAAATATTTGTTTCGAGATTTTTTAATTCAATCATACCCTTTACGAAATTTTAATAAAAAAGGAAACCGACTCCAAATGAGAACATCATCAAATATAGTCGAGAAGTCAATAAAATACGCATTGTTAAGGACAACTAAAAACTACTAGAAACTAAAATCAGATCACTTAAAAAATTTATATGGGACCATGAAAAGCACCAACTTTCAAATAAAAACGAATTATCAAAATTTATTAGACAACACTCATCACAATCAAATTGAAAACCTCATTTTTCTTTAAAGCCGATTGAAAATAATATAAAAAATTATGTATTATAGGTATGCATTTACATTTAAAAAAAAACTCAAAGGCAAAAAGTAATCCTCTCTCCGCTTCATGCGTCAAGTGGTACTGGGCTCGATCCCCGTTGAATCCTCGACAATCGTGATATGACCTTAGATGTAAAAGCAACTTGAAACACCAAAAAAAAATTTAACTAAACATCTTGCTGATTTTTAAAACCTAAAATTACTCATGTGTTGAAGCTTTAAAGAGTTAAGAAAAATGAAGCTGTATTTAAACTATTGAAATCAATTTTAGATGGAAACATAGTTTGCCTGTTAGAAGAGTAAATTATTTTATCTTGAGAATTTTTAACAAAAATAAAAACGCTTAAAATTCAATTTTGTTACCTCCATCTTTTGTGTATGGAAGTTTTTCTTTTCTCCATAAAGAAATTTTCATTTGAACATAAAAGAGTTTGTCCCAATATTCATTTTAAAGTTGCTTTGAAGTTAAATTGCAGAGATTATAGACACAATATCAAAGAAGGATTCAAACATATAGTCAAATAACTTTATTGTATATTTCTTGCAATAAAAATTATTTTTGAATATTTTAACGCAGAATTTTAATTGCTTGCGAAAAAAACGGCTCGTTAAGTCTACCGTATTTTATTAAATTGTGAAAAATGAAAGTTGTAAAAAATTTTACAGTATAAAATAAGAGACATAAAGAATGAAAATGCAAATGATTCAAGTTTTTATTATGTAGGTATTTTTTACGGGTATCAAGGGATTTGTATTATTCGTGGCGCAACTTGTCACGAGACAACACATCCTTTGTAGAACATTTTACTTCAATGTAACTATGCTCTTTGTTAGTATTGTGCTAAAGAATACAAATTTAGCGATTACTTGTAAATTCTCTAGTTTAAAAACAAGAATTGTAGATGAAAAATAACATAGTAAGCGAAGAAAAATACAATGGAAAAGTTAAAATCTTTCTACAAGTTCAAATGCTTTTTTATGTATTTTGTACGAAGAACATTAAAAAAAATGTCCTTACAAAAGGAATATAATTTTAACGCGTGTTTCAATCTTAATTAAGATAGATGATGCTGTAATTAAGTTGGTACACATTTCAAAGACAAATTTCTACGTGCACATTCCGAGTTTGTTCGATAATTTGAAAAAGATCAAAAGTTTGTGAATTTTGTACCCATGTAAGTTATTTGTATAGTGTAAACACATTTTTTTTAATTTAGAAATTACGAATAACACTGGGCATAAAATATTCGGAGGAAAGAAAATGTATAAAAATTTATTATTTAATTATAAAAAAAAAACTCATTTTGTAAATGTTTTTATGGTATATGTAATATCAAGAAACAATTACGTAAGGGGTTTAGTAAAAAATGAAATTTAATTTAATAATTAACTTATTTAATTTTAATAATATTTGTAATCACTCCGCGTATTTAATGTTTTTCAAACCCAGCTAGTAAAAAACTATTTTTTTTTATTTATACAGCCTTAAAATTAAATTTTAAATTACTAAAATGGAAATATATAAACATTAAAGTTTTTTATGTTAATATTGAATCTATGGCATATTTTTTTTAGTTAAAATTATAATTTCAATTCTAATTTTTGGCAAAATTTTATTCTATTTCCAAAAATTTCTGATTAATGGTTAGTTTCAAAGAAAAGTCTGTAGTTAAAAAAAAGCCAATGTCGAAATAATAATAAAAGAAGTAGGTATATATTTGCAAAAATATCCCTTTTAACCTTTGAAATTGTATTCAATATTGAATAGCAGTGATTCCCAATCTTATTTGGCCCACGACACGGTAAAAGAAGTCAAGAACTTTCGCGACACACTTATTTACACCAATCTATGAATTTCTAAGAATCAATGAAAAAATTAAATCAGACTTTAAATGTATTTTTCAAAATTATTCTTATCACTTGTGTGTCGCGACACATACCTAGTTTGGGAATCACTGTTGTATGGTATTCGCAAAACGAAATACTCATAATGTAAAACCACGAAAATCATTCTTGGGAAAAAACATTTTACCTTTCTAAGAGAACAAAAATGCTTCTAGCATTTGAGGACTGGTCTCAATTTTTTTAAATTTTACATAATTACAATCGCAACTTTATTACTCTATCTATTACCTATATCTAGTGATTAATCAACCACAGGTTTTCATTTAAAATTAAAATTGAGCATCCAACAAATTAAATAAAAAATAACTCGCACACACAGAGATAGTACAAAATAAGTTTACGAACTAAAAGCTTGAAAGCTTTTGAGCTTTGAAAGTTTATAAGTATGAAGCAAAAATAATGTTTTAAAAATTTTCTTATTTACTATTCAGTTATTATAATACTCGCATACACTAAGTATAGCCTTACAAAATGATGTTGAGAGAATATCCCTAGTCGCGTGCTATCTTGACATGAAAGTTCTATATTTATTACATCATAGGGTATATTAAGTTGATTTTACTTAGGAAAACTGAGTATCGATTTATAAGACTTGATTTGCAAGCTACTTGACTTGAATTTGACTTAAATTCAAGTTAAACTCAAGTCAAATGTTTACATTTAAATATCATGTCAAGTCAAGCATTGGATTTTACAAGCAATATCAACTCAGAGTATAAATATTTAGATAAATTTATAAAAAAAAATGTGTCAAAGTACTTGATTTGATGAAAATTCTTTGGCGACCAAGCAAGATTGCATGCAACAAAAACTATTTTCTGAGCATCACTATGATTATTGGGATAACACTGAACAATATTCATACTGACCAGTAATTAAATTTAAATATTATACTTATATTTTTATTTATAAAATAACAAGAATATTTTATAGTTCTATTCCTTTCAAAGTGCATTTCCCAGAGTCGTTTTTAAGCTTACTTTTATTTTAATTATTTTGTAGTACTCTTTTTTTTAAATATTAACTGTTCACTATTCAAAAATATTGTCATTCGGAACTTGTTATCTTTCGGGACCATCATATTATGAGCTTTATTAAAATTAAACAATCTTATAATTATTATTAATTGTTATGAAAATTGAATTTAACAATGATAATTGCATGCATGGTATCAGTGTATATGGACTATTTGAATTCCGCGGCAACGTCACTCCATTGGCTGGCACTGTTACGCAAGAAACCAATAAGCTATCGGCGACAAACTGACACACACTTTAGGTGCTTATATATAAGATATAACTCATGACCCTTGGAAAATAAAAGTACATTTATTTTTCAGTAAAAAATCACAATTTTAGTTAATTAATCATTTGATAATTAATTATAGATAACCAACAATCGGATCATCTTGGAAAAGACAACCCCAAAAAGTGCCCCAAGTGTGAAAGTGGACTGACAGTCACATTCAATCAGTGGGTGCCCCTTTTTAGTTGCACCAATCACCCCACTGACCTAAAAAATACCCTCAATAAAAACACATTGGATCTCGAGGACATTAGGAGCTCATTGAGGCTCCTGGGTGTCCTGGAGGATGTATAAACCAACGCAGTCAACACAAAAATTGTCGGTAAGGACAGAAATGTTGACACGACATTAAAGAAAAAAAAATTATAGATATTTGTTTCATCATATATGTAACGTTATAATTTCATAATAAATATCAAAATTATATCAGAAGGATATTTTCAGTGTTTCAAGTAAATCTTAATAAACGAGTAATTGTAGTAATTTAGTTTGAATAATAATTATTTCACGCATTTAACATGATCTCAGCTAACATCAATTTTTTTGGTATTATATAGTAACAATATCTATGCAATAGAATGAACGTAGAAACGAAATACGTAGAAAAGTCCTTAATATGACTAAAAACTTTTTTAATGTACTTTTCATAGATAGATCCAAATATTTTATTTTGAGTGAATTTATAGTATATGTTCGAAAATATTCCTTACTTTTTCATAAGAGTTTACGCAATCGAATAATATACCTGTATATATTTCTTTGAATTAAGGAATATTGTTAAAATAAACTCGTAATTTTCATTTACTGTGAAATAAATAAAGAAGCGTCAGTTTGTAACGATCAATGTAATCGTTTTGTATGCACGAACGCCACTATTTATTTAGTATGCATTCCTATTCTTATTCAACATAAAACATTTATTCATTCCTAACCTAAATAGTAAATATTAATGTTGATCTAAAGTTGTAACTAACTTTACACAATCGAATTATTTTTATAAAGGGTACAAGTTTTTACTTAGTAACTTTTCTCCTGATCTTTATAAATACAATTTAAAAAAATCTAAAGTTAAAGTGAAGATATAGACGATGTACATAAAGTCGGTACTTATATATATTTAACAAAATAGAAATATAATTAAAAATTAAATGAAAAATAAATTAAGATATAACTGACGATGATGATGAAAAATAAATAATGATAAAAGAGGAACGACTATTTTTCTTCTACTTCAAACTCTACATTGTGACTCGTATATATACGACTTATAATACAAAACGTTTGATTAACTTTAAACGTATATTTTAAAATGTAAAAACAAAAGTTCATGCAAATATTTAGTCTATCAACTTTCGTTTTGAGGTCAGGCACTTTTTCATTTACTCTCTCTCTCTCTTGACTAGATCATAAAATATTTAAACAGTTTCCTTTAATCTAATATAAAATGAAAAAAATCTACAGTTGTTATCATTTCAACTTTTTTGTTAGTAGTCAGATCTTTTAACTGAGTTTAAGCTTATGTACTTAGAATAGTCTTGCAAGTTATGAATATTTTTTAAAATTTTAATTATAGTAGTGCCATTCAGTTAGCAGATCTATGACCATTATCACAGTTTTTTTTTTTTTTTAAATATAAAAATCACTGTAATTATGTATTTATTTAATGAAACTTGAATTATGGAATATGAAACACGCATTTATTCTCTTATTTAAAGCGAGATTGATTATTATTTTGATGAACTGCAAAATTTGAAAATCCGCGATGTTTTGTTAAACACCAATCAGAGCAAATGACGTCAATGTTGAATGCAGTGAATGTAGTAGCAGTTGAATGTTGATAAGCAAGTCGAACAAGCCAAGCCGACGACTAGCAAACGACTAGTTCCAAATTGAACGATTAATGGACTTGTAGTTACTAGCACGTCTAGTATTGGTGTTTATGTTGCGTTTATTCAACCACTGTTCAAGTATGGCGTCACCAGTGAAGCCATTACAGTTGCAAGGCATTTTGGCACAAATTTAAAATCTAAAATGCCATTTTTTTTTCCTACTAAAGCTGTATTAACTGAAGAAATATATAATTCATTGTAAATAAAATATGTTTCTGAGAATTATTGGGTAGTTTTTAAAAATTCGTCATCATGCCTATTATGTTATGGAAAGAAAGCAATTCAGTTTTTTTTCGAATTAATGGTAAACGTAGTACCTACAAGAGGAGTACTTTTGGACTTCGCGCTAGAAGTACGCAACGGAAAATTATGCTGAACTATTAAAAACATAAAAAAAAACAAAACAAAATTATACCTTACAAAGGTGTAAGAAAATTAAAATTAAAAATTTTTATAAAATTTTCTTGTCAATATTATAAATAATTAAATTATTTTATCTCTTTCAAAAATCATTTGTTTTTTGAACATTTATTTCATCCTTAAAAGGAGAAGTTTTTTTAACATTACAAACCAATAAATTACACATGTGAATGCATTTCAACAGTCAAAAATTTTCGACAAACCATTAGCCTTTGATATGTGCATCCTGTTTTGTAATGTTAAAACAAATTGTAAATGCAAATCTAAATGTAATGTAAATGTCTTCTGTTGGCAAATTTAATTCGAAGGCTCATGGCATCATGCTGGTGATATTTTCCTTTGTATGTTTTTTCAAGGCAATGATGTGGAAAACATTTTACCAAGCTCAATTTCGAGTGACAATATACTCATGTAACTAGCGCTAGTAAAGTAAAAGTTTAATGTGTTTCACTAATGGTGAGCTTCATAGATACAGTAGAATATTATAACAATGTAGAAAGTAACGGAATGTGTTAGTTTGAAAGGAACCCATTAATACAAAGGAACGTATGCATATTATAAGCTTTTGCTACGTAAAACTGAGCTCAAGAAGCGTAGAATGTTCACATGATATACTCATACAAATGTAACTTTCGCATTATACAGCTGTTTTAATATTCTCTTCATCAAACTGAATAAAAAATTGAATTTACTTTAATTTGAAAAAATAAAATAAATTTAATATTATTTCTTCGTGTCTTGTGAAGCTCCAACAACAAATCTTTTGTAATATTTTGAAAGTTAAGAAAACTTATTTTGTATAAATTACAATAAAAATCATTGAAACATTTAACTTTAAAATTTTTCTTTTAAAACATTTAAAGTTTATCAACCTTTCAAAATTTAAAAAAAATATTTTGTTAAATCTAATTTAAATTAATCGCAGTAAAATAAGAAATAACCATTTAATAAAGACACAGGCCTCTTAAAAACAATTTTACGATAGTTTAATAGTTTTTATCGAAAAACAAACTGAGCATCCTATATGATATCTACAAGGGATTATTATAGGAATTGTTGAACGCTAGGACACAAAAGTGCTCGTTTCTACGATAAATTATCATATCACAAACCAGAGCTTATGAACTTCAGTAACATGTTGCGTCAGCCCCTTTTGCCTCTTCACTATATTGAAAGATGGAGTTTTACTAACTTTACACACATCCTCACAAATACTCTTGCAAATTTGCCGCATATATCCTGCTAATGCAGCAACCACAGACACCTATGGGAATTATAGGATAACTTAACTAATGTTTCTTCTTTGAACTTACACGATCACTTTCTTGTATTTCATAGTAGCTAAAGTTATCCAAACACGATTCAAAAGCCACTAAAATTGTTGAGATGCAAGAACAAATTGGAAATTCTAATTCTACCAATTATCATAAACTTTCAGTATGGATGTAGAAGTCACTGTGAATTACTCTTCATGCTAACACAATTAAATAAATTAATAACAAACAATGAATCAAAGGAAAATCTTCTTGTAATAGCAAGCCATTTAGATAAATATTATAATTAACATGACGAGAAAATATAATTTAAATTTAGTTTCCAAAAATTGTTCCACTTTAATTAAGCTTTTAAATTGATCATTTGTACTAAGTTTATAAAGATATATTTGTAATTATAAACAAAAGTTAGAAATTTCTATAAACTAGTGGTATTTGAAACAAGAAACTATTTTCAGTTATATAAAAAAATACAAATATTAAACTTTGTAAATGAATTTGAATAATAAAAAAATCTTGTGGTTTTCTTAGCAATCTATTTTTGGATCATTTAATTAAATTAAATTTTCCTTTAATTAATTCTGATACAGTTTCAACAAAAAGCTATTTATACAGTGAAAATAAAAAGTTATGAATATTAATGGAATATTATAATTTTAAGATAACATGATTGATTGGGTAAATCTAAAAAAATGTTTTAATTGAATCAACGAAATATTATTAATAGGAAATAATAATTTCGGCAAGTACGTATTGGACCACTGGAAAAATACATTTAGGAGACCCAAAAAAATATTTTTCTAGAATTTTTCCTGAGAAAATTTTTGAATTTAATAATATAATTTGTACATATATTATAACTTAAACTCTATTTTAAAATTATTGTGTTTGTAAAGTTAATAATTCTGAAAGCTATTATAGCTGATCCCCAAAAGGTCCTCTAAAAAGATATTTTGCGGTGACTACAATATCTCTGAACTGGGCCATTTAAAATAAAAAAAGTCATACGGATTTCGTTAGAGTAGTGTATAATAATGTAATTAATTGAGGAAATAAGTTTAATAACATTTTTTGACAAAATGGTGACTTCTAAAAAAAATATTTTGATTATAATTTTGATCTTTAATTATTTATAAAAAGAAATGAATTGATTGGTGAGAAAATCGCTTAGATGAATTACTTAAAAAATATATTTAAAAAGCTGATGTCAGCCGTTTCTAAGAAATCTTCGTCGCCAACTGTAAAAACACAGTTTTGAGAAAAACTCGTTAAAAGTTTCTAAATTGTCTTTCTACAATGTCTTTATAAATTTGCAGGTCACTTTGAAAATAATCGCTGGAGTGACTTAAAATTTTTCTGGATTTGTACCTACTTAAAGATCTATAGACATAGCGACATTATAAAAATTATATTAGGCCTTCCATACCAAAGGTGGACATTTAATTTTTCTTTTTGTTTGAAATCGAGATAACGATTGAATTATACAATAATTACTGTCCTAAATTAAAAGACTCAAACTATTTGCATCAAATACTAACAGAAATTTTATAAAATTAAAAATGAAAATCTATATTTGCTTCAAAAATGGACATTTAGCTTAGAAGTTTATAACAAAAACGGACTCTTAGCTTTTGACCAATCAGATTCATGAAATTAGTCACGAGGTCTATATTATGACCAATAACTTCAAATAGTTTACTGTTGTTATTTCAATGCATTTACTGGCATTTACTAAGGCAATTCTAATAGCTTAGTATGGTGATATTCAAGATAAAGTTTATACTTTATAGTATTATTAAGTCTTACAAAATAAATTAAAGAAATGGATTCTGCAATTCAAAAGGTATCACCCAAAAATGAAAGGATATTCAACCAAAGCCGCTCCAATATACCCTACGTGCAATCATAGTTATAGTATCATAGTATAATCAGAAATAGTATCATAAGAATCTACTGTTTTCTAACCCTTAATTTGGTATCAATTTATTTTATATTATGATGTAATTATTAAAAAAATTTTTAAAAAATTCATTAATTTTTTTAAAGTAATACAATCGTTTGAATCAAAAACAAACACATATACCTACCTACTAACAGTTCGGTTCAAAAGAGGGCCTATACCTAGCCATAATATAGCAAAATAAACATATAATGTTTGTATCAAACACGGACAAATTATCATTTTTACATAAAAACAGACATCCCATTTTTTACAGGAAAAATTGAAACTGTTTCCTTAATGGTATAATCAGGATGTCAAGTTCAACACTATCAAAATTTATTTTACCTTCAAAAGTTTAAAAAAATATTTAAAAATCAAGTAAAAGCAAGATGCCTGCCTTTGATATGCATGGCCTCAGTCACAGTACCTACTTTCATTTACTTTCATTTATCAAACTCGCTGTTAGTTAAAAGAAATATAACCACTTTGTAACTATACATATAATCAACCTTAACCTCAGAACCGCCTTTATTTGAATTTTCCCAGGAAAAAGTTTCAAATAAAAGTTCTAGGGATCAATGAGTCTAATAACTATAGAAATTTTAAAGACAATCGTTAGAGCCGTTTTCGATAATGCTCAAAAACTCCAAGAATAAAGTAGAGCTTTCGGTTAACCGACTTCAAACAAAAGCTTCGCGGCACGTATAATATACAGGCTTAGTTCCAAGTTTGGTGAAATTCGGATAAAGCTTTCGATATGATATGGCTGTCACACACAGACGCACACACACACAGACAATTTTTAAAAAAATCACTTTTTTGGACTCCGGGGACCTCAAAACATGTATTTCCAGTGAAAGCTTGAATTCGAAAATTTGACCCGATTACAATGCTTCCTTTACTATATAAGTAGAAGTACCTAGTAGTAAGAGAAAGTAAAATTTTTTTAAAATTCTAACTTTTTAGGATGAATGTTTGCAAGGTAATGCAACGAATAAACTTTTGTAACAAAAAAGTATTTTTTAAAAATTCACTTTAAACTAGCACAATTTTGGCTAGCAATTTTATACATCTTTGTTCCTACTTAAGCTACAAAGTAAAGCTTCATAAGCTTTATAATTACCATTTATATCAATTATAAAATGACGTAATTTTGGTGTTCTTACTCTTCATATACAATACCACCAACAATCTGCAAAATAAATGGCTATATGACTCAAACGAACTGAATGACATTTTGAAAATTCCAATTTCACTATTTGACAACGGAAGCCTAAAATTACGTTTTTTTTTTCCAAATGAAACCAATAACAACTTTTACCGGTATAATAAAAGTATTGAAACAATAAATCAAGTCCCTTTGAATCAATTAATTTTTTCTCATAATTGAATTAATTACAACTTTATCGCTATACCCCAGACCAGTAATGCAGACAATTCAATAACATTTTCTAAGTAAACGTTTCACAACTTATTTTATCCAAGTTTGATTAAATCAAATAACAAATTTATTATCATACAATTTCTTCAAAATACCTCAGTCTTGATACTCTATCCCGATGAATTTTTTATATCGCCATTACAAAAGTTTTCAAACTTCTGATAGATAAAACAAAGTTACTCAAGTTGTTAAAAATTAAAGACTTTATAATTAAATCTTTTTTAGTTGTTTTAATCAGAACTTTGATCGTAAAAAAAGTATCAAAATAAAACATCAAATTAAAGCTTAATAAGGATTTATTTGTCCTACTAAAATAATATAATTTCGAAGTAACCATAATTTGAATGGTTTAGAAAAATTATAAATAAATTTTTGACTTTGGTCTTGGAATTGGTTTGACTAATGTTTTAAGTAGACTATCGGCGATTGGGGCTTGTGTGCTACGATTTATTTTAATTCCAAGGATTCGATCCCAAACAAGCGACGCCAACATTCCTAATGTTCGAGAAACTGCAAAAACAACAGGATAAAATTGATTCTGCTTCAAGCCGTAATGATTAAAGACAACTCCTGAATGCACGTCAACGGTTGCCCACGGGTGTTTTATTTTGCCTTCTTTCAGTAATATGTTTGGAACGATTTTGTTTAAGTCCGATATTAATTTCACAGAAGGATCATTTTGCATATGTTTTTGTGCGAAGCTTTGGATACATGTAAAACAAGGATCGACTACTTCTAACTCATCATGTCCAAAACCAGGAATTGATTTTCCTTGATTTATTGTTTCTTGAACGAATTGTTGAATATTTTCTTCAGTTGGATTATTTTGGTATTTCTCTTTAAGTGCATTAAACCAAATTGTGAATTCTTGAGAACGATGGCCTATTTCTACTGAATTAACCAGGCCGTTAACTTCAGCGATGAAGGATTTATATGGATCGCTTAATGCTGTTCCGCCAATGGTATTGGAAACATTTGGTCCTAATTTATAGCCACTGTTGATCGTCAAATATAAACGCATAAATTCATGAAAATCTTTGTTTTTAAGACTAAGTAAATCGACAAAATTCGCTGCCCAATCTAACGAGGGATTGTATTGACGTAATGGTCTTGGAACGCGGCAAATATTATTATAGATGTGCGATGCAATTGATGGAATTTTTGCAATTAAATCCATCGTATCGTCAAAAACATATTCCCATGAACGGTCTTTGAAAACACCTTGGGAATATGCTTTCATAAATTTACTTTCAATCACGTCAATACAATTCGCCAATTGTACCAGCGGGTGCATCGTTTGAGGAAATTTCTTTATCATGTTTATTATGAGCCATGGAATTTCAGATCGTGCTCCCCAATCGTCAGAGAGGCTTTTTGTTTGTTCGGCTGTCGGTATATCCCCTGTCATCAGCAACCAAAATAGTGCCTCCGGCAGCGGCTCATTTCCACCGGGAGCACGCGGCAACGTTTTCCTACATTCTTCAACTTTAAATCCACGAAATCGAATCCCGTAACTGGGATCTAACTGCGCCGTTTCGTATATTAAGCCATTCACACTTTCATCACCATCGTAAATTGAATTGATTGTTACGATTGAAGCCTTTTCCATTCCATATTTTTGACGAAATTCCACAATTCTCTTTCGCTCGTTGGAAATTTTACTAGCTAACACAGATTTTAGGCTTGTCGATGTGAAGCGATTTATATAATTCAAATGTACAACTTGTTGTAAAATTTTTGGAGTGTTTTTTAAAAAAATATATCCCATTATAAGAACATTAAATAGCACACAACAAATTTGTTCGTTTAACTGACACAATCAATAAAAAAATGACATTTGTCAATCAATATGTTGGCATTTATAACATTAATATTAAATGTAATAAATAGCGATTTTAAAAATCCGCTATTGCTTTATCAATGATATGTAAGTATAATAAAAATCATTGATGAGCACATAAAATAAAAAATGCAACCAAAAATTACAACAAAAATAGACACTAAAAAATTTTAAACTAGTTATTTAATTCATTTAAGAAACAAAAAACTATAATCAAGACAAACTTAATATTTTCAAAGAAGGAAATTGAAACATTGTTTTATCTAGGTGTTTTGGTGAGGATAAAATTACCTACAGAAATATTTTTTTGTCTCTCATCCTTCATGCTTTTGGGTGTGCTGAATACGAATTTAAACTTTGTGCATTATTTGTTATTTATTATTTATTTATTATTAATTTATTATTTCTCCACATTTTCCAGTAATAATTTATTTAAAAGTTGTAATTTTTAGAAAATTACAAAAATTTGAATTTTCTACACTGTCCATTAAGTAGGACTTTACAATGTACTTTTGATTATTATGCATCCTACTTCCTAACACGTAGCTAATATCTTTCATGATTCCCTGTCGTTCTGTCTCTAATACAATTAGTTATATGTGCCTATAAACATGAAAGTGGTCTAAGTCAAAATTTACAAAAAATGAATTTATCACTTATTTTACACGACATGATTTTAAACTAAATTTATGCAATGTAATTTTGACGATATCGGCAAAAATGAACCATTGAATGTAATTACAACGTTATGCGGAATTCATTTAGTGTTAATTATGAAAGTGGTCTAAGTCAACAATTTAAAAAAATTGTATAAACATAAGTTGAAAATACCGTGTCAAAATGTATGTATGGGATGAAACAACAGCTTCAAGAGGTGCACCGGAAGTAGCATGCACCTATCGTGCATTTAAGCGGATATGGAAAATATCTTAATTTCTCAAAAATACATAAAAGCCTACAATGATGATTGTTCAGGTCAAAATTGCAACATTAAAGTAGCATTGACATGGCTGAAAATTGCTCAGTTATCGAATAATAATACTGAAATGATAGACCACAAATTTTTGGTATTAGGTCATTTCTTTCTACCGAATGACCGTCATTTTGGTTTGATAGAGATGAAAATTAAAAAGCAAATTATTTATACAATCCTGAACATTATTATGAATTGATTGAAAATTTTAGAAAAAGAAATACATTTTTGATCAAACGAATGTCGCAGCCGGATTTTATTTCAACAAAATCACTTGAAAAATCAAGAACAAGGAGAGTAAAAAATACCGCGGGAAAATCTGTCTCTTGGCTAAAATTTCATAGATAAGATTCTTGAAAAATGAATCTTATAAAATGATTTATAAGACTTTTTTATATGATTCTAAATTCCAAGTTTTGGATCTTTCACCTAAAAGAGGACCAAAGATATACAAAAATATTTAATTACTTCCATTATACAATACCACTAGACCAGTAACGGAAGAAAAACATAAAGATCTTAAGTGTTTACTACCATACATCCCTCCAGTTTTTAGGAACATTTTAAAAATCTTAAAATCTCAAAATTATGATAAAAAATAGATTACTTTTTAAAAATGATTAATAAATGTCTATGAATTATTTCGTTAAAGTTGTTGTTTCAAATAAAAATTACATTTTTTTTTACGTTAAGCCAATTATAGGACATTTAGTTAATTTTGAAAATGGTGTAAGTCAATTCAAGCTTTAAAAACAACATTTTCCTGTGAAATTCACACAAAATGTCATATCTATAATAAATGTCTATTAATCAAGACTAATAAAATTATAAATTCAAATGTCGCATAATGTAAAAATATTTTTAATTTATTCAAATGCGATTCATTAACTATCTCGAAACAAGAAGACTTAGACCATATGACGATATGACTTAGACCACTTTCATAATTACGGGCACATATGAAAACTTGATTCCAACAAAACTTGTAGAAAATATTATACTCTTGAGCTTTGCATTTAAATATCCTGAAACAAAGGAAACGGAACACACAGTCCAAAGTTGAAAAAACTTTTTCACTGAAAATAGCTTATTCTTATATTTTTCAAGAGTGTCGCACCCAAATATACCATGATACTTAAAAAGCGGTATCACCTACCAATTTTCTACATTTTATAGCCAAATTTATTAACTGCATTGTGGGTAGAAAAAAATTTGCTCTTACTACCTTTATATAAAAAGCAAGGCCCCATGAAATAGCTATATAAAGGTTTTGCCTAAAGATAAATTATGTCTTATGTATCTTTCCTAAAAGTGTTCACACCTATCAGAAGATAAACTAAAAGGAACCACCTATTGGCGCAGTGGCTAGAGCAGTAGTTCTCTCCACTTCATGCATCAAGAGGTTCGGATTTGATTCCCGTTGAATCCTTGACTTAAGATCATAGACCTAAGATTAAAATTGACCAACAGAAATTTTCTTTGTTTAGACAGTCGTGATATGACCTAAGCTGTTAAAGCGACTTAAAACATAAAACACAAAAAAATTAGAAGGCTCGTCGGACCTAACAGAGAAATAATTGTTGACGTTCCCTTTGAATTCAAAATAATCTTAAACGGAAAATAATCAAGAATAGTAAGAACTAGTCAAGTAAATCGTTAAAAAGTTCTTTAAAAATGAAAAAGACTCAGAATATATTTCTATTGCCGCTAGCATGTTAAAGAAATTTAAAAACTTTGAATATTTGATGAATCTGAAAGTTCACTTTTTGAGCAGTAATTTTGATTACTTCCCAAACAAGTAGGAAGATGTTAGTGGAAAGCAAGGTGAGCATTTTCACCAAAACATCAAAGTGATGGGAACAAACTACAAGAAGCGCTGGAACATCAATATGATGGGTGAATATTGCTGGTCCCTTGATCGAGATGTTTGGCATGCAACTGATCGTAGAAAAAGCAAAACAAGAAGCCTCAAAGAAAGTGTAAACTTAAAAAAAGAAAGATTTTATACCTCAATTCCAGCTGACAAGTGAAACATGTATTAGTTAACACGTACCTAATTTTTTTAGTAACCCTCTGAAAATACAAACCATGCTTATGATATAACGTAATATTTCATTAATTTACCCATTTACCATATAAGGGTTTAATACTAAATAATAAAAAGCAGATTCCTCAAAACTATAAATGATAAAACAAAAAAGGCCAGATTTGGATTAAGCTCATAAAAATTTATAGAAATCAGTTACTAAAGTATTATTGCTGGTCTGTGATGTTTATAAAAGTTCAATTTTTAACCGCTTTGAACTTCTCAAAACAGCTTTCGAAATACAGTACAGTACAGTTTTTTAATACTTGTAAAACCATTAATATAATAAATTCAAAACCAAATTAAAATTAAAATTAAAATTCAGTTATATTACAAAATAAAATATTATTCATCTTCTTCTTCTTATCCAACACCCACGCTTATCCGCGCCGTCCAATAGAGGTTGGAGACTAGTTGGTTTTAGTTCTTTTCGATATATTCATTAAAATCTTTACTTTCTGAGTTACAATAAACATTTTATCATTAGATTTTACTGTTTGATCTATCCTTATTTTATGATTGTGCAAATTATTGTTTCAACTATCTGACATAGTTATAATATTTGTCTAAGTACCTACTGAGATATTTTATTCTCTGCGAAATGAACGATATAATCTATAACTATCAAGAGAATAGAAAACGGTCAAACACAAGATTATCAAGAGGAGATATAAACTAGGTACGTTTACAATGTCAAGGGACTGTTTAAATCTGTTTTTGAGTTAAGAACGTGCTTTAACAAACAATAAACCTTCCGATATGCGTCATTATACCAAATTATACATCATCGTTTTACATCAATGAATAAAATATGTTTGTCAAGAGACATTTACAATTTATAACTATTCACATTCAAGCATATTGTTTATAGTACGTATTTATATACTTGGCTGAAATTCGAGCTTTATTTTATAAAAACTTTTGTCTAAATTTGGCCTAAATTCAAAGATGAACTAATATTTGATAAGTGGTCCTATAAAGACTTTGAAGCATGATGTGGTATTAAATTCTAGAGTGCATGTAGGTGGAAGTGGACACATATTTACTTTTGGAAATATTTTCAAGTTGTTCTTTTTCTATCTAAATCTAGAAATATTTTCAAACCTCTTGAATGTTTAAGTTTTTTTATTGTTTCACTTTGGTGTAGATACTGAGTGTACTCTTCCAATAAATGTTTTGTTTCTTGAATATAAAAGTGCGTTTGAATTTGTCAAATCAAGTTAAAATGTAAAAAATGTATAAGATTCATATTTTACAAAGAACATCTATAAAACTGAATACAATTTCTTAAAAGTTAGGACATAAATGATGAAGCATTGTCTTATCTTATTAAAGTTCATTTTTTGTAGCTTTTAAGCATTTATGGACAAATATTAAAAGTCCTATGATCGAAAATAAATTACTTCTGAATTTTCAAGGAAAAAGGTCTAAAAATATTTAATTTAATTTAAATTAAAAAAATTTACAAGGTAAAAGTAAAATTGAAAATATTTCAAATGCTCGTACTTTGGGGCAAATGTTGGATTCTGTACCCATTTTGAATTCCTTTATCAACCTTTTTTTACCATTTTATAAATTGCATTTGTTAAATATTCAGTGGTTTTATTATAAAAACAAAAAACGGTTTTAAACAGCTAAAGCTCAATTATTATACTACGCTTTTTTAAAATTTATTTAATAAGTTTTGCACCTTATCAAATACTTAATAGCCATATTAACAGTGTTATTTCAATTTCGAGATAATAACATAGGTATATAAAATATGCATATACGAACTCCCACTCTTATCTCCAAAACTCTTCTTAATTGCATTGTCTCAGAAAAAATTTTCAAATAAAAGTGGTAGACATTGATGAGTCTAAGAATAGCAAGCTTAAATTGAAAATCGTTATCTAAAAAAATTTAAAAAAAACTCAAAAACCTATTTAATAAAGTGGGGCTTCTTATCAACCGATTTCAACCAAAAGCTTCATGGCACAACAAGATGTCATATGAAGGCAAAATTCCAAGTTCGAGGAAATTCGGATAGAGCTTTCGATAAGATATCTCTGTCACACACACGGACATTTTTCTAAAAACTACTTTTTTGCATTCAGGTGACGTTAAAACGTGTATTTCCGGTGAAAACTCGAAATCGGAAATTTGGCCCAATTACAATACTTCCTTTACTATTAAGTAATAAAAAAAATAAAAAATTATCTTAAGTAACTTTAAAATTCTTTTGAAGGCACACGCTTCTAAACTTACTCTAAAAGTAAAAAAAAAAATATATCTTTCAAAAACCTGTGGATGCTCATATATAAATGGATACTTATATTGATTAGAATATTATTAAATTATTATTATTAATTTTGTTATTAATGAAGAAAAAACCCACACCATCGGCCACTTTCGGGACGATTAAAAAAAATTGTTAGCAAATTTTTTCGTTTAAAATAAGCACGGCTTTTAAATAATTATTATTTCATGTAATTTTAATGACCCTTATAATTTAATTAGACTAATTAATCTAAATATATAATTTATTGAATATTCCTACAGCATTAATTCGTATTCTTAAAATTTTGATTTGTTTCATCTCTTATACAAATAATAACAAATTTTCTATACAGCAATTATAAATTGTATTTGTTTGTGCATGCACATTCAAAGCAAAAGTCAAACAGAAATTCTGTGTTCTCATAAATATATTCATAAACTCGAGTATGAATTAATAAGATTAATTCCTGTTATGTCCTATTAATTCCAGTGAAAATTATTGAAATTTATTACAACATGAACGTTAAATACATTCTGCATGCAATTAGTGAAAATGCTATTGGGAAAATTTCCAACGTAATTCAGGGTTTTAAGAATAAAAAATAAGTTACCGTTTAAAAAAACATACGTAAAAAATAAATTACAACTACGATTAAAAAAACCCGTTAAAAGCTGTAGTAAAATTTATTTTGATTTGTAAATCAATGAAAAAAGAAATTTTATAATTGAAGATTATTAGATTAGCCTTATTTTTAAATTACGCACGTCTTGAACAAATCTAGGATTATTACATTCGCATTGGTGGTTTTAATGCACCAAGAGTATATAAAAAAGGTAATTTATTTGTAAAGCTTTCATGTTGAGATTATTTTGAAAAAGATATCTACAATTTATGAAAGAAGACCCTTTATTAAAATTTTTAAAAATATTATTTTGTACAAGTCTTAACTAGAAACTGAAAATAAATATACAGTAGTTCAAACTATCTTTTAAAAATGCTTTCACTAGTTATGAAATTTTTATGTGACCAATTCTAATGATTCTTTTCAATAAACAAATATGAATAAGCTCATATAGAGTCTTAAAGCTCTGCAATAATGATCTGAATTCGTTTCGTTTTTATTTTTCTTAAAAAATTTGTAGAAAGAAATTTAAGTTTTTATTTTATTTTGTTCGTTAAGTTTTTCCTCGCTATTCTCAGCACGTAGAAAGCACAAAGTGTCGATTAAGTCCACCGTGAAACTACATCCCTCACAAAGAGCACATTCGTATTATGTCATATCGTACGAATAACGTTTCTGATTCTTTTTCAATACCAGCGTGTAGTTTTAATTGAATCACAATTCTAGAAAAGCATTTGTGCGGAAATCTTTAAATAAAATTCAAAGAAGCGCGTAATAGAGTTACACGCTTAATATTATTACTTCCATCTTCAATATATATTTAAAAATTTAATAAAAACTTTATTCAAAAAAAGCTAAGTTAGAACACATTTCTATTGTAAGATATTGCGATAGTTATTCCAATATTATATTTTATTTTAATTAAAATAGCCTCTCATATCGTCATATTTGTCCAATCAAATTATATTCAGAAGTGCTGGTTTTAGGAAAAAAACATTTCACTTGTTCTATATTTTTTTGGGTGTGCTAAATCCAAATTTCAATTTTGCTACTTTCTCCAGATATGGTTCAATCTAATCCATCATCCTATGACCGATGGCTAAATTGAATTTCTAGAAAACTTGATAATAATTAAATCCACAGAATCACGTCATTGTAGCCATTTTACTAGACTCGAACGAAGTCGATTGATTACCTTTTAATTTAAAATAACAACCACTTTACATTTTCATTGTAATTGAAATATTTAATCAATTAATATTTATATAGGTATATAATTCGTTCAAAATAAATATATTTGTCACACTCTGAGTTTGCTTTAAAGTTGGATGAACTAATGATACGCATTGATTGAACAAGCTTTAAATATTCAAATGATTTTAAAGCATTGCTATTTATATGGTTTTCATTATAGAAAGAAGAATATGTTATCGCATTATTCATGAATACACGTAATTGTGTGTGTATATACGACATATACTCGTGATAATTTAAGTCAAAACTTGTATAGCATACTATGTATATTTTTATGACCTCATTGAAATTGTATTCTCCCTTAGGTCGCAACGTTGTTACAAATGAGCCTGGAAAACACAATATATTTCTTCCGGGATAATCCTTATTTACAATTCACAAATTTAGATTACTTGCAAAAACTAATAATGCAACAATATTATGACAAAACTACATTTGAACCTCGGTATATTTTATTAAGAAGTTTAGTTAGAATAAAAAATAAACTATAAAACATCAAATTATAAAGAATAAGATAAAATTGAAAGAGATTAATCAAACCATAAAATTTCAAGTGAAGAAAAGTGCATTTCAAACATTAATCGTCACCTTCTTTCTGGATATGAAAGGAAAGACATTATTCAAATTAAATAATTTTTATTCAAATAATTCTTTCACGTGCTAAGCGAAATTTTTTTCAATTAGCATAAAAATCACCTTATATTGTCTTGAACTGCTTTGCTTCCTACATTTCATTAAAATTAATTTTCTTGGTAACATTTCATTTGAAAACTTTTTTTTTCAAGTTTGGATTCAATATACTTTATTAAATAAAAGATTTTTACTGTTTTGAAAGATATAATTTAGAAAAAGTGTTTAGAACCGGAATCTGCAACTTGAGTTTGGGGACTTCTAGGGTTTTCTGAAACGTTGACAAAGGTTTCGTAAGTGATCATTATTTGCTTTGCTATTAGCTTTAATAAACTATTTTATCTAGTACGCGTACCTAAACATGAGGTTTGCAAGATAATCATAAGCTTAAAAGATGCTTTAGAGTGAAAAAAAATCCATGGTTTAAAGCAAACTACTTACAATATCAGTATAGCATTAAAAAAATGTATTCATTAAAATGTACCTAACGTAACCAAATACTACTAATAATTTGCAGTAAACCTGCGAAAAAAACTATATGTGTGCTGGGACACATAGTAGAAGTGAAACTTCAACGTACAAGTGGAAAAACGAATCGCAACCCGAGTCGACATTTTAGACCTATTTTAGACCTCAAAATCTGGGTTCAAGTAGATTGAAACATAACCATTTGCATTTGAATTTAAGACCTCTTTTGAACCTACAGGTGGCATTTATCGGACAAAATACCATGTTTAGGCCCAAAATAGGTGGACAGAAAAAACTTCAAATAGACCTTTCTCTCTCTATCTATCTATCTATCTATCTATCTCTATCTCTCTTTTCTCCACTCTTTCTTTGTCACTCTCTTTTATTGTTTTATTGGTAAGGTTTTTTTTTAAAAGAATAAGGTTTTTATTTTAATATTTTGTTTTTTTTTATTCATTAAATATACTAGTTTCATTAATATGAGCGATAAATTTAAAAGTAATAAGAATATTACAAATATCAGTTCTTATTTCTTAATTTCCTTGTCCTTGTTTACCAGCTCCTTTATTGTCGCCATTGCCATCATTTTTTTCGGAGGTTTGAAAATTAAGACCTCCTTTGGCCCTAAAATGGTACTTTGACCCTCTTTTGGGCCTCCAACGAGTAAAATGAGCCTCATATAGACCTAAATGATTCCATCGTCTTCAATTTAACCTACATGAAATTTTTATTATATTTTGTGAACATATCGTCTCGTCCTAAAAAAGGTTTATGATCATCAAACATAAAATATTGTTGTAAATTTCCTTTTTTTTACAATACCTATTGCAAATATTATTTACTAATAACCCAAATTTTTGATCTCTCTCTTTCTTATACTTAGATGTTTAGTATAATATTGTGTATTATTTTATCCATTACCGGTTTGTCCCTTAATCCTGTTCACTTTGGTTCATTTTTACTCAGCTTTAGTCTCTTGTTAACCGTTCGAGTGCTACACGAGTTATTATACAACAATTGAATAAACTTATTTCACTATTTGATTATTTTTCAATATTGTCTATATCAAAAGGCCTAAAAGTGTAAATGTAAAAAATTTAAAAATGAAAAAACCGAGTTTCAAAGAAAAAGTGTGAGGAAATTTGCTTTAATTTATTATCTTGAAAGTAATCAGAGAGATGTTATAGAATTAAATAAAATTTCTAAAGAAATCCACATGGTTGGGTATATTGTGGATTATAATAAAAGGAAATCCTGGAAAAAAATGATGGCAATGGCGACAATAAAGGAGCTGGTAAACAAGAACAAGGAAATTAAGAACTAAGAACTGATATTTGTAATATTCTTATTACTTTTAAATTTATCGCTCATATTAATGAAACTTGTATATTTAATGAATAAAAAAACAAAATATTAAAATAAAAACCTTATTCTTTATGAAAAAACCCTACCAATAAAACAACAAAAGAGAGTGACAAAGAAAAAATGGAGAAAAGAGAGAGAGAAAGAGAGAGAGAGAGAGAGAGAGAGAGAGAGAGAGAGAGAGAGAGAGAGAGAGAGAGAGAGAGAGAGAGAGAGAGAGAGAGAGAGAGAGAGAGGTCCATTTGAAGTTTTTGCTGTCAACCTCTTTTGGGCCTAAACATGGTATTTTGTCCGATAAATGCCACTTGTAGGTTCTAAAGAGGTCTTAATTTCAAATGCAAATGGTCATGTTTCAATCTACTTGAACCCAGATCTACTAACCCAGGTCTAAAATAGGTCTAAAATTTCGACTCGGATTGTTTTCGAAGTTATACCAGCATTACAATAGATCTGGAAGTCCATGCGTTCGCTCTAGGTTACAATATGCTCATTTTAGCTTAAAATTATATAAATCTTACTCTAGTTTAAATTAATTAAAAATATACTATCGGTAAAACCCACCATTTAGAAGATATTCAACTTATTCATAGAAAAAAATCAAAAGTATTGATGATTTTGTGCTAGCGCGCAGCAAGTGGTCCCAAAATTGGATTTTAAAATTAAAGAATAACATTAACAAAATACCAAAAAATCAGAATTAAGTATCTAACTTTTACACAGTAATCCCTTTTTTCTGAGGAATTAACTCGGATTTTATTCTATGAGTACTAATTAACGTTTACAAATGAAGCAGAAAATAACTTCTGAATAACTTACTAATGTATGACTTGTAACATCATTTATTTTTTTAGATAAATATGAGAATAATATTAAATGGGAACAATCAATTTTCATGCACTCGATCAGTCAAACAGATTGAAAATTGAACATAATTTTATGTAAACAAATTGCTATACGCATATTTTCATCTCATGAAAACTGGATATACCTATAGTGCACGACGAATGCTGACATTTTCGAATCAATCTGAATGACTAAAGAGAGAACGTCTTACTATGCAAGATTTATATATGAAATGGGAGGAAAATTGAAGGAATCGTAGGTTATCGTAAATAGATTGCAAACATTCACCCATACTGAAAGTTAAGTTAGATCAATCTTATTTGTACACATCGTAAAAATGGATTTTATACGTAGGAATATAAATATCACTCGACAAGATTGAGAGAACTTTTCCTCTAAATTTCTTTACTGTGTGGTGTTTAAAGAGCATATAAATTAAATTACATTTCAATTTTGCTTAAACATGTTGATATCAAATAAATGTAAGCATATTAAGTTACGCACAAAACTTTAAATGAAAAGCTCGTCCAGAGTACAGTACTTAAACTTTGTTTTTTTTTATTTGAAAGGTCGTGGCGTCCATTCTTTTATAATATACATCATAAAAATCACCCACGAGCATCAATTTATCCGCCTGAGTAGGATATAAAATTTAATTGTTTCGTCAACCTCTAAATCATATAATTCTTATTTAACAAAAAGATAATCTCAAAATAAATTGAATAAATTCGTGTTTTTATTTTCCAAGCTTCATGTCTAAAAAAATAAGCTGCTTGGTATTTCATCTTACTCACGTTTATGTATAGGCAGTCGTATTTTATTTATAAATAACACTGAATAGTTTTTTTTTTGCAAAAAAAAACTTTCGATTAAAAATATATCTGCCTCTTGTATGTTAAAGTTTAAATTTAAAAAGTTGACAAATAATTTATTTCAATACATAATTAGTTTCTCCGCAGTTAAATCAAATCGAATTAAAATTGTGAATGTTGTTCCAATTACATAGAATAATATATTGATTAAATTCAGGTAAAGTCGAAGTAGCATTTATCAAAGTGAGTTTTTATCGAAATGGGTAATGTAAGCAATCAATTTACGTTTTTTTTTTCCTTTATTCAGTTTAAATTATATTTTCTTGTCATACTCTCATTTATATTTGGTTAGTTTTCTTTATTGCTTTATATAAATTCAAATTTCCGATTCCATTGGACTCAAAATAATTTCAGGTTAAGTAATTAAAATTTAGATAGAAAATTTGAAGGTAGATTTTGTTTGTAGTAAGCCTTTGGTTGAAAAACAGATTTACATTCATTGAGGTTACATAAAGGACTGACTTTAATTATGCCATTAAAATTACAGCCTCTGGTCGTAACAACTTTATTGCTTTTACGCCAATTTCTTGTTCAAGTGTTATGTTTGGTATTTAACACAAGAAGTTTAAATGATGGGATGAAAAAATATTCTTTTGTGTATGACTCATAATATTTCCATACAAATACTTCTCTCCAAAGAAAAAAAATTCAGTTAAGGGTAAACTAATTAAATAGTTCAAATAACAAGATGAGATTATGACAAGACAATTTAAGTTTTGTTAAGCAAAAAAAAATTGTTTACTTTCAAATTTTCAGCTTTATTTCTATCTAGTTGAAGTAATTTATTATTAGACCGTTCCGTTTTATTATGAGGTTTTTACTGCTACGTAAAATAAATTAAAAGCATCGAAAGGGTAATGTTAAGTGTACGCATAAAAACCATATTAATATTTTATCCGATTAACTTTAGCAATAAAAACGACTTCTAATTGCTGTGTTAAACTCTAACGTCAATTTGTGTAATATGTTTGTGCCTAAATAATTTACACCAATTCTTGTTAAAACATTTTAAAAATTAAATATCATAATTATAAGAAAGCTATGTAAAACTTTATAGAATGAAAAATGAAAATAATTAAAATTATTTATATAAATTAATTAAATTTTAAAAAATATTGGGTGTATATTATATATTGAAGCACAATCACGTCAAAACTATTACATTTATCTAGATGGGACTATGACTATACGATGGTGAGTTTTTCATAGATGATTCTAAGCTACTTGGTTTTGAGTTCCATTGTCATTTTTTTTTTTTTTTTGATTCATTGACTGGACTTATAAGTTACAGTACAGAATATGATAATTGTTTGAACGTATAGGTAAGCGATCAAAAAGATTTTTCTTGGTGACCAAACAAAGTCACATCTAAAGTTTCCATCTCGTAACCAAGAAAACAGTGACGTCATAGTAGTAACTATTGGGTCATTTCATTTGGCAAAAGTCAAGTAGGTACCTATAATATGTAAAATAAAAAATAAAAGTAATCAAAAAGTGAGTTTTATATACCTCTAACCTCAGATCTTAAAATAACACGTTGTTTGAACTTTGTATTCCAAAAAATTGTATGGTTTTATCGTTTTTAGTAAGATAACTAAGTATTTATCTGCTCTACTAAAATTCTTGAATAGATTTTGGCTGATGATTGAATGATATTTATTATAAAATGTTTTCAGGTCTTAAAGTAACAAAAGTACTTTTATCCTACAAAACGTATTAAGTCCATGAGATAGCTAATATCTCTTTCTGGAAAAAAAAAATAAAAAATTTTGATTAACTAACTATGTAATTTAATCTTTACTAATCAATGCCTTTACTATGAATTTAAGAGATGAAAGTTATACCAAATTATTATCCTAGAAAATCCACGACTCCTGAAGGATAACTATTATCCTTTTCTGTCGAACTAGCTAAGATTTATTTAAATTTTGCTATGAAAGTTTCTGTTAATCCAATAGCTTGCTGTAAATGAAATTAGCAAAGGGAAAAAGTTAGTAATTAATAAAATTAATAAAATAATAAATAAAAAAACACCAACTTTAAGAAACAGAGATGTTGCAAGAAAGAAGAGATTTTTTTTTAATTAAAGAAACTTTATTGAAACGCTTAAAGATCAGAGAAATTTTATACTTATCGAAAGCAGCCATTTTGATTCAATGTTCTATATAGTTGATGATAAAAATATGGACCAAATTCAAAATCTAAAATGTTAAGGTTGTAAAATACGTTAATAATAAGTTAAATAAAAAGCCTTTATCTTACATCTGAGTATTAATAAATGGGTATATGTGGTTTAAATTTGCACTGTTTTTTAGGCCTGTCACTGTGATGCTCACAGTGTCAATTCAGCCGGCTTTGTTCAGCTTCGTCTATTTAGGCTTAAGTTCATGTATTCCAGTCTGTGCATATAACAAGCAAAACTGACACTGTAATATCGGCAGTGCCAGTATGTATGTGGTCACGATGAGAGAAGTTTGTTGCAAAATCGTGGTGTTTTTAGGGGGCTAATTAATTTTGTCGCTACTTTTGACTCTACTTATAAAAACATTTAGACAAGAGTTCGCTACACTAAAACGAATTGAGTCAATGCTAAGAAATAAAATGGTACAAGACCGATTAACTCCTTTATCCAACTAAAAGCTCCAAATCGTAGAATGGATTTTGTATACAAATGATCAGAAGATTCATAAATTAATTAGGTACAATATGTTTTTTATTTTTTTTTTAACACAGCACCCCCACAAAATGTCACGAGCCGCCACTGTAACTAACTATAAAATCTAGCTGTTATATCAAGGTTTCTATAACTCTTGAAAATGTCCGATTCTTGAGGGATAACTATCATCTTTTTAATTCAAAATAGCTGAAAAGAAATTTTTATATTTTGCTATGAAGATTTATATTAATCAATCATTTTAGTGCTCAGCGAAGCGGGTGGGTTTTATCTGGTTACATAATAAATCGGATTTTTATGCCATAGTAGATACTTTTTCCCATAAGGTGGTCTTTTATTTACTACTGTTTTATTATTTTAAGAACAACAAGAAAACTCTACAGCCCAGTACATTATTTTGTAGCAAACTACTGAAGTTTTTAAAGCTGACGGGCACATATAAGAAAAGTCAACCAGAGAAATATCTCATAATATTTTTTAAGTCGCAATGTGATCATAGATATTGGAGCGATAATAAAAAAGAAAGAAAACTCTATGCTGGAGGACTTTTGACGATACAGCCAGCGAATGTTCATTTCTAAAACCTTGGGGTTGGTTGATTTTTATATTATATTTATATAGTACTTATCCATGTTGCAGTTCACAATTATCTCTTAACAAACCATTCTTTTTTATTACTTTTAAGGGTAAGAGAATACATTCAATTTATACAAATTATAAGTCAAAGTCATTCATATTTTTCAGCTGTTGTATTTTCAATACTCGTATTACCAATTTTTTTAAAAATAAACTTTACATTAAAACAAAACTAGTCAAAATAATATTTGATTTTATTTCAAACTACGAGAATTGTAATAATCAAGAGATTTTTATTCAAGAAATATCAACAAAAAAGTATTAAAATCGATACTTGCTAATGTTTTTTTAAAGATAACTTGTCAAACTTTGTTAAACTTTTTTATAATTACCTAACTTTTCTAACAACAAAATTTTTCTCTTCTTAGAGTTCATCAAGAAATAATGCACGTATTATTTTATTAATTTAAATCTATCCTATATTAAAAAAATATTTTCCACGGACTAAGTTCAATAGTAGACAAGTTTTGCAAGAAATATAAAAACTGTTAAATTGGCTTTGAACTTTTCCCATCATACATATCAATACAAACAAATATACATACAAATCCATTTTACGTGAAAAGACAAAAACTGTATTCAATCTATTAAAATAATTTTCATTATTGAAGGTATTCTATTCGGTGTTAAGCTACACAAGCATCTGCTCGTTGACAGCTTCATTTAAACCGAATCGAAAATCACATTAACTTCAGCATAACATTTGGAATTAATTAAACGTTGAATATTGGTTTTCCTAATTTTTAAGGTTTATTGAATTAAAGCATTCGTCTGAACGAATATCTGCATTCACGTTTTCAATTCACAAAATGAACAGTTTTTTCAACCACAGCTTTTAAATTTTTGTCAGAATAAACGGGATTGCTTCCACTGGTAAATGGTATGAAGGTAATTACAATTTACTTTGGTTTAATAAAAGATAATTGATGTGTCTATTGAATTTTAGGGTTTATATATTCATTAGAGATATTTTCAACATTCTATGGTTTAAGACTTTTCGAAACGTATTACATTTCTGTGTGTAAGTAGTTAAAATTGAATTTCAACTTAAATTAAATCATTTTTTGTAAGCTTAATGAAACTTAAATGTGTTATTGCTTAGAACCATATAACTTCATTTTTATCCTCTCTAAATAAAAATAAAGTTTTTATTCGATAGTTTTCTTCGTTTTTAAATTAATTAACGGGGAAAGCCAAAATTGATGGATCAAAAAAATATTTTATTAAGTTTATTCCTTCGCTGTAATTGAATTAGGTGCATAAAAGTTTAGATGTCAATTTTAACACTTATAACTGATTGGCAGTCATTTAAAATAGTCGCATGATTTCAACGAAATAAAAAATATCGCCTAAAAACCTTAGATGTCTTTATCTGTAAAAACTTCTTTCAAACTGGTCGCATCATAACTCAGGCAATTATAAACCAATTTTTAAGTTTTTTTTTTAATTATTTGTCTTTGCAATAGCTAAGGCTAGGCCTGGCCAATTTTGTAAAAAATTTTAGTTTTATTATATTTTAAAGCTGCGTCAATACAAAAAAGGATTAAAAAATCGGTCGTCACTTTGTGAAAAATAAGATCAGCTACGTACATCGATAACTATATATATATAGCAGGCTGCCAAATTATGACCTGCTTCCTAATATGGCCTATTGTTGAAATATCAAATAAAAAACAGTTAAAAGCTTTTTTTAACAGATATTTTATTTTATTTTTTTTTTCTTTAATTTTTAAAGTCGCTTCAACTTCTAGGGCTATTAGCGACTGCGCATGACGTCAAATCAAGAGAAGGTTAGAGATGGAAGGCTTTCGTTTGTCTGTGGTCACCGTATGAATGAACAACACCTGGCTGATCTTATTTTTGAGTTAGGTTCAGAAGCTTTTCCTGAGTCTCATACTTGAGCAAAATTATGGTACAAGACTTATTTCTAAAAACTTTTTTCTAGGATTATAAAAGTAGATAGATTGATCTCGCTGTGGTCAAAATTTCATTCAAATTGATTGGATAACTTCAAAAGTACAGTACTTTAAACCTTAAATAGGCTATAATTGGGCATCCTATTTTAGGAATTTTATAAGCTTTGATTTCTGCTTTTCAAATTACTCGTTTTTGAGAAACCGATGCGACCGTAAAGGGGAATTTTTTAAGGATTTTACAGCAAAACTAACATCTTTGTAGCTAAGGTGGAGTGGGGTAAGTGCATAAACGAGGCAAGTGCATAAACGGGCTCGTATTAACATAATATGGGAGAAATGTCGATATATAATAAATAATCATCTACCCAACATTAATGTCATCCTATACACGTAGATGTCCCCAAAATAATAAGGAAGATTCCCGATATATGCCAATCAGTGCGAAAGCACCGTTTAAAGCAGTGGTTCTTAACCGGGGGTGCCCGCACCCCTTGGGGTGCAGGAATGTATTTTTTGGGGTGCGAGAGAAGCCCTTACCTAACCATAAAAATTATTAAATATAATTTATTACATTTGTTATTTATTCCTATATCACACCGAAATACGATGGCTATCTGGTCGCATGCTTAACAGAGTTTTTGAATTACATGAGGAAATTGTTCAATTACTAACTGAGATGGATACTGGATCCATTTCTATTTGACTTAAATTTCATGGATGATAGTGATCTGAAAAAAGATCAACTTATTGAAATACGAACAACAGGACATGTTCAAATGGAATTCGAACAATTAGAAATGCAACAATTCTGGTGTTCACAGTTAAAACATTATCCAGAGTTGGCGAACAGAGCATTGCAGTTACTCTTACCCTTTGCTACCACCTACTTGTGCGAAATGGGATTTTCATCGCTTTTGCATATAAAAACTAAAACGAGAAATTGCTTAAATGCAAGTGATGACTTACGCGTCTGTCTTTCAAAAAAGGAACCTCGCTTCGCCAATATAATAATGAACAAACAACAACAGGCTAGTCATTAATACAAATAATATTATTTTGTATTTATGTAAAATGTAAATTGATTTTCAATAAACAATAAGTTTCGCAAAAAATGTATTTTTCTAGATTAAAAAATTAAAACACATTTTTCAATGGGGGGGGTGCGAAAATATATTTTCAGATTCAAAAGGGTGCGGCTCACTAGAAAGGTTAAGAAACACTGGTTTAAAGCAAACATTTTAATAGTTATGCTCTTGGCCCGCATCATAGATATAAGGTGTCAAATCGGTTTTAACAGACAGTTATGCACTTGCCCCATTTTCGGGGCACAGCTCTTGGATTTTTTACAATTTAAAAAAATATATACAAGTGAAATTGGCGTTTTGTCAATGCTAATTAAAGCGTATTAGCTGAAGTATTCGTTAATTTCAGTAAATGTTAAAGTATTATAAAACATACGAAAGATGTATGGGTTGAAAGTCAAACTTACTAAAAACTGGGTTGTACTTACCCCACTCCCCCTTATTTCACATTTTTCAATAAAAATGTGTGAAACTTTTATTTAAAATTAAAATTAAAAAATACGTGACCCCGATATTCTTTAATTAACCTCGTCATTTTCCCCGTTTTTTTAACTCTTCCATGCTTTGTAAAGTTAAAGAATTTTTGTTTACACAACCAAAGGGAAGTTTACAAATATGACCTAATTCCGAATTAATCCCTTAATCTGCTTTCCAGTCGATTTCTAACCAAACTTTAGTATTTTCAATGGCTTTAATTGTTACTATTTGTTTCTTCTTCCCATATTCATGAGTGTTCTGACCACTTGCTAAAGACAATTTTTATTTACTGCATTATTAATTAAGAAGTGTACCGTCATTAAAATAGCTACTGCATCTACTTAATGTGTCAAATATGTTAATGTTTATATCCGATTAAAATTCTTTCATTCGTTTTAAATAACGTGATTGTGATATCAATATTTATAAAATTAATTTATGTTTGACAATGCATTTGCCATTATGAATGTTGTATGAGGAATTTTGAGTAGGTATTATCAATGAGTAGCTAAGTAAATAAACTTAATATTTTCAATTAGTTTTATCTAATCAAATATTTGTAGCATTCTTATTCAAATAGATTGCACTATGTTTACCAAACATAAATTTTTTTCATTGAAAATTTTCTCCAGTAACTAGAAATGTTTTAAACAAAAGCAAACATTGCAGTCGTACGTGTATAATTACTGCTATTATAACGTATAAAAGAGACGTTAATAAGAAGTGTTAAACGGTAGAAATAGCCATGTATCCATTCAGCCTTCGTAACTTTGCTGGTAGACTTGTGAAACAACAGGACAATAATTTATGAGACATTAAGGATGGAGTGTACAAGCTACACATAATCCCCTATAGCTCCATTAATAACAAGACAGTTGGAGCAAGTTTTAATCTCAACCGTTGTATTTGAATATAAAGAAAGCAAACATTTTTAACGTGGTAAAATATTGCATTGTTTTTACACGTGTTTAACGACGCTAAAATCAAAAGTAACTAATGCATGGTCTTTATATATAAAATTTCACTTTGAATTACTTCATTGAAGATTTTATTACAGATGATTTTAACTCGGACTTCCGAACAATAATTGTGTTTAACGATATATTCATTATTACAATCAATTAACCGCATTAATTAAACCATTTATAATAAATGGTACACAACATGAAATTCTACAGGAAACGTTTCCCGTTAACTCATGGCGGTAATAAAATAACTCATCCCAACTAATTTATCATTTACGTATTTATTGTTGATTAACGTCTGTTTTTATAATATGTACATATAAATTATATATTTATAAATAACAAAACTGATTGATTGGAGGGTGTAATGAGAAAAAAAATTTCTTATATAATACTCGTCTAACTTATGATTTATTGAGTCATGTAATAACCAGAGCTAAATTAATTCTAGTAAATATAGGTTTTGTACGATGTTTCAAAATTGTTATGAAAGTTTAATTATTTTCAGTGAAGAAATCATAGTTCTTCAGATGAAAATTTAATTACATACGTTTATAAACGTGCTATTCTATGTATACAATGATTATCACCCTTCAAAGTTTGATTAATTACTATTTCGTTTCTAAACTTTGTTTGTCTCAGTTATGTATATATATATGTATGATTAAATTCATACATAAAACATATTATAAAGTACTTTTATATTGTTTGTTAAGCATCACGAAGCTTTTTTAATTAAACAAAATCTACACAAATGTGTTTTAATTTTTTTAATATTTCCTTTCTCTTATAACTATAATATTAAAGAAATATTGTAATCGGGTCGAAATTTCGATTTCGAGTTTTCACCAGAAATACACGTTTTGAGATTCCTTGAGCCCCGTAGTACCTATTTCACTTAGGTATTTCTTTTCATTAAGTCTCTATTTCAAAATAATTGTATTCCTATATAACTCGCTATAATGGACACTTTTCTCAAGAGTTTAAAAAATAATAAAATCAAACTCAAGAATTGTTCTTCTTGTTTCCTTTTTAAAATTAGGTAAAAATTACGTAGTCTTTCATAAATATTGACATGAAATTCCAGATAGGTAATCGAAGAATAAAAAAAGTTAATTGTTGAGGAAGTACCTATAGAAGTCATTTGTTGTAAGTAATTAATTTTTACATTAGTTAATATTCAGTATGAAAGTGAGAGATTTTACCAAAATAAATATGCACAAACAAAAAGAAAAGTAAAGCATCTAGACCAGGGTAGATACTTTTTGATCAAAAATAAAATTAAAGTAGGATGAAACCCATTAAAAAAAGAAGAGAATATAACAAAAATTAAAGGAAAAATAAATTACGGTCGATCTGAGGTGGGGAAGTAGAAACTCTTAATCTCGATTTTTGAGAAAACTACAAGTCCTAAGGAAAAAAGTTAAATGGCAAAGTTGTAGATAATAAGTAGATCTACACTTTTTGTACTAAGACTTTTTTCACATAAGCTCAAAATTTATGGAAAAATTCAAATTACCAAGTTTTTAGTTTTAAAATTAAATTAAATTAAATTTACGTTTTAATGTTCCAAACACACTGTAATTTTTTTGATTTAAGATATTATTTTTTCACCTTATAATGACTTAATATCGAAAAAGCACCCTAATTTTCAATCAATAATTCTCACGTCAAAACATCTGATTTTTTTAAAAAGTCGGCGAGCTTTTTGTTCCTTAAACCTCTACTTTCTGATGGTGCAAAAAAATATATACATTACAATGCTAAATGTTCTCGGAAAATGCAATAATTAAAGTGTAAATTTTAATAAACTGTTCAAAATTGTGTTATGTACAATATTGTATTATTGTATTTATTAGGGTGCTTTTTCGATATTAAGTCATTATAAGGTGAAAAAATTAATATTTTAAATACAAAAAATACAGTGTGTTTGGGACATTAAAAAGTAAGTTTTCACCAAATTTCGTGTAAATTTTTTTTTGTAAAAGATAAAAATTATAAACCAAAAACTTGGTAATTTGAATTTTTCACATTAATTTTGAGGTTATGTGAAAAAACTGTTAGCACAAAAGTTGCAGATCTACTTATTATCTACAACTTTGCTATTTAACTTTTTTCCTTAGGACTTGTTGTCTTGTCAAAAATCGAGATTAACCATTTCTACCCTTAACCCTCCCCCCTTTCCACTTCCCCACCTCAGATCGACCGTAATTTATTTTTCCTTTTAATTTTGTTATATTTTTGTTATATTCTCTTCCTTTCTAATGGGTTTCATCCTACTATAATTTTTTTCATTTTTTACCATTTTCAAAGGCTAAAAGCACTGGTCTCATCTGTTAAAAACTAGCAATAGGTAAGTAAAATTTCCGAGATATTCATTTCATCAAACAATTATTCTTCTAACAGCACAAATGCTGTGCAGACTTTGATAGCTACATATTGGTACTATATTGGTTGTAGCCAATTAAGTTATAACGAAAAGATTATTGTTCAGTCGTTTTAGTTACGAAATTATATCAAAGGACACTTGAGCAGAACTCTTTTCAAAAATATTGATTCTATTACAGCGTAGACAATGCACAACTGATTTCTAATCAATTACATTACTTATAATAATAATCAATGACAATAATATGTATAAAATGTTTTTAATAATATGTATGTAAGTAATAAAATGTTTTATTAAAGACTAAAACTATTCGAAATTTATCTCGAACTTGTCTTCTTTTTGAATTTAATAGTTTGAACGGTGTTAGTAATTTCCTTGCAAACTAATTTTACACCCCGATATAATCTCCATATTGGTAACTAGATATGTTCAAAGAATATGTTAATTTTTGTGGTAAGTAGGTAACATTTCAGTTGTAACCACATTTCATACTCTGTTACACGATTCATATTAGCCAATCATATTATTTTGTCTATAGGAATCTAGGTGATAATTAATTTTTCATATACCTATATTTTTATATAGTTCAAGCGGCGACCGTCATAAAAGGAGGTAAACCAGAATAAGTATAAACATCGACTTGATTATTTTTTGGATTTCGGAAAAATAACAAACCAACGGTCTGGCGATCTGTAATTTAACAATTTTTTTCTGAATAATTCTTTTTCCTTATTTTTTGTAAAATAATGTATAAGAATCAAATAAGTGCAATGTTGAGTTTTGATCAGTATAATATAAAAGTTGAGGTCTGGCATCCCTATTCTTGACACAACTGTTCGCCAGAACACCCTAATAATATCAATTGTAATGATGGTTGCTACTACATCAATTTTACAAAACAAAAAAAAAGGAAAAACCAACATTTGGAGAAGTTACAGGTTGGCTCATTATTTGCTCGATATCCAAAAAACAATCAAGTCCATTTTTATAATTATTTTGGTTCATCTCGTTTTATTACGATCGCCGTTTTGACTAATAGATAATATTTTATTTTATTTCTTATCCAGAAAATAAGAGATATCTACACTGCAAGTAATCGTGCCAATATCAGATTAATTAGACTTTAAATCATCGAAGAAAGAGTGTGCAAAGTATTTATATTTTTGTCACTCCAATAAGAGTACCTACAAAAAATGTAAATTCTAAGGTAGGTATATTTTGTGGATACAAAAATTATAAATTGAAAACGTTTTTTTGTCTCACAGTCAATACAGCTTTAAATGCAGCTTATTTACACAAATGTTTATTTTAATAACATTTGGTGTACAGAAAAAAACTATTTAGGTACAATTATGGATACTACGAGAAATATTTTTTATACAACCAATATTGATAAAATTCCTGGACTAAAATTTCTAATAACTATTTACAATTCTTGTGACCTATAAAATTTGATTTAATATACTAAAATCTAAAGATATAAAACTATGAAGATAGTTTATCATTTAAATTATAAATAATGAAAATGTTTTTACAAAAAATGAACACAAAAAGTTTGGCATTTAATTAAACTTTTATGATTAACTATTTTATAATATAATTAATGACAAATGGATAACAACATGGAAAGATTAGTTTCTTGGAATATTGTGTAAACTTAGAGAAACTAGAAGATCTATGATTATTTCAGATATTTTTGTAAGTAATTTTTCACCCGCCACATAAAAATAAATAATATAATGAACAAAAAGCACTAGAATGTGTTAGATGCTTGTATTTCCAACTTATTGTTATGTGTATACAATAAACTATAATAAATATAAAATTTTTAGACGCCAAAGTGTCTACTAGAACGATTATTGTAAGGTATACGAGTACACTGATGTAAAAAGGTGTATAGTGTATAATTAACTATACAATATACGTATACGTACGTATTTTTTAGATTTCATACTTTGAAAGCATAAACCTATTATACCTAGGCAAATTAAATCGAGGAAATAAAAATAAAAAGTTATTTATGCTAGTAACTAAAAGAGAAGGTATTTCTTCTGGAAATATTCTTATGCAGAGTAGTTTTCTCGTTTAAAAGCATGACCTAAATTCACTTTCAACAGGTAAAGCTGTAAGTAGGCATGCATGAAAGACTCATCGGTTGCAAGGTGCCTTAGGGTGAGCAATAATAGAGAGGTTCCTTGCGAACATTATTAGGGTAAATACCACCTCATCTAAGAGTATCGTGAATCTTTAACTTTATAGTCTTCCACTGAATATAGTTTGCAGAAAACTTAATTATAAAATTGCATAAATTTAATAACTCAGCCTATAATAAAATTAATGAATCGTTTCATACATTTATTACTCGTTTAACTTTATTAAAATCTTACTTTCATTTGATAAAAGTCGTATGAAGTGAATGCTTATGTACATTATATTTATATTATTAATCAATATCGTTATTTCAAAATATGTTGGGTACTTTAGTTAAATGTTTATTAAAATACAATTTATTATCGCAGTATATTATTACTTTCGTCTTTCATAAAATTTCTCATAAATTGTTTAATTAATATTTTCCTTTCAAGTGTTAGACTGATAGTTTTGAAAAAATTTCTTTTTGCGTTCAACAATTTTATTTTCTTTCGTCAAATGAAAAACTTTAATTTTTATCTGCTAACGAGTATCATTTTTTAATTTAATAACCATCTATAGAAACTTTTATTGGACACATAAGGTTTTTTTTTTTTTTGAAAATATGTCCTTTTGTGAGTAACTATCTAATTAAGTTTTTATATCCTGCTGTTTATGAAATAATTGACGCTTTGGGATGAGGATGAGAGAACTATATTTGTTTAAGCAGAGGTTTGTTGTGATGAGGCGCTTTAGTTGGAGTACGAGAAATACACGTTGTTAATCGAGTTATTAGCAATCAAGTGCGGCACGTGCGCTTCCCCGTCCTGCTAACCTAATAATAAATTTTCCAGAAAGGGATCGACGTACTGGAATGAGAGTTTTCTCAATAAACGTTCCAATTTTCGTTTACAAAGATGGTTTGGAATATTTAACCAACCACATGTTAAGTATAGCTGTTATTCTTAAGATAAACCCAACAAAAACGCTTTTTTAAGCTAACCCTTCAAATGTTTAACATAACTCTTTAGAAATATATTTCATATAAATATAAGCCTAAAAAATACGTGATTAAGAAAATATTTAATGAAAAACAGTAAAAGCTTCTTTAAAATGAGTTTTTTCGAATCAACGGTTTACGTGTATTCCTAGACGTCAAATAAAAGTAACTGGTATAAAAATAAATTACTAACGAAAACATAAAATCGGTAAAAATAACAAATCAGCATTTGATGAAAGGTAAATAATAAAAAAATAAAATTTCTTTTTCAACTAAAGCCGTAAATAAAATAGAAACATCGAAGTTTCTTAATCTCAGCACGTAGCAATATATATTAACAGAATTGGCGAAATTCTTTTCACAAATATGTTTCAATTTTTGCTTACTAAGTTTTGTTTTATTTTCCCATAAAATTTACTATTGACGTGAAAACTAATCAATTTTATAAGTTTTTACTTATTGCTAAAATGGAAAAAGTATTTGCTTCAACGTTTATATAAATTTTATGTAAAGGTTCTATTGTTATATTAACTGACTCTTATAACACTTATAATTTAAAATAGAGTTGCAAATATGACATTTTCACGCCCTTAGCGTGTACCTGTGGGGTTAGACATATAGTTATGTGGGCTGAGATCTTCCTCCTTAGACCTTCTTAGATTGTATCTGACTTCACGCTGAGGCCCACCGAAGCGTGAATGTTATTTCAAGGGGGTATAACCGACTAGACAAGGAGCACATTTGTTCTAGAGAGTTCTAAAGGATTTTATTTGGCCCCAGATCTCTCATTGTGTGAAAAGAGAGCAGTGGCCAATAAATGAGAAGGAAGATAAAAGTCTAAAATTGCTCTATAGAATCGAATATTCTAGCAGTGGAATATTTTGGCTTTGGAATTTTCTAGATCAGCGCTGGTCACGAATATAAAGGGGTCGACAAGCCGAGTGAGTTCAGTGGAAAACATACCGTGATAAATAAATCGTGAGTTGTCTAATAGTGCGAGTTCTAAATATACCGTTGTAAATAAATAGTGCAAATAGTGAGTGAATAAGTTACTAATTAGACAGTGAAATAGATCATCGTTAAAGTGTATATAAATACTTGTAAAATAAATAAATAAACATTTGTTAAAAATAAATTGTTGCCGTGAAACACAAATCCTAGAACCCGTCGAAATAAATAAAGTAAAAACGTAACAATATTAATTATGATTGTAAAAGAGAAAGTATCACTTACGTGTCACGCCTTTTTCCAAATCCTCATAGAAACCAACAAGGGCGAGTTGTTGTAACACAGAATTAGGAAGTTTACAAAGTTGTTCAACGCGTCGAAGTCTTCCCGAAATTAGCTCCACATCCTTTACATTTCGATCGCAAGGTCTGTGAAATTAAATAAATATTTACTCATTACGCTGTTGCCATCAGCTGTCTAATTACATATAACATTACAAAACCAACACGTCAAAACCATGATTATTAACTCTAAGTCTAACCACATTTGAAACATGCAATATTCACAATGATATAATTAAATGTTTAAATCATAAACGCAACTAGCAAAAGTTACGAACAACCTCAATGTCCTGGTAAAAAATACAACAGAATATTAATTATATAAAAGTTAAAAGCACCATAAAGCTTCTTTAATTTCACAACGATAAACTTGAAATCATTTCACCTTTTGTGCACAGGAAAGTTACATTACAGCTTTGTAATGCTTGCTCGTTGATATATATTCAAACTGACATTGGTATTAAAAGGGATTTGTATGTATTTTCAATCTAAATCCTCAATCAGGACAAACGTACAATAATTTTCATTGAATCCCATATACATATAGGTACTGAGTTCGACTGAATAAAGAGTTTGGGATTGATTCATTTAATCTAAATAATATATTTCTATTTTATTATGTACACTTCATACATAAATCCTGTCAAGTTTTATTATGCATTTCTTTATTTTATTTATTAGCATTGTTAAAATTTATTTGGTATTCAATTTTATAGATATTTTTGAATACATTCAATAATATCTTTTTATTTATTCAGCCCGAGCTTAAAATCAATCATAATATTTTATTAAGTAATATATAACCAAAAAAAAAGCAATATCTTTAGCACATTACTAGTAGGTATTTTGTATTTTTACTTGTAACATTTGATTTGAAGCATTAATAAATGAACATAGGTACTTGTCAAAAGTAACTGAATGTGTTGAAAAAAAAATTTTTAAATACGTATGAACATTGCAGAATCTATTGTTGATCAACTTATTGTTTGTTATAAAAAGTGTCATTCAAAATGAACTTTTTTATACTACCTATAAATGAAATAATATGTAAAATGATACCATATAGTGATGAATTTAATCGAAAAAAATCAATCAATAGCCATTATTGAAATAACAAGCGTTAAAAAATTCGTTTACAGGACAAATCGTCACGTTGTTAAACCAACGATTTTAATAGTAGGTATATTGTTTAAACAGGGCGTTTTAATATCGTTAAAATATGACTGATGAATGGTTTCTTTTTATATTTGTAGTCATTTTAAATGACTAAAGATTTTATTTTTATTTTTTTTAATGTCTTGAGGACAGGATCATTTTGATATTTGATATATCAAAGGTATCTAATTGAAAGAGTACAAGAGGCGGCAGACTTAGACAGAAGGTTTAAATTACCTTGATTGCAACCAAGAAAAAAATTTAATTTATTTTGTAAACCATTAAAAAGAAAGTATGAAAAAAAATTAGTCTTTATAATGAAAGTGTGAACTTATTTTTATTAACTTTTCAATATTTATATCACTTCAATGGTAACGTAGTTGTAATTTCATTGCATTTTAGAGGTTATTTACAGTTTGAATTTTCAAAAAACAATTTAAAGGGCATTTTTGTAATATTTATATAGGTATACTTAAGTACACACTCAGAAAATTTCAGGTCAATGCGGTGATTTTATTCAAAGTTAAATGCAAATTTATGAAGACAATTTTTACTTTCTGTAAAACGCTTTTGAAACTTTAAACGAGTTTTTCTCAAAACTGTTTTTAAGTCCAGTGACTAAGTTTTCACAGAAACGGCTACGACGGCTAACAGATTAGGTAGGTTTATTTTTACTTTCTTTTACAACTAATTATATATTTAGTAAAGGAAGTATTGTAATTGGGGCGAATTTTCGAACTCCAGTTTTCACCGGAAATTCACGTTTTGAGGTCCCTTGAATCCAAAAAAGTAGTTTTTAGTAAAAACTTTAACGAAACTGTATCGAAAAATGTATCCAAATTTCAACAAATTTGGAATTTTGCCTTCATATTACGTTTAGTAGCGCTGCGAAGCCTCTGGTTGAAATCGGTTAACCGAAAGCTCAATCTTTTTCTAGGAGTTTTTGAGCTCTTTCAAATTTCGTTTCTGAGGTTAAGGGTAGGAGTTCGTATATAAATATATAAGCTGTATGCATATAGCTCTGTTTATATAGTTATCAAGTGTTTGCAGTTCTTTTAACCAACATCGAGTTTCATAAAAGGAAGTAGATATACGCCTCGCAGCAGATTTTTAGCAATAAATTGAAAGTTTTTTCTCGACTATAATTACTTTTCCTTTTATAAATAATTCAAGATCAAAATTTTGATCAAAACTCAATTTATCTTTTTGAAAGGTCACCATTTTATTAAAAAAAATTTTATTTTACTTATACCTTTGACAAGATTATACATTAATTTAAGGAAATCTATTTGGTTTTTTTGTTTTAAATTATTCAGTTCAGAGATATCGAGGTCGCCGTAAAAAGCTTTTTTGAGAGGAGCTTTTGGAGATCAGCTATAGCAGATTTCAAAATTACTATTTTATAAATACAAAAATTTAACATTATAGTTAAAAGTTACCATAATAGGTCTACAAATTTTTACTTTAATACATTTAAAAGTTTTTTAAGAAAAAAAATACTGGAAAAAATTATTTTTTGTTATTGGACCTCCTAAATAAATATAACCCTTTAAGCATTTTTATGTCATGTTTATGTTTTTTATGTTAAGTTTTCCAAATTTTTAAATACATAAGGTGGTTTAATCTATAAAATAATTTTGTAAAATGCAAACAAAAGAATGAAAAGTTAGTTTGATTTACTTTATTTTATTAAAGGTTGTTTAGTTTGGCTTCAACCAAAAAAATCAGTTAAAATTTTCTTTTTTTTAAGCCAATTTAAATTAGCGAGTCAACAAAGACCAACTATATCAAAAAAACTACCATAAGAATGAAAATAGTAAAATTGTCTCTTAAAATAATTTGTTTATGATAATAAAGCAAATAAAAAGTGTTTCTTATGATTTTTTTGTCATTAAAAGTACAGAGAATATTTTTTGTATATATGGTTCTATTGTAAATGGATATCATTTAAATTAAGTTTTATTTAAATCTACGTTAAACCGGTTTAATAATATAATTCAAGAATGTATTATACATAAATAAAATTTTTAATTTAATTAAATCTGTCGTCGAGCTTACAAAAATCATATTAGCATATTAAAAAATATTTAAATCCACCATAATAGTATGAAAAAATTTTAATTTGATGAGAAACTCTTCATTAAAATTGATTTTACCAGAATTAATTCAAATTGTTAATTACTACTGTCCTAACCTTAGGGAAGATTTACAATTCTCGCACCAAGTAAAATCCAATGAGTATAATGAATAGGTATATACCCCAAGTAGAGAACACTACTAATATAGAATTATAACCATTTAATATCAATTTACATTTTGGCGATTTAAATCTATCAATTCAATGTTGGTAGTTCCAATTTCATGGAAATAAACTTGGTTTAGTAAATAAATAGTTTGTCATTATCTAAATTATATGCATTAAATGAGCTGACTGTATCGTCGCTCCATTAATGTTTTCGACCTCCCGTGGTAAATAATTAGCAAGATTTAGCTCCGTTTACGTATATAGGATATGTTGACATACGGGTAGATACAACTACAACATAACGAATGTGAAACTTAGTCGTGCTGAATTATAATAGAACTTGGCTTTATAAATCTCTAGATCAAAACATTGTTCTCAAGAACTCTACTAGAAATGGATAATCAACCAAGTGACACTAAATGAATATAAACTTCCTGAATCCACAATTTATAAGTTTCTTATTCATAGTCTGAGAAAACGTTTTAAATGATGTTATGTTTAATAGAAGATATAATTAAATTTCCTGTAGTTAAGAATAAACGACAACTTTCCATGCTCAAAGCTTCTAAATTAAAACTAAAAAAAACGTCTACCAAAAAAGAGACTAATTTATATTTCGGTTGAAAAATATTGAATTAAAAAAAAACTATTTCCTAATTCATGCGGGTAAAAAGCTAAAAAAATACCAAAAGGTCAACATTAAATTGGAAAATCTATGAATCTTATTCAGAGTGTTTATAAGAAATAAAAATCATTTTTAAGGTTTTTATGTTTTTGACATGAACTAGAGAAATATTGTACGGTAAAACGAGAGTAAAAATTTTTTCTAGAAATGTTCATTATAAATTTTTTTACGAAGTCTAAAAAAATAAAATTTAATTTTAAAAAAATCTACAATAAATAAGAATAAGAAGATTTTTAAATCATCACAAAAAAATGTATTCTACATTTTTTCCTATTTGTTTAACAACTGTCTATTTGTTTATGACATTATACTTATTTCATATTTACGAATGTATTTAGATTCTTATTAAGGTAAATAAATAAGAACAAAGTTAACAAAGATATTGTTTTATCTTTTATTTAGTAAATAATACCATCACTTTATGAAGCTTGGCAGCTTTTCCTTAAACCTTTCACTATACCTTCTACCATCTTTCTTAATTCTCTTTTTTAAGTTTATGCTTTTATTCTTCCAGAGAATTAACGAGAACGTTAAAATGTTTTTATGAAATATTTTATATTAAGTTTTATTTTTCGTCTTTTAATTTTATGTAAATTTTATTAAATATACATATGGTATAAGTAACAAGAAATGAACTACATTCACTCGAGTTTCTTTTTTATCTATTGAAATATACGACAAAATAAATTGCGACCGATGAAACGAAAGGCATGCAATTGAAATAAAGCGGTAATAAAAATGCAACGAGCTTTTTGAATTGTAAATAACGTTATTTATATCTGTACTCGAAATGCATGCACCTTTTCCTTTTTAGAAAATGAAATATATTTTCATAAAAGTTGAAATTTATAAATTAAATTGAGCATTTAATCAATTTTAGAGATTAAATAATCTTTAACGAATCGTTTGTTTGTCTCGCTAAGTTTATATTGAATGCAGATGCATTTAATATACAGGGAAATTTATACTTTGGTTTGATTGAAAAAGCATACAATAGTGAGGTCTATAATTTCTGTGTTACGATAATATATGTCCTCCATTATTGATATATGTTTATTTATAGATTGTGTAATGAGGCACAGTACACAAGGTGGGATGCTGAACTTAACGTTCTATAGACCAAAGCTCGAAATAGAGCTTCTACTAGGAGTAATTTACGTCATTAACAATTAAAACATAGGTAGTGGAATATTTTACTTTGCTTCAGATTATATTTTTGTTTTCAAAATTATATAAAGTAAGTATAAGTAGCAAAAATTGAAAATTAAAAGGAAAAATAAATAACGGTCGATCCAAGGTGGGGAAGTGGAAAGGGCGGGGGGTTAAGGGTAGAAATGGTTTATCTCGATTTCCGACAAAACTACAAGTCCTATGGAAAAAAGTTAAATGGCAAAGTTGTAGATAATAAGTAGATCTACAACTTTTGGGCAAACACTTTTTCACATAACCTCAAAATTTATGTGAAAAATTCAAATAACCAAGTTTTTGGATTTTAATTTTTATCTTTTACAAAAAAAAAAAAAATACACGAAATTTGGTGAAGACTTACTTTTTAATGTCCCAAACACACTGAATTTTTTTATAAATAACTTTTTATAAAAATAACCTACAGAATTTTTTTGTGTAAAGCATTGTTAATGTTGATATAACCTTAAATGTTAGAGCGACTTAAAGCACCAAAAAATATAGAATTTAAACTAAATTCCTCACTTATATATTACATCAAATTGGTGAATTTTAAGGTTTTTAATGCACTAAAGATCTGATCCATCTTCACAATTAACTTACTTAATATTGCTTTCAATTCAATTCTTCTCCTTTGTAAAATATCAATATTCAATTTAGAATTCAGACAGCAGATCTGACGACGTCACATTTTATATAATATTGAGATTTCATACAAAAGTACCATGCGAATTTCTGTCTATCCGATGGTAAACCAACAATTTTTTTATACCAAACTTGTCCTGACAATCACTATTTACTAGTAGCCCTTTTAAAGAATTTTCCCAGGAAAGAGTTTACCAACTTTAATGAGTTTAATAACCATAGCAAATAGCTAGTTTTAAGAAAATCATTGGAGCTTTAAAAAAAATGAAAAATCTGAAATATCCATTAAACAAAGTGGGGCTTCCTACAAGCCGATTTCAGCCAAAAGTTTCACGGCGCAACCAAATGAAATATGAAGGCAAAATTCCAAGTTTGATGAAGTTCAAATAAAGCTTTCAATACGAATCACTGTCACACACAGACATAAAAAACACATACATGTATAATATTTTTCTAAAAATTACTTTTTCGGACGAAAGGGGCTTCAAAACGTGTATTTTCGTTGAAAACTCAAAATCGAAAATTCAACCCGATTACAATACTTTCTTTACTTCTTATATAAAAGTATAAAATATTGTAAAAATTAACGTTTTTAGGCGAGACCAGATATCTTTTATAAGGATAACATAAACATCATAAATGTAACCCTATAAAATACGAGAACAAAAAATTAATTAGTTATTTATATAAGTTGTTTAGTTGTAAGGCATTCGAGCAAAATAGAACGATAAAATATTTTTATTCGTTATAATATAAGTTCCTAGTGAGATTAGTTTTGGTCTAAATAAAATTAGTTTTCTGAATATATCCATATATTTCTGTATGCTCAATAGAAAAATATATAAATAAACAAATTTTATAAAACCATTTATTGTGTTCACCAAAGTTAATTATCTATGTAGTTATCAACACGCTAATTTATTCTATTAAGATGTTTGAACAAGATTTTTTTAATTTTCATATAACTGAAAAATAATGTACAAGTAATATAAGTAAATTTTAATATATGTTAGGTAATATTTTAAAAGCTGATAAAATTGAGAGTTAACGATCAAACAAATTTAAAACTACCAAATTATTATAATCTATTTGTTTTCTTACAATGTAATTTGTAGTTGGCGTTTCGTAATTAAGTAACAAATTCTAACAATGTTGGTATATTTAACCCTTTTGTTCCTCTCTAAATATTGAAACAAGATTATATTTGCCTTTCTCTAATTAGCGTTTTATCTTAAGAAATGTCGCTTTTTAATTGTACTATTCAAATTTCACTCAGCAATGTTAACAATGTACCTCAATAATTTCATTATGGAAACACGAGAAACCATTTAAAAATCAAAAAGGTGAAACACAAACGGTAAAAGGATATAAATAATTAAGAGCGTCTAATGTAAAAAGCTCCAGGAAAATATTTCCATATGAAAATATGGAAAAGACGTGAAAAGGTGTAAAAGCTCATGGCAAAAGAGAGAATAAATTGATCGAGGACACATCACCATAGCGCTACTTTTAACCTAAATACCTACGCTCAGATGTTCATATAAAACTCCCTGAAGGATCTTAACTTCAGATTATAAACCAAGATTGGCCCAGAAGATTCAATTTGCTTGCATGTATAGAGAAAAAATCTCACTATTTACAATTTAAATGTACAAATATTTCCTTTGTATAAGTATAAAAAAGTTGTAAATTGATAGAAACTAAATATTTGTATAAAAATTTTCAAATTAAAATAATAAAAATAAATTAAGCAAAAAAATTTATTCTATAAATGATGTTCGTGTACTTTCAACATACTCAAGCGTCTTAAAAATTTCATTAAACGCTAGAGAGCCTTTAAAGTAAATATTCTGTTCGAAATAACACAAATGGTAATAAAGAGAAAATTAAACCACTCCATATTTTCCTTCAATATAAAACATAGATTTCAATAACTAAATTTCATAAAAGCTGTTACTTATTTATTTTTATTCTTAAAGCAAATTAAGTGCGAGCTCCATACAACCTGTGTTGGTTGTACTGTATATATGTTATATAACAATTCTACGTTTAAGTAATCCATTTATTTTTTTCATGATATTAACTTTTGCTACACAGATGTATTTTAAGACCCGTAAACAAATTTAATTTCTGGAAATTTTCATTATTTCATCTAAGTACTGACTATAGTTTCTCTATTAAACCTTTTCGAGATATCGAAATAACATTACATTGCTCAAATATGACGACTTTATATTGCTATAAAAAATAAATAAATAAGTTCAAAATTTACTCAAGTTCACTCGTGTTAATTAAAATAACAAAATAAAAATTTAATTTGAACCGTTTTGTTCTAAACAAAATGAAAAGATAAATATCAAAATACTTAACAAAAAGTTTTTAATTGCCGACAATAAAAAACGAGATTTGTTAAAAAAGTCTATCTCGAAATTTTCAATAATTTCACTGTAATTAAAATTTCAACAAAACTTTTGTTGAATTTAACACATTAAACTCATTAAAGAAATCAATAACCTTAAAGAAGATAAAACTTTTATTAAAGTAGAAAATATGATGCCAAATTGATTAACTTAATTGTTCCCAATGATATATCTATTTGGCAACAAAATTGTATAAAAAGAATATGTTCATACTTTTTATAAGTAGTTGTTTAGTAACTTGATTGTTAATAATTCTTTATATAATTTTTATAAAGCCAAATTCAATGAAACATAATAATATATAATGTACATCTCAATACTACTTATTTTACATATAAATTTGACAGTCATTCCATTGATCATAACTGTCACCAATAAAAGTAATCAATCATTCTCTGAAAAAAATCAGTTTTAGAAATTTAAAAAAAAAATACTTTGGTTAAATAAAATTACTATATAAGCTAAAAAGTTTTAAAGTTTAATAACATAAAAGGAAACCTTCTGGTTTCTTTTATTGCTGTTCGAACTTAATTATTTTTAGTAGGTTTTCAGTAGTTAAACATATTGGGAAACAATGGAAAACAAAAATCCACTTTATACAAAATTACCATTTTTGTACTTTTTTTTTAAATTCTCTGTACATAATTAGTGCTATGGTCATATATGTACCTATGTTAAAATATACATAGTTTTTTCTTGGATGGTATTTTTGTTACTGTTTGTGGTTATACTCGATTTTTATCTAAGAAAACTTAAGTAAAAAGACTAGAACTTATTGGTTATTATACTGAAAATCAGGGATTTTAAGGACCTCCATAACTGAAGTCTGAAACTATTGAATACCAAAAATAAACATCTGCCAAACAAATGCCAAACACTTACAATTAAGTACATAAATTACACTAGTAACTACTTATATACAGGGCGATCTTTAAACTATTGGAGGTCCTGGGTACATTAGGATTTTGGGCTCTAATAATTTTTATAAAGCTCTACGAGTATTTAGTCATGATTAAAAGACAATGATATGATTGTAATGTAGTATTCTCAAACCTGTATTGAGCTTCTCGTTAAGGGTTCTTTAATTTGATGGCAAAAAACGCTTATTACCAAACTACTATCTTTATTTCAATTCGTGCATAAATAATTGATCAGTAGATCACCTTACAAATCGCTTTTATCCCTATTACTTGAATCACTTGTATTTATAGAATTAATGTGTGTTTTATAGGCAAAAACATGTGTTTTCGAACAGTCCAGTTACTTAGGTTGCCGAAACGTCTAAAAACTTCCACGGACGTTGCATTGTCGATAATGAAAAATTGAACTTCTATTAGGGGCCATCCATAAATTAGGTCACACGTTAAGGAGGAGGGAGGGGGTCGACAAAGTGTGGCATTGTGTGACAAGGGAGTGGGAGGGGTCATAAATTTCGTGACGTCACATTTCAAAATCTAATTTAATCTTAGTGTTAAGACTGTTAAGTAAAACACGAACTTTGAACTATTAACGTAAAACTCAAAAACATTTGCAACACTATCTGTAGAAACATAAAGTTCAAATTATTTTGTCGGCCACTCGCTCTACTACACTGAGAAAAAAAATTTCTTAGGACAACTGAATTTCATTTACGCTAACAAAATGATTTGATGCCCATTGCCAATCATTTATTTAATATTTAGATTTAACTGTCCGAAGAGAATTTTTTTCTCGGTGTAGTGTTACACGCCGATACTATTGCCCTTTGATAAATGCCGCTAAATGCTGCACCGTGACTAGCGGTGATATTGTTTTTATTTCGTTTGACAATTGGCTTTCAAGATGATTAAGGTTGATCATTAATTAATATAATTAGTCGTTTTTTATTGTTGTTTATTTCTTTAAATGTTTGATTTGATGTTAATTTTATTATAAAATCATTTACTTAAATTGAAATAAAACAAACTTTTAAAGTGCTGTGTTATTTCAATAATTATTTGTATATGTAAAATTGTAAAATATGTGACGTCACACTAAGGAGGGGTGGGTTTCACAATTGTGACCAGCTGTGAAAAGGACGGGGGAAGGGTCGAAAATCATAAAATTCGTGTGACGTAATTTATGGATGGCCCCTTATTGGCAATCAAACTCTCGAATGATCCAGTCTTTTCCATCGGTGTTTGCTGTCTCTGTATTTGTTCGTTACAGTATGTAACCATGAGTTTTTATTTCTTTACAGTCACAATATGTAAATAGACATTATTAATATACTTCACAACAATAAATATTTTAGCATTTACTTTTATTTATTGCTTAGACACTTAAAGGAGGAAAGTTACGCTACGTTGATTGAGAATGTACCGTTCTAGATTTGAGATGGGCAAAATTGTTAATAATTTCTTTATCTTTACAATCTATAATTATCAGCATGTCGCATTCTATGGTCATTAGCTCCAAACTGTTTAATGTCTCTTGACGCATTTTACTTGTCAAACATTCGAAATTAATATGTTTGTGATAGTAAAATCGGTTACCGTTCGGTTATCTGGCAGGAACTAGGAGGCCCCTATTGATCGTGGTAACCTGGAAAAGTGCCCAGAGTGCCCAATGAAAAAGAGTAGCATGCTTATAATACCAAATAATAACTTAAATATAAAGTCAAATTGTTACCAAAGTGTTTTACTTTTAGAACTTCCTAAAAATTTTATATCCGTAATTGAAATTAACTGAAACTAACGGATAATACAAAATAATTTCATATCCATAATCGTACCCGAAACCGGTATAACATTATTTTTATATTCGTATGCGTATTCAGATTCGAAATATCCATAGCATTCTCGTTACAAATACATATCCAATAAGCATTTACTTGAGGAAACACCAGGCTTCACTGAAGTTTTCATGGTTACAAGTTGAGAACAAACTCAACTCAATTCAAGTAAATTTGGTCTACAAAAAGGATCAAAATACTCGGGCTTAATATTGACGTTAAAGTGCATGCTTTATTTTTTATAAAAGAGTTCTATGATATGAAAATTAAATTATCACCACATTTGAGTATTTCTTAAAATTTGCGGGATGCCTATGAATATTGCCCTAAACACTTATAAATATTTCATAAGAACATAAGCATAACAATGGTGTGAAATACAAAAGGAAACCTGTAAATTAGCGTAAACTAAAGGCTTAAGTCTTTGAAATTGTTGTTCCTTCAACACGTGAATATACTTCCATCGCTTCAACTTTTATTCATTTTTCACTATTCATATAATTATGTTACTTACTATGAACCAAGCGTTGGATCATATTACTTGTTAAAGCAATAAATATTGATTCAAATATAAATTACAAGGATTATCGCTAGGATTTGTTTTAAGAAATACTGAAGCTTTAGATGTTTTATCTGGTTTTTGAAAATTTTCTTAAAAACTGAGTAAAATTAATAAAAATATGAAATATTCCTGAAATATCCCGACTATTTTTGGGACAAATATTTTTTTCAGAAACAAGTACCAGTTAGTTGTGCTCTCAACTGAATAATATCGTTCCTATAGATACTATAACTAATCTGCACACGAGTCCTTAGAGACCTGATTATCGGAACAAAAATTATTTATGTTTATATGAGCCCATGAATTAATGTATCAGTGTAGCATGTGGTTATTGCGTTGTACAAAATATTAACACACCTTTGAAAAACTTTGACCTTAAAAACTATTTTAATGCAGTTTAATAGTATTAACATTTTTGAAATATGCGAACTGTATGATTAAAAGGATATTTTAACTTAAAGTCTACTAATGTTTAGTTTCTTATTTCAAAGCTCTTCCCAACTTTTTCTTTAAGATTTTTTTATGATAATTAATGCAAAAACATATTTATAGGTAAGACACTAAATCAACTCTTTACTTTAACGAAGATTTTTTCAATTCTTCAAACTTCAAAAGTTATACTATTTATTATCTACTATTTAGTTTAATTTAAAATTGTCTTTTTTTGTGGTGTTTTAAGTCGCTTTAACATCTAAGGTCATATCACGACTGTGAAGCACAGAGAATTTCGGTTGGTCATTTTTTACTTAGATCTAGGATCTTAAGCCTAGGATTCAACGGGGATCGAACCCAGAACCACTTGACACATGAAGCGGAGAGAGCAATTGCTTTAACCACAGCGCCAATAGGTGGTTAATATGGACCTTTATTAGGAATTAATTTTTTTAAATATTAATTTTTAGGTTATTCTTTTTGATTACCAGCTACTAACAAAAAACATAATGCTTCCACTATGTATGGACATTAACAAAATTAAAAAAATATTTTTTAATTTACTTAGCCTCTATAGCCATTCAAAAAATTTAAAATATGTTATACCTTAACGTCTTTTTAAAATTTAAACAAAATCCTTCATTTGTTCCAAAAGTGGAATACCACCCACGATAAAATATTAAAATAAAACAACAACAAAATTAACTATGCACTTGCACAGAAAAAGAAAACCTTAATAAAAACGCTATCATTTAATTTGAACATTCTAATGAGGCTTTCATTTAATTAAATTTAATTTTGTTATCATCCAGTTTTATTAGCATAACCTTGTTGCGTTTGTTGTTGCAATGGTGTCACAATTCCATATCCCAACAAAGCCAAGTAATTTAATATATTTGTATCTCGTAAGCAAGTTCAAGTAGCATGATGTTTCACCGGATTAAATTACTAATCCTCATATCAAAGAAGTCAATCTTAAATGCGTACTATAAAGTTGATTACATTCCTAAAAATGCATCATTAAAAATATTAATTTAATAATTAGATGTACTTATATTTAAATAATTAGTTAATTGTTGTGTTTCATTTTTGAAATTCAGATGAAACGGAAAAGATTATTTGGGTTAATAATTATTTAAAAACGTAATTAATTTATAATTTGCATATTTTCTTCGTTTAAAATGAAAAAATTAAAATGTCATTATTGTTATGCTTCATTGAACGTCTATATATAAAAAAGTTTCACTTTTAAAATGTTGAGATATATTATTATACCCTTATTAACAAGAGATAAAATAATAAAGCTTGTATAAAATTCTGTAAGGACATTAAAAAAAACTTACTTCTTATAAAATATGGTTAATAATAAATTGAACAAAAAATAATTTGAAGAATACTGGATTGAAGTTAATCGATGATCGTGTAATATTCTTTAGATTTTTTTAACGTTGCTTTGTAAAAAAACTATATAACGAGTTTCCAACATAATTAAATAAAAATTTAAATTTCATATTTTAATATTTCGAATAACAAAGGCTTTATCGTACAAAAAGTTACGAGTACATTGTATTTGCATATATCTAAATATTTTCTTGTTTGCAAAGTTAATAAAAGGATTTTTCAAATATAAATCTATTCTTTGTAGAGTTTTTGTTCTAAAGATTTAATATATATTGATAGGTACCTATCGATACACTTTTCTCGTAAGTATTTTGTTTTTGTTTAAATAAAATTATTCAGGTCATATTATATCACCTAATAGTTTTTATTATTATATTTTCTAGATGAATAATTGTACATTTTAATGGAAGAAATATTATTGTTATAATGTTACCTGCATGCAAGTAAATTATGACGTATACGTTAAATATATTACAACATCAAACTGGGAAATTAAGCCAAAACACTTACGGAATGCAATTATTCACTTGTGAAGTATATCAACATTTCCGTAGTCACATTAACCAGAATTAAAGCACTTACAGAAAAAAGACGAAGAAAACGTTTATGGCACATAAAACTATTTAATCTTAACACAAAAATGAGACTTAACGAGAAAAATGGTTCAAATTTGGTTTATGTGCGAAATTAAACAATCATTTAACTTCTTATGCTAATTACGATGAAACAACGACATGTTCAAACAAGAAAATTTTAAAATGTATTTTAATTTAATTGGTTTATTTTTTTTTTTAATTTCAAGTATGGTTAAAATTATTGTTTGATAGTTTCATAATAAGATTCAAACTCACAAAATCCAATTCTATTTAATTAACAAAACTAATTATACTTTAAGTTTTAATTACATAAAACTATACTAACTATACTGACAATAGAATTGCATCGCATTTTCATTGATGCAATTGGAAAATTAATAACGTAAGTAATCCGTATTTTAGTCTGTCCTTATTGTAACTATCAATATATTTTATTGAATGTTCCTCAAATGTTGATTATTGCAGTCATTAGTATAGCTTTAGGTAGTCTTCCTAAAGTTATTGACACCTTTCTTAGTTTAGCATGTTTGAAGTTCTTATTTCTGAAATTACAAAATCAAATTTAAAGTTTCCTTGTATTGCATGTCGTTTAAAATTATTATTTTGATATTCAAAGTTGATTGTTAGTTGCTTGTTGGTTATGATGAGAATATAAATGAAACTTTATTATAGGTTTAGTTTAGTGAAACTGTTGCTTGCGCAAGGGCTGGTTTGATAACCCCACTCCTGGATTCGGAGCCTGGAGTGGAGATAACCAAATCTGCCGTCAAAAGGGCAATGAAAAGCCGGTTGAGACAGCAGCAAAACAAATACAGTGGTACCTTGAGATACGAATGTCCTAGCTTACGAATGTTTTGAGATACAACATGAAATATTCTAAAATTTATACCTCGACATACGACGAAAAATTTGAGATACGAATCTGCGATGTGCGATTTTATTGAGTGGATGAACATAATAGTTTTTGGGCCTTCAGTGAAAAAATACTTAATCGATAATGGTCTACCGCTAAAAAGTGTCCTTCTGTTGGATAATGCTCCCGCTCACCCTCCTAGTCTTAAAGATAACCTTTTAGATGAATATAAATTTATTAAAATTGTCTAATCTGCCATACAACGTCTACCCTTCAGTTCATGGAACAACAAGTTATCTCCAATTTTAAGAAACTTTTTACAAAGCATCTTTTCAAGCGTTGCTTTGAAGTTACCGAAAATACAAAATAAATAAAGTAATAAACGTTATGTGTGTTATTACTTGTTTATTTATATACAAATTTCATCATAGATCATAGAACGAATTAAATTCGTATCTCAAGGTACCACTGTAAAGGCTAGAAATTTACAGTCAGAAGCGCAGCAAGAGAATGATGGGAAGAATTTGCCCCTCGCTCACCGCTGAGGTCTTACGGCTGGGAAGTAACCAACTCAGAACAGTAACGGTACTGATAACCGGACTGTGGACTGAGAAACTATTTGGTTGTCTCAACAAGACCCCAAATGCAGACTGTGTGATTATGGGGAGAAAAACGCGACCCATGTCATTTTTGACTACTAACCCCTCACATAGTGGCGATACCTGAATGGGATAAATGACGTCCAAACAGGCACAAATAGCGCAAAAAGCTTAGTAAAGGAACTGCTTTTGCTAGGCAGAATACTGAATCTGGAATAAGCAAGAATCCTTGTACAACAGGGATACATGACAAAACAGGAGTACTTACAATAAGCCTAAGGCTCCAGTGATAAGGGGGGAACAAGCCCTAACCTGGTTTTCTGCTAGCAGAAAAATAGGTTTAGTGACCACATCTATTCATTTTTACAAAAAGCTACGACTTCTGAATTAAATAAAAAAGTTTATCTTATGTCTATTTATAACACACTTACTGTTTCAAACTTCTATTTAGTGCAATAGAACATTTTTGGGCTTTTGGTCAGTGATTTCCTACAGCTTATTAGCAAAGACAAGATATAAATAAATAATTTATTTAAACTTTTCGACTAATCATGTTTTATATTTTAATAACTCTATCTTTCTTCACCCCTCTTTATCCCTCCAATTTTTGCAATTAAAATGTCAATTTGTAAAAATTACAACTTTAATGTTAAAATTGTTCTGTCTTTGTTTCATGCTTTCATTTTAGTGCATTAAATGCATGTTTCGTTCTAATTGATATTACCTTAAATTGATATATACCAATACTGTTTGGAAAATTTAATAAAGCTCCGAAAGCTTGTTAGTTATTTTAATTGAGTTTATAAGAAATGGAAACTAAAGCATTATGGTAAATAATTGAAACGGTAAAGTTAAAGAAAAAACAGATCATATAATGAGAAGAAACATTATTACGTGTAAAGTGCAATAAGTTTCGATTTAAAAGTAAAAAATATCATTTGGTATAAAGGACTAAGCATGTAATGTGCAACAAGTAAGGCGAACATTTGACTAACAACAAGGGATACAAAGAAAAGGAAATTGTCTCTTGTGTATTTATAACTTCCAATTTAGAGCCATAAAAGGTACAAAGTTAATGATACATACTAAATTTAACTATAGCAGAATATATTTAAACCATGAATAAACAATGAACGACTCCTGGGCTAAAGTTTATCCATTACTGTATTTTATCTGGTCCGCAATGATCTTGCGACAAATAAAAAAGGAGGATTTAAACAAAAGTGTAGTGGAAATGTTTCTGCAGTTATATTTTAAAAAATACTAAATAATATTATAAGTCCTTAAATATTCTACTAGGTATATATCATAATAAAAGAACTTATAATGAAACAAGGATTACATTTCATTAAATACTTTAAACTTGAAATTTTCAGATTGAAATAAAAAAATTAAGCAAATTCATTTTGGAAAACTGTTAATAATATGACATTTTTTTACAATGTATACCTGTTAAAAATATGGACAGAAAAAGGACATTTATTATGTACATGATATGGATCGTTCGAAATAATTCAAATTATTAAACTTTTAATGATGCTGTTTATGGTTAAAAAAAATTTCTATCGAATGATTAAATTTTGTTAAATATTTAATGGTTGTTGTATAACAATTGGGTTTTTGAAAAAAAAAAAATATTTTGTAGGTAATATAGTAAATGGATTCGTATATCCGTTTTATAATAAAACTATGGTTAGTTTTTTTTCGTTCTAATTAAAAATGTATGTAATATTAAATTAAAAATACATTTTTGAATCCAGTGCTGAAAACACACCAACAATTCTCAAACAAACTCGAGCGCTTGTGACGTCACAATGTTCATTAGTACTCATTTTAGCACATAGATGATACAAAGTTTTAACTTTTAATCTTCTTATTATAGTCAATATATTGATAAATATATCAAAAGTATAAAACCTTAAAAATTATCGCCCTTGCATCGTATCATTATGGACGAATACTACTGAAACAACTCTCCAAAAAATGTTTTTAAATGTTCCAAAATATGTTAAACGTTGAAATAAATGGTTCCAAGCAGTGCGAAGACCTGAACCCAAAACAACATAAATTTTTGTTGTTGTTGTGAAGATCATTTTGATGGAATTTTTTTAATAATAATACAGTACTTAGTAAATATTTGCAGCTGAAAAAGTCAGCGTTGAAACATACTAATATTATAAATTTTCGTTGTAACATTATGGCGTCACAAACATGAAAACCAATCGTGCAAAGTTTTTAGTCAGGTGGTTGTTTTTAAAAATTTATCAATTTTTAATATTTTTTTTTTTAAATTAAAAAGCTTTAGCATCAATAAATAATATAATTTATGATAAAGTTTTAAAATACATTTAAAAAAAGTGATAATTTTTTTTTTCAAAAAACCCAATTGATTCCCAATATGATAGTAATTTTAACAACTTCTAGTTCAATAATACGTGAAATACGTTTTTGCAACAAATAAAATAATTTGGTGTTAAAGAGTAGATACCTATATAAAAGTAAAACCATCTAGAAACTAAACAATATGTTTTTACAACTACATTTCTCGCTATAAGTCGTAAACTGGAAAACTTTATAAAACAGTAAAATATTTACAATTTAAATAGCTCAAATTGTATCCATAATTTCATATTATCTGTGTTATAACTTATAATTCACCGTTTTACTGGATAAAAAATGCTAGTTGTAAAATAAAAAATAGGATCTAATTCTAATTATTGCATTCAAAATATCAAATTAGTTTTTTAGTTATTCAATACCTAACTCTGTTTTAAGACTTGAGTTATACTTTAATGTATAAAATGAAATATTAGTATAAAAACATCATAAGGATTACTCAGTCTCTAGATTGTTGTCCTATACGTCGTGGGTCTTTATTATTATCCTTATTTATATATAGATATATGAATTCTTATGCAATAAGTCACAGTATTTATTTTATTTGCAATTTAAATAACTACCAAAAATAATTTCTTTTTCAATTACACTCATAGTAATTATTTTAAAATATATATTATTGTAAACCATACATCAAACGTGTACATATGAGCAGTAGAGATTTGAGTTTCAACTCGGTACGATTTTATCCACCGCTTGTGATGCCTGCGGGATAAACCTGGAACAATTTGTCGTATTTCTATACTAGCTCAGATTACTGTTTACATAACTTGCTTGCCCAGTTGGGTTTTATTTAAGTTTTGTTGGTTCAAACTTGGAATAACACATTTTACTCTTTCTGTACATAGTGGAATAAAAACGGACGATCCAATTCTCAATAGGGTTTTGCGAACAAAATGCCAGAACATTTATCGAAATTGTCAAATAACATACAATTTTATTATGGAATAACATTAGAGTTGTTGAATGGAGTCGCTACTTTTATTTGCTCTTTATACTTTGCTATTGAATAAAATTTAAATTTCAACCAAGAGAATAGAAATTTCTATCATTTGAACTGTACAAGTATAAACTGTTTTAAAATGAATGCGTATACCTACTATAAATATTTTATTAGGTACGTAACCGACACAAAAAGTTTCTTACAAATAAAAATTAAATTTTGTTAACATAACTTATGGGGTTTTGAAAAGTTTTTAATGTTTTCGTTATTGTTTGAAAATATAAAATATTGAACATTCAAAAGTATTTTTACATGTTTTAAAGTCAATTTCATATCAGTTATTGAATTGTAAGTTTTCACTGGAACTGCACTATTGTTGTTTTATCAAATACCTGGCAATATTAGCCACAGCTTTTAATTACTTTCTATTTTGTTAACAACGTGTTAGGTTTGAAAATGACTTCATTGTTTTCATTCGCGGAAAATGTTAAATAAAATTGAAATAATTTTCTTGCTTCTCTATTTATATAGAGCCAATTTAATTCGAAATCAGAAAATTCAAAAGCATAACCTATTTCTAAGTTTACGATATATTCAATTACTTTTTGGAATATTGAGCTTGTTCAACGAGTTTTCTTAGAAGGTAAACACATTTTTCATTTACTCAAAATAGTACAAATTTGACCATGTAAAGAGGTTTCAAACAAACATAGTACCTTTATTACCTTACACGTTTAGAACGTAGATGGTTAGTTTAGTTTCCTTGTGTTGTACATTAGCTTTCTTGTTTGGTAAACTCTCTTGAAAACTAAAACTCTATGCTATCGTCCCTTAACTGTTTCATTTAGAATAAATCTTAATAAACTAAAAATGTTATCCTTATTGTGTCACTACTTGATACTCGCCCGCTTCGCTGGACATAGCTAAATTAAACTGATTGATTAATAGAAACCGTCATAACAAAATATTAAAAAATCATCATCTATAGCTATGTTGGTAAAAAAATAAAATAGTTATTCCTAAGGAATTGTAAATTTTCCAAAGTAATAAATATCTTCGTATTTTTACCTGCCTAGAAATCTCACTATTTGTAGATTTTTCACCTTTCAATGGATTATTACCCATAGTTACATAAGTTACATCCGGGAATAAGTTGACAATTTTTTTTCTTCCAATTCATCCCAATGTAACTCTGTGTATTTTCACCTGGCTTAGTCAAACTTCTAATCGGAGTCATTTGGTCGAACTAAACATGTTGGTTATTTATTATTACAGGTGTCATTTGGAATGGATATTTATTTTTAAGAATAAAATCATATTCTGTGCAGAGGATTTCCTGATTAGGTACTCCAATTTTACCAATTTAACAATTTTACCCTCAATGTACCATACAATGGATTAGTAAAACTCCTACCTCGATAATTTGAACTGATAATAACCGATAATTTACAGACCCGAACTATATAACTACCTATAAAGTAACTATGGATTTATGGATTTTAAGAATTCAAATTTTTGTGAGTTCACTGGACTTAATTTAAAGATTTAAATTATGAAAATTAAAACTTTTATGATTTCGATTATTATATACCTATTACAAAAGTCCATGTTAAACGGTGCAACTTGTAATAAACTTAGCGAGTCAAAAATAAACTGATAATAAATCAATTTTGATTCAAAAAAGTTGATCAAAAAGATTATCAATTCTTAATTTTTTTTTTCGTAAACCGATTTCCTATATATAGTAATTAGTAACTGTATAAGACTTATACAGTTTAAACTTTTTAAACTTTTACTTTTTTGATTTACTTATACTATAAGTAAATCAAAAAAGTAAAAGTTTTCTTATTTAAAAAGTAAAGGAAAGTCTATTGCTATATAACGTTGCAATTTTGTAAACTGAAAAAAAAATTTCTTAGGTTTCAATTTTTCGGTAAATAGTGGATATGACTTAGCGGTTTAACGTCATTTTTTAATTTTCAAATATCACCAAGTTAATAATAGAAAATAATAAATAAATTGTATTTTCGATATGTTTCACGTATTAATTTTTATCTATAGAGATTAATATTCGTCTTGATTATATCACTTAGATGCTGACATTAATTAATTAATTCATTTTTTATATTGATAAATATTTTTACCAGCTCAGCCAATAAGACAATATGACTTTAAATGGCAGAGTTACCGTTTTAGAGGTTCACTTTAGGACTTGGATATTTTATAATATTATATAGATAATGAACGAATTTAAAAGTTGAGGCTTAACCGTAACACCATACCCAAAAACCAATAGTTTTTGAGTTATTTGCGCACATTTTGACGATCTGGTTTCAAATAATATACAAAACTAAGAATTTTAAAAAAACCATAAAAATTGGAGCTGTCCCTGAGGACTAAGAAGTAAAAGCTTGCTGGTACTCGACTAAAGGGATACAAACATAAATGTCTCAACAATAGTTGTCAAACATTCCAATTTTTGGTGATTTATAGTTCCATTCGTGTTCCATGTTAATTTGTATTGGCATATTTTGTTGATATTTACTGCGTTTAAGACAATGCAGTAGATAACGGGCGTAACGCGTAACATAACATCGTATCCTAGTTTTTCCCTACCCTTTAAAGAACCCTACATCTAAAGAAGTTTCTCTTCAAAAAGAGGTGTTTGTAGTCATTAAAATTATCTCTAACTAAAAGGTAGTTAATCATCTTTAAACGGTTAACCATATTTCTTGAAACATAGCTAAGTATTAAATCAACTTTTTAACTATACAAGTTCTGCTCTTCAAATTGGACATTTTTGTTGTTTATTTAAATCATTGTTATTTAAAATCAATTTAATTATTTATACTTTCATTATACATAGTAAATTTAAAAACAAGAAAGTTCATTAATCAAGTTTATAAAGAAGATTTGCCTTCGGGAAAGCTTTAGTTTTGAACCGCTACAAGGATACAGAGTAATTGATCTAATCAGAATCAATTATTTATTCCTTCAGCGTTCAAAATTTTGATTTAATTTTGTTTAAACAAGTTTTTCTATGCTAATGATTTAACACAAGTTTTATAGTGACCATCAAATATTAGTTCGAGAACTATAAATGAATAACAATTTTAACAACTGAATTAAAGCAAACAACGAGTAGAAACGTTAAAATAAGGCTGTCACGTTGGTTTGACCAGTAAAACCACGCGATACTAATTATTATGTGCGTTTAAAATGGTTAGGTTTTCGTACAGAGAGAAAGATATATGAATAGTAAAAAGGTTTACCGATTTAAATTAATTTTCTCGGTAAATTTAGATATACTCGTATAAACTAGAGGTCTTTAACAAAAGAATACGTTGAAAATCTCTGGGAAAGGTACCTTGCAAATGTCAGCATTTAATCGATGCTAGAAGAGATTAAATTAGATACCGCAGTATGAAAGTTCTTACTAAGGAGGTTTTATTTAAAGAAAAAAAAGTTACCAAAATGATTAGAGGGAATAAAAAAATTTTTTTGTTGGATTAAAACTATGATTTTAATAAGAAGATAATTTTATTTATCTTAAATATTTGAATTTTCTTGCAAGATTTGGTTTTTGTTTGCTTACAGAATAGAATTGGTACATTTCATGAATGTATTAAGAATATTTGCGTAACCAACACTTAAATTATTTGTATAGAAATTAATAGGGAATTAATATGCTGATAATTAATATGCCCAACGTAAATAATTTGAACTTTATCTTCAATTATTAGATACTCTATATTAACCCTATCAAGTAAGGTCCATTTAGATATCAAATTTCAGAATCAATCTAATTAATTTTCCATCATTAATACCAATAAGTGTAAATTAAACAGGTACTAAAACTAGCTTTGTACTGAAAAATCAATATCTCTTTATTTTTTATAAAACGTTTTATATAACAAGATTGGAAAAATAGTAAAGGTAGTAATTAACATTTCTTTAAATTTGTATGTCGATAATATTTTTGTATGCACAACTTTTAATACACAGATAATGGTAATATTATTTGAAAACGACAAGGGAATATTTCTTTTTCAAATTTCGATTGAAAGGCACGTAAAAGATTTGATGAGTTATGTTATGATTATTTAAGTATAAATAAAAGCTTTTAGTGATGCGCTTTGTGTTTCGAACTTTATATTTTTTGTTAGTCGTTATTTTTATAAGGTCGTCTTTTTAGTCAATAAAAAAGAATTGAAAAATACGTCAACTCACGAGTTAACGAGTTTTCATTGTGTCTTACTGTAGATAAAGAATATATAGGAATCACGTTTTATGAATATTTTAGGTTATACGACATCAAGTTTATTATTTCTGTGCCAATAAAATTGATTTCAACACTAATATGGTAAATTGAATTTTATGATGCTTACGCATGCATTTAAGATTGTAACTGGTATTGTTCTGAATAATTTCGATTTTGTTTTTATACAGGTAAATTACGTATTAAAGTTATGTATTCATATATTATAAGTATTGCTTAGTATATTCCGACTTACAAGTAGTTACCTTTATATAGTAAAAATTAAAAATTAAATTTTATATTAAATCGTTAATTTTTGTATATTATATAGTAGGTAGTAGATGCATATTAATATGTATTATATATATCTGCTTTAAGTACATAACAAAAAAGTGCTAAATAAAAAAATTAAAACAATCTAATTAATGCTTAAAAATGGAACTAAAAAGAGTAAAATAAAATAAACATTTAAGATATTTACTTAATTATCTATCACCATGGCCGGATTTAACTTTAGCCGCCCCTGGGCACTTTGAAAAATGCCGCCCTATTTTGATATACAATTTTTAAATAATGACACCGCAATTCTTTCAGTTGCAGAAAGTGCGGAAAAAGCCACAGCCAAACTACAAAATACTGTAAATAAAGTTTCTGATTGGACGATGAAGGAAAATCTACGCACATAAACTTAACCAACAAGAAGATACCTACTCTGTCCATAACAATAAGTGGACAAATTGTACCTTAAGTTAACACAGCCAAATATTTCTTAGTATAAGTTGAAGTGGAGTGATCATGTAAAAAAGATAAAAGACAAACTAAATATTAGATATAAAAAACTTTACTGGCTCTTTGGACGTAACTCGGAACTGCCAGTCGAGAACAAACTGTTAATATACAAACAGATCCTGAAGCCTTTATGGATGTATGGTATCCATTTAAAAAACAAATATGGAAATGATCTAAAGCTTCCAGAATAAGGTACTGCGTGGAATTATAAATGCTCCTTGGTATATATATACGTAACAGGGATCTGCACCGTCACCTACAGATCAGCTTAGCCACTGAAGAGACCAGGCGATATGCGATCAAGCATAATTAAAGGTTTCAAATTCATAAGAATTCCGAAGCGGAAGACGTCCTTGATGCCAACATAGTTCGACGACTTAAGCGAATGAATTCTCATAATTTGAGAGAATAAACGATATGGACATTATTTTATAATAATTTTCCCCTATGCGGCGCATCCAAGAAATCACTAATCGATTGAAAAATTGGTCGTGATTCGGAAGGTGGTTTTAGTGGGTAAAAAATCCACACTACCACAATTTCCACCTTCTAGCGCAAACAAAAAAAAAATAAATAGATAAAATGACTCATTTATAGCATAAAATTTGTTATTAATAGGTTAATTACATAAAAATAATTTTAGGATCTCAAAACGTCGAGATCTGATGGAAATCGGATTTTTGAAAATTGGACTGAGATCAATATCTGTTCAACTTTTACATTTTTTCTTTCGATATTCGAGATATTTTTCAATCTTAAAAATGCCTCGATATCTTTCGGTCATATATTTACTAATCGATTTTTAGCCAAGGTCTGTTTCAAATTATTCTAGCGAAAGCGATTATTACACTTAATTAAGCAATTGTTTCATTCATGGTCTTTTTGAACCTTTTAATTCTATCCTAAACATTATTTAAGATGCCAATACTATTAATTATAAAGTCGTAGGGAATAGAAACAAATTAAATCTATTTACTATTTCATTTAAAAGTATATACACAATTACCATTTAGGTATATCTCCTTGAAAAGTTTTTTTTTCATGTAATGCAAAAAAAGGGTATATATCAATTCTATGACATGGAACAGTTAAACAAGCTTCAATTCAAGTTATAAAATCAATTATTGAGCTTTTATCTGAAAGCTGTCATTAGCAATATCGTAGTCATATAATTTTTTCTTTGCACCATAGAAAAAAACTTAGCACTAAATAAAGTCAATATTTTGTATTTTCATTCAACAAACGTCAATTAATTGACATTCTCTGTATGTTGTTTCAAAAAAAACTTCTGTTCTTTTAACTCAAGTTTCTTTTATGATTACGGTAGCCGTCAATAGACTAACGAAAAAAAGGACGAAAACAATGAACCAAAAAACTCTTTTTAAGATAAAAAGAAAATGAATAATTAACAATCGTAAAATGTTTTAAATCGTTAGGCTCTCGCATATAAATAAAAAAATGTAATATAAAAACGTAGATCAAGTATTATCTTGAACAGAGCACCATATAATTTTAAAATTAAAAACTTTATTTACTTTAATTTATTTAATAAAAAGTTTTGGTAATAAGATTTCCTTAATTTTCATTTTATAATTTTTTAAAATTCTTCTTCAGTAATTTGTATAGGAAAAATGTAGAAGATTTTTAAGAAAAAAAATTTTAGCAATAAATTAGTATGATATAAAATGGGAAGGAATATTTTCAAAAGTGAATTGTATAACAAATATATACTATGTAAGTATACGCATAAGTATGTGTTACTTGGTTTTTAAAGATGAAGTCATTTTTAACTCATTTTACTTTTCTATGGAACGTTTTTAGCCAGAACGCATTATCTCCATCTACCTTTAGGGAATTCCAGTCATCTTTTATTTTAATTTCCGTTTCGTAGACATACTCAGTTCTTTTAATGGAGAAAACATTGTTGCAAATCTGGATTGTGTTTGAAAATTAATATCTTTTAACGAAGGAAAGGATTTACGGTAAGTTTGTTTTTTGCCATTATCTCTATATAGATAAGCTTACATACACATAATATGTATGTATGGGTTTGCCATTTAACATTTGAAACAGTATGAAAGAGGTGATTTAAGAATTAATTATTTTCGTTTGCGGTGAAACTAAATTCAACCATTAACTTCGATCAATAAAATCTAATTTAATAGGCATAATGCCAGTAATTAATAAATCACTAAAATTATGTATTTATTTAATGAAACTTAAATTATGGAATACGTAATACGCATTTATTCTCTTATTTAAAGCAGGATTGATTATTATTTTGATAAAATAAAACTACAAAATTTGAAAATCCGCCATGTTTTGTTAAACACCAATTAGAGCGAATGACGTCAATGTTGAATGCAGTGAATGTAGTAGCAGTTGAATGTTGATAAGAAAGCCGAACAAGCCAAGCCGACGACTAGCCAATGACTAGTTCCAAATTGAACGACTAATGAACTTCTAGTTACTAGCGCATCTAGTATTGGTGTTTATATTGCGTTTATTCAACCAGCGTTCAAGTACGACATCACCAGCGAAGCCATTACAGTAACAAGGCGTTTTGGTACGAATTTAAAATCTAAAAACTAAAATGTTATTTTTTCCTACTAAACCTTTATTAACTGCAGAAATATGTAATTCATTGTAAATAAAATATATTTCTGAGCATTATTGGGTAGTTTTTAAAAATTCGTCATCGTGCCTATTGGTATACTATAAGTTGTCAATTAGTTATAGTTGCTTATTGTAATAGTCTATGTAAATAAAATCAGAGCTAATTTGAGGGATACTACGATTTATCTAAAAACTACTTAAAATATTTAATCGATAATTTTGTTCTGTTCTTAGGCCGTTTAGTTTTTATATTTAGAAAAAAAATAATTCAATAATCCTAATTGATTAAAAATTATTAACGTTTTGATATTGTAATTGTAAATGGATAAATGGTTATTATAAGTGTAAAACACACAAACAAATGTAATTTTTACATATTAAATAGTTTTCAAAAATCGTTAAGTATATGTATGTGACACGTTTGTTTTGTAAGAATGATTTCCAATGTAACGTCTAGTAATGCATTTGCATTGAAAACCCAACCTTCGTCTCAATCATTCAGAACGGGTCTCAACGTTGCAACAGTCAATCATCATTTGGGCAACAAACCTAACAAAATTCAGCCCTACGTCGAAATTAATAATAATAAACTATTTTAATAGCAATATTGGAACCAATAAGTATTTTTAACTTTTTTTTTTTGAACTACATACAGGGTGCTTCAAAAAAATGTATACACACTTTGAACTTCCATAGAAAATTTATTTACCGTTCTACAAAGTTAAATTTCAGGAAAATAGAAAACTGAAAGTCCAATGTAAATGAAACAAAAATAACAAATGTTAATACTGTTCAAATTGGTGACCTGCAGCATCAATACAATTCTGAGTACGAGTCACCACTGATTCTGTACATCGTATCAAAACGTCCAATGAGATTTCTCTACACACTGCTTGAATCTCATTCCAAAGAATGTCTAGGTTACGTAGTTTACGTTTGTACACCTCATCTTTTACTGTGCCCCACAAGAAGAAATCCAGTGGTGTAAGGTCTAGAGAGCGTGCTGGAAACTCGATTGGCCCCCTGCGTCCTATCCTCTGTCCCGACAAATTTTGATCCAGGTAAGCTCGTACGTCCCTGTGATAGTGCGGCGGAGCACCATCTTGTTGAAAATAAAAATCATCATTACCGTATAATGCACGAATGGCAGGAAATATGGAATCAGCAAGCATTGTTAGGTAATTAATACCAGTTACAGTTCCAAGACTGCCGTTGATGACTCATCACTTGTAGCTGTTCGAGGCCGACCTGAATGACCTTTATGCACATCACACACTGTTCCATGAATTTCGAATTTGTCTCGTATGCGTGTAATTGTTAATCTTGAAGGTGGTTCTGTATCATACTCCCTTCTCCACTGTCTTTGAACTTCATTTACATTCTCAAACTTCCAGTACCACTTAATAACCTGCTTACGTTCTTCAAAACTCAAACGTACGTCCCCCATGTTGATATTACAAATTCCAACTGATAATATAACATAGAGGGACGATTATGCTGGCACCTGGCGAAGAAATATAACATTAGCCTTGTAGAGCGGGAAAACTACAATAGTTTAAAGTGTGTATACATTTTTTTGAAGCACCCTGTATTTTTACATATTTTTCTTTAACTATACTTATTTTTATATATTACAACTATTATTGCATATTTCCTAATTTTTTAGCGTGAAAACCTTTACTAAGATAAAATTTAAATAGCATTATAATAATCGGAATTGTTTATTTGACGTACGTTTAAGGTAAAGCAATGGGTGAAAGAACATTTCAAACGTTGTAAGCTTTTAATGGAACGCACCAAAGGCTATTTTTACCATAAAATATAAAAACATAAAAGTTTTAAATTGTGTCGGTGCTTTTTATTTCAGGCAAATTAACTCTGTAATGCCAATGTTTTTGTCAAGGTTGATTTTTGATACAACACGAAGTTGATCATTCCTAAGAATCTGGTGAAAATTCAGACCTCTCACCCTCTCGGGAAGGGTTGAAAAAATTGGTTTTATTTCTTATTTTCCTTATTACTAAAAGACGGTTTCTAATGACTTTTCAACAGGTTCTGTCGACAGGAATGTCAAACTTGACGTTGTATCAAAAAATCGCCCTGACGGAAACATTTCCATTTTATAGCTAAGTAATTTGAATGGACTATGCTGAATTTGACGGGCTTCTGCGGATTTAACGCAGATGCAGTGAATAATTATGTATTTATAATTAGCGGCAACAATAAATGTTGTCAACAATCTCATGAAGGGGAATATTTTTCCGCTATAATCAAAATGAGCTGAATTATGTTACTGCTTATAACGCAAGTAAACGCCAACTAACAAAAATATATTCAGATCGACTAATTACAGTTACACCTTTTAATTGTCCTCAAGCAAACTTTACATAATAATTATAAAACGAGCGATTTTAAATGGTTCTTCTTTTTAAATAATATGTAGGTATGTACTTTTTATACCTATTATAAAATCCTGGGTGTTTGGACAATGGTTGTAGTTTGCCCGACGAAGTCGAAATAAAGTCGACGAAACGTTGCAATTTTTAAAATATAACGTCTTTAATTTTTATTGTCCAAACATCCATGATTTTATAACATAAATACTTTAATCATGGATGATAACATCAATGGTATATACATTAATTTAACAATATCAATTTCTTGTTTCCAGCAATTCTAGCAATAAAATTAGTCGTTCAAAATGGTTGTAGTTTTTATATATTCCCTATGTTTTAAAACATATTCAGCAATAAATAATTCCATATAAAATATGCACTCACTTTAATGTTTTTATTACATATACTTAAATCCATTAAGTAATATAATATGACTTATGTTTAGTAAAGTGCAGATACTATTAGTAGGAAACAATACATAGGTCATTCAATTTAAATAATTTGATTTTTCTGTGATTTACAGTAGGTATACGTTTTCGACAAACCAATAAATCAAAACAGCTACCTACTCTTTATATTCACAACACTTCAAATCTAGGAAATCGATCAAACCATTTTTTAGATACGAGAGTGATATTTATCTCATGTCTTAGGTGCTTTTAAAATGTAAAAGCTTTTGAATAAGAAATGTTACTTGCCGGATTCATGATATAAAACCTAGAACCTATGCAGTACTTGACACTCGTACACTCGTAACACCTTTTGTCGCTGGCAATCAGATTGAATCGGCAAATAAATAGAATTCGTTATCGATTCAGATGATGTACAGAAATTTATTTTCTTTTGTCCAGCACTGTTCGATGTAATAAAAACTGTCACTTTAGCAATACTTGCGCTTCCAAGAAATAAGTTCTGTTGTTTTAAAGTTAGATTCATTTATTTATCAAAGTGTTACTTATTATAAAATTAAGTATGTACTTGAAAAGTAAAAAGTTAAAGTTCTATAATAATTGTTCTTTGACCGCGGTTAAAACTCAAATAATAAAAACTATACAAATGTTAAATGTTACAACGAAGAAGTTTTATGATTTTATTACAGATATATTGGATATTTATTGAAAAGCAATTTACTCTAATATACCACATCATTAATTCCTGTCTAAGGATATTTAGTAATACTAGAGGTCGCCCAGTGGTCGAAATTCGACCATAATTCGTTACAATTTTTACATACCTAAGGTACACTTCACTTGTAACTGCCTCAAAAATTTTAGTTACTAAGCTAACTACAGCAGATAATGAATTGCATTTGCAAATGTTTGGAAAATAATTTCTTGACTAATTTTTTCTTCAAGGTTCATTTAAAGAAAGTGCATCATATAATGATTGAAAATATTTATTTTAAATTAAGGAAGCAAATAGGTGTAAAGGTTTCAAAATATTTATTTTTTTTCTTCCATAAATCTTTTACAAAATTATTTCAGAATATTCTCTAAAAATTTCAAAACTAAATATCAATTCGTTCATATCATACATGTTTTGAGGTCCCCTGAGTCCAAAAAAGTAGTTTTTAGAAACATATCTGTGTGTGCCTGTGTGTGACAGCCATATCGTATCGAACGCTTTTCCAAATTTCACCAAACTTGGAAATTTTCCTTCATATTATATCTTGTTTTGCAGTGAAGCTTTTAGTTGAAATCGGTTAACCAAAAGCTCCACGTTATTCTCGGAGTTTTTGAGCTTTTTCAAATTTTTTTGAAAACGGCTGCAAAGATTTTCTTTAAGCGTATGATAGTTCTTAGACTTATTAATGGCTAAAACTTTTATTTGAAACTTTTTCTTGGGAAAATTCGGTTAAGGACGGTTCTGGGGTGAAGATTGGGAATTCATAAATACATATATGTTGTATACTTGTATGCATATAGTTCTGCTATGTATAGTTATAAAGTGCTTATATTTCTTTGAACCAACAGCGAGTTTCATAAATGAAAGTAAAAGAAAGTACTGTAACGCCACGCAGAAGATATTTTTGTTTTTATAATGTTGTATTTCAATGCAAATTACAGTATTCTGAAATATTTTTTAGACAAACAAAAAAAATATGAATTTTTGAAATTGAAAATTATGAAACATCAGAAGTAATTTCAAGTGAGTTTCCTACGTTCAAAAGTAAAACAAAAGTACCTTTATGTTTAGATTTTTTTAAGTTAAAAGCCAAAGATAAAAAATGGAAATAGGCTGCATAAGTCCTGTTTAAAACTTTGAATTAAGCTATGTTTTTTTTTTTCAAACAGTACCTACCTACCTAAATTAATTTTTTGTGTAATTTATTTGAATGATTTTGCCAAAAGAATATAGTATGAATTATTTATACGTTATATAATAATCAAGAAACATCTGATGAAGACCAAATAAAATGGTTGAAACGTTGTGTATTTGAAGTTATACGTATCTTATTTTTTATCCATGTTCCTAATAATTTAATCTTTTAAATATATTTTTAATAACATTACTCAATAATCAAATAATCGGTTAAATTTGTTTCCTTCAATTTCAATAATTACAATTTCAAAATTTAACTTCCTCTCACAATATTTTGTTTAAATAATGACATTTGGAATATGATTGAAGTCTGTGGTCAAACTGAACAACTGAGATTTAAAAATCTACATATTTGTGTGTATTGTGTGTCTGTGTGTGTCAAACGCATGGTAGTGTATGTGACGTCTTTTTTCATTAATTTAAGGTATTTTAAAGCATTATTATAAAAAAATATTATCTCAAAACGCAACTTCCTCATATAAACTTCAATTGTGCCAAATTTCATACTCCTCCGTTCGTATAATATTCGGTAAAAGGGGTTTAAAATTTTTGCTTCACGTATTAATATATAAATTCTATTAAGGAAAACAAAAATTCGTGTTTTCTTTTTTTTTATTTTAATTACAGATTGTATACTTTGCTTACTTGTGATTGTAAGTTTTAACTGTAAGAACTGTAAGTATCAGAATAAAAATTTCTGTTATTTAAAAAAAAATATTAATGCGTAATCCTAATCCTCCAATTCTCTATCTTCCAAAAGCTGGTATTTTCAGTGAATCCAAAACGAGGGTGTAATTCTTTTAATGTCGGATTACAAGTCTTTACCACTACATAAAATGGTAACAAAAGTTCATTCAATGCTTATAATTTAACATATATTCGTATCTTAACTAATAAATAAATATGTGAACATTTAACACAGCTGCTGTTTTATGATTCGCCAGCATTAAAATTAAAAACTCGTTTTAGCGGAAAAATATTTCAAATAAAATATTTTATAATTTATATGTAAATTTTTAGAAGTGAATATAGAGTACATTATGATCTCAACAAGTCACAAATGACATTTCAAATAAAAATATTTTAAAATTGAGGGCAAGGCAAGGAAAAACAAAAAGCTATTATGACTTATGAGTTCTATCCCAAAAGAAAATTAAGGATGAATAGAAAATATCAATGAGGGTAAAAGTATTGAACACAAATAATTTATGAATATTTACGGTTTTTAGCGTAGGTTCCACGAAGTAAACAAATAGTTTCAATGTTAATAGAATTAAATAAAATTCATGAATTTTTACTTTAATAAAAAAATATCAGCTGCGAGGCGTCCCAGTACTTTTTTTTACTTTCATTTATAAAACTCGCTGTTGGTTAAAAGAACTATAAGCACTTTATAACTATATAAGAAGAACTATATGCATACAGCCTCTATGTATTATATATACAAACTCCCACCCTTAACCCTAGAACCCTTCTAATTTGAATTTTCCCAGGAAAAAATTTCAAATAAAAGTTGTGGGCATTAATGCTTCTAAGAAATATAGCAAGTTTAAAAAAATTGTTGGAGCCGTTTTCGAAAAAAAATTTGAAAAGCTCAAAAATCCATCTAATAAAGTTTAGCTTGCGGTCAACCGATTTCAACTAAAAACTTCGCGGCACAACTAGATATAGGTAATATGAAGGCAAAATTCCAAGTTTAGTGAGATTCGGATAATGCTTTCGATATGATATCGCTGTCATACACACACACATACATGTTTCTGAAAACCCCTTTGTTGGATTCAGGGGACCCTACGCCTTACATGTGAAAACTCGAATTCGACCCGATTATAAGATCTACTTCCTTTAATTACTATACATATAGTAGTATAAGAAAGTAAAAATTCAAAACACTAAAGAGTCAACTTAATTTTGATACTGTATAGATTTCACTTTGTACTATGTATTTACCAATATAATCAGAATTTCAATTCTATCTTTAAATAGTTGTGAACGTTCGAATTATCGTCGGAGAAGTTTTACTTATTTATTGTCCGATTCAGTGAAATGTTCGAGTTGGCGGGAAATCATCGGCAGTGAATTTGATTTCATACCTTAAAATAAACATCAAGGTTATGGAGGATACCCGCCAGAATAAATAACGAAAGCAAACAATGCGAACTAAGTGATTATTTTTTTCTTATTAAGTTGATGCTGTTAGGAATTTGACTCATAGGGGTGAAAATATACAGAGTTAGTTAGGATTAAATCAGAACAAAAAAACTCTTCAAAAAAGAACACCCGGCTTTGAATACCTAAGAAAAATGTTTTGTTTCCACTGGGATTCGACCCTAGTATCACTGGTATTTACGGCGACAATCTAGTCACCACACTCTTAAGTGAACTTTATTTTAACTTTATATTTAAGTACATAAAAAAAATGTTACAAATCAAATAATAAAATTCAGTCTTCCTATAACAATATAACCCCTAAATACTTGCCACGATTCGCTACTTGTATCGACTAAAGTAAGTTGAATACGGTGTGAATGAAATACTTGACAATTCCTTTTTAAATAAGTGGCTTTGAAATAATAAATATGGCAGAAAAAAAGTTTATAGATCTCAAGAGTTCAAGATTTGGTACATTGAATATAATAAAAGAATAAGCCGAATCTAGTAAAAGCTTTGCCAAAATTTACTTAAAATTTAGACGCATTAAATGTAGTTACTAGAAATGGATGAGTTTTTCATTTGAATTTTCAAAGGATTTTAAAAAATGTACTCCCCTGATAGCTGTTCACAGGTTCATTATTGTGAAAATAAAGAATCAAAAACGAAAAAATTATTCACGAAACAATCTCTTTCGGTTGAAAAAACTTGTTTTATGGTTAATTGTACATGTTTAACTCCTTATAAATGCTTTTATTTTTGTTGTTCTGTTTTTGATATCTTTATAACTTGTGATGTTTAATACTGCAATGCTGTGAAACAGGCTGTGTATTCAGCAAACATTTTTTTTTTTTTTTTTGAGTAAATTATAGATATTTATATTATATTAATTAATTAAAACATTCTTTCACTAATATTATTATTAACTTTAACTTTATTAAAAGTAAGTAAAGAAAATTTTGTACATACTTAAGATAATTAAGAATTAGAAAAAAATCTCTCAAAATTTCTTTTACGAGATTCTTTTCGAACAGAAATGTACCTAATGAATGGTGCTAATCAATATTCTTTCTAAAATCATTTTTGATTCATAATTTTAATTACTATAAATAGAAATATTTATAGTATTTTCAAAAGCGATAATGAGTTATCCTATTTAAATGCATTTTCGGTTGCAATAATATCTACTCATAAAAGCTTAATACTCAATAAGTTCATTAAAATCGAATTTATTATTACTTAATCGAACTATTAACCTAAAACTGCGTTCATTATTATTAATATTATTATGTCATTGCTTTAAACAAACAGAGTCTAACGTACACGTACATCGCATTATAGTATTTTTCAAACAAAATTATACAAAATTACAAATAACACAATGCTATGTGGTACATATATGAATATGGAACAAATTAAATTTTATTAATGTTATATAAATTGAATACAATTCCAACGAACTATTCGATAAATTTTGAAAATTTGATTATGTAAACAAATGTTCAATTAATTTCACAAATTGATTTTCATTCATTTCATTTGTTTGGGTGTAAAATATTATTAAAATGTATAGTTTTCACCCTTAAAGCTGCAATCGAATTTTTTACAAGAAGTTTTTGGTTATGTATGTAAATATTATATTCAATTATATTATAGAATTATTAAGACTTCGCAGTTTTTAATTTAGCTTAAACTCTAGCAAAAGAGTACAAAACTCATAATTGAACTATTAATCTCATACCTATATGATATCATATACTCTCTCGTACATATAAGGCTGGTTGAACGAAGGACACACTGGGGGCTAAACCATTGAATATTGAAACATTAATTTTTAATGCATTATTTCTGAGTGGACTGTGATATTCACTAAAGAAGGATTTTTCAAAAATTTACCCCTAAATATAAAAGTTCAAAAAAGGGATTGAAAGGTTTCTCATTTTTTACGCCTTTCTTCTAAAACACCCCATTTTGCTGAAAATCTATTCTTGCAATTATCCATCTACATGTAAATATTAAAAGAACCTCTCCTTTTTTAGTTCCTAAATTCGTACATTTAAGGGCTGAAAACAGTCTTCTTCAAATTTTAAGAACATCCCCAAAGGAACAGACTTACTGACTCATTCATGTATATTTGTTAAACTGAGTTTTTCAGCTTATGATAACGTACTCTTTAAAACACTGTATTAAAAGTTGTTTATGGGGGGGAGTAAAATTAAAAACTGTATAATTATTTTGTAATAAGCGCATATTTTGAAATGTGGATTTTTTTTAAACTTATTTTATTTTTGTACCAAAAATACTTTTTTCAAATTCCTTACAGGAATTTTAATTTCAAATTTCGTGCCCTTCGTTCGGATGTTACAATGCTTTTTACCTCATCTCATCTAATTTTGGTAAAAAGGGGGTCTCGACGAATATCACGTCTTTGTTCCTAGCAAGAAACTGTAAAATTTTGAGAAAATTGGGTTAGATTAAGTAAAAGAAAAACTTAAGTAAAACATGTTTCTGAGATTGGGGAAGGGATATTGAACCAAATCTATATATATATATATATATAAGAGTAAGCTGATTGACTAACAAACACGCTGGAGGCTAAATCATTAAAGACAGAAATTTGAATTGTTCTAATTTGAATTGAAGTGTTCTTCCTGAGTGGACTTCCTTAGTGATTTCCATTAAGGAAGAATTTTCCAAATTTCCACTTCTAAACTCGCATTTTTTAAAATTTCATTTTTAAGTTTTTACTACAATATCACTTTTAATTCCTTAAGAGGGTAGTCTAGTCTAGAAATTTGAAAAGTCGATTTTTCTTTTCTTTCATATTCTCAAAGTTTAAACCTTTAAAAATATACCTTTAAGAGGATTTTTCAAAATTTTCAATATTTATGGAACAGAAATCGCTGATTAAAAAATGTAAGTATTAACTACCATTTATGGCCACTGAAGGTAACTTTACCCGAAACTTCAAACGCGTTTTTCACGAAACTGTCTTTTTCAAAACGATTTCTCAGGTTCTACTGGACCGATTTACTTGAAATTTTGAGAGAGTCTTCTTTATAGACTTGTCTATATAGTCTAAGAAGGAAGTATCCCCATCCTCCAATTTCAATTTTTACTATTTTTAAAAAATTCGAAACAGTAAAAAAAGTGGTACAAAAATTGTTTTCTTTTCAGGCAGTCGCCATTTTGTGAAAAAAAAAATTTCTGTAGTTCCATACATTGCGACATTATTCTAGATTAATATTTTTTTTTGTTTCACATTGCTAGGAGGGTTGAAATCATGGGATTCGTCACATTTTTTGAGACCCCTCACTTCATCAGCTGCTAATTTTTGAAATTTTTAACTTTTTTTGTTTTTTGATTTTTTTTGTATTATTGTTAGGTTAATAAATAACTAATAAAAAAATGGATACTAAAAAAATTAATTGCCTTTTTTTATGACACTTCAAAAATTCCCTGAAATGCATGCCTCTGGACTAGAATACTGCCTTAAATATCAAAAACTATCATTGAGCCATAATTTCGATTTGTAATGAATTATCAGGATTTGTGTTATTCTTGTATTAGGGTGATTCATATGATTTCCATCTTCATAGGCTGTCTATTATTTCTTAAGACAGAGTTTTGTTTACTTTTTAGTCAAATTTTACGTGAACAAAGCCATGGGTAGCTACTAGTGTAAAATTAAAGGTGTATGTACTGCCAATATATAATTGAAAACAATAGATAATATGTTTGCATTGTTAATATAAATATTTGTTCAAAATAATTGAAATGATTGAAATAAATTGCGTATCGCTTTTGTCATTGTTGTTTGCATACAAAATGATTAATTATAGTTCTTATATTTATACATATTTGTTATGATTTCAATAGCCTTCAAATGATAAATACATCTCTTTTAAAATACAATTAAATAAGTAATAAAACAATTAAATAATATTTTTGGTAAAAGCAAATTAAAATCTAATCATTTCAGATCTAATGAAAGTACAAGTGTTCGTTAATCTTCGAAATTAAACCAGCATTAGACATAGTAAATATCATTTATAATGCAATTACTTAACTTATCTATTAATATTTGAACTAATAAACACAGACAAACATGTTTAAATATTTACTCAAAGAAAATTATCTTCGTTTTCTGTTATTATTCATACTGAGAAATATGCAAGTACAGAAGCTACTTTACGTGGTTTCAAATCAGTAAAATACTCCTTTCAAAAATACAGATGCGAATACATGCCTATATATTTACCTTCTGATATATTATATATGTAGGTAGGTACGGTTTTATCTGCATTGAAAAGAGCGGGGCAGTGAGGTGAAAGTTTGATTCTTCTTGAAAATATTCGAGTCAAAATTTTCCTAAGAGGAATTTTTCTCTTTAAAATCTGACGTGTTCAGTAGTGCCATTATTTTCTACAATGGTACGTAAAGGAAGAAGCCTGATCTGAATAATAAGTATAATCCGTCTTTTATATATACTAATACTTTTTTCTTAACATCCCAGGTAGGTTATTTGTTGATTAAAATAAGACAAAAAAATCTTGAGGAAATTAATTTTTGATATAAAGTCAATATTAAATTGCACATGATTAAAATAATAGCATGAAAGTCCATAGAAAACTTAAAGAAAGTATGCTACGAAAAATTAAATTTAACTATATTAATTATAAAAAGAAAAATATATGAACAATGAAATGGGAAGTGGAAAAAGGGGGGAGGGTTAAGAGTAGAAACGGTTTATCTCAATTTTCGACAAAACTACAAGTCCTATGGAAAAAAGTTAAATGGCAAAGCTGTAGATAATAAGTGCATCTACACTTTTTACCATTTTAAAAGGCTAAAAGCACTGGTCTATAAATGTATCCTAATAAAGTTAAGTGTGTAGATGTTATGGGTAGGCTCTGGAATAATATTCCAATAGAATATTTTTACAAGCAAAACAGGGGTGGATCAGCTAGAATTTAAACAAACGTTACCGACGCTTCTTGAGATCTTGGTCTAGCTATTTCAATAACAACAGCAGTAGTATTACCTACTTCTAGTTAATAATAAAGAATTGCAACAATTATTATTTAAAAAAAAAACTTCTTTGTACAAGTTGAAATATGAAAAACAATTTTATTATTTTTCACTTAGAAATTCAAAAGAGATTTTTATTGCTAGTAATATAGAAATGCAAAAAAAAAACTGGAATTGAAAAGAAAGATTCAAAATTATCATTCACAAAAATAAAAATGAGCACACAATTCCTACATATCGAAAACAAATAGTAAAAAACAGCAATTTATTCAAACACGAAAATGAAACAGTCATTGCGAAACATAGAAAAGGTTGATCAAAAAACATTTATCGAATTTTTTCTACGTACATTATACATTTACATAAGAGAAACGATAATTACTGTTACCCCTCAATGAAAATCTAACAGAATATTGAAAATTTGTGAAATTACAAAAGGGAAAATATAAAAACGTTGCTTTACTAATTTGAAATACGACGCTCTTATATCAATGAACAACAGCATGACGGGTAATATTTTCAATTATACTCATTGAAAAAATCATATAAAGATCATGAATGGAAAAATTCCCAATTTTTAAACAATAAAAAAGATTAATTCAGATGATTTATTACAGTTCAATGCATTTACGTTTTAATTTCCCAAACAAAAGAGAACAAATTCAACTAAGCCTTGATTCTCCTCGTTCAAAATGCATATAAAATTGTAAAGATTTTATTTAATTTTTCAGTTTTTTTTAAGCTAAACTTAGCTAATAACAGATTTAGAATGTAAAAAATAAAACTGAGATGATCAAAATATGTTTAAGTAAACTGTTAACTTAAAAACTTTATCATTAACGTGGTATAAAAATACGAAATGGGACTCTTACGTTTAAAATGTCTATTATGCTCCTTTGCACTAATTATTTTTAATTATTATTTCACAAAATAAGTCTCTTGAAACGATCTTGAATTTCTACGAAATTTATGTTCTCACCATTTGTAACCCATCCAATTACAAATTTCATCAAAAATTGTTGTTCTGCGTATTCCTTAACCTGAACAAATTTACTGCCAACGCAAAGTGGTAATATATGAAAAGATTCAAAGCTCATTTACTTCTATTAATTTTCTTTCTCGTTTGACCTGTTACTACTTACTCAAAATACTTGAATCTTTAAAAGCTTCGAGAAATAAAATTTACGAGATTGTACAAAGAATTTTCTCCAGCGTAATTAGCCTAATTGAATTAATGTTCGAACAACCGGAAACTAAAAGCAATTACGTTTAACTTTCACAGTACAATTAATTTCTGTACGTCAAAAGTTGATGACCAGTGTAAGATTTAAAAAAATAAAAGTATCAATATTTTCAATTAAGAAATCATAATATCTAATTCAGTTTGAATTGTTAAAGGATTTACCAGCAAAACGTAAAATATACAACAGGAAGTATATCTAGAAAAACTAATAAAAATTTAATTTACTCACATAATTCAATTTCCTTAATACATCTACATCATAAATGTATATGATGAACACTAATAACAGCATCCCATCTGATTATGTGAAATTTGGCCAATAAGTTATTAAATTTAAGAAACTTGTTCAAACATCTAGGTAATTGTTTAAAGCTAACTTAAGTGATCAAAAACTAAAATATGTTAGCTTTTCCACTATTGATCATCAAATAAAATGACATATTGGCCATACATAGTGTATATTGTTGCACATTTCAAGGATTAACACTCATTGCTTTATAAATGGTGAAAACATATTTAATTTCAAACATTCACACATATTAATTTAAATCTGACGCGTTAAAATAAGAGAGCTTGAAATATAAAGCTCATAACAATCACAACATTGCATGTAGAACCTCATTAATGTCTCTGAGTTTTTGTAAAACAGTGGTAATTTATTTTCCAGCTTTAAAATATAATTGTAGAAAACAAATTAAAACGTGTCACCGTTAAAATTGAAAACTAAAAGTTTGTATATTTTTATATCTATTATAATAGATAGTATAGAACTATAAATTTAATATAACCATCGAATTTTAAATGAGTATTTCGTAAACTTTTTTGTTTAACAAAATTTAATATAAACCTTGGTGATAGTTTTCCATGAATTTCTTAACAATTATATAAATAGAGATATCAAGTTTTTTTAAATATGTTAAGTTTGTTTAAAAAAAATATGAACTGATATTAGTTATTTAAGAATTTATTGTTAAATTTTTGTAGGTATGCTTTTTGAAAAAAATCAATTTAAAAATGGATCAAATAGCTCGCCAAAAAAAAATTTAAGTAATTAAAATATCAAGCTTTATTTAGTGAAAGAAAAAAAATTGCCTCTAAAGTCTATTCTATAGGTAAGTAGTTATAATTTTGACACTTCTTCAGATCTAAAGCGCGGATAAAGGATAAAAATTAAGAAAGGAATGGGAACTTTTCTCAATACCTTTTTATAAAAATACTGTTTATCAATTTCGTAAATCTTTAATTTTCAAGAAGAATCTTTTCCATTTTCTCACTTTATATATTTGAAACTTATTAAGAAGGTATCAACTTATAAAAGAATTTAGGTATTTTACCTACATCATAAGTCCTACGTTACAATTGAGTTATTTTTTGTTAGTCATATAAGTTTATTTTAATATATTTTCTTAAGATATTCAAGGTTTTGGATTAGAATTTGTATATGAATCACGTTAGCTTTATAAATCTATAAAGAAGGAAAGAAAGGAATATATTATAATATATATTAAAAAGGGAATGAATATTTTGAATACTTTTTTTGGGAACTCTTTTAAGATAAAAGCTAATAGAAATTGGATACAAAATTACTATTAACTTACATTCAGTCACAATTGGACAATCAACAATCAAAAAGACAAGGTCGATTAAATCGTAGATCTTAAGATAGCACGTTCAATTATATACCTATCCCAAAAAATTGTACGGCTCCTGTAGGATGACATCTATTGTACTAAAATAGTAGAACGGATTTTAATGGTATTTGGTATGAAAGATTTTTAAGTTTTAAAGTAACGCAAGTATTTTTATCATTAAAAACGTACACAGTTTATGAGATAGCTAGTACCTAGTTCTAGAAAAGTAGTTTTAAGAATTTTGACGAACTTATTATGAAATAACACGTTTTACATAAAAAATACCAAAACAAAATTATGGTATTACTAACAGTTATAACTAACTTTTCTCAGTTAAGAGAAACTTAAATAATAAATATGCCTTCATCAAATTACAATTATTAATCAATATAGTTGGAGAATAGACAGATCAATTGATCCACTCAAGTAAAATATCTTGGAATGCTACTAGATCCAGGACTAACTTATACAAGGCATATGAATTATGTCAAAGCGAAAGCATCACAAGTGATATTTGCACTGAATCCAATATTTAACAGAAATGCGGCGCTCACAATTAAAACAAAATTTTGCTTTACAACGCACTTATTCGACCGATACTAGCATACGCTGCTCCCGTATAAAGTTTGGAACGGGCGGGCCTCAAGTCCGCCTGGTTTCGGGCTTATGTTTCTCGATACTTTCTTACAAGATAATTAGATAATTTGATATTTCTAGAACTTTTATTTCATAGAAAGTTCATGAAAATGTTATAGGTAGGATCTTTGCGTTTTTTTGAATATTGTAAAATATTAAGAATATAGAATTAGAAAATATTGTACAATTTTAAGCCTTGAGAACCGTTCACACCAAATGTCATATGAAATAATTTATTAATTTTAGTACAATGGATTAGTACCTATCCTTTAGGTAGTGTACCTTTTTTAGGACCAATAATATTTAATGTGTTATCTTAAGATCTGAGGTATCAGGTTTGGTTGCCTTAGGTTCATTATTCTAGAATATAGTATTAAGTTCATTATGTCTTCTCGGCAAGTCAGCTATTTCCCGGGGTCCAAGATTAGACAACGAATTCTTATATATCTTGCTAAAATAAATTGAAAATTAAGAATATAGTTTTTTGGTAAGAAAACAACGTGATGGTCACATCTAAGTTGCTATTTTCTCTTGAAAAATAAGTTGGGCTGGATTTCTTTTTGTTCTGGGGGCTCTGCCTAACGGCTTCATCTCTCTTAATCAAACTCCTAATTGGGATCACTAAAGTCAAACTGTCTGTTTTTGTTATTTATTCTTACGGGTCTCATTTTTAAACAAAGATATTTCTTTTTATGAATGAAATCAAATTGACTGCAAAGGATTTCCTTCTCCTTCCTCGACAATTCGAATGTTTACTCAGCCGAACTATTAATAATATATTAACTACCCGTAAATTCACAATGGAGTTATGGTTTCTAGGAATTTAACCTATCGCTATACTTCTATCATGGTTATAATTTTCAAATGTGCGAACATTAATTTATAAGAATAACAAATTACATAGCTTAAAATCATGTCGTCTCTACGATATGTTAGTATATGTACATTGTATCAAAACTGCCTGCCGATGTATGTTTTTCGTTGCGCAGTTTTTATAGTTTTTATTTTTTTGCTCAGAAAATAAACATTTTTTCGGAATAAAAAGTATTTTAAAGCACTTTTTGTAATATTTACTACTTGTATGCAAAAATCTCATCCAAATCGGACCAGCCGTTTTCAAGTTTGCCAAGAACAAACAAACAGACAGGGAAAACTATCCAAAATAAAAAGTAGCCTATAATGTAAGTTACAATATTTAAGAACTTTTTGTGAAAATTCCATTAAAATTAGCTCAGCTGTTTTCAAGTTTACCCTGAACAAACCCTGTTATTACCCTGTTTTTTTGGGGAAAATTACAATGCAAATGTATTAAATATATGTAATAAATATATTTTTAGATTATATAAAAATCTTAGCTGGGAAAAATGATTCCGTTTTTCGTTCTCTCGCGCAGGAGAGATGGAACGTTTTAAAAACGAACGTTAGTAAAAATTTTCAACCTTATTATTGGTATAGATTAGCAATATTAGACCATCATCATTTGACGCAGAAAGATCATTTTCTATTGTAAATAGCTTCTGTACAAAATTAAGTTCCGGATTATCAGATAAGTCTTAAGCGCTTTTGTTTTCTTAAAATACGTTTTCATCAATAAAGATATTTAAATAAAGAAATTAGATTAATAATTATGATCGCTATAAAACATGACTTTAATTCTTTCCTTAATATTACAAGCAAGTCCGAAAGCCCGAAAAAATATTCGGGCTTTTTCAAACTCTACTCCCGTTTCCCGTGCTCCATGGCTAGGTCCAACTTCAAAAAAAAATGCAAACTGCACAACAGAGCATTAAAAATCGCGGGTAATTATCCAAACTGGTACATAGAACTACAACACTCCATGAGGAAATTAACGTGCCAATAATTCAGGAGTATGTAATTAATATAAGTGAAAAATTCTATAATCGGCGTAATATTAGTGAATATCCACTCATAAAAACAATTAGAGCATACTCTCTATCTGATTTACAAAAAAAAAAATATAAACATAAAAGTGCTAAATTTTAAGTGCTACCTTAAATCTAAAATGATTATGATAAGCACAAGTTAAATATTAGATATCTTTAAATAACTGTTAATCAAACTTCCTTTTATATTCACCATACTATTGTTAGAATTTAATATTTATTTTCAGTAGGTACCTACCTACCTATTTATTTAGTTTTAATTCATTAATAATTATTTTTATTAAATATCGTTGGGTTTTAAGACACTATTTACTCCCAAACTCAAAAATTTGATATAACTAAAACTAAGTCGAGTCTAATTTCCTAATCAACAACACTGATGATATAATGGAAACGGTACATCAGACTAACAATATGAATGATTTTCTTAAAAAAAGTATTTTAAAATATGGCAATAAATAATTATTATTAATAAATATAATTTTTGCCTAAAAACTTTAGACTGACAAAATTTTCCGCAAAGTTTCAATTAAATTCGACAATATTTCTACGTAGTATTATTGCGGCTAATTTTCTTTTTAAAGACTAACACGTATTAGTTTCATAACAAGGAAGTGATCTAATTTAATCTTAAATCCTAACGGCAGCGAATGGATGAATGAAAACTTTAAGAGTTTAAGACTCTTCAATAAGGTTATGAAACGCGTTGTCATTACATGTTCAATAAATTAAACAAATTAAACTATAGTACTAACTTAATTAATAAATCACCCATGTTATTGAATTGAGCATTAATGATATTAAATTACAAAGACCACGCAATCGAAATTTCAAACAAATAAATACCTAGTAATAGTTTATAAAAACTGCGATCAAAAATACTTTATAATTGACTTTTTAATAGGTGAATCTGGGTGAATCAAAATATGAATTTGCTCGTTTTGACTAATGTTATATATAAACCACAAAAATGACTTTTGCTACTATATACATACATATATATATGTATATAAAACTCAATTATCCTCGCATGTGAAAAACGTGTCCAAATTAGAATATGAATTGATAGGTAAATGGAAATAGGTACGCATTCCAATTTACAATTCAAATTTTCCAATGTGTATTTCTTTTTTACGGCTAAATTATTTTATATGGGATTTTTATTATTTTTTTCAATTAAAACATGATATGTTTATATATAGTAGCGGCAAAATAAAATTATGAAATATTTTTATGTGTACTGCAGAATAAAAAATGACAAAATGTGAATGTTACAACGTATACCCTTGTGAATTTGTGGTTTTAAATTTGAAATGCATAATTTATGATTTCCTTCACACTAAAAGCTTTCAGGTTGCATTTATGCGTGCTTTAACAAACAACTTGTTCCACTGTACATTATAATATATCAGCTCACTAAAAATCAGGAAAGAAATAGGGAATTGTTTCTAAAAATTGTATCTCTGCCTTGCTAGCGTATATATTCAACGTGAAATTCTTTGTTGAAATATCTTCCATTGTCTGTTTTATGATTTTTTTTTTTTTATTTTATTGAAGCATCGTAGTTACTAAGGTTGATTCTTTATTTGTTTTTGAATTTAAGAAAAGTGTTTTAAAAAAGCTAATTTTATGTTTCCTTTATATCTAATATGAACAAAAAAGCTAAATCCCATTTGCATATTATATAAGACACATTATAGGGATATTTACGTATCTAGTTTTAAATTTTCTTGAGAGTGATTTTGAATCACTAGATATATACTTTTCCTAGCAAGGATAAGTTGAAATTTAGTTTGAAAAGTTTTTCGGAAAATTTCTTTTAAGCGTTTGCATTAGATACGAATAAAAATTCCATTTTTGAGATTTCAAGTTATAAGTAAGAAATGAATTTTTGATATTCGGTTTTTTATTACTATATAAATGTACCTACCTGTATATCTATATTATATATTTAAACAGAGTTTACCCCAAGTTGGACAATTTACAAATCAAATTTGACATGTGTTTATTCTTCGTTAATGATTATTGATTAAAGTTATAGTAGAACAAAGATGTATTCATGTAAATTTAATTTATTAATATTTTTTTGCGGTATAATTTCATGGTTACATAGTGACGGGCAGCCATAAAAAAAGGATAGAATGATCCAGATTGTTCGATTGAAACTTCAATAACAGATTTATTTTGTTCATATCCATTATTAATTTATAATTTAAATGTTCATGGGATTGTGAATAAATATAGTATCTATACATGTTAATGTTTAATGATTTTTTATTAAATCTTCATACAACGTAATACATCTGACTGATGTTTCTCTTCTTCCAATGTTTTTCTTTATCCAGAATATTCACATCATTGAAGGCAAACTGATGACCTGTCTCATGAAACGTTGTATGAAGATTTAATAAAAAATCATTAAACATTAGCAAATATACTATATTCATCCATAATACCATGATCATTTAAATTATTCAATAATAGACATTCAAACCAATTCATTGTTTAATGGTCAACGGTGTTTGGAATAATCGTATCGAACAATGGAGAATATTCCGACACATTCTACTACCTTCTAGTCACTTTGGTTGCATATATGAATACAAGAAGTCCACCGGATTGAGTCAGTCTGATTCTGAATTAGATAATGAACAATGAAAAATGTATTTTAGTGCGAAAAAAGATTGACCAGTGATTTAAATCTTTACATAGTAGAAAACAAAATCGCTCCCGCTGTCTGTTTCCTTAGATCTTTTAAACTACAAAACGGATTTTAATGCAATTTTCAGCAACTGATAGTGATTCAAGAGCAAGATTTGTAGCTATAATAGATGCATATTATAGTAGAGAAAAGTCGGGAAATTCGGAGATTTGTAATGTAATGTCATAACAAACATATTTTTGTGCACTTACATTGCAAACGCTGGCTTAACCTTACGAGATAGATCAAACTAATATGCAGCGAAATTGTATATTTAAAATAGGTTGATAAAAAAGTCCGCGACGGTATATATCTATCTCCTCAGAATAACCTACAGGAACCATTTTTATCATTTTTATTATTTTAAACAATACAGAATTATTCATTATCGAATCAAACACATTAGATACGTTGTGCATTTCATGTAGAAAAAAATTGCCCTTTACAGCATATCATAAAAATGAATATCTTAGAAGATATCACAGATTTATAAAGCGTTGGTAGAGTGACTGGATATTGTACGTCGTACGTAGTAGCTGTATTATTGCTCTTTTTCATCTTTTTCTTATAAATATGAAGATGTTATGTTGGTCCTTATTTAGGACAAAAACTCGAAAAATGCTACACCAATTAGGTTTGTAAGGTGTACGTGCTCTTAAAAGTGTACGGTTGGTCACCCTGCATAGGATAGCATAACAATTGAATCCCGCAGGAACCGTGTATTTTTGGTAAATTTTGTTAAAGTTCGTGAAATAGCATTTTAACGCATTTTCCTCAAGAAAGCCTGACTAATTTTACGAAGTAACGAAAGAAATTTCTACAAAGTTTAAATTTAAAAAGTGGCAAAGTTTACTGGAAAATAAATATTATCAATTTCAATTAACACCTGATAAAATTAATAATAATGAAATGTTTTTAATATATTTGAATTTCTTTATTGTTCATTGCCGAAGATATTAATCAGAAATAAACGTATTAAAATACACTAAATTTTTAAATAATTAACAATTACTTAATGGAACTAATATTAATAAATTTTTGTTAAAGATACCTCAGATCTTAACATATTGAATACCATCTATTCCAAAAAAGGTAAAGTTCCTGTTGGATAGCTACGAATATATTCTACAAAAATAGCTGAACGGTTTTCAATGACATCTGGAATGAAAGATTTTTAAGTCTAAAAAACTGTTTATACTTAAAATCGTAATGAATCTATAAGATAGCTAATATTTCTCTCTAGAAAAGCAGTTTTAAGGATTTTGATGAACTTACTTTGGATCTAAAGTCTGAAAGTATCTATCATCTATTTTTGTTAAAATAGATTAATTTTTAAATTTCGTTGTGAAGGTAGAGAATCTATTAATCAATAAATTAAATTTAGATACTCTCAGAAAAGCGAGCGTGTATCAGCTAGTAAATTATAAATCACTAAGCGTAATAAACATCCAATGAGTAAAGTGTCCAATTTGAATTATGAAAAGTATTCAATTTGATTTGTTAAATGTCCTATATTGAGTGTAAGACTATATTTAAAAATGCACTCGATATATATATTTTTTCCTATTAATGTGTTACTTTAGTTATAAGCGATTTGTAAGGTTTTCATTGTTGAATGCATTTTTAGATTACTAATAATTATATACTTATAATAATAATTTACGAATGTTAAGGAGGCAATACAATCAAGGGCCACTTAGAGGCAACAATACCGCAAACTACTGATTCGTGATTTTCTACTATTTATAAAAAATGCCAAGTAGGAAATAGTTTGAATACAAAAAAAAAAATAGTACTTATTATTCATTAATCTTGGGTTCAATTTATAAAAGCTGTTTATTGTGAGATACATATTTTACACTTCAAATTGAACAATGAGTTATATTTTATAAAAACAACGCAAGCATTCAAGAAGTTTTAGAGTTTATTGAACAAACAGACCTTATAAAATATATTTTTGTTTCACTATAACTTTTAAGAATCTATATATTAATACGTGTAGCAAAAATTTTAAACCCCTTTTACCGAATATTATACGAACGGAGGAGTATGAAATTTGGCACAATTGAAGTTTATATGAGGAAGTTGCGTTTTGAGATAATATTTTTTTATAATAATGCTTCAAAATACCTTAAATTAATGAAAAAAGACGTCACACACACTACCACGCGTTTGACACACAAAGACACACAGACACACAATACACACAAATATGTAGATTTTTAAATCTCAGTTGTTCAGTTTGACCACAGACTTCAACCATATTCCAAATGTCATTATTTAAACAAAATATTGTGAGAGGAATTTAAATTTTGAAATTGTAATTATTGAAATTGAAGGAAACAAATTTTACCCGATTATTTGATTATTGAGTAATATTATTAAAAATATATTTAAAAGATACGTATAACTTCAAATACACAACGTTTCAACCATTTTATTTGGTCTTCATCAGGTGTTTCTTGATTATTATATAACGTATAAATAATTCATACTATATTCTTTTGGCAAAATCATTCAAATAAATTACACAAAAAATTAATTTAGGTAGGTAGGTACTGTTTGAAAAAAAAACTTATTAGCTTACTAGCTTAATTCAAAGTTTTAAACAGGACTTATGCAGCCTATTTCCATTTTTTATCTTTGGCTTTTAACTTAAAAAAATCTAAACATAAAGGTACTTTTGTTTTACTTTTGAACGTAGGAAACTCACTTGAAATTACTTCTGATGTTTCATAGTCATATTTTTTTTGTTTGTCAAAAAAATATTTCAGAATACTGTAATTTGAATTGACATACAACATTATAAAAAGAAAAATATCTGCTGCGTGACGTCACAGTACTTTCTTTTACTTTCATTTATGAAACTCACTGTTGGTTAAAAGAAATATATAAGCACCTTATAACTATACATAGCAGAACTATATGCATACAAGTATACAACATATATGTATTTATGAATTCCCAACCTTCACCCCAGAACCGTCCTTAATCAAATTTTCCGAGGAAAAAGTTTCAAATAAAAGTTGTAGCCATTTATAATTCTAAGAACTATCGTAAGTTTAAAGAAAATCTTTGCAGCCGTTTTCGAAAAAATTTGGAAAAGCTCAAAAACTCCGAGAACAAAGTGGAGCTTTGGGTTAACCGATTTCAACCAAAAGCTCCGCGGCAAAACAAGATATCATATGAAGGAAAATTTCCAAGTTTGGTGAAATTCGGAAAAGCGTTCGATACGATATGGCTGTCACACACAGGCATATACAGACATGTTTCTAAAAACTACTTTTTTGGACTCAGGGAACCTCAAAACATCTATGATATGAACGAATTGATATTTTTTCGAAAGTTTTGAAATTTTTAGAGAATATTCTGAAATAATTTTGTAAAAGATTTATGGAAGAAAAAAAATAAATATTTTGAAACACAATTTGCTACACCTATTTGCTTCCTTAACTTAAAATAAATATTTTCAATCATTATATGATGCACTTTCTTTAAATGAACCTTGAAGAAAAAATTAGTCAAGAAATTATTTTCCAAACATTCGCAAATGCAATTCATTATTATTATCTGCTGTAGTTAGCTTAGTAACTAAAGTTTTTGAGGCAGTTACAAGTAAAGTGTACCCTTAGGTATGTAAAAATTGTAACAAATTATGGTCGAATTTCGACCACTGAGCGACCTCTTGTAATCTTTAATTAGGTAAGTACTATGTTAAATAAACACCTAATGAGTAATGAGTCCAATTTTATCTAGGGAATAAATGTCCAAATTGAAATTTAAAACCGATACCTTACGCAACAATCGTTAAATATATTGTAGCGAACAGTGAAATAGTGCGAAAAGTGATTCCGAGCGATTAAATAGTGATTTGTTGTGACAAATTATAAATCACCGAGTGAAGTTAAAAATCAAATAAAGTTTTTGGTTATTTAAACGTTTGATAAATATTTTCAAAGAAATTAAAAGAACTCATAACGTGAATCTCAATATAGTTTCGAGAAATACCGTTACATTTTATGTTAAAATTTTAACACTAAAAGCACTGATAACAAATTGTGAAACGTCCCACTAACTTTTAGTTTTTCTTGGTAGCCTTTTAATGTAGGACCCAATCAGTATTTTGGTGATAAAATGAAAAACACATTACAAAAGTTCGAAATTATTTGTACATGAACTTTTAAGAAAGTGCTACGGATCATAGTGCATATTGCATCTAATATGTAAATTGACAGCGATTTATTACAAATTAATTTTTCTATGTCAAAAAGATGAATATAAGCAGAATTTATTGTTTATTTTAAGGGTTTATGTAGATTGTAGATAATACTAACCAAACATGATATCAAACGATTTAAATATTTTAAGCATAACATGTTTCAATTGATAATTAGATGTTTCAATGATTCAATAAACAACCATAGTTATTTTGAATATGTAATTAGCTGTCTTATTATAATAAATTATAATGCCTACTCAAATATGGACAGTTGGGTGCAACATCAAATTATAAATTTTAATATCCGCAAATATTTTGCAAGAACTGATTTTGAACATTTGAGCGATCAACAACCTTGTTCAGTATATTCTTTAGACAAAAAAAATGTATGTAGGACGTTAAACTGGATTTAAATATATATGTAGAGATGTTGTTACTTTCATTATTTGAATAGTTTAGTTAAACTTACTAAGTTTGCATTGTCTCAAGTTACATATTAGTCATAAGTACAACGTGGAAATAAGTTTGATATGTTTAATGATAACAATGTCTACCTTTTGTCGATGGCTGTGATCCATTCCGTAGCCATGGCGTATCACTGAGTGGAAGGTTTCACATGGACGTATCACTTAACGGAAAAGATGATAATTTAATTTTGCGATTGTTGGCACTAAAAGTTCTGAACGATCAGCTATGTACAGATAGCACAACAATACTGAAGCTGGAACGAGAAAGACATGATTTAGATTTCAACCTACGGAGAGGAGGACCGGTTAGCCCACGTCTGTGGCGGGCTATCTTTTGTATTAATCAGACTCTGTCTACACGTGGGAGTAAGTCTTATTGCAACTTCACCATCTCCACGTACAAGCAATGACTGAATATTCACTAGCGCAGCAGGTGTATTTACGCACCACCGTGTTTAGTTTAGAGCACGCGCACAGTTTTCACTACGAAACATACTATAAATGCCTGCAATTTTCTTATCAGCCTCCCTTAAAAGTAATTGCAATTTCGAGCTGGTGCTTAACTGATATAGAAAGTCATTTTTCTCGGTTTATACGATTTTGTTCGGATTTTTTTACAAATTGTCAGCTACTTGATTGTATTAATTTTCTTTCTCAATTTTCTAATTTCTCAGTTTACTTTTTATGTGAACAAAAAGAAAATGTAATTTGAACTTTCCAACCTTTATCCACCCCATATTCAATTATTAAGAAAGAAAAAATTTGGTTCATATTAGATACTGAATTGTTTAAACTTATATGTATAAACTTATATATACTTCATACAACTTTTAAAAAATGATAGATTTGATATTAGATTGATTAGATTGATATTAATGGTAGATGTGACTACCACTAATTAATATATTGTAGTAACATTGAGTATTTATTGTAGTAACATCATACTTGAAGCACTTTTTTATATATAATTAGTTTATCTATGAAATTGATTAATATAAAGATTGGTCTAAGATCATTCTTTGAAAGATATTGCGCAAAAACTTCAACAAAATCATGAATTAAATAACTTCATTTAAAATTTTTGAAAACTCATATTTAAGTCATAATTTTAGCAACAATCCTCATTGTAGCTATAGATTATAATCAATTTACTCCAGTTTTAATTAAGTAAAAATAAATTTTTCTGTAAAACCACCCCTTTAGGAGATATTCAACTAAAAAGTTTAAAGAAAATCATTGAAGCAGTTTTCAAAAAATATTGAAAAAATCCAAAAACCCATAAAATAAAGTAGGAATTCCTACAAACCGGTTTCAACTAGAAGCTTCGCGGTACAACTAGATGAAATATAAAGGCAGAATTTCAAGTTTGGTGAATTTTAGATAAAGCTTCCGATACAATATCGCTGTCACACACAGACACACATTCCGATATTTTTCTAAAAACCACTTTTTCGGCCTCAGAGGACCTCAAATATTTATTTCCGGGGAAAACTAGAAATCAAAAATTTGCTCCGACTACAATACTTCCTTTACTACATAGTTGTAAAATATAATTAAATTTATCAAAATCGGAGCTGTCCCTGAGGACTATAAATAAAACCTCATTGCCTCAACTATAATCTTTCAGCTCCTACTATCAAACTAGCAGCTACCTATGACTTCGTTCACGTAAAATTTGACAAAAAAAAACACCAAACCACAATATAATAATAATAATTCAATAAAAAAGTTTCGGATATAGGAAAGAGACAATTATAATTTTATTACTATTACATACTACATGTTAAGTATTTGAGACTTAAAACTGATAGCTATAGTAATTACTAATATGATTGATTATTGTACCAAATGATAACGTAAAAATAAAGTCAAATTTTACCTTTTTATCTATGTTTGACTTTTAAATACAATTTCTTAAAAATTTAAAATCTCTGTAACCGAATATATCCAAAACAAACGGATAATTCGAAATTATTTCAAACTCGTATCCGCATCCAGATCCGAAATTACATATCCATAACATCTCTGATATTAACTAGCTGATATAACCGCTATCAGTATCATCAATATCACCAGTATCAACTCCAACGAACCCATTAATGTATTGACTATAACGCTGACCAGCTTTGACAAAGAGAATAATGGGTTGCCTATACATAGTCACAAAGTCAAGTGGTTGTGCGAAGATTCATGAAGATCAACTTGAAACTGTATCTTTAGCACTTTTACTTTTAAAATGAACATTATAGTAGAATACAAATAGAATCCAAGGTAATAATTATTAATATACCAAAGTTCAATCCTACTTTTTTAATATATAATCGGTAAAGATTATGTATAGTTCTGTTTATAAAAAGCATTAAAAAGATATTTTAATGCTTAATTCGTCAATATTTCACTAACAATGATATTTCAAAATAATTTTTTGTTTCCTCATATGATTGTATTATTTTATTTTAATCATACAATGTAACATATTTGTTTATTTGGGCGATCTGTAAACTACACACAACAAAAAGGAAAACATCGGTAAATTGTAATACCATTATAACCATAAACATAATGATTTACCATAAACGTGACGATTTTATTCTATAAGAAGTTATAAAATCAATAGTGCAGCAATAAGAATGTTAATATAAATTGCAACATGAACGCTATTTACCCTTATCAAATCCATTGACATGACAAGATCCGAAAAAGGTTGGCATTGTTTGAATGAATGTAATGTCATTAGTAAATAAACTGCATCTTACGTTAGTATCTTATTAAGATTTTTTTATCCTTTACGATTTTTAAATATTCAAAGTTTTGTAGTGTTAAAATAAAAACATCAATTAAAATAATATTTACCAATGGTATCAACTTATATTGAACATTACATTTTTTAATTATTTTTAATGTGTTATCGGTTATTCACAAACCATCAGTTGAAAAATAATAATTCTTATGAGATTATAAAATATATTCTTTAATTTTTTGCAATTTTACATCTATATATTTTTCACCAGAAGTTACCAGTTTCAAGATATTTTAAGAAAATCAAAAGAAAAGAGCTGTCAAACCTTCCGCACTCAATGCTCACTCACGATTGGAAGGGCCTTTTGCACGTAGAATGTTGTTCAGAAATACCTCTTCAACCATTTCCCGAAGAAACCGGATTAGATCAGTTATTTCCGAAATTATTTTTTGAGCTTCATTCAACTGTTTTAGATGATATTACCTAGAATCTAAATTCTTCAGGAGACTTTTTGTAAAGTTTAAATAAATTTTTTGTGGAGATAAGTACACCAAAGCAGGTTTTTCTTAAAAATGTTTTAATTTAGTATAAAATGATTTTTCTAATTGACGTTGTAAATAGTATTACACAGAAGTGCACAGGACAAAATTTGAAATGTTAAGGATCCGGTGCTTTAAATATCATCGGATGAAATTCCGATAATGTATAACTTTGATCAACAACAAGGTCTACATACCAGACAGACCAAAGTGGACGTTGGGAAAGCCGTTATTCAAGAGAGGCCTAGTATGGCTTACTTATTGATAGGAAAACAGAAATGAGCATTTATGGATTATATAATCGAATTAAACCGGCCCTTGGGACATGGAATAGCATCTTTCAAGCAAATATGTTTCCCATAATTGAATGTTCCAAAATAAACCTCTCGACAGGTCTAAATGAAGCACACATTAACATTGTAAGTAACAACCAAGTAGCGTTAAAGGCACTGTCATCTAAAACGGGTAAGTCTAAACTTGTTTTAGCAATGACAATAACCTCTTGGGAGCTTTTGAATTACAGTAAAGTCTACCTCTGGTCTAGTGGCGCAACAATAGGGTGGCATTACGGCAAAATACCACGAACTCCCAGTCGTAGGAGGCCCCTAACTCGAGCACCGAAAGGATCCTAATATGTATTATTATAAAATGTAGTAAATCTTATTAGTTGTATATTTTATAAATATAAAAATAGTACAAACACAAATTAAATAAAAGCTGTGTTAAGATTTGAATGCATTTATTAAGTAAAAGGTATCAAGGTTTTAGAACAAACGTATCTAGTATCTACTTGATTAAATCTTCACTAAAATTTTAAAATAAAATTGATAAACTCATTTAAGAACGTCTATAGGAAAAAAACGGTTTCGCAACTCTAATTTTTAACAATCTGGTTAACTAAGCTATTCTATAATATATCGAGTATTCTATAGTAAACACTTTTGATGAACAGGAAACCCAAATAAATTGTAATTCTACTAAAATTGTGATTTTAGTTTAAATCGTCTATTAGTTAAATTACAATTTACAGTTAATAGCCACGAGCCCCAAACAGTACACCGGTCAACCAAAAGATAAAAATTTTTTGGGTTTCTGTTCTCATGTTTAAATTCTGATTCTAGACATTGAAGAACACTTAAATTTTTAATTCTTAAAGTTTGCTTTTGTCTGATTCGCGTCGATAAGTAAATTTTATAATGAATTCATCATTCTTCATTATAATGATATACTTAAATTAAATTGCTCTAATTTCTACAAAAGCAAACTTTAACAAAAAAAATAAATTATTTTTCTCATTTTTGACCTAGGAGAAACTAAATTTAACATGTAGAAGTCAGACCCAAAAATCGTGTTGACCGGTGGTATAGTTACCTTGTAATTCTAAAATCTTTAATAAAGGGTGTTAAAAAGACCAACCGGTCAAAAATGCCCCTTCAGGAGATCTTATAGGACCAGAACCATTTTGTGGAGTAGCAACAAGTAAAATAAAAACAACATTCTAGGGTAGGAGCGGTAGGAGCCTAAAACCAAAGACCTTCTACTGGAGAAATACTCCAGGACGTAAGCTAAAAAAAACGTCAAGTACTCCAAGAAGAGGACTTATAACATAATATCACTCGGGAGAGAGAAAATGAGGCTCCTAATAAGCTCCTACACATTGTACCTTAAATTAACGGTTATTACGTTAAATTGACATTCAATCTAACAATACTTATGTTAAAATATATTATATATTTATATTTTCGACCCGTAATTGTTATAAGGAAAACTTTAATGTCCACAGTTGTACAAAAGATATGAGGCTTAATTCTTAAAACAATTACGTTGGATATTTCTATAAACTGTTAAGGGGTGAATTATCTCTAAAGACTTAAGCCATTGTAGCTTTTTGTACTATTCAAACTCAGTTAGTACTTGATAAGATATTTAAAATACCTAGATGCTAACTAAAATAACGTTCCATGTACCAAATAACAAATTTTTATCCAAAAAAATTAAATAAATTAACATTGCTTAATTTGATCAAACTAAAGTGCAATTAATATACTTACAACATAAATTTCTTACCTTATAAAACTTGTGCACTATTCACTGCTGCCTTACTATAAGATCACTTTTTATATCACAAAACTTTAAACAGTTGTTATAATTACAGTTTATTTATTTAATAATTATACTTTTTTACTTTTGTCCAAAACTTTATTTCAACTTCTAAGTGTCATGAAGCCAATGCAACTGGTCTGAAGCTACTTCAGTTTGCAAACCTGTCAATATATTTACAGCATATTGTTAACATTGTTAACAGAATAGCACTATCTAATTATATTTTAATATATAATATCTAATATATCTAATTATATTTTAGAGTATATTCCTTATACTCACATTCTCACGCAAAACTTTATGAGTACATTTATTTTATAGTAGATAATAATTTGCAGCTTATTATAGTATAAGTAAAATAATTAATTTTTGGATACTACAACACCTGTTCTGTATAATGTTTTATAATAAACTTGATTAGAATTGTATGTTCTGTTAGTTTAATGTATGTAATTTGATTTTTAGCTGTTATATCAAAGAAACAAAATATGTAAATGTTAGATATTATCTTAATGAAAAGTTAAAACCATTTTTTTCATTACTCTTTTTACATACTTGTATACATACTTAAATGCAATGAATGGTTGTATATACATTTTTGATGTATTTATTATTGTCAGGTCTTGACTTTTTAACACATTATTATAGCAGGTGAAAAGACCAACTATGTTGTGTATATTTACTATATTTCTGTATCTTAGTTCTAAAAGGACCAATGTCCATTTTTACAATTTCCAGAAAATGCCAAATTAAATGCGCATTGGCCTTTTTTGCACTAAAGTAATAATGAGATTGGCCTCTGTTAAGTTTATGTTTCTCGTAAGTCGTAATGTATTTATTCCAGGACTTTGCCCCTTTTGCACTAACAGTACTTCATATATGGAGATCATTTGTTTGCATAGCACAATTCCTTCAAGTTTCGACATTGGTCCTTTTAGAACCAAGGTACAGATTCCTTGATATATAATGTTTTAAAATTTTGTGAATGTATTATATTTATCAAAAAAATAATTTCAAGAATGTGAACTATGTATAAAAGTTCTAAACGCGTTTCAACACACGTTAGTAATAAAATACCCAATATATATTTTGAAAACTGATAACAAAGCAATTTAAAATTTTGAATTTCTTTTCTTTCAATATTGTTAAATTGTTACCATTGCTTTTGCGCAAGCTCGCCATTCCGAACGGTCCCGGACCATTCCCAAGCGAAATACAGCTTCATCGAAAAACCGTAATTTAGACTTATTTGAGAAATTTTAATAATCAAACGAATTCAAACGTTGACAAAATGAAGATGGCTGATGGAACATTAAATTTGCGAAGAAATAGACCAGGCACAAAAGCGAAAGTAAGTGATCAATTAAAACTAGATGAAATAGCCCAATTTAATGGAAAAATCGTATATTTTCATGTAGCTAACCTACGAATGTGTCAGAACGATTTAATATACGCCCTTAGTTTGGTATTTGACATTATTTTCTCAATGGTTATCGATTGTATAATTTTAGGATTTTTGTCGTTGGCCAGATGAACCATTTGAAGAAATGGATAGTACTTTAGCCGTACAGCAATATATTCAACAAATGATTCGTCGAGATCCGTCGAACATTGACACAATTTTATCAATGCCTGAGGCTCAGGATGAGTGTGTCTGGAAGTATGAACATCTACGTCAGTTTTGCATGGAGCTGAATGGGCTGGCCGTACGTCTCCAGGCAGACTGTCATCCAGAAACTTGTACACAAATGACAGCCACCGAGCAATGGATTTTTCTTTGTGCTGCCCATAAAACTCCAAAAGAATGTCCAGCTATAGATTACACTCGACATACTCTTGATGGTGCTGCTTGTCTATTAAACAGCAACAAATATTTTCCCAGTCGTGTTAGCATTAAAGATTCGGCAGTTGTTAAGTTAAGCTCAGTGTGTCGACGTGTTTATAGAATTTTCTCACATGCTTATTTTCATCATCGAACGATCTTTGATGAATTTGAAAATGAAACATCTTTGTGTAAACGATTTACACAATTTGTAACTAAATACAATCTCATGTCGAAGGATAATTTGATTGTTCCTATGTTGGAAGAATACAATTTAATTTAATTTTTATTTTCATTGTGCATGAATATTTAAGAGTTAATTGAAAAAAATAGTTCATTATACATAATTTCAATTGAACATTTTGTTACAAAACTGCGAAAATATAACGACATCCATAAAATAATTTTTTAAAGTTTTTTTTTAAGTCGAAACAAAGGTCACAAACTGTCTTAAGCTAGATTACTGCTCAACCTTGAACCCTTAACTATAGTCCACGATCATTGAATTTAAACCGGCAACATATTTTTGAAGTGTTTATTAAAATGCAGAAATTGAACGTTTGTTTAATAAACTAACATCTTAAAACAGCAATAGGGTGGAGGAGATTAACAAAAAAAAAAAAAATATAAAAAGTTTCACGCCTTTGAAAATACAGTGAAGTACGGTTATACCGAAACTGAAGGACCGAAAAATTTTTTCGTATTAAAATATTTCTTCATAAAAGACCTTTTTCCACTATAATTTCAATACAAAAAAGAAATAATCCTCCAAAAACAAAACTAGTTCGGTCGGATGACCCCTGTTAGGAGCGAAGTTCTATCCGTTTTTCTTTCATCTCTAAGCCTGATTTAATATGTATATTTCTAATGATTACATTTGTGTATTTTCTTCTTGCGTAGCACACTTCATTTCACCAATCACTATTAACAAACAGTGAGCATAAGAAGATAGAGAAAGAGAGAAAGTTGTCTGGAAAAGGTATCTCGCCTTTTCGTTACGTGATGGTTTCCGTCAGTTTACTCTGGGCCTAGTAAAGCAACTTTCGTTCCAAAAATTTTACAGTGTGAATTATATAACAATATTTGTAACATATTATTAGAGTATGCATTTTATTGGATTATTATCTTTTTTTTTTAATTTATGTATTCAAAGTTTTTTTTTAATTTACGATTAAATAAACTTTTGTCAATGTCTTCAAACGACTACTAGTTGCATATGAGATGGGTTCAATCATAGTTTTAGGCATCGTTCACATTGAGGCGATCAACGATATATCGTAAGAGATATACGACACGCGATACGCATAGGCATTTGAAATTTAAAGGGAGGCGATAAAAATGGCTCATACCGGTACGATTATGTAAACAAGACGAAAAGTTTTTTGGAGCTTTCATCTCCGAAATAGCTTTAACGAGTTGTTCGTTATATAAAGTGAGTCAATCAGGAGGTAGGACGAGCACAGAGCACACGAGATATATCGCTTATCGGCTCAATATGAACAGTGCCTTATGATTGGAAAACATTGCAATAATTAACACACTATTTGTTGGATAATCGTACTAAAACTATTTTTTCTATTTAAAAATAATTTTTATTTATTTTACATATTAGATATTTTAATAGTTTATTTATAATTGTAAAACATGACATTTTAATAAATCTAGGTATCATTTTTAAATGTAATTATCAAATTAATTTAATTTTACGATTAGAAATACATACAAAATATATTTAAAAAATAAATCATTTAATATGATTATAAGCAAAAAATTTTTTAAACATCACATTTTATCTATCATATGCCAAAAAATATTTATTGTGTATAGGTAATCCGTAATCAAAATTAAAAAAAAAATCTTTATTTTTATTGTCATGAAAATCGTTGAACTACGATTGTCTATTACCCGAAAAATAAACTACTTGAAGCAAAAATGTATTTAAATTAATTTTATTTTTGTTGCATTTAAATCATATTATAAAACAGCGATAAGAAAATTAAGCTGAATATTACTTTGAGCTCATCAAGGTGGCATGTCTAAGTGATTTTACTTGGAAGATTTTTTTTAGTTTATGGGCTTCTTAAAGTCAACAGATGTGCGCATAATAGTAAGTAGAATCAGTGTTTTCTTTTTTATATTTTTCTCCTATCTTTCTATTTCTCCTGTCTCACTCGGTACACTTCATTTAACCAATCACTGTAGGCAAGAATAAGGTATAAAGAGACAGAAAGAGGGCAACATTGTAATTAAAAAGAAGAAAGGTAGAAGGATAGGTAAGAAAGGTCATCTGTACGCTTTTTAGTTTCGTGATGGTCTCCAACGTTTTACTTAAAGGGTAATAAAGTAATTTCGTTAGTTAGTAATAAAATATAAAACCAAAATACGGATCTAACTCTAGCATATCTATCTCGATAGCATCACTCTTTTTGACCCTATATGTACTACAATTCTACATATGCGACGATTTTATTTATCGAATTGAATGGTTGCAGTCATAGTGTATATGTCGTAGACACATCGTGAAATTAGTAATTTCACAAAAAACCACGCTTCTCCCCTTTCAACAAACAAACCACCCACACTCGTAGTTTTACACGAAAATCACACTTATCTCCTTCCACCCCCCCCCCCCCCCAGATCTAAACACCGTTCGTAAACCGAATGGAATTTGTGATAGTAGACACATCATGAACTTTATAGACATTTCACGAATTTCATAAAGATCTGAGGGGTTGGAAGAAGATAAGAGTGTTTTTTTGTGTAAAACTACGGGGGTAAGTGGGTGTTGGTTGAGAGGGGAAAAGCGTGGTTTTTTGTGAAATGATTAATTTCACGATGTGTCTACGACATATATACTCCATAGCTGCAATAAAAAGTGACTAATTATAAAACCATTTCCAAGTTCATTTCGGAGAAATTCGCTCTCATTCGGCGAATTCCATCAAAGAGCCTATATTCCCATTTGCCATTCTTCGCCGTAGAAGTTAGATCCCAAAAATTTTTTGTATATATAAAACTACCTTTAGGGGCCATCCATAAATTACGTCACACGTTAAGGGGGAGGGATGGGTCGACGAAGTGTGACTAGGGAGTGGGAGGGGTCCTAAATTCGTGACATCACATTTCAAAATCTATTTTAATCTAAGTGTTTAAAGGAGTGAGTTCATGGACTCAAGATGATTAAGTTTGATTTTTAATTATTATAATTATTCGTTTTTTTTTTTTGTTAATCTCTTGAAATGTTTTATTTGATGTTAATTTTATTTAAAAATCATTTAAATTAAAAAAAACAAAAAATGTTGGAACCGCCATTTAAATTTAATTATTACCTATTTGTAAAGGTAAAATATGTGTCGTCACACTAAGGAGGGGTGGGTCTCATAAGTGTGACAAGGACGGGAGAGGGGGTCAAAAATCATGAAATTTGTGTGACGAAATTTATGGATGGCCCCTTAGGTATATGTAATATCATGAATTCAATACTATTCAGGGTTGAAGAAATAAAACAATGTGTTAAAATTGTTTGAATAATGAATGATATTTTGTTTTACATTTATCATTACATTCCGTAGTACAACTCTACAAAAGTATTTTTTTTAAGTCAGCCACTTATTCATGTCCAATAAGTGACTGGTTTTGGATGTCAGTCAGCACTTTGTAAACAATAAAACTTACAAATTATGTAAATAGAAATTATAACATATATATAATAACAAAACTCCCTCACCCACAATATTGTCAAGGCAATAATCATTGATATAAGACAAAAGGGATTTTATGTGTTTTAGCAATATATAATCAAATTTATACAACTGATAAACACAATTGAAATCATTGTAATATCCATGCTTGTTGATAGAGATACAAATGATTTTTAAAGAATGATGTGAGAGTTAGATATAGTTCATCCTTCCCTCGCATCTATTTTTTTTTCTTTAATTACTAATAACTACATTTTATTTTAAATAAGAACATCTTACTTAAAATAAAAAAATATAATTTTACACAACGTTTAACTGGTTACAAATATGCGTCGCAATAAATACGAACATAGTCTCGTTTTTTTTTTTAGTTTACATGAATATATTTATACACATTTTATAAAATTCGTATTTATTAACTAAAAGGTCAAAATCAAGAATTTCAAAATATAGTGTAAAATTGCAACATGTTGGCGAAATCAAATGTTATTGCTATTAATTATGTACATTTATCAAGATTTATAACAAAATTAATTAACGATAGTTTTCAACATGTTACAATATCACAATTGCCAATTAAATTTAATAATGCATGGTATCAACAAAATAATTAATGTAAACCATTAATTTTTTTTATATTATTTAAAATTTCACAACAAAATGTACTTTTTGAAAATTATGTTTTTCTTAAATGCGACGCTTGGATCTACTGTTTTTTTAAGTAATAATAAGTGGTTTTTAAAAAAAAAACTTTCGGGGCTGTTTTATTTATTACGAAGAAATTTTCAGCATAGTATAATCTAAAGAATTGTATAAGAAATTATTGTTCAGCCTCTTGTTGAAGTGAAATTTTTTAGGTGGTAGTTCGATAATCGATAAGGAGTCGTCCATTTACGTCACACTTTAGAGGAGGAGGGAGCAACGAAGTGTGACATTCTGTGACAAGGAGTAAGAAGGGGTATACGTTTCGGTCATAACATACACGTTATTTTATCGCCGTGTTAACGATCTCAAAAAATGTTAAATAGGACGAACCTAGAATGCAACGAAAAGCGATAAATCGACTTTGATGAATTCTACTTAAAAAAAAATAATTTTCTATACTATTCTTTACGTTTTGTACTATGATATTTTTTGTGATAAATAAAGCAGTTTCCTAGGAATTTTTTTAAGAAACCGTTATAATACCCAAAAAAAATTGGAGACCTCTTAAATCAAATCGGATGGTAATAAAACGTTTAAATGGATTTAAATTTTGTTAGTCATAGAGTTTTTATATTCGTGAATCCAATAACCATGTCCGTGTCAGCCAGGTTGTATCGTAGCAGGCAGTGAGGGTAGAAAAGGCGTATTCTCCGAATTGCACTAAATTCAAGTTTAGGTACTACGTTCAATTTAATTTCTTTTTTTTTTTGCTATCTAATTTTATATTAAATTGCTCTCGTCAATTCATTACCAAATTCTTATACCATTCGTTGAGCCATTTTTTCATATTTATTTACTTCAAAGGGTGAAATTTACTTCAAAATTTACAAATCATTTTAATCAATACAATTCAATTGGAGAATGGCACTTATTCACACTTTGACCAAATTTATACAAATGAAATAATCTATAAATAAAATACGCTGAAGGATAATAAATATATTATTATTAATATATATTGCCTGCCCCTTTAAAATAAATAAATAATTAAATCTTATTAATAATAGACCGTCATTCGATGCAAATGATTTTAAAGAGGATTGAACTGAATGTCATAAATAGTCTCAGAGAAATCGACGTATGAGAACCGAAAACTATTACAATGAATATTTTTGAAAAAAAAAATCCATGGAATTAGTTTTCGGCACTGATTCGCCGATTCTTCCTTAACTATAAAAGCGAAAATACGAGCAATGTACTTAAAATATATTACGTTAACAGCTGAAACTTATACTACACAAAAATGTGTTCATGTTTTTAAATGTTAGTACATAACTATTAGATATTAGAATGTTGATGACGTAACAATGAGATAAGCTTTATATAAATGAAAAATAAACATAGAATTTTACTTGGAAATTAACAAATAATTGAATCCCAAGAGCTTATCTGATTATTATTTCACTTATATTGCATGTAAGTAGGGAACTTATGGCATATTAGGAGAATTGAAAAAAAACAAAATGTAAAATAATTAACGTCGAGGTCCCCAAGTGATTGGAGAACTATTTTGACTTTCAGGAGCAGCTCCTCCTCCTCGTGGTCCAAATGACGGAAACTCTTCCACGCTTTCGGTGTTGGGAGCGGTCTGCTCCCAAGGGCCACCTTTAACAACAAAACCTTCGGGGTGTTGTTGAGAGTCATCGCCATCTCCTTTATACATTGGTCGATACATTTCATCTAAATCTTGCAAATATTCCTTTTCCAAATTCAATATGTAATCCTTTGCCTCTGAAACATTGGCCTCAGATCCTGTTATTATTACCAAGCTTGTAGAAGCGTCGTTTTTGCGTGGAATTTTCACGTCAACATCATATTCGTTCATTATTCGATGAATATAACGTCCACGCGGACCAATGATACGATCATGGACACGAGAATCTAAATGGATTTCTTCTTTAGCAACTTCATTCTAAAAAATTTAAAAAATATACATTAAATAGTCATTTTCAATACATTTTCAATGTTAGACTTACGAATTCATTTACAATCTTCAAAATGTCTTGCTCAGCTGCTTTTGCATTTTCTTCATATCCGATGATTGTGATCTCATTACTTTCCACATCACCTTTTTTAGGGCAAATGATTTGGACTTTATGGTCTGTACGTATTTTAGAAATGATTTTTCCTTGATAGCCAATAAGTTTAGCATGAAGATTGGGATTGACTTCCATTATAATTTTAAATGATTGAGCAATTGCGTCCAAACGTTCAGCCTCGATATCTTTACAACGCTCCAATATAGCTTCTTTAGCCTTTTCGACATTTGCAGAACTTCCAACGATCTAAAAGCAATTTTAATACATATATTATGTGCTATATGAGCATCGATGGCATTAAATAAACATACCTTAACCATGTCCGACTCATCGTTAGGGAAAGTGATATTCACGTCATGTTTGTACATCAATTCACGGATTGGTCGAGTTTTGTGGGTTCTCAGTGATCGTTGCATGTCCTGGGGTACAGAGAGTTCCGACGAAATAGGCACAAGATCTAATAAGGCTTGTTTGGCGGCTAAGCAATTTGCTTCTTTTCCAGAAATACGGATTGTGTCACATGCTTTAATTTCGCCATTGTCATTTCCGTTGACTTGTAGATCTTCTTTACTTGCTGTATCTAGAGTTGAATTAAATTATTACTATATTAATTGAAAAATTTTACGAGAAAACATGGATGATTTTAAATAATTAATGTTGAATTACGTAAAGTTTTGGTAAAGTTTTATACATTGCAATTGATGCTCAATGCACAAAAAGGTGCCATAATTGTACACAGCGCAGAACTTGTATCGTAACCGTACCATTTTATTTTCGTCTAGAACAGTGGTTGGCAATCTATGACCCGTTTGATAATTATAAGTGACCCACTAAAGTATAATAATATAGGTATAAAATAAATAAATAAATATTTAAAAAAATTAATAATGTAATTATTTTTTTAATATAATTTTTAATGTATCTTTTATTGGTTCCATGCGTTTTGATCCCGGATAAAATATCCCCGACAAAATATCGCCGGACAAAAAGTCCTCATAGAATAACTACAAATCGTATTTGCAGCATGATTTTGATGTTAAACCATTTAGTTTTTTGTAAAACTTCGCGGTGTCAAGCAGTGCACATTCAGTCAATGAATGAAAATCGGGTAAACGAACAATGACTATAATTCCTTTTGATGGGGGCTCCGCCCCTAAACTCCCGCCAGGGTGATCCCCTGGATCCTTTTGGCATTAACTAACACAGTTTTTACGGATTTAACACGAACACATGGGGGTCTATTTAACACTATTTCAATAAATAATTGGTTTTTACCAAAAATTATTAAATATAAAATCTTAGTTATTGAGCTAAAAAAATTGCATGAAATCTTTTACGGTGGAGTGGGGTAAGTGCACCCCAGTTTTTAGTAACTTTGACTGTCAACCCATATATCTTTCATATGTTTTATAATACTTTAACATTTATTGAAATTAACGAATAGGTACTACAGTTAATATGCTTTAATTAACATTAACAAAACGCTAATTTCACTTGCATATTTTCTTTTTAAATATTAAAAAATTCAAGAGCTGTGCACTTGCCCCGAAAATGGGGCAAGTGCATAACTGTTTGTTAAAACCGATTTGAAACCTTATATCTATGCTACGGGGCAAGAGCATTACTATTAAAATGTTTTTCTTTAAACGGTGCTTTCGAACTAATTGGCATAAAAATGAGATTTCCCTTATTATTTCGGGGAAATCTACGTGTATAGGATGACATTAATTTTGGGTAGATGATTATATATCCCATACTATGTTAATACGAGCCCGTTTATGCACTTACCCCACTCCCCCTTATCGTAAATATTTTTGTCATGGGGATATTTTGTCCGGGGATCAAAACGCCTAATACCCTCTTATTCACTAAAAAACTTTTTTAAAATGAAAATACCACTGACCCAAACGTGTATTTAATACTCAAATATTAGTTGATTTGAAAAAGGTTGCCGACCTCTGGTCTAGAACAAATCTTCTTTTACATGAAGGAAAATTAATGGTAGAAATCAAAGATATGGTTACTGAGAAAAGGTACATAGAAAATAGCTAGGCCTTTTTCGAGGTTAAACCTATCACAAATATTATATAATTTGAATAAATCCAACCATATATAAAACTAGCACTAAAATCCTTCTGAATAACACAAAACAAAATCGTTAACAATTGTTGAAGTTTCGGAAAAGTCAAAATTTGAAACTAAAAAGACCGGATAGGGGCTTTCGAATAGATCCTCTTTTAAATATATCATGGATTACATAGTTTCGTAGATACTCAATGATCAGTCAACTTCAAAGGCTTACCTTGTGTCTCTCTCACTGGGAATCTAATAGAAACACTGTGTTCAGCTGACAAGGCTTGGACCTTGCATCCTTTAACACCGATTATGAAGCGATGATGTTTTTGTGGTATTATACAATCAATACTAATAACAGCTTCTAAATCGGTAACAATTTCTTGCATACGAGCCTTGGCTAACTCAATAGCTTCTTTCGTTCCCTTTAACACGACAACGTCACTCTGAATTCCTGTGCGGGGAAAAGAAATGGAAACATCGAACTCGGAAGTGATTTTTTGTAAAACTTCTCCTCTCCGAGCAACGAAATGTCTATGATGACGTTGTTCAATGATCATTTCACTTTCACATTCATTTTTTTTATTCTGCAAAAAGGTTTTAAGTACATTTAAGTATTTGACGTACTACATAAAAAATCGGTTTTTAATTAATCGATTGTATTTATAGCAAAAAAAAAATCGATTAATAAATAATCGATTATTTGATTTAAACTTTAAAAAAAATCGATTTTAATCGATAATTTCCATAATCGATTATTTGTTCACATCCCTATTCGCGCTACAGACTATAGAAGACTACACTTGATATCGGGGGATGGCAGATAAAAAATCGATTGATTCATTTTTGATTATAAAAAAACGGTTATTAATAGATTATTTGTTATTTTAAAAAATACGTTTTAAAATCGATTTTTATTTTTAAAAAAAATCGATTTTTTTTAAAATTAAAATCGATTTTTATCGATTATTTCCATGATCAATTATTTTTTTCACATCCCTAAGTGAATCTATAGCAGTGAGTTTCTGAATGGAAGCCGTTAATATAACTTTCATATCATAATATCTACAATTAAGTGACTTCATATCGTAAGTAAGATAAGATTAAAAATTCAATTTATAGCCGTTTAAAGTAAAAGATAAAAATTTTGTGGGGTCAAATAGACCCTGGAATTACTAATATTTGAATAACCCATTTTTAGATCAATTATTGTTAAAAACTGAATACATTATGAAAATTTAGGTTTGAAATGCCTTCATAAATTTTTTGATCTATGGGGTTGTTGATCCTAGAACTATTAACGTATTAATTGTTATAGCATTTTAAAATTTCTCAGATTACATTGATCCCGTGCTAATTTTTTTCTAAGTGCTATTTAGAAAGTTAAACTTACCACTTCTTCAATCATTGCCTCCAATTCAGCTTTGGCCTTGGCAACCGCTTCCTTTTTACCAATTATCTTAATAGTGTCTTCTTCTTCGTCCTTTTCATTGGGGAACTCTATTTTGGTGCCAGTGGAATCACGAATTCGTTTAATGTTTGCACCGTTTTTACCAATTATAAATTTAAAATGATGTTTTTTGGCACGAATTGTTTCGACGTGACGCGAAAGTTCACATTCTGTTACTAAATCCAACAACTGCTTTTTAGCTTTCTTAACATCTTCATCTTTTGAGCCTCGAATAATAACCTAATGGAAAAAAGAAAAGTAAATATGGGTATGCATTGAAGGTATGAATTCAAATACTTTATCACTATGCGCGTCAGATGGTGGAAAATTGATTGTTACACCACGACAATCTTCCATGATTGAGTTAATCAGTTTTCCTTTGCTACCGATCAATGAAGTGTGCAATTTCGAAGGGATGGCAATTTCTTCAAGCTCGTTTTGAATTTTTTGAATGCGCACTTTCGCCTCTTCGACATTTTCTTTCTTGCCGGTTATGGTGATGAGCTCGTTGTTATCTTCTTCAGCGGGTATGTCAATTTTAGTTTGAGTTTCATCACGAATTTTACTAATGTTAGCACCGCCTTTTCCAATAACGAACTTATGAAAATGTTTATAGATTGGCACTTCAGCTGAATATAAGTTCTCGTTTATTTGTTTCGCTAAATCAATCAAATGTTCAGCACATTTGTCTACTTCGTCTTTAGGTCCTCGTAATTGAACTTTGCTTGGTTCACCTAACAAATGAAATGCGTATAAAGAGAGATATCTTCTAAAATATATGTGCCCATAATTATGAAAGTGGTCTAAGTCAAAATTTAAAAAAAAATAAATTTTTCACTTATTTCATACGACATGATTTTAAACTAAATTTATTCAATGTAATTTTTACGATATCGTCAAAAATGAACCTTTAGATAGTAGTTGTAATTACAACCTTATACGGAATTCATTTAGTGTTAATTATGAAAGTGGTCTAAGTCAACAATTTAAAGAAATTATAATATAGTTTGTTTTTCTTTCCAAATGACCGACTCGACCGAATGATGATGAAGACCGAAATCGAATGACCGTGATTTTGGTTTGATAGAGATGAAAATAAAAAAGCAAATTACTTATACAATCCTAAACATATAACGTTTTACAGATCAATGCAACTATAATAAAATTAAAAGTCTGACACCCAATGTATTTATCCTATCTTCTAATTTACATAGAAAAGAAAATTGGACAAAGTGTCGGGTCGCTAAGAAAAACCAAGAACCCGATATCGAATTTCAACAAAGAGTTCCCATAAAAACATCTTTATTTACCTACAGACTGTATATACTAGTCTAGGGCGATAGATTTTAAGGGCAGCAAATTTGAACCCAAAATTTCAAATACAAATTATAAATTACAATTTTATTGACAAAAAATTGGAATTTGTACGATTGTGCACTAGAGCAGTGGCGCGCAAACCGTGGGCCAAAAAATCAATTGAAAATAGTTACCGGGGACAGCCCATGGGTAACGACAAATTTTTTCAAAAAATTGGGGGTTGCAAATGAAAATAGTTCGCGCACCACTACATTAGAGTATCGAATTTTTTAAGTGGTGGCAAATGTGTGAATCCGCCAATGTCTGCTATAAAATGTTTTTCAAAACAAGTTTAGTTGAGTTTTCTCGTATTAATTCATAAATATGGGTTTAAAACATTTTTTTACAAACAAGTTGTTAATCTATGTTTATACTACGTATAATAACTACGTAACGAAAAGTTAAGCAGCCCCCCCCCCCTCTCCGTCCCTGTCTCCGTCACCAAGCATGGTATTTTTTGAAGACCTCCCCCCTCTGAACGGGTCACCTAGTATGGATACCTTCCCTAAATTAAATAATTACAAAATATTTTTGCAAAGGTAGTTTAAAGAAAGTCGACGCGTTAAAACGGGCAAAATTGTCTTACTTAAAGAGTGGAAATTTAATTAAAAATAGTTAACATTTTCCCGAATGTTACAACCCTAAATTTTTTGTAATCCCTATGAAGGTTGCAACCTTCATCTTAAACATCACCAAGATAGCTTATGCTTTTATAGAAACTTTCTAGTTGTAAATTGTTTGTGGTGTCTATTTTTATCTGTTTCTGTTACTATATGGCACAATATATATAAAAATAGCGTTCTTCGCGGGTTTCATTATGAACCAATTTGTTCAAGCGGATTTAGGATAATCGCCAAGCGCATGCACGCTTATGAACTGATTAAGGGTGGTTTTTCCGTGAACGACTTTAGAATAATTTGCTCCGAACTAAGACGAGGATTAACAATAACCCACGAATATTGTTAGTTGAATTGAACGTTGACAGTGGTTAATGTCGCGTTCACACGTATCATCTTTAGTTGATCAACAAAAGTTGAATGAAAAACTTATTGTGATGACGCGTTCAAACTTTTGTTGATCCACTAAAAATTGGTTTGGCAATAATTCTAAATCTGTTTTGAACTGATCCGTAATCACTTCAAAATGAGACCCGCGAACAAAGCTAATATATTACCTAGAGCAGGAAGTTTGATAGTAACTTGATTAAACATTTCTCGAATTTCTTTGATATTTTGTCGTCTCGCTCCAATAATATCTTTACAAACTCGTTGATCGATGGGAATTTCCCTACGAATCTCATTTTCTAACTTGCTAATCATTTCGTCAATTTCTTTTTTCGCCGCTGCGACTCCTTCTTTTGTGCCCTCTATATGAATTGTATTGTTATTAACATTTTCAGAGATATTAATTACTACTCCAGTTTCATCTTTTAAACGATTAACTAAAAGTAAATATGCAGTTGATTAGTGACTAGCGAGGTTTTTGATTAAATTAATCGTCTTACTGTTGGTTCCACTTTTTCCAATGATATGCTTGCAATGTTTAGGATCAACAGTGATTTCAACGAACGTAAATTTAAATTTCAATTCCTTAGCAACGTTTTCGATTTCCATTTGAGCTTTTTTAATTTCTTCCGGAGGACCTTCGATTTTGATTTTTTCGTCTTTATCCGTAAATTCTACACGTACTTGAGGCAAATCTTTCGTAAGCTCTTTGATATTGGCTCCCTTACGGCCGATAATGTATTTATGAAGCCAAGCTGGGACATCAACAGTCGTTGTTACCACTGAGTTTGCTTTTTCGTAGACTTTATTGAGAGCTAAAAATTTAATTTAAAAATTTTAATTTTTTTTTTATTTGGCTTTTTTTTGCAATTTACCAATGCCAAGGTTAGCATGAGGTCCTCGTAAGGTTATCGTGCCTATAGCTGAGCTACTTGGTGGTATTTCAACACTAACATTCGTTTCCTTCAGAATCTCAGCTATATTACTACCTCGAAGACCCATTACATATTTGTGCTTTTCTTTCGCAACCTCCACAGAAACCCGACCACTGATTTCCTCCTAAAAACATTTACTTTTAATAAAGTTTTTGGTAAAATTGTCGTTTAGCGTTACACGCATCAACAGTCCGTAAATCTATCAAAATGGTAGCTATTTGTTTCCTCTATTGTATATTTCATATCAAGGGGTGCTTATTTTCACTTGCCTTGACATCACTGGTTTTTTGTTTCTAACAGAAACCAGTAGAGGTGTTAGAGGCCATTAGCTATCGTTAGTTTGTGGGGGATTCCACCTGATGACTACATTTAATTGGCACCAGGTTGGCTCTACTATATTTAATAAAATATGCTTTTTATTTGGGTTATTAAATTCCTTTACCAGCAAATTTAAACTTTCATTATGTCAATACTTAATTTTTATGAACATAATAAATTTTAATATGATTTTTCTTTGTTATTTTATTTTAATTGAATAATGAAGCTATATTTCTTCTAGTATCTATACCTTACTTAGGTATATATTTTGAATTCCCGCGTCAGTCAACAAACCAGTGACGTCATTTTCAGAGACCTAGCCCAAACCTAGATCAACCTAACCAAGTGAGCATACCTTAGGTATCTAATAACCTTGATTTCATATAATAGACCAGGGTAGATTATTTTTGAACAGAAAAAACAAATTATAGTTGGATGAAACCTATTAGAAAAGGAAGAGAATGTGACAAAAAACAAAGGAAAAATAAATTAAGGTCGATCTGAGGTAGGGAAGTGGAAAAGGGGGAGGGGGGTTAAGGGTAGAAGCGGTTTATCTCAATTTTCGACAAAACTACAAGTCCTACGGAAAAAAGTTAAAAGGCAAAGTTGTAGTTAATAAGTAGATCTACACTTTTTGTGATAACACTTTTTTCACATAACTTCAAAATATATGTGGAAAATTCCCATAACAAAAAAGATAAAATTAAAAACCAAAAACTTGGTAATTTGAATCTTTCACATAAATTTTGAGGTTATGTGAAAAAAGTGTGCACAAACGTTGTAGATCTACTTATTATCTACAACTTTGCCATTTAATTTTTTTCCATAGGACTTGTAGTTTTGTCGGAAATCGAGATAAACCGTTTCTGCCCTTAACCCCCCGCCCCCTTTCCACTTCCCCAGCTCAGATCGACCGTAATTTATTTTTCCTTTAATTTTTGTTATCTTCTCTTCTTTTTCCAATGGATTTCATCCTACTATAATTTTTTTAACTTTTTACCATTTTCAAATGCTAAAAGCACTGGTCTATAACATGAATGTTATCACTACAAAGCATAAATCAGCTGTAATATGTTATGCATATTTGTTAAGATTCTTATTTTGGAGAGATTATTATTATTAAACGATCCATTGAAAAAAATGTTTTGTTGCATTTTTTTTTTTTTTATTTTCCGAAATAGGATTTCGACAATACATCGAATCTCTACGAAAATTCGGTGTAATATACCAAAGTGATTTAAGCTTTATATTGATAATATTATGGATGTTATCTGAAATATACAGACAACAACATGGCCTGTTTATGCGTGGGCATAATTTCCAACGCTAAAAGCCATTTTTTTAAAATAAAAATGAAATTACCATTTCTTTGTAGATAGATTCAATTTTTGCTTTTGCAGCCATGACACCTTCTTTTTCTCCAGATATAATAATTTCATCTTTCGGAAAAGATATAGGTGGGACGTTAATGCGTGTGCCAGTTTGTTCAATAATTGAGTTAAGAGTCTCATTGTACGGTCCAAGGATGAATGGATGATAAATTCTGGGTATTGATATGCGTTCAAACGCTTTCCGGGATTGCTCTTCAGACCAAATACGAAGTTCATGTTCAGCTTTTTCAATGCCCTCCTTCGAGCCAGTGATTGTTACTAAATCCGAACCGTCGTTCATATTCGGTATGAAAATTTTCGTAGCCGTTTGTTTCTCGAGCTCCTTCAACCGTAGACGTCCTTTGCCAATAATTGCGCGATGATGTTCCACAGGGATCGATATCTGACGACTAGCTTGCGTTTGAAATTGATTTAAAATCTTTCGTCGAGCTTCAAGAACTTCGTTTGGTTTGCCAGTAACCAGAAATGTTAACGATTGATCTTTACTCGAGGAAATTTCGATGCTAGCGCCGGTGTCTTTCATGATTTGAAGGCAAGTACGCGTTGATTCCCCTTCGCCGAACTTTTCGCTATGATCGAATTTCCGTTCTTCGAATGGCACTCGGAACACCTGAGTGACCACCGAGGAGCCAACACGCATTTTGTTGATCACATTTCCTTGTCCTGCGTTTTGAACGGTCGTTGCAGATTCTGGCAATGCCGGGAATAGATCATCGTAACTACTGGTTGAGGGAGCCTCGTAAGCCGCATTTTCTTCAGTCTCTACTTGCTGCATTTTGGGATGTCCTGATTCGTGCCAAGTCCTTACAGTAACACTAAAAAATAAAAACAATTACAATTACACTATTTAAACCTAAGGGAAACAAAATATTAAACCAGTTGTATAATTTAAAACTGATATAAATTAAAATTGATAAATTGGTAATAAAGTAATAAAAAAAAAAATGTTTAATTGAATGAATATGTATGAAAAGTAAAATAAAATTTACTTATAAGCATATGGTGGTGACACGTTGCTATTACATCGTAAATAAAATTTTAAAAAAGTGATGAATGTGATAAAAATTCTTCTATATTAAATCAAAATGATTGTATTCTAAAGTAAATGTGAGCGACACGTTGTGTGTTGTAAATTTTAATGTGAGAGCACGAGTTGACGTGTCACCTTCGCTTTGACGTGGATACCGAAAATGAAATAAATTTTTACTTACTGTACTGCAAATACAAAAAAAGAACGATTTTAATTATATAGAAAACTCATTAGGATGTCCAGTTTTGCTTGGAATGTCTTTCTGGAACAAAAAGACACGAAATATGAGTAGGAAAAATTAAAATTGATATGGATTCAACACATAGAGATAACCACACATACCGACTGCCAAGTATAAAATGTGCCAGACCATGGGGTTTTAATACGCATACGTACCGTCTTGGCTAGTAGGAAACAGAGCTCTATGTCTATATTTGATTTAATCCAGAAGCGATAAATAGCAGATAATTAGAATAAATTTGTAAAATAAGTAAAATTTTTCTTTCTGTTTGATAATTAGTTCAAATGTCATGGATTCTACTATCAAATCATTTTCAATTATCTTTTCGTTTTACGAGAACGAATAACTGTATTATGTGATAAGGCCTTTCCTTTCTCACTTTGCTTTTATTGCCCAGCTAAACATTAACAGCTAACATTACATACCATACAAGAGATATTTCTTTATTTTTCGAAATAATAATAATATGTAACGATACATTTTAATGGAGTAATCATATTGTCGTTACTATGATAACGATTTATTAAACTTGATGTGCTTACATAAGCAAAATATCTTTAGCTCTTGCATATTTAAAAATAGTAATTATAGGTAACATTAAAAATTGCGTATAATAAAATAATTCTTTCAACTAAAAAATAAAATATTCAATCAAAATATACAACCTTCTAAAAATGACTTATATTTACGTATGAATCAATGCTATAAAGTATAAGCATAATAACACTAGAGGCTACCCGTGACTTCGTTCACGTAAAACTTAACAAAATAATTAGGGGAGCTGGGGGAATGGGAGCTTACTAAAGAATGTAAGGAATATTGTTGATAAAACTAATAATGTTCTTTATTTAAACTCTTATTAGTCAGGTACAAGCACAAGTTTTATTTGTAGAACCCGGAATTATATGTGATAATAACTGCAACATATGTAACATTATAGGCATTATAGGGCGTTAAAAAAATTCTTATGGTGTATAAAAATTGATAGTATTTATTTCTTAAAACAAAAATTTTGATACCAAATCGAGCTCTTAAACAATCTTAATAAACCAATATTAAAGTTTGTCGCAGTCATTTTTTCATTTTCCGTTTTAGTCTAACAATAAGATCCGAATCTACATCGACCTTCACCGAGTTGATAATAGCATGAAACATATTTTATCATGAATTTAGTATGTTAGAAAATATATTAAAAATGGGTTGGCTAAAAAAAATCCTGGGCAGACTATTTTAATAATTTAAGAAAAAAATATTTTTAATAAAATACTGCAACATCAAGATAATAGAAAAAAATGTATATCATCATAAGCGCTATTTTTTTGCGAACACGTTGATATAGGTTTGTCTGCAAAAAGTTCGGTCCTATTAGGGATTAGCGAATTTTAAAGATTTAAATTTTAATGCGTGTAGAAATGTGTGACAGAGAGATCCGAGGTAAGTATACTGTGTATTAATAAAGGACCCAACCTCGCAGTCAACTGTGATCATAAAACATTTTTTCTATTATTTTGATGGTATGCAATACGTTATTGAAAATAATTAAATATAGTCTACCCAAGATTTTTTTCGACAACCTGTTTTTATTATATTTTCTTATATACTAAATTAATGATAAAATAGGTTTCATTCTATTATCAACTCGGTGAAGGTCGATGTAGGTTCGGATCTTTTACTATTTAATAAGACAGGATATTTTTAAAATATTAATATTATAAAATCTTGGGTGTTTGGACAATAAAAATTATAGACGTTATATTTTAAAAAATTGCAACGTTTCGTCGACTTTATTTCGACTTCGTCAGGCAAATTCTAAGATTAACATCCCATTTTGGTGTAGTCAATAATTGTTAGTATAAAATAACACTTCATATGGTTAATAATATTTTTTTTTTAATTAGATATAAAAATATTAAAAATTATTATTTTTGGAACACAAATTTGGAAATAACAAATGAACACATTTTTTGTTGCTGTCCTATAGGAACTATTTGAATTTTTCTGGGTTAGTAGCGTTAGTAGCATAACCCTTTTGTACCATACGCGTTCACATTGCTTCCTTATTTCATTAATTCTGTGTAAGAAACAATAATCATATTTTTACTTTTACAGTTTTCTGCAGGAAAAATTTGTTTTTTCTAGAGAAAGATTTTGAATTTCAACTTTTGAGGCAGGAATTTCATATATGTATACGTTTTATGTACCTATAATACCTATAATGCTATGGCAAATCAAATGTTAAAGAAATAATCAGTATTTTAACCATTTTTATCCTCATCTATTATTTTTTTTGTAATATTATTTTTAACTGCTTTCCATCGTTCTTATATAAGCGTTAATAAATCATGGTAATAAATTTAAAATAAGTATAATAAAATAATCATTTTTAAAAATTAATTTTATATAGGCGCTACAGTTGTTATTTTAACGTCCACTTTAAATATTAACATAGACAAAAGTATTATAAATAAATATATCGTGTCATAAAATTGCTAATAAATTAAAATAATAAAACAAGACGTGCCTTTATTATACCACACAACATGATTTTTTTAAATAAATTTATGTAAATCCCTTTTTTTAAATTTAAGTTTTTTAAAAAAATTAATCTATTTAGTTTAGAAAATTTGGGGCTTCATAAATGCAAACTATTTCAAACGTTGGGTTTAAAATAGTCTAATTGTTACAAATGAACTTACACCTAGGTCGACATGGGTAGATATTATAATGAATACATTCAAGATACAACAGTTTTTTTTTTATTTTTAACGAGATGCATTGATTAATCGCATTTGATGATAAGAGCTTGGTATATATTAATTTAAATGCATTTAAATTTAAGCGTTTTGGATGGTACGGATCTTTGAAGCCATTGTTGTAAAAATAAAATTCTCGCTCAACATAAATATCTTGATATCTAACAGTTTATATCTTATTCTTTAATTTAAAAAAAAAACTTGTCCATAATTTATGTTAAACATGCATAGGAAAACTAAGCTAAATAAATTTTATAAAACTATATACCTTTAAATCGCACAAAGCCTTTGTTTGAAACTTTTACGTTGATTATGGCTTTTAAATTTAAATAAGATATAATTTTGAAAAAATAGTTGAAATGAATAGTCACCAAAACCACTCTTCTAAGTTTGATTCACGGTTATGAATGAACAAATTTTAAAAAGTACTTTTATCACTCAATATAAAGACGCTAAAAATATAACTATAATCTTTATCTACATAACTTCCATAATACGTTATTTGATAAAACTTGCATTTAACAACGTGTAAGAAGTTTTATTTTAAACATTGTCTATTCAGATAAAAAATATACTAACATCTATAATGTAAGTATACTTACGCATATAACTTTATTATTTTGGAAAACTAAAATGAACAAGACGCTTTTTATTTTAATTTATATAGCTTGAGTTAAAAAAATGTTATTATCTGAATGGTCTACTTCTTGGGCACTTTATTATCGTTATATTACTATGAAGCAAAAATTTTAATGTTTCAAAGAAATCTAAAAGATATCCTTAAATTCTGTTATTTTTTAGATAACATGTAGATATCTTATTAAACATAAATTCATCAAATAATTATTAATCTTTTTAGACTAATCTGCAAATAGTTTAGATAATTTGATTGCACATTTAAAACACTCGGGACTGTATTATGGGACTGTTTACCTTTTTAGAGGCTCTCGGTCAGATTTTTTGGTTGAATCCTAAGTTACCCAGTGAGTTACGTAACTATAATAGAACTGTTTTGTGCTCACTGACATCTTAAGTTAAGTAACATTTATAGAGTAATTATATTTATAAACAAACTATTAATCCATAAACATACATAGTCTTTCTGGACCCTGAGGGCAAATTCTCTTGATCTGATTAGTATAGTTACAGTCCTGTAAACACTAAATAATTGCTTAAATTATAGTGAAATGATGGAATCCAAAATGATTATTTGGAGTAATTTTTATCGGCTCTTTGAAACATTTTCATTCCAGATAAAACCATATATGGGGGCATTTGAAAGTTTAAAAATTTACTAGTAACTTAATTACTTTCTTTTACTACTATACAGTAAAGCAAGTATTGTAATCGGGTCGAATTTTCGAATTCGAGTTTTCACCGGAAATACATGTTTTAAGGTCCCCTGAGTCCAAAAAAACTTTTAACTTTTTATAGTTCTTAGACTCTTTAGTGGCTATAACTTTTTGTAACTTTTTCCTGGGAAAATTTGAACAAGGACAGTTCTGGGGTGAAGATTGAGAATTCGTATTATATAAATAGTATAAAGGTCGCATGCATATAGTTCTGCTTATATGTTATGTATAGTTATATAGTGCTTATATTTTTTTAAACTAACAGCGACTTTCATAAATAAAAGTAAAGCAAAGTACTGTGACGCCTCGCAGCAGATATTTTTTTAAAGGTACTTACCAAGAATTTACTGTAATTTAAAAATTACTAATCGAATATACATACTTACTATTTTTATTCCTGGAAATATATATAACTATTTAGTACTAACGCAACACTTATAGATAAGCCTCTAAGATTAATATTCACATTCTTACAAATATGGCTAAATCAGCAATTCTCCTTGTGACCGTTGATGTACGGTTTTCTACTCATTTGGAACAAACTTATAACATTAGATGTTAAAGCGATTTGCAACACAAAAAAATAATGTTCTACAAAGACAACAGAATGCAAATTTTCTATATAAAATAACTTACTTCTGCAATTCTAAAATTTAGCGACACATTTCAAGAATTTGATGTACCCAAATTTCCGCATCATGTTTCAAAACTAATTCTTTAACGTTGTTATCATTTAGTGCAGCGGTCGGGGAATCGGGGTAAAAATGAAGTTTTTGGGGGTAATTAGGAAAGTTTTTACCATGGCTATTTTATAAGCTTGTTAGTATGGTCGAAGACTTACCAAGACCAATTTTTTAACTCTCCAAAATCTATAGAGGGAAAGTTTTAAATTACTTAATTTGTGTTTATTTTAATATGAGAATTTTATTTTGTGTTTATCATACTTACTGCTTTCATACAATTTTTTTTCGTGTCAATTAATTCAATAAATAATATTTAAAGGCCTTAGGAGTATAAGTATGGTGAATTTGGCCCCCGGAAGATCTTTGGAGGGTTTGTAGGTATTAATGAAATAATAAGATCCTGAAAGTGGCAGATCTCTAACACATTTAAGAAAAAGCAAAAGTTGTAAAAATCAAAAAAAAAATTACATTGATTGTGCCCTTTTCAAAATGAAAGGGTAATATCGACTTATGCAAAATTATTTTGGGGTAATGGTGAAAAAAAGTACCCCTAGAGGTACGCGTAAAAAATATAACTATTCTCATCTCGCCTCGATGCAGTTTAATAGCGGTATATTAAGCAGGTTATAAGAATGACCTTTAGAAATATATTTTGTAGTTCATATTATGTAGTATACTGTAATCAGAATCCCTCCAGAGATTTGAGCAACAACATATCTGAACACTTAAAAGAGCTAAAATTAAGTTTCGAAAAGTACATTCACAAACCTGATAAACAATTGGATTTCATATTCCTTCAATGAAGAATACTTTCGAGTAGCTAAATTATCTATCAAAGAAAAGGATAACTTAACTAAATTTCCAAATAACTCTAATCGAGTTTTGAGAAAAATGTCCTATTAACTTTTGGTCACATATCAGCACCGAATAGGAACGCAGCTTTCTCCTAAAGCGCTTAATGTTTTCTTACCATTTACAAGTACAGTGCCGGTGGGAAGAGCATTCTCTTCGTATCTTTTTCTTAAGAACAAATACCTACCGTAATAAGCTGAAAGCAGCTCCAGATTTAAGATTGTACCTTAATCAAACTTGATATCCAAAAACAATGTGCCTTAAAGCAAGCTCAAGAATTTTGCTGAATATAATAAGTTAAGTTAAAATTAATGTAAAATTGTAAGTATTTAACTGTATGTTAATAATAGTTTATATTTATTATGTTATTTTTTATTAAAAAATCTTTTAGTTTTCATCAATAAAGGTTCTAAGTATACTCCGTTATTGTTATTTATTTAGTGTTAACAAGTTTAAAATAATAACAACTACAAGAATTTAAATTGTAAACATTTTTCTAATATAAGGGGTATGATTTAGGATAATGAACTGCCAAAGGGTACGCAAGCTAAAAAAGGTTGAGAACTGCTGATCTAATTGAAAAAGAAAAAGTTAAAAAATATGTGAACACTATGATTGAGTTACACACTTCTTTAATGAATATCAATAATAAATATTTTATTAAATGACTTCTTTTTTTTCAAATTCAAAATGGATAACACATTTCGATAGGATTACAGAAAAACGAATATTTATAAGAAAAAGAGAAAAATTGTATTGATCTTAAATTTAATTAACTAGAACTTAAATATAAATAAAAGTATCAGATTAAAAATTAAATTTGTAAACTTTAATTTTTCGAAAAGAAAGATTTATAATGTTCTTGGTTTAAATTCAATTAATAACACAAAGATAAAACAAAAATTTCTGGGTGGACTCTATTTGTATTATAAAAATAACATATTTTGACAATATTGGTCAAAAAATTATGCATAGAGAATATTATTTCTCTCTATGTCCAATTACTTAAAAACAGAACTTTCAATAAAAATTTTTGTTTTACGTATAAACAAACGCGAAACTCGATTGTTGTTTATCTTAATTAATATTTATAGTCTTCAGGTTACTTAGTTTCTTTAATGTAAGCATCCAACTCGGCGTCTAATTCTTCTGCGGTTGGAACAGGTTTATTGGGTTGACGAGCACCTCGTCCTCGACCTGCTGGAATAAAAAATGTGATGTTAGATTTTTGTTTGAGAGCATTCGTTTTTTAGTGTATACCTTTATTTCTTACACCAACTGGTTGTCGTACTTTGTTGTTCGCATTTCTGGCTGGTTTGGTTTGATTAAATTTTCGCTCGCCAACACCTAGACGTCCACCACGTAACACTGATGATGTAACGGGAATATCTGATGTTGCTAGTTGTATGCTCATGGGTCGTCCATCCAATGGCACTCCGTTGTATTGTCGTAACGCTTTGAGAGCATCCGTTTTCCGTTCAAACAAAACTTCTGCCGTGCCCAAGGAGCGGCCAGATCGATCGTAATGTACAGTGGCGTGTTTCACTGCTCCAAAATCGGCAAACAGTTCGTTAATATCGGAATCGGATACACCAAATTCCAAATTTGATATTAACAGCTTCGTGGGTCCCATTCCCGAAGCAAACAGGGATCTTGGTGAAACTGTTTTGCGAACACCAAATCCATCGAACATATCATGCTTCCAAGCACTGTTAACATCTCCCTGCACATACATACATTTCGGTTAATTTGATTAAAAATACACTTTTTGTTAAACGGACGCTGAGAACTAGAGGAATGGATAAGACGCACACATTTAGTGACTACACAAAAGTTTATTGAGAGAAGCATGGTTCCATCAAAATAACACTTTGATGTACACATTCCTCCAAACTAAACGTAGTTTTCACATGACGCCATTTCCATTTTGGTAAATAATTGGTGTTATTTAAATAAAAATAATCCTTGTAGGTATTTATAAGATGGAAAGACTTCTAACCCGGGTATATTTTTTTTGGATCCCTCCACGACTTCGGCCGCGCTGAACACCGCCACCGGCTCTATTTTGTTGTTGTCCTCTAAATCCACCACGTCGTTGACCGCCAACTCTTTGGTTATTGCCTCTGCCACCGCGACGTGCACCAGGACCTCCGCGTTTTTTTGTCGACTTAATAATGTCGTCCAAACTCATATCAATTTTATCGACCATTGTGATAATATTTATGAAATTATAAACGTAGATTAATGCAACAGAAAACTTGATCAAATGGCGTCCGAAACGTTCTGAAGCGTTGCCGTTGCGATCCCCTACTTCTCTTTATTCCCAACCGCAAGGCATTATGGGATATCCGTTCATTCGACGCCTGCGCACTAAAACTAAATTTCTATCCCCCATCTCTTTCTATCTTTAAATTCAATAGATATATTCACGTACTACATATAAATAAAATCATTGAGAGATTGATTGTTGTGATAATAAAGTAGAAAACCACAATTTTATATTTCTTATTTATTTTTAGTTCATTTTTATTACATTTTTAATACATTAAACATCCGATTTTCTTATTTTCAATAGTTTTTCATATAAAAATTCTGTTAAAAATATTTTTGTTTAATTCTTGAAAACATCATTACGATCATTGCGGGATTATTCAATTTTAAATTTCGACCAGGCAAGTATAAGAATCAATTGCTCGCTATTAATAGATCATTTTAAATTTTCATACAAACTGTAAATATTAATCTCCCATTATTATTGATTATATAAGTGTTTTCAAATCGGATAATTATATTGGTGAAAATTTAAATAATTAATTACAGAGTAAAATGGCTGAAAGAAAATTAATATTGGGTATTGATATTGGAACTACATCGGTGAAAGTGTGCATTGTTGATGGAAATGGTAAGGAAATAATTGCCAAACAACAAAAGGATACGCAGGCGAACGTTCCAAGCGAATTGGGAACAGAGGGTAATAAACAAGATGTGCCAAAGATATTATCGGCGTTGCACGCCTGTATTAGCCGGCTGCCGAAAGATTTATTACGCCAGGTGAAATTATTTATTTTTTCCATAAACACTTCGTTTAGATAATGCGAATAAATATTGAGTAATTTTTATCAATATAATTATATGTACATATATAATTAGTCCGTTTTTCAACCAAATGTTCAATATGCATTTAACGAGTTCAAGTAGTAGATACTTATTATAGCAGATTTTATGAAAACAGTAATTATACTAATGGCCTCGAACGTAGACTGGTTTTGTACTCATATTTTAGATCTTAAGTGAATGAATAGGTTTTTAAATTAAATAATTAGGATTATTATTACTGTTATCATCGCTTTTATTTACCAAGTTGCAGCTAAATCAATGGAATTACAAATGAAAGACACAAATAGGTTCATAATTTGAATTTGAAATGATTACATCTATTGCTTTTTCTTTAACATATGTCTGCAGTAATTAATTTTTATATTACAAATTAATAACATATTTCGGTAAAATTTAAGTATTTCTATTGTATATTAGCTGTACCCGCGACTTCGTTTGCGTGAGCTTCAAAACATTGCTTTTAAATTGTTTCGATATACTTACAATGTTTTAGAGACCCGCCAGAACGTGAACAAATAAGTATTAAGTAATGAACAAATAAAACCTAAAGGCAACTACTTATTCTGTAACATATAGAAGTAGAATATTTAGTATTTACTAGCTGATACCCACCCGCTACGCTGAGCATTGCAACATTAAACTGATTGGTTAATATAAATCATAGAAATCTTCAGTCAAAAATGAAAAAAAATCTTTTCAGCCATTTCGACATTAGAAAATAATAGTTATTCCTTAGGAAATGTACATTATCCAGAAAGGTGAAATTATTTTTTAGGGAATTTTTACAAACTGAAATAAAGAAATTGTGCTGATCCCTTTAAAATATCCATTATTAATATTAAGGATATTACTCATATGAAGGTATCTGATGAAGGATTTTATAAAATATTCTAAAGCTTTATAAAAATAATTACATAATTTTTTTTTTATTGTAGTTTTATAAAATTTATCAAATATTCAAACGATCGAAGCATACAACCGAGGTTCAATGTTATTTTTCATCCAATTAAGGGCTTATTAAATTATTCAACCTTGAAATTTTGGATTTTAAAATTCTTCATCAATATTTTTAATCAACTGCAGAACATTGAAAAAAAATCATTGCTTTGGATAAATAAAAAAAGTTTCTCTAGTCCACTTAGTGGCGCAGTGGTTAGTGCAGTCTGCACTCTTCGCTACATGCGTCAGTGGTACTGGGTTTGATCCCCGTCGAATTTCTAGATTTAAGACTTATAATCTAAGATTTTGAAGATCTACAGAAATTTTACAAAATAGACTAGAAAAAGAGGGTAATTATCCTTCAGGATTCGTGCGTAATATAGAAAAATTGCCATAATTTTATATTGCGTATGACCTATAACATACAATGTACGGTTTTATTTTAATCATTGCAAAAACAAGTAGTACCATTAAGACCATTTGGATTATCCAATCGATTTGAAAATGTTGGGATCCCATTATTGCTCTATATGGGTGTCAGAAATTCGAAAAAAAAATCACATGTTAATTGGCCAAGAAAATGTAATGGCACCGGACGCGTCTCGGAGCACGACTCGAGGGATTTTTTTTTTGCAAAATTTGAAACTGCACTTCATAAAACGTAAAAACACAAATTCTTTTAGAATGCCCCTGTTTTATTATATAGTTACATAATAACTATTAACGTAATAAATGGATAAAAATGAGGAAAAAATAGACGAAGGTGTGCTAAGATTTTTAAAGCCTTGATTGGAGTCAAAACGTCGGCCAGTGAAATAGTATACTGTATTTTTGTCCCCTTTATCCGTGAACTATTAGTAATTTTTTCCCGATCGTATATATACAATAGGTTTACTATTATGAAAATCATGAACGAAAAGTGGAATTTTCAACTTTATTTTTTCTTTGTTAGATAATTCGCATAGGAATATGTGGTCAAATGCACGGTGTAATGCTTTGGAAAAGCGAGAAATCTTGGGAAAGGGTGTATCGAGATGAAAATTTAATTAGATTTGATATCGTTCGTGAAAATGTTTCTGCTTTATATACGTGGCAAGATAGTAGATGTTCTCCAGAATTTTTAAGTTCATTACCAAAGCCACAATCTCATTTAGATGTTTTCACTGGTTATGGATGTGCGACGCTTTTCTGGATGGCAAAACATAAGTAAGAAATCATTGTTTACAAACTTTACCTTCTGAGAGCTGAGTCCCGATTTGCGACACATTTATTATAAAGAAATTATTAATAATAAGAATTTTGATTATAGTCCAACAAAATTGGAAAAATATGACTGCGTAGGAACGATACAGGACTTCACAGTCAGTATTTTATGTAATTTAGATAAACCCATGATGTCCACTCAAAATGCTGCAAGTTGGGGATATTTCGATTGTGTCGAAAACGAATGGAACATTGATTTATTAAAGGAAGCTGGTTTTCCTGTACATTTCCTGCCAAAAGTGATATCAAACGGTGCAGTTGCGGGTTCGTTATGTGAAAGTTGGTATGGGATCCCCGCTGGTACTCCAATTGGTAAATTTTATGAATTATATTATCATACGTATTGATAAAAATTTAATTATTTTTATCAGGTGCTGCTTTGGGAGATTTTCAATGTTCATTTGTTGCGACTATTGAAAATAATAACGATGCCGTTTTGAATATTTCTACCTCGGCTCAACTAGGGTTCATAGCTGAAAATTTTAAGCCTGAATCGTTTTTAACCGATAGCAAATCTTATGATAAGGGATCGGTTGAATATGTTCCGTATTTTCAAGGAAAATTTTTAGCTGTGGGTGCATCGTTAAATGGGGGAAATTGTTTGGCTACATTTGTTAAAATGTTGCAACAATGGTCTATGGATTTAGGATTTTCAATTCCACAATGTAAAGATATAATTAAAAATATTGGACATCGTTCCCAATGAGGCGACAGGTGATAAGGAACCATCCATAAATTACGACACACGAATTTCATGATTTTTGACCCCCTCCCCCGTTCTTGTCACACTTGTGAGACCCACCCCTCCTTAGTGTGACGTCACATATTTTACAATTTTACATCTATAAATAATTATTGAATTAAAACAGCAGTTCCAAAACTTGTTTTGTTTCAATTTAAATGATTCTTCAATAAAATTAACATCAAATTAAACATTTCAAGAAATAACACAAAAAACGACTAATTATATTAATTAATGATGAAACGTAATCATCTTGAAAGTCAATTGTCAAATAAAATAAAAACAATATCACCGCTAGGCACGGTGCAGCATTTAGCGGCATTTATCAAAGGGCAATAGTATCGGCACGTAACACAACATACACCGAGAAAAAAATTATTTTCGGATAATTAAATCTAAATATTAAATATTTAATTGGCAATGGGCTATCAAATCATTTTGTTGGCGTAAATGAAATTCAGTGGTCAGAAGAAAATTTTCTTTTCAGTGTAGTAGAGCGAGTGGCCGACAAAATGATTTGAACCTTATGTTTCTACAGATAGTTGAAAATGTTTTTGAGTTTTTCGTTGATAGTTCAAAGTTCAATAGGTTTTGAAATGTGACGTCACGAAATTTAGGACCCCTCCTACCCTCTTGTCACACTTCGTCGACCCCTCTCTCCCCTTTAATATGTGACGTAATTTATGGATGGCTCCTAAGAGGGTATTTAAACAAAAATTCTTATGGTGTCCAAAAATTGATAGTATGTATATCTTACAATAAGGATTTTGGCGCCAAAATTATATATAATATTTTTTGAATTTTCATAATTTTGTAACAGTTCATCTTAATAGCAATCTGAAAGTAGAGGTTTAAAGGAAATTATAAGCTCTAAGCAAGGCCTTACAACAAAGTTGGAAAATATTAACAATTTTTAATTAGTGCTATTTTTGAACTCTGGTATCTTTGAAACGGTTAATCTGAGGAACTTTTTCTTAAGGACCTTTTTTGTAGGGCGTGGAATTTCCTTTAAACCCTTCGTTCAGATTGTTGTTGCGATGAACTTTTCGAAAGTTATGAAAATTCAAAAGTAAAAAAAAGTTTTTTTGTGTTATTTAAATGGAAAATAAAATATGATATATCGCCTATCGCCTCAACACGAACGGCGCCTTAAACTTTCATAAATTAAATTTGAACATATTTTAGCAACTGTATGGCAAAAGCTAATCGCTTTGGCTTCAGATGAAAAATCGGCGTCTTCTTTGAATATCATACCAACACTTTTAGGAGAACGAAGTCGACCGTATCAAAACGCGAGTGTAACCAATATTGATTTAAGTAATTTAGGACTGGGCCAAGTATTCAAAGCCTTATGTGTTGGTTTAATTGAAAATTTACATAAGTATATCTAATAATTAGAATCTAATAAACACATCTGCAAAAAATAATTCTATAAATTTTAGTATTTTACCCAGACAACTTCTTTTGGATGCCAATATTGGTCGGATCGTTGGAAATGGATCTGGCTTATCACGAAATAAAGTCTTACAAAATATAATACAAGAAAAATATGAACTGCCTTTAGAATTTACGTCCGGTGGCGATGCTGCTTTTGGTGCTGCAATGGTCATGTTCAACGAATATTAAAATTATTACGAAAATATCATTAAATTAATAATAATTTATTATTTTTTTAATTCGAAAGAACCAAATTAAAACGCTTAATTAAATGCTTTACTATGACATGGTTATTAGAAGTAATTAATTAGTGTGCCTAATATGAATACGCATTATTGAACGCCTTAGAACGATTTTAGAGTTGTGGGCTTTATTCAAAAAAATTTTAAAACTTGAATCATAAAAGTTAAAATAGGTTGATAGATTTGGAAGTCTTAGAGTCACTAATAGGGCACGTATCACTAGGGACATATACAAGACTATGATTAGGAATAACGTTAATAGTTTGAAGAAAAAAAATGAAATAATATATACAACGAATTTTTTATTATCTTTAGCCTTATGTATTTTTTCTGTTTTTGGGATAGTTAACAAAATATAGTATACAAATGACATTGAAAAAGTACAAGTTTTATATAGCTAATAGTTCCCCTGTGATTATAATATGACTTTTAACCTTTCCTAAGTGCATTGTGATACAATACAAAAAAAAATAAGAAAAAAAATATTCCAAGTGCATTTTAAATGTTATATAAACAAGGTATACTTAAACCTATTGTTTCGATTTAAAATAAAATACAATATTTATATGAATTGTATAAACATTTATCACAATAAATTGAATAAAAATCGACCAAACATTTTTGTACTTAATTATATCAAAGATAACCTGGTCAAGTTCAAAAGTGTTATTTTTTCATATCATCGATCGCTAGTCCTTGTTTTTTTGGTTTACATTTTTCCTGAAGTCGCTGGTACCTGAAATTCGAGTTATTTTTTAATATTAGAAAGCAAATATATTATCAAAAAGGTATACTAAGTATTTTTACTATGCGTGTTTACTCCTTAAGAATCAAATAATTTTGTCAACTAAGTAGTTATTAACTTAAGCATTATTTGCTATTTTCAAAACGTATGCTCCGTCTCTATACTCATAATACTTTTTAGTTTGTTTTGTCTAATAAAACCAAATCCCTCAATTCTACTCGATTTGACCTTGGTTCTAACTCATACATATTACATACTAGAAGTTTCTTTTAAGATAAACTCCCCTCGTTCCCTTCTATATGCTGATTGTTACCTGAAATATCACTTTCTGCCAATTCACTAATAATCTTTTAGAGATTTCTCGTTATTTTATTCCTACCCAAATTCTACTTTCTTCGGGTTTGTTATTTCAATTTAAAGAACAATCTTGAAGTCTAAACTAAATATGTTTGTAATGTAAACGTCTGTATTTAATAGTCCAATAAATTAGTACATTTTGGTATACAAAAGGTCGGGTAGTTCTGATTTACTCGTATGTTGTTACCGTTATGCCTGTTATATTTTAATCAAAGTATTAGACCATTATTGTGTAGTAAAGAGTGCGTTCCATTAAGCTCTCACAACGCTCTAAATGTTCTTTCAGCAACGGAAAAGCAACGGCTGAAGAAACGCGATGTGAGCGCTTAGTGGAACGCATTATACACAATGTAAAATAGTTAATGATAATAATTTTCAATATATTTAATATAATATATATATTATGTATATACTACAAATAGAATGGACTTCAGATTTGCTGTATAAAACTATAATAGATACAAAATAAGTTTTATTGTTTACGCTACACCCGACACGTTTAAATAAAAAAGTAAACTATCTTAAGGGGGTATTCTGGTGTAGAGGCATGAATTTCAGGTAATTTTTGAAGTGTCGTAAAAAAAAGGCAATCAATATTTTTACCATCCATTTTTTCATAAGTTATTTATTAACATTACAAGAATACAGAAAAAATTAAAAAAGTAAAAATTCAAAAAATAAGCAGCTGCTGAAGTGGGGGGTCTCAAAAAATTGGCATGTGACCATACCCACGATTCCAACCCTCCTAGCAATTTGAAACAAAAACAAAAAAAAAAATATTAATCTAGAGTAATGTCGCAATGTCTGAAACTACGGAAAAGTTAAAAAAATTTTTTTTCACAAAATGGCGACTGCCTGAAAAAAGTTTTTTATACTATTTTTTTGACTTTTTCGAATTTTTAAAAATAGTAATAATTGAATTTTTTTATAGTTTTAGTTAGTGCGATAGAGAAATGTATTGAGAAGGCTCACACCAAATTTCAAGTAAATTGACTAAGTAGAACTTGAGATATCTTGGCAACCGTCGTTGTTTCGGGTAAAGTTACGTACAATGGTAGTAAATACTTAAATTTTTTTAATCGGCGATTCCTAGACCAAAAATAATTAAAATTTTGAAAAATTCTCTTAAGGGCATATTCTTAAAGGTTTAAGCTTTGAAGGAAATCTATCAGAGAATTGAAGATGAATCTTTGAAGATTCTATCAGAGAAAAGAAAAATCATTTTTCCAAATTTCTAGACTAGAATACCCCCTTAAAAGGAAGAAATCTCTAAAGGAAAAAAAGAAAGTTTAGAATTACTGATCTGAAAATATTTGTATGAGATTTCCATAAATTGGTTCCGTAGTTTTTGAGTTTTTCACGAAAAAAAAAGTTTCCTTACACAATACAATATGCAATTGATTAGTATGAAGTACCCATATTATTTAGTTAATATTATACCCAACCTTGTCTTACTCATTGAAGGTTTTCTATTGTTAATTTGTAGTTGTAAAGGACGTGTCGCTATTTTGAAAGAATATTAACAACATATTATTAATTTTTAAGGAGTTAACTCCCGTCGCTCGTCGGAGCTGTTACGTATAATTTGTTTTTGTTCTTACCTTGGTTATTTTTTTCTACAGAATAAAAGGAGAGTAAAATATGTATCATAGGTACATTTCGTACAACCACTAATTCTTCTAATCCATCTAATTGCGGTTCCCAAAATTCTTCCACTCTAAAAAAACGGTAGTTAAAAAAATACGACATGTACTTATATTTAAAATAAAATAAAAAAAATACTTTCTGTAGCAAATTTTATTTGATTGATAAGTGTTGGGAAATTGTCGTTTCATAATTTCTGCACACGATATAGCCTTGGACATAGCTGGTCCAACACCAGTCCAAACCACTGCTGGATTTTCATTAGGAAACTTATTACAAGCATGTGTTAAAAGATTTCGTATTTTACTTCCTCCTTTCACCTAAAAAAAAAAACAAATGTAGGTTTACTGAGCTTTACTGTGCTCACCATGCTCACTTGTTATCAACAGTGATTGGTGAAATGAAGTGGCTCGAGTGATAGAAGGGAAATGGAAAGAGAAAGAGAAGAAAAACTGATTCCACTAACTAGTAGATGGCAAATCGGTCGTATATCAAATATAGAGTTACGTATTCAAAATACAAATAATATGAATTTGTTTAATTTACAACAACATTAAATAAATGTAATTAACGTTCAGAACTTCGTTTTTGACGGAGCTCTACAAACCGCACTAGTTTTTTAAGTAAAAATAATTAATGTTATTTAATTTCTTACATGCATCCATAGGACATTATTATCTACATTTTTGAATGGTAAATTTGTCACGTCTAAGGGCTCCTCGACATTTCTCCCTTTCCGATATTGATCCATGTCTCTGTAATACAAAAAAAAAATATTTAATGTTACAAGGTCATAATAAAGATAAGTTTTAATTGAAAATACAAAAATAAGCTTTTTGGTATGCATCATTAATAAGTCTAAAGAAATATTACGTCACAAGAAAAATTTCATTAAAGAATAACTCTTAAAAGAAGGAAAAAAGAGATTTCAATTGATATCAAGTGTGAATGAAAAGAACGAGGAAAGAAAGATACGATGGATGTGAGGAACACGAATAGTCTTTGAAATCGACGAGAACGAGATAATTCAGGAAAATGCCCTGGAATGTAAGGAATTTACCACTGAGAGAAGTGTTCTGAATATACTGCTACGCAATATTGAAAACCATTCTTGTTCATGTAAAGCTCTCGTCTCGAAGCTAGCTGCAATACTCTCATACAGAGTACTTGTCGGACGCTGAAACTAGTCCTTCCTTGTACCATCATATCAAATGCGTCATAACTGTCCCTTGTCCCGCGCAATATTCTTATTAAAGTCTCCGAAAAAAAATCTATTTTCATTCAACAATTATTTTCCTCGCATGAAATAACGCTTCTATCTGGGCGACGAGAAAAAGGAATAGTACTTAATCATTTCTGAATTTCTATCAGACAATAATTATATGTAAGTTTATAGCGTGATTGAAACGCACAGTAAATATTGATTAATGTTTTACGAGTGATTATTTGAAATCTTATGATGAGCATTAAGAAATCAACTAATTAATTAATTTTTATGCTATTAGTTCAAATATGTTTGCTTCGAATCTAATTTGTTAAAGATTTATTTTTTATGTACTTATTTATTTTTGAAACGTCTACGAATATTTTTTTTATATAAAAAAATATTTTTATTATTCTGTGACCTATTTTATATCTAGCCAAATTAAAATTTGATCATAACGAAAGTGAATGGACCGAAGCACATTTTCGTATTAAAAGCATTTTGGTTTAAATGAAAAGAATATAAGAAAGTATATATTTGTTTAGCTCTACAGTCTGCAGTATTACATCGTATTAAACAATTTCGATAATATCGGCGTTAAAATATATAAACAGTTAGTTAAGCTTTAAAAAGTCATTTTCAAAAAATGGTTGAAAAAATTTAGTAGGGTTTTTTTTTTTTTTGTGAAAAGTGTAGAAAACAAACCACGCGGGGGTTACTTCTGAGACAATTTCTAAAAACGTGGTGATAACTATTCAAAAAAGCTAAATTAGTAGAAAGTCACTATTAAAAACTAGATGTAATATAAAGGTTAAATTCCAAATGAAATTCGAATAAAGTTTTCGATACGATATCGCTGTCATACACAGACACGCATACACTCATAAATGTTTCTAAAAATAACTTTTCTGACTTCAGAGGACCTCAAAAAGTGTATTTCCGTCAAAAACTCGAAATCGAAAATTTGACCCGATTACAATACTTCCTTTACTACATAATAGTAAAAGAAAGTAATATGTATACAGCCTATATGTATGGTATATACACGAATGCCCACGCTAATTCCCAGAACCGTCCTTATTTAAATTTTCCCAGGAAAAAGTTTCTAATAAACGTTGTAGGCATCAATGAGTCTAAGAACTATAGAAATTTTAAGAAAATCGATGGAGCCGTTTTCGAAAAAAAAAATGAAAAAGTGGAGCTTTTGGACAACCGATGTCAACCAAAAGCTTCGCGACACAAAAATCGTAAAACTGCTGGGATCACTTTTTGAAAAATGATTAAAACACTTCGTCAGGTCTTTTTTGAAATAAATGAAAATCTATATGTATAGGAGTTACTAACGATAAAAGTACTACAAACATATGGAGGTAACTATAAAAAAAAGTTTTGATATAACGTTTGGATCACTTTAGATCATCATAAAACAATATACACGTAAATAGATTAAACCGTAGAATATTTCCGACTTTAAAATTACAGGTATAATAACCAACGCTAAAAGCCAATATTGCTCGATTTTTAAAAAAATATATGAATTGGAAGTATATTTAATCAAAATTAAAAGTATTGAATAGAGGAAGTGCAGCATATTTGGAATACCAGTTTGTTTTTGGTATATAAATGGAAAATGAAATCAATTAACTCAATAAAAAACACATTGGGTTGCTGGAAAATTATTAAACCTTAATAATATAAACGATTAAATAAAATAAAAAATAATAATTCCCTAAAAAGTTGATTTAAACCAAAAAACTTTCAAAACGTGATTTTGCTTAACCTGCAGGTTATTTGGAATATGATTTATAATATAGTATCCCAAATTATATTCACCCAAAGTGAACCTAGGATGAAAATAAAAAGATTTCCACAATTGAATTTGTGATCAGATGACATCTCTAAGAAAAAATTAGAATACTTTTTACAGACGTAAAATATGAATATATGTTGGAACACTATCCCAAATTATGTTCACAGTAGGTATTCCAAATTAGCAACAAGACGTTATAGATTAGAACTCGAAGTTACATTTTTAATTTTAAAAATATTTATAAAATCAAATCAAAACCATAAACTGATAGGATTATTAAAGATATAAACGCATATAGAAAATATTTCACTCAATAAAGTAAATGAGTATTAAAGATGACATTCTTACTAAAAAAGTTTTCGAAATGGACATTTTGTACTTATGTGGCTGGCGAAGAAAATATCAAAAGGGAATGGTTCTTTTACTACTCAATGCCATTTTAAATCATGTGATATTATTTTTATAACAAAAAAAACACAGATATCGCTTAAATTGCTCTAAAAAACTGAATATTCCAAATTACCTGCAGTATTCCAAATATGCTGATCTTCCTCTACTAATAATTATTATGAGTAAAAAATACTGATTAGATGATTTCATAAATAGGACAGGATGGAAGTAAAAGATACGGAATGGCGACCCCGAATAAGGAAAAGCCTTGGAGAAAGAAGAAGAAAATTAGATGGTTTTATAAGAAAAAAAGGTTAGTTTTTTAAAAATATTAAGACAATTTAATATTTGTTTATAATTTTTTAGATAAAAATTAAAAAAAGTTGTCTCAAAAAGTTATTTACTACAATCTAAATAAATAAAATTATTTTAAAACACCCAAATAAATAAAATGTTCAGCAAAGAATCATAAACCCAGCAATATTTTTTTTTAATTGTGCGTAATCTCTATTACGCAAGTTGATTCAAATTAATACATCTTATTGCCTATAAGACTTGACGAAAAAATAATTTCATTTTTTTAATAAAAAATTAGGAAGAAACAAACTAAATAATTATTAAAAAACATTTCCAATAAATGAAATGATTTTAGTGAGCATTCAACAATTTTAATAATTTTTTATTCATACTAGCTCAACTAGAAGCACCCAGTAAGATATATATTTGGATCAATATCGGTTTGTATTTACAATTTAATAGAATTGTTAAGTTAAGAATGGTATCTAATTTATTTTATGAAAGACGTTTTTAATAATTGAATGGGCGTACGTATACGCGAGACATCAATGACAAAGCAAACCGAAGCATATTTCCAACAGAACTTTTGACATCCTCTCAGTAACCACTCAACCACCTCCGATAGAACTTTTATTTAATGGAAGCGAACTTATTAAAGTTCGCTGGATTCAAGCGCAATATTAAAAATATTATTCATTTCCCACGTAAAAACGGATTCAAGTACAATTCTACTTCGTTTGTCCATTATAATTTATTTCGTTCCTCGTTTTAATTTTTTTTAAATCAACCATTTTATTAATTTATTCAAAAGTTTTTATTTAGGAAATCAATTTCCCATATTATTCCCAATAGCAATTTATCGTTAACTAGATACCAGCTAGCTTTTCTGAGCATATCTAAATTAAACTGAATGATTGAATGTTTATACTAAAATATAAAAAAAAAACTCCTTTTAACTACTTTTACAGTAAAAGATATCTAGTAATTGTGAACCGTTTTAGCACAGTAAATATTTTGATATAACTCCCACACTTTAAAGTTTAAATACATAGTAAGAGTTAAGCTTCATAACTTACTCACCAAATTCTGTTAAACTACTTTTCCAGGAAGTGGCTATTGACTATCTCATAGGCTCTGTAAGTTTTTCTTCCAGGATATTTTATTTGTACTACTCTAAAGCCTAAGGTTACAGTGGACTTTTCGCACCAAATGCCATTATACTTGGCTCAAACATGTATTGATTCTGGAAGATATCTCGAGATAGTGGTAAAAGGACAATGTGAAAATTTCATACCTTTGCGTTTTTACTTCTGTTAGCAGATCCTAATGAAATTTTAGAGTTTGAAAATTATCTGCATTTATCGTCAATTCAACTTTAATCCGATTAAATTAAACTTGCTTTTCGACCTTGATAAAATCAAGAAATGAGAAATGATTTGTTCCAAATTTCACTCAATTTTGAATAAAAGGTATTATTTGAATCATTCCATTTTATAAAAATAACCTCTTCAAGGGGATTTTTGCAGCTTTTTTCTTAAATCTTATCAAGTCATTGTCAGCATTAAAATAATGATAAAATAAATATTTTTCATTAGAACAAAAATTAGTAGAAAATGTAGCTGTATGTAAATTTACGAAGAAAATTAGAAGCCAAGAATGAACAACTTTAAACAATCTCCAAGTAAAAGAATCAATTGAAAGGTTCTTAAATTTATTTAATAACCAAAGTTTATGCTTTATTGATAGTTTATTATAAGCAGAGATAAAACCTTTAAAAATTGGGAGTCTTATTTTTTAAGGGTCGGAACCTAATTTTTCAGGGTTGTCTCATTGATGTTTATTTTATGATTATAAACGATATTTAGGAAAAATTAGAGGTTTTGTTGCATTGTTGGGTAAAATCAAGTAATTTAATTTAACATTAGAATAGAATATGAATAAGTGGTACATAAAATGTCTTTAAGTCTTTACATTGATTTTCTTGTCTTTTTTACAATTTTAAATCACTTTGAATATTTTCTTAACGAAATTATAAAAAGTATAAAAATATGTTATAGGTAGGTAGGGTATTTGTTGTCAATCTCATTTTCAATTCGATTAAAATAAAACTAATTGTTGACTTTTGTAATCCTTAATCGAAGAAATAAAAAGCTTGTTGCATAAGTAGATATTATAATAAACGTTCGAAAAACAGATTTTATTTGGATCATTCTATTCAATAAAATGGATCTTTTAAAGTGGATTTTCTCAGATTTTTTCCAAAAATGTTACCAAGGCAATACAAAATAATTTGACTCTTGATTAATTTTTTTCGGGCAGAAATATTTTTCATTAAGGGGGTCGACCCATGTGACGGCCTATTTTTTAGGATTTTTTTTCTACGATCAGTAAATAGATAGAGCTTTAAGTTTATTATCATTTGTTAACATATGTTTCGACAGTATAAATATAAATTTTAAGCTAAAAATATTGTGTAGAACATGAGTTTTTTGATTAGAGATGTATTATTGGTAGAGATGATTAAGGGTTACCTGATACATTTTCGAGGCAATGGTTTGAAACGGTGTTTGGGTGAAATTTGGTTTTAATAACATTCTTATATTAAATGAATATATTATTTTCAAACAGAAATAATTTTCGTTAAAACGAAAATTGATGAAAAAAATTTTGTTTGCTTTTTCGTTTTTGATGAAAAAATTCACGGTTCCTGTAGGATACTTCCTAACCCATCTAATTAAAACGACTGCACAAAATAAAATTAAGCATGTGCTGACTTTTCAAATAGTTTAAAAATTGTTTAGTTCCTGTTCATATTAAAGAAAAGCACCAATATAATTTGAAAATTAACTACGAAATTGATAATTATCTTGGTAATTATGTATTTTTAATAAAACGTAACATACAAGTATGTTATGCATACATTTACTGGTAATATGGGACATTAAATGTCGCTACTAACTATGAAAATTCATTAAGTATTTCTTAATCTATGGATATAAAACATTTAATTCGGTGACTTCCATTCGTTTCAATATTAAAGATGAATTATTAATTCCATTTAAATATGTAAGGCACTAAAATCATTACTATTTAATTATTAACTTACTTAAAATAAGAAGTTAATTATTCGTTAAGTTCTTTTCTTTATTTCTATTTTGATTGCATTCAATTTCGTATATACTTAATGAGTATATTAGAATGACGTAACTGGTTAAATTTTATACAATGTAGGTTTATAGGTGGTTGAAAAAGCTTGAATATAAACAATGCGCCGGCGCTATAGAACAGAGCCGCCTTCGATGGGACCATTATTATCACCATCCCTTATGAAAATTCTGCCTGTTAGTACATAGACAACCACCTTTGCGATTCAGCCACTTCCTGGTGGTAACCGCGGTCACAAGTCAAATCGACGCAACAGGTATGTACTTATTTAAAAGTTTCTTTTAACATTGCTATAAAATAATAAAGCTTAAGCTAACTGGCTATTAGTTGTCACTATAACCAATTTTGTTTAGTAAAATTTCAAAAATTTGTGATTTGTAAAAATTTTAATCAATAGGCTTTGGTAAACTATATAGTTATTTAAACTGTTTATTTCTTTTAAAACAAAAAAAAGTATCCTTGTTATAATTTGATTTAATTGTTTGAAGTGATCGTTTGATTTGAATAGTTTTGAACGGTATAAAAGGTTGATTTGAAATGAAAAATTTTTGAAATATCTACGTAAAAATATCTATGCTTAGCTTGTCCCCTTTAAATTACATACCAAAAAATTTTCTCCGTTGTTTAAAAAAAATTTAAATTCTATTCAGATTTAATTAACAAAAAATTTGTTTTATTAGTGCCATCAAACGTTATATCATTGAAATTCATCATTTATATTGATTTAACTAAGTAAGAAAGAAAGCTCATATATATAGGAACTAAAGAAGAACAAGATGATAAATAAAAGCGTGCAGGAATTTTAAATTCATATTACATTTTATATATTTTCACACTTCCATGCAAAAATCTCATTTTTTTATATATATATTAAATAACGTTTCAACAAATTTTAATATTCTACGATTGAAAGAACTACTGGTTCATTAATGATAATACTAGTCATAATAATTTGCATTTTTACTTAATGACTTTATTTATGACGATGTTTTATTAAATGCATTTATAAGCTTTTTTTTAGTTCTCAATTTAAACATTTCATTAATTTATATCGCTCATTTGATATCGAAAAAGTGATAAACTTTCAAATGACTAAAACAAATATTTAATAATGATGGATTCAAAATTATTAATCTGAATTTTCATTTGCATAATGCGTTTAATATTGTCACAAAACTGTATAAAATCGTATTTGATTTTTTAGTTTTTGTCAATAGTGACTAGTTTTTATGATGGATTCTGGAGTTTTTTTGAGTAATACTTGGAATATTAAGTTTTAAATATAGTGTTAAAAAAAATTTTCCTGTAGTAACAGGAACACTATCAGTAGGTAAATATAAGGCCTATATTTACTAGAATTTAAACTGGTAATATTATTATAGCTAGCGTCGGGTTACTGGGTTTAATTCTTAATGAACCACGGCATATTTCTTTAGATTCTTAAATAAAACTCGATTATTACTTGATTCCCTTTAAACAAACTAGGATTTGTGTTAGTTTCATTTTAAACAGTGAAATGGATTTTGTTATAAAAATATTTATAAAAGTTTTTTTTTATGTAATCCTGGTTTAGTCAATATCTTATCAAATAAAATTTTATAAACATTTACTTCATCTTACAAATAAAAACTAAATATAAAATTATTTTTTTCAAAAAATAATTAACCAAATACCTACTTACTCTCTTAAATCGAAATAGTGACTTTAGACTACATATAGTTACTATTCACTATTTTGTAGTGAAAAGTATGCCACTATTTGAATTTGGTGGTATACTTTTCACTACAAAATAGTGAATAGTCACTATTTGTAGTCGAAAGTCACTATTTTGATTTAAGAGAGTAGTTTTAAAATTTAAAAAGAATGATTACTGACCAAAATGTAAAAAGGTAAAAACATGTATCATAAATCATAAATTTGAATATCGATTACTAAACGTTAGCACCCCATATGACAATTTTCATTATATAGTGATTATGGTCTAAGCTTTCAAAATAATTAACAATTAATTTAAGAAAATATACTATTGGCAAGAAAAAAAATTGGTGGTATTTAACATGTCATATTTTCCAAATGTCAACGATAATACAAATGAAACTCATACTGTAATTCATACAACGATTTATGTTAAAAAATAATTTAAGTCAAAAAAAAATGATTCAGGGGATCATAAATAATATGGGCACTTAAACATATTAAATATTCATTGTAAAATTATTTATAAAACTGCCTTTTTATTTCTATATTACGGTTATTTTGATCGACTAAAACAATAATCATGTAGTAAAACAATCTAAAACTTCCAATTATATATTGGAAAATTGAAGATCAATTTAGTTTTCAATTAAAAAAAAATTCTTTCTCATCTTTATATCAAACTTTGTTTCAAATAGCTGAGATATTGAGGAGTTACGTAGACTTAGAAATCTCAGCAAAAAAATCAATAGAACAACGATATTTTCTCCAAGTGAAAAATCAATTGTAGTAAGACTTGAGAAGAAAGAATCTTTAGAAATTCAAAAACTTGAACTATTTTTTTTCAAACTCTCATTTTTGAAATCGAAGCAGAATGCAATTTGTCTCAAAATCTAATGAAAGTATTTTTTTTGAAATTTGGTACTCTTAAAAAACGAACGGCTATTATACCACAACTTATTAGTTCCTTTTAGTACTATATAGTAACAGAAGTTCCAATATGGTCAAATTTTCGATTTCGAGTTTTCACCAGTAATACAAGTTCTGAGGCCCCTGAATTCTGAATAGTGGTTTAAAAAAAAAACTGTATGTGACAGCGATATCGTATTGAAAGCTTTTTCTCAAACTCATACTTGAATTTCACCTTCATATTTCATCTATAAATTGTGTCGCGAAGCTTTTGTTTGAAATCGGTTGACAGGAAGCTCCACTTTAGGTTACTGTAGGTTTTAAATTTTTAACAGTAGGTTTAAGTTTAACTAAGGAACATTCTAGTGAATTTTCGTTTGTTTGTTATCATTTTGATTTACAATCCAAAAATCCTTAAAAAACAAGGATATGGTGTAGATTTACTCACAAATAATTCGACCAAATTTCAATTATTTTTAAATCCTTCGTTCAATCACGAGCTTTATTTGTCTACGAACAAAAAGTAATCAATTTTTTGAAATTCTAATAAAGCTGTCGTAAGTTATATTGACCACTATGAGGACACTTTTTTAAAGCAAAAACCAGATTTTAATGGCAACGTTTTCAAGAATTTCTCATAAAATTTTTGAAGATTCTGAATAATTCTTTCATTATATTGAAACAATAGAGAACATTTACTTTTTTAACATTCAATATCCATGTAAGGTTTTAATGTAAATAATATGATCCACTACACCTAAAGTAGATCAAATATAAAAATCAAAGCCATTTTAAATCTTTAAGAAATTCTTTAATCGCACATGTGCTTTATTTAGTTCTTTTAACTAACAGTAAGCTTCATGTAAAGGAAAGTTCTGTGACACGTCGCAGAAGATGTTTTGTAAAATTACCATAAAAATTTTCAACAGTGTAAAAATTCCTTATAATTTAATCTTACTTAATTTGATTATTTATCCGTTGTATTTGGAATTTAATCCTATCTCAGTTGCTATCATTTACATTCTTTTTAAACCTACATTGGCATAAATCATCATAATAATATTTTTCAACTATTTTAAAATCATCAGATAGGTACGTATTATAGAAAAAAAAACTTGTTATGAAAATTTTATAGCATCTAAAAACTACATATAAAATAGATTAATGGAGTTAAAATAGGGGTGTATCGCGGCGTCATGACTTTTCAATAGGATTACAGTTCCAAGTATTCCAAACGTCATCATTAAGTCTTCTCACGTGGCTTTTGCTAAGATGTAGAGGATAAACTATAAAGATGACAAATAATCAACCTTAAATTCTAAAATTTTTACCATAAAAATTAAGCTTAAAGTCCCTAAAACTTTACATAAAAATTCAAATGAATCAAATTAATTAATAAAAGGCATATATGCACAATTTTAAACTATTACAGTAAACACACTTGTGAAGTATCTGACCAAATGCTTGTCAAGAAAAAGACAAATAGATAAGATTTAGATTAAGAAAATGTAAACTAATCAATTTATTTTCAAACCACACGATATTATAATTTAATTCGTTCTTATTAAAAAATAATCTAGGTTTTCGAACTGAACGTCACTACTAAATCACCACGAACAAGTTTCAAAATTTTGTTGCAAGTTTGGTGATAAAGCAATTACGTTTAAGTAGATTGGATTGAGATAAATGTTTAATTTGGTAGTTTATTGTTTCCAACATATGCTTCAAGTATCCAATAGTTGTTAGAACAAGTTGATAACAATATTAAAGTTGCATAATAAAAATAAATCAATAAAATGCAATTTAATTTTTTAAAAATTAAAGCATTTTATTTTCAAAATGAAATAATAATAATTTGTCATTGACATTTTTGAGGCTTATGTCATGTGTCTTTAACACTGTTAAATTGATTTGAAAAACAAATTTTATAGTTGATAAAAACAAATAGATAAGTTAATTGCATTTGAAAGCATATAATTACGTGTGCAGTCGATGTCTTTACCAATGAGAAAAATCTAAGTTGCGTTATTAATTCAATTATAGAACGAGCTTCATCACATATTTACTCGTAAATAGAAATAGAGAAAAACGCTGTCAGTCGTGGATGCTGAAGGAAAATGAAAATAAAATAGCACCTTATGATTAAAATTGATTTTACGAAGAATAAAATCACTTATCAATACCATTAATTATATTTGACCTCAGCGAGAACTGAACTGAACCGACTAGAAAATGATATCAAGTTTTGCTAACATTTTTTACTCGATTACTCTGAATGTGACCAAAATTGTGTGCGAATGACGGTTTAATTTACACAGAGAATGAGAGACGAGTTCTCGTCAAAGAAATATTTGGAGTGCGAGATATTTATAAAGAGCTGCATTCCATATTTACAAGTATTTTAATATAATCATATCTAGAATTGAAAAATTCAATTTCTCTAACTTTTTTAACCTTGATTTACTACCAATAAATTCAATCAAACATTTACTTCCTTTTCATTTAATTTTTTTGAAAACTCACTCTGAACTTTTTTTCTTCGATTTACCAGTTGTTGTTAAACTAATTAATAAAACACAATTCCGTATTAACATTCACATTGATGAATTTTTGAAAAATATTATAAGTGGTGTTTGATTATAAATAATACCTAGGTCCAATTCTTTATAATGTACTCTATGTAATATGGATTACTTTGATGAATCACCGGAATTTCAAAGTCGAAATTTCAATTGCAAATACGTAAGAACCCATTATCAAATAAATCTTTAAATTAAATATTATTAATTCCCGCTTTTCAGAAAATTATATTTTAAGGAAGAAACAAAATATTGACCCTTGACCCCACCTCTTATACCAACGTATTTTAACGGTCAACGTTCCTTTTATCAAATATGGTAGATTATAACTGAGTATCAAAGAAATTAGTACAAAATAAATGGAAATGGAAAACAGGCATGGCGATCTACGATCGATTAATTGAAGAATCGATTTCTTCGACCAAAAAATTGATTTTTTAAATCCATATAACACTAAATCGATTTATCGAATCGATATTTCACCCTAGAAAATCAAAATTTGATTTTTCCTGATTTGGTACAGAAAAAAAATGCTTTGTCTAAACACAATATCAATTTCTTTTTGTGCATATTTTTCAGTTATTATTAGTTACATATAAATCCAGGCTCTAACTATCAGCAAATAACTTGAAGCAATAGGAAAAATATTAATATTTCTTTAGCCTTTCCAAAACCAAATTATTATTATTTCATATATTGTTGACTTCAGTGAGGCCATATGAAACCTTTATGTTTATAAAATTGATCTGCAAATATACTAATTTTATAAATACAAACTAATGCTCTGTCATCTAACATGAAAATTTTCTTGTTCATTCAATATTATCTCTATAATTACATTGCCAATACGTTTTGGGGATTTCTTCTCTATGAGTCATAGCGCTAATGCCTGATTTTTTAGAAATTTTTATATACAAAAAGTCCATGAACCGGTTTTCAATTTGATTTAATTTTATAAAAACTTATTACCAATCAATGAAGTAAAAACTAAAATTAATGATATAATCAGTAGGTACATACATATGCATGTAGCTTTTGTCACAAATTACCATTATAGTGTAAAATTTATCTAAAAACACTTTTTACTAAGTACATATCTATTAATTAGTACCCAAAAATACAATTAAAAATTAAAGAATAGAAATAGAAAACTAGTTTTAGAAGCTCATACATTCATTAAATTTGTAATTCAGAAATAATAACAATTTGTAAAATGTCTCTTAGTTGTCTATAATTAATTTTTTTTAAAACCATAAATTAACAAACAGAGAAAAATTCAAGTATGTTTGAAAAATAGTGTAAGCTTGCAATCTTAATCATTAACGCAAAAAAATTAAAATAAGTTTAGGGTTTCAATCAGTTCCAACCCTACACCTGGAAAAACCATGTGTTGACAATAAGGAAAGTGTAAGACAAATCAAAGCCAATACCTAGATGAAAAAAAAAGCATGTAATATAATAATAAACATAATAAACTATTTGATTTGTATCTAAGCATCCTACAATATAGAACATTACTCCCGAAAATTTTTATTTTATTCAATTACTAAGCAAATATGTCCCAATCAAATAAATAATTAATTATCTAATGTCAGATTTTATAGTAACTTTTTATCTAAGAACATTAGAAGTATGAAACCAGTATAAGTTATAAGAAAATGTAGGTTTGGAGAATTTGGACCAACTATTACGTAGATTATAGGATTGATTAATTTTAAATTTTTGTGATGTCCATAAAGATATGAACGAACTGATGACCAATTAAAACAGAAGCTACTGTCTTATAACAAGTGCTTGCAGAAAAATTTCAACTTTTTTTTTTTTTGGTTTATTTAAGGTAGCTTTAACTACTTTGGTCATTAGTGACCGTCAAATCCGAAAACCCAGAAAAAAATCTTAGGATTTCATGGGATTCGAACCCAGGACCACTGGCATATAAGGCAATTGTCTAGTCCACCACGCCACTAAGTGACCTAGTTCAACTTTAAAACCAAATATTGTCCAACAGTACCTGGTGTTTTAATTGACCATCACTTCGTTCAATCAACCTTATGAACACCACAAAAAGTGAATTTCTGCAATGGACGTAAATCTCAACATTCATACTTAGTTTTAAATGTCTAAAAGGTTTTTAGTTTAAATTAATATTGAAGAACAATGAATAATTAGGGGTTCTTTAAGTCAAATAACTGAACATTTTGTGTAATGACTCAAGCTTAACATTTTAACTTGAAAATAAAATAACTTTCATAAACAATTCTTGACTTGACTTGAAATTAAAATAGTACTTTATTACTAGTACTATAATTAAGATTATAGTACTAATAAATTAGGTACTACCAGATAAAGTAACCTACATGTATTTGACCACGTATAAAATATGCTTTTTTAAAAGTAAAAAAAAAAAAAAACAAATGCTTTTGCACCCCAACATCCCCTTTTAAATGGATTTTCTTCCATTCACATTATACATAATATGCCTGTGTCCAGAAAAAAAAATGCTTTTTTCTCATATTTTAAAGTACTCAATCCAGCTGATATTTTCAATAAACGATTGTTTTGGATAACAATACGGAAATGTAATTACAATTAAAATAATTAATTATAATAGTAACAATCAACAAATTGAATACCTACTATAAAACCTCTTCATTATTTTTGCTATAGTAAATATACAGTTATATATAAACATAACTTGTTTGTCTGATTTAATCGTACTTATGATAATAAATGATTACAATAATTATCCATAAATATTTAATTATTCTAAAATGAATTTTTATTAAAATAAATAGTTGATTTTCGATATTCAGCCGATTATAAAATAAAAGGTCGTATTTAAAAATTGCACTTCCCATTCATCCAAAATTGGCAATCTCTTTTCATTTTGAATCTGTTTTGCAAATAACAATTTTTCATAACAAATTTCAATTTTTGTTATTGCAAAATAGCAATTTAAGGAATAATGTAACAGAAGAAACACATTGATCAAGCATCTATTTTTATTAAATGAAGCCATCTAAAATGTTATCTATTGATTAAATGGAAAATATTATGTCTACTTTCACTGAATTATTTAACGATTAGCAATTTTCGCTATGATATGTAGGAGTCTATAAATAATGTTACAACAAAAGAAACATCTGAACAATTGTTAATTTAACCACTTACTTAAGATATACTATTTATTAACCTAAATATTTTGAGGAACTTAGGTTGAAAATTGCAAAAATAGCGACATTGATCTTATCCTAACAATACCAAATATTCATTGAAACGTAGTATTTATTTTTCATAAGGTTTTACCTTCATTAATCTACGATTGACAAATATTATGTAATAAATTGACATCTTAAAATTAATGATGATTTTAAATATTTGAGAAGTGAAATTAAAGAATGATAATCAAAATTAGAAATTTAGGTAATGTTCTCTTATGTTTCTTCTTATAATAACAGAAAAAAAAAACTTAACTTTAAATTTTAAAAAATTACAATGGATTACAATAAACCAAAGTTTAAGAACCACTTTGAAGGCTTCAAGTACTTTCTGTTTTAATGCAAACATATTACTTTTTTACAAGATAATAAGAATATTTCATTATTAAAATTTCATGTTGAAAAAATAATATTCATAATTAACTAACATAATTAATACAAAAGGTTACCAGAATTGTACAGTATTAGTCAAATCAAAACATATAAAATATGACTTTAAAAAACCTCTTTAATACACGTAAGAAAACAAATATAATATGTATGAAAAATCGAATACAATAAGAATTAAATGGGGCCTAGATCAAATAGAAGAAACACAAACATTTATTCTGGAACAATGAATGATTTCTATAGGGTAACTTTATTATTTTCCTGTACCTTTGCAGTAAGTTGTTTTTTTAAGTCGCTTTAACAGCTTAGGTCATATCACGACTGTCTAAACACAAAAAATTTCTGTTGGTCAATTTTAATCTTAGGTCTAGAATCTTAAGTCTAGGATTCAACGGGAATCGAACCCAGACCACTTGACGCATGAAGTGGATAGAACTACTGCTCTAGCCACTGCGCGAGTAGGTGACCCCTAAGGTGGTTTTGTTATTTATCTTTTCAGAGGTTTTTTTTTTCAAAGTCTGGACTTAAAGCTTTTTTTTCTATGTTTACTTATTTCATTGAGGTTTAAGTGAACTAAGCCATGAAGAGACACTAATATTAGGATAAATTGATTTTCTAAAAAATGAATCCATAAAAACAAAGTTTCTAAAACTTTATCTGTAATTTAAACGTGTACATTTCAAAGGTAAGCACTATTTTTCCATAGGGATGGATGACCAATTAATTTAAAAAAAAAAAGTTAATTATAGTACATTCCCCCGAGCTCAATTTTAATAGAATGGATTGTCATCGACAACGAATCTACCTGCTAAAATTCAGCTCGATCCGATCACGGAAAAGGGTTAGTTTGCCGTCGCCAGATTTGCGTGGTATATACATACATACGACAGTCAAGTTAATATAGGCATAGAGCAAGTAAAAAGATTCTTTTCAAATGGCCTATTTTAAGTAAAATTTTAACAACGATGCCTGGCTCAAAAATATCTTGATAAATTAGTTCCAATTAATTAAACGTCCAATTACTTGAAAAACCAATAGACTGTGCAGTCAAATCTAACTGTTAGTTGTTTTGAGATTTTTATTTTGACGGCTATTCGAACTATTTTGCATTCTATTTCATAATAATTGGAACATTAATTTTAACTGTTCATTGTTAAATTGGATAGAAGTCAAAAATCTTAAAATAATCACATTGCATGTGTAATTAGGTGGTGCAAAAGTTAAATTTTAGCAAGATGTAACACTGTAGTTATTAAAAGTTTAACTAAAAAATGCAATAATATCTATTATTATTTATTAATTATTTATTTATTAATTAAAGAAAATTTTAGTCACACTTTGAAATTACAAAAAAAGTTACATCATGAATAATTTTTGGTAGTAAAATCATTTTTATCTTAAAAATGTCTTTTAAACTTTATATCCATGATAAAAATGTAGTTAACACTTTTTACAGGAAATAGACACTTAATCTTTTTTCAAAGCAATTTTTTGTAGAAAAAGCGAATGATTTGCAATTCATATTTCTTAAAATTTTTTCCCTAACATTTTTTTTATAACTCGTTTCACTATTTTTTATAAATACTTGCTTTCGCTTACAATAAAAAAAATGACGTCATTCATGCTAAATTGTTCATACACGAATTTTAGTAAAATAAAGAAGGTAACCATTGTTAAAATTTTCAAGAAATTTTTTCTTCAACTTGACTATTTGTATTCCATTTTAAATTAATGACTCAATTACGAGTATGTTTGAATTTAGTCAGCAAAATTCACAATTTGAAATACTTATCTAAATATCTAAACATTTTCTTGGAAAAAAAATTAGAAAGTAAAATTAAATTTACTGTTTGACTGCCTTACTTCAATAGTTCATAGCAGATACTTTTATGAATCTCATTAAATAAATAATTGACAACTGAAACTGTTAAAAACTAAACTAAAGAAAAATGGAGAATCGATATTTTTCCATTGCATAGTACCTACATATACTTTATCTGAAAGATTTTAAGTAAAAGTAAAAAATCTTTTTATAGATCGTTTTACGCGTAAAGTAATAGCTATTAACATACATAGTTAACAGTTTTTTAAAAATAGTCTTTGACTATAAGACAATGATGGCTTTTAATAATCGGATGTGTTTTTCACTGTAACTTGTGAAGTATTTAATGCAAAATATCAATGACGTAAGCTAAATTCCGAAACTTTCTGCAAATAATATCATTACACAACTTAATATATATGTGATATATGCACTCTTTAAAAGCAAACAATTATTAGTTTACATCGCGTTGATTTAATATTATTTTTCATTGAATTGAGAGGAAATTAGAAATTTTATCATATTTATTTTCATATATATAATATGTATAATGTTTTAATTGACATCAATTTTGATGGCAATGAAAAAGAAAATGAGAATTAAATATTGTCTCAGGTTAATATTTCTACATTCAAATTATTTTTATTTCTAAAATACCTGTGAGAATTTCAATGTACAAACAAATAATGTACCTAATAACTTGAAATATTATAATTTTAGAACCAAGCTAATCAAACATTTAGGTAATTAGTTTTTTATATGATATCACATATAATAAAAGTGAGATATTTGCATATTTGTCAAATTTTCAAGGTTTAACTTTGATTCCAATCGTTGAATATTTTTTGATAATTCTTGTTTGTCAATATTACTATATCACCTAATATAAGCAACTTTAGTTCAACAGCATACCATGCATTACTAGTTATCACTTATCATTATACAAATTTGACGTTTTTCATAGTTTTAAGTATTTGAATTCCTTACAAATATTTATCAATATAATTTACTGCATGGTTACAGTGCAAGATTTACGTATAATCGTCACAAGCTATAGCTTAAGGCCCTCATTTTTTCAGAGACTCCAAAAAATGTGTTTAAATCAAAGCAATTGTCATAAATACTTTAATATATTGTAACATTAATATTAGTTTCAACGCCACACATTCGACCTTCCACACGGAACGTTTCATACTTTTAACCATTTTTTTAAAATAAACATAGAACTTATAAAGCTTAGGGCCTTATCAAAACCGGCCCTGCATGAATGGCCAAATTTCATTAATTTAATAATATTCTCATAAAATTTAGATTTTTTTCCATCATTTAACTTGTAACCAAAACTATACGTTATCTGTTGGATAAACAAATTCAGCTCATTTAAATATTAATAGTACACTAGCGGCTACCCGTGATTTCATTCACGTAGCATTTGACAAAAAAAGGAAACGAAACCTTGCCTTAAAAAATATTAAAAAAGTTTTTCAATGAAGAGAAATCTCAACTAAATTACTTTATTGCAAACTCCTGAAAATATCGTAATGAAAATGGAACGATGACCCAATGATAATTTTCCGTATATAAATAAGGTTGATATTTTTTTTTTTTGGTGTTTTAAGTCGCTTTAACAGCTAAGGTCATATCACGACTGTCTAAACACAGAAACTTTCTGTTGGTCAAGTATATCTTAGGTCTAGAATCCTAAGTCTAGGATTCAATGGGGATCGAACCCAGAACCACCTGACGCATGAAGTGGAGAGAACTAATGCTCTTGCCACTGCGTCAATAGGTGGCCCTCAACAGAAATTGTATTTCTCTTAAAATTTAAGTTTAGATAAAAGGATGGTTTAAATTTAAAATTGCTTCTAGCTAAAAAAAATATCAACTGAAAAAAAAATTCAAATAGGAAAAATACCGAAAACAAAAAAAATCTAACTATTCTAAAAGCAAGATAATTTTCGAGAGTAACAAATGTAATATTTTTACAACAAAAAAATATTTTCGGAGTTTCTGAGGTTAACTCGTAATATTCACAATATTTTAAGTTTAGTTCGTTTTCATTAATATTACACCTTACTTCCTTCAGGTTGGGAAATCAAAGTAATCATAACATACTTAGGAATTATAAATAACATTGTCAAAAATCACCTTTTCAAAAGTTTAAATTTCAATAATTGAGTTGGTATTTGGCTGGTTTAGCCATCAGCTTGTCTGTCTACTCTTTTATACATTTAGATAATAAGTAGCTAATAATAAACTGCCATTTGAACAAATGGCATGAAGTATGAAATTCAAAATTCAATATATTTTGGATTAAAAAAAATTTAAGAACTTCAGCGTCTTTAACTTCTCTTGCTATAACTCTACCATTATGTCAAAAAAAAAATCGGGAAGCCCATAATGATTAAAAATTTTAAATTTTACTCCTTTTCCGCCACGTATTAACTTTATATACAATGTTTTAAAAAGTACGTTTTAATGAGGAGAAATAGCCAGTTAAAAAAAAATAATAAATGGGTCAGTAATGCCATTCCTTTGTAAGGGTTTTTTTTAAAATTGTAAAAATTATTAACCGTCAAAAGAAAGAATTAAGAAACTCCAAAAACAGCGATTTTTCACATTTACAGTTATGTAGATTGACAACTACAAGAATAGAATTGGCAAAAATTGATATTTTAAGAGGAAGAACTTAAAATTCAAAACCGTCAACCTCCGTTTTGAACTACTTATGAGTGAAATTTCTAAAAATCCTTCCTTAGTGGGTACCACAGTCTACTCCGGAATAACACTTTAAAATTTAATGTTTTTATTTTCAATGGTTGGAATCTTTTATATTTTAAGATATTAAATTACCTATTGTAAGACAATGAAATTAGGTAAAAGATCTCAATTCTTATTCTCACCCGCTTCAAAATATCGAGCAAACATAAATTTTAATTTGAAATTTTCAAATATAATGTTTGAACCACAACTAAATAAACTATTTAGGAATACTTAAAAGGCCTAATCTTCGAGGAAATAGAAGAGATTATTTAAAAAAAAAGTATAAATTATGTATAGGTATAATGTATATTGATAGCTAAAAACATCTTTCTAAAATTTCTTTTTTGTATCTTATGTAATTTTATGAACAAATTGAAAGGTGTATTTTTTTTAAAATGAGGACGAAAATAAATTAAGGAAAGTAACATATACTGATATATTATAAATATCTCAGTGAGAACTTAAAAGAAAATCTGATTGTATTATTATATTATGCATTTAAAAAAATGAAATTCTAACCTTTGTACTTTTTGTATATGAAAATTTCTAAGAAGTTTTGATTAATAATAATTTAGAAAATGAAGAAAATTTTAACTCAGTAAATAGTCTGAAGGTCAGTTCCATACATACCTATATATTACAAGTTATGAATGGTGAATTTTCCCATCACTGCCATCATATTTACAATACTTTTTTTTTAATTTTAAAAAAACTTAATTATTTAATACGTAATAATTATACTAGCATTTCGTAGTTGGTTATTTATAAGTCTTAAAAAAAATTTGCGTTTAATTATTTTATTTAAAATTCTATTCTAAATGCCACTATTACTGACCACTGCTTATAACTATTTTAATCTTGAATTACACTCTAGTACAGGGGTGGGCAAAAGCCGGCCCGCGGGCCGGATCCGGCCCTTTTGCTTACTTTATCCGGCCCGTTGAAAAATACCGCAAGCAATTTTTTTTAATATCTTTTATGTGATTTTGTTGAAATCAACAGTAGTATTAGTGTGCGTAGTGATCATATAAAATATTATGAAACCAAACCTATTGCCAACAGAATCGAGTCAAATTCCCAAGTTAATAGACTTTTTAGTGCTTTTAAGTTTGCCGAAGCGCTCTCTTTAATGCAAAAAAATAATAAGTTTATCTGTTCACAACTAAACTACAACAAAGTACATTATTTTCACTTATTGTTAGTATGAAATGGCTGAATAGCTAAGCGTTTCTAAATCATTTTCCCTCATTAAAAACACGACGAGAATCATTGAAAAATAGTGATTTTCTTAAATATAGTGCAGTAACACAAGACCTGCATTCTGAATTCCGAAGAAGATTCCAAGATTTCAAAGCTATTGAAAAACTTTTATCATTAATTAGTCAACCTTTCAATTTCGATGTGCAAGAAGCTCCTGTTGAGATTCAACTAGAACTAATTGACTTACAGGCAAATAATTTACTAAAAGAAAATTTTCAGTCAAACGAATTGAGTGCTTTCTACGGGGCTTTGAATACCGAACATTTCAAACATTTTTTGAACTATGTTCAAAAATATCTAGTTTTATTAGATAAGACAATTTAATTTTACTATTATCTATTATAAAATGTCAAATTTCTTTGTCCAAATGCTTTTTTATTATTTTTTTGTCAAAAAAATTTCTTGGGCAGGGAAAAAACTCCTCCGGCCCGGGAGACATTTTGAAAATTTTTTTGGCCCGCGCTTAATAGTATTTGCCCACCCCTGGTCTAGTACCTAATGTAATTATTTTTTTATTTTTTTGGTTAACGCCATGGTTTTAATTAAAACAAACAGTATTTTGGAAGTTAAACTTTAAAAATATTTAGGTAATAAATTTTAAAAAACCATGACCTAGGTTGAATATTGAGCACTTTTTTCATATTTAAACAAATCTCTAACTTTTAATTCTTCCCTTTGGTTACTCAAATATTGTCTTTGATGAATATTACTTTATGAGAGACCCATGTTATACCAGATATTTGTAGTTTTTCAGAATAAATGTTTCTAGTTTTCCTTGTGTTTTAGAAAAGCCAAAATATAAAATTTTTATATAAGTAATACTTATTAATGCATATAACGGATATAATTCTCCTTTAAACGAATTTTAATTTCATTATGGTGTCACTAGAAAAAATATTAGCAGAATTTATATGTTCTATTTTGATATACCTACCTATACGTACTTCTTAGTATGAGGCGCTTGTTTCATTGGAAACTATCATTTATTATCTCTGGATCATCATTATCGTTTATCCTGCTTTCATAATCAATTAAAATTTCGATCACAAAGTATAATACTTGCACCAATATGTTTGAAATTCTATATGGGACAAATACTTGAAAAACATGTCCCTATTCTCCAGTTCTGAAGGAATGACAACAATTCCCAACTTTTTTAAACTTGGTATTGATTACGTTTAAGTTACCGGAAGGATTATTTTATATATTAACGTCAATAGTTACTGCAATATATGCTCTTTACCATATTTTAAACAGATTATCAACATGTACCAATTTAATATACAACAATATATCATTTTTGGAGCACTTGTGTGCAAATAGTTTATGTTCATTTAAACTCCGAACTTAGAAAAGTAAAGCATGAATATTACGAACGAAAGTTTTCTCTAAACAGGCTTTAAAAAGGATCTCTTTGAGAAAAAAGTAATATACACGAAAGTAAATAAAAACATAATATAACGTATAACTCTTGTGAGGTTCACCAAACCCTCAGAAATATGTTTTATAAGTATGACAGCATTCTGTAAAAGATTTGAACTTTACAATTGACATTGAAATGTATTTAGAAACGCATCATAAAATAGGTTACGGATACATTGATAAGAAAATAAACTTACGAAAGTTAATTTATTAAGTTATACAACTCCAACTTTAGCTATATACTTAATATACTTTATTGTACATTTTTTTTTAATTACTTTTAATTTAAGCATGGACAGGGATGAATTTCGTATACGTGGAAAAGAGATGGTGGATTACATCTGCAAATACTTGGAGACGTTAAATGTTCGTCGAGTGACACCAAGTGTGGAGCCCGGTTATCTACGAAACTTAATTCCCGATGAGGCACCACAAAACCCTGAAAACTGGGACAACATCATGGCAGACGTCGAAAACAAGATTATGCCTGGTGTTACTCATTGGCAACATCCACGCTTTCACGCCTATTTTCCATCAGGAAACTCGTTTCCTTCAATCATGGGAGATATGTTGAGTGATGCCATTGGATGTATTGGCTTCTCCTGGGTAACACATCGATTTACTTTTTAAAAATTTATTGAATTTAATTATTTTCTGCGTTATTAGGCTGCTAGTCCTGCTTGTACAGAACTGGAAACTATTGTCGTCGATTGGCTAGGTAAAGTATTAATTCATCAAAGCAAAATAGAAAAATCCTTTCATATTTCATTCGTTAGGAAAAGCTATTGGGTTGCCAGATCACTTTTTGACATTAAAAGAAGGAAGTCGAGGTGGTGGATGTATTCAAGTATGTAAGGATTAATTGCAAAGGAGAAATCATTTTAAATTTGTTTGTCTCTCCAGGGTTCAGCTAGTGAATGTGTATTAGTAACAATGTTAGCTGCTAGAGCCCAAGCAATTAAACGACTTAAACAGCAGCATCCTTTTGTTGAAGAAGGTTTACTTCTATCAAAATTAATGGCGTATTGCTCCAAAGAATCTCATTCGTGCGTAGAAAAAGCTGCAATGATTTCTTTCGTTAAACTACGCATTCTTGAACCCGATGAAAAATGCAGTCTAAGAGGAGCTACGTTATCTAAAGTATTTAAAATAGTTTTTAATTAAATTGAAAAATAATTTTGTTAATTTAGGCAATGGAAGAGGATGAAGCGATGGGATTGGTTCCATTTTTTGTATCTACTACACTTGGAACAACATCTTGTTGCTCTTTTGATAACCTAATGGAAATCGGACCTGTTTGCCAACGTTTTCCAGCGGTTTGGTTGCACGTAGACGGAGCTTATGCTGGAACTGCTTTTATTTGCCCCGAATTGAAATATTTATTATCGGGAATCGAATACGCTGATTCATTCAACACAAATCTAAATAAGTGGTTGTTGGTTAATTTTGATTGTTCAACGATGTGGGTTCGAGATCGAATTCGTTTAACGTCAGCATTGGTGGTGGATCCATTATATCTACAACATGGATATTCCGATTCGGCAATTGATTATCGACACTGGGGTGTCCCGTTGAGTCGACGATTTCGGTCACTCAAACTTTGGTTTGTGATGCGTAGTTATGGAATAGCAGGATTGCAAGCATATATTCGTAGCCATATAACGTTGGCCAAAAAATTTGAAGCACACGTACTCAAAGATAAACGTTTTGAAGTTTGTAATGATGTCAGGGTAATATCGAGTTTTATAGTCGAAGAGCTAGTTTTATGTTTCATGAAGTGTTTGATGCATGTTGAAATTTTGTAAAGTAGTATCTACTCCAGGGGTCAGCAACCTTTTTTGACTACGGGTCAAAATTAACTAATATTTGAGTATTAAATACACGTTTGGGTAAGTGGTATTTTCAATTTAAAAAAAGTTTTTCAGTGAATAAGAGGGTATCAGGCGTTTTGATCCCCGGAAAAAAATATCCCCGGACAAAATATCCCCATGACAAAAATATTTCATGCAATTTTTGCTCCATAACTAAGATTTTATATTCAATAATTTTTGATAAAAACGTGTTAAATTGACCCCCAGTTATTTATTGAAAGTTTTAAATTGACCCCCATGTGCTCGTATTAAATCCGCAAAAACTGTGTTAATTAATGCCAAAGGGGTTCAGGGGGTCCTCCTGCCTAGGGTTTGGGGGCAGAACCTCCATCAAAAGAAATTATAGTCATTTGTCAATTATAATCATTCATTGACTGAATGTGCCCTTCTTGACACCGCAAAGTTTTACACAAAACTAAATGTTTTAACATCAAAATTATGCTGCAAATACGATTTGCAGTTATTCTATAAGGACTTTTTATCGTGGCGATATTTTGTCATGGGGATATTTTGTCCGGGGATCAAAACGCATGGAACCAATAAAAGATACATTAAAAATTATATCAAGAAGATAATTACAATACGCTTACATTTTTTTTATATTTATTACTATACTATATTATTTTTATATTTATTATTATTATTATACTTTAGTGGAAGTAAAGTGGGTCACTAATAATTATCAAACGGGTTATAGGTTGCCGACCACTGATCTACTCGATAGATAAGCAGGCAACCATATATTGGTCGGATCTACCTGGGGACACCATCAAGAAAAGGTGCAAAAATATGATCTACACTTGTTATCGTTTATATTTCAACAATGGTGGGCTTAAGAAAAAAAAAATATTCTTAGTAAAATTAAAGCTAATAAAATTTGTAACAAGTTATTGTCTAAACGCTTTTTCCTTTCTTCTGATAGTTTCCGAGATATACGCCCTCAAAAGTTAGATCTCGTAGTCAAATATTCTCTTCCTTCCAACGCAGTATATACAAACCAATCAATAGCTTAATCATTAAATCTTGTAGTATATTGAGTTTCATAAAAGGGTGATATATAAGGGGGTTATAAGGGATAAAAAGACCTTGGACATTTTTACATCTGACCTACCATTAATTAGATATTAGATAATGAACACAAAATAACCAATTTCAAAAGCGCGTTAACGGAATAAATGCATAGTTTGTAGAGTGCTTTGAAAGGAAGATAATTTTTGATTACAGGATCTAATTTTTGAAGGTTTATATCTCAAAAACTATCAGAAAAGAGAAAAAACGTATAGAAGCAAACTTCTTGTAAATTTCATTGGCTCTAATTTTACTATGAATATTTTTTCCTCAAGCCTACCGTTTTTGACATATAAGCATTAATATGATAATTTAAGGGAATCTTTTTTGCACCTTTCTCTTATCACAGTATCTGGTGTTCCAAGTAGATCAGACCAACACATTATTACCTGCTTATATATCCAGTAGATGCTACTATACAAAATTTCAACGTACATCCAACACTTCTTGAAAGATGCGTCAATAGCTCTTGAACTATTAGGATAAATGATTTCTTTGATTTTTTTAAAAATTTGTTATTGTAGGTAGGGTTAGTTTGTTTTCGTTTGAAGGGAACGGATAAAATTAATGAAAAACTTTTAAGTAATATAAATGCATCAGGAAAGTTACACATGGTTCCAGCTTCCGTTTGCGATAAATATAGCATTCGTTTTTGTGTGGTCGCTCAAGATGCAACCGAAGCTGATATTGGTATTCATATAAATAAATGATCAAACATAAATTAAATGTATTTCAATATGACAATAATTTTAGATCATGCTTGGGATGTGATAACCGAATTCGCCACTGAATTACTTGACCTTCAAGCAACAGAAAAAGAACAGGTATATATTAGATATCTGACGCTCGTCAGTTTTTATAATAAAAGATTTTACTACGTATAATTATGATTGATAATATATAATTAAGGCGTGTGAATATTCCAATAAAATATTAATAGATTTCTATATTTACTTGTAATATTTTAATCCGAAATATTAACTAATTACATAATTAAATGAAGGATATTATCTAAAAACAATTAAAACAAGTTCTTTCGAAATTAATTTAAATTTAGCAAATGTAATGACGTCATATTTTAGTTTCACAAGAAAGAAACTACGTCAGTATTTTCGAAGATTTGTCTTACATTAACCGATTTAGCATCGCTCAAAGGCATCTATACAAATTACTTAAAGTTTATACTTTTTTACTATCATAACTACATTAATTCATTAAAAATATTTACGACTTTGGCACAAAAAATTTAATTTAAAAAAATGTTCGGATAAATACCCAAATGTTATGTTAACGTTTTCTTTGACTTTTAGGAATTATCTGATGATGTATTTGAAATTGTGGAAAGAAAGAAGAAGCATACTTTAGCTCAAAAACGCTCTTTCTTCGTGCGAATGGTTAGTGATCCCAAAATCTATAATCCTTCCATCGCCAAAACTCCAGCAAGACGTCATTTCACTGATACAGTGGAAACTCCTGAAAGTTCCATAGTTACTGTGAACCCCCCAACGTAAGTATTAAGAAAAAAATTTCTATTTTAGAAATATAGGTGTGTTAAATTTTATGACGTCAATATATTTTAAATTTAAGATCTAATAAAAAAATTAATTAATGCTCGAAATTTTTATGGATTACTTCGATATGTATATTTCAAGTACCAAAGTAAAATTATTGTTGGAAACAATTCCTAAACTAAGCTTTGTAAATTTATTTAATTTTTTACTTAAAATGGTTTATGAAGTCTTGTGGCTTCAGAGCTCAAGTGACATCACCTTTGCTATGACCTGTACAATTTTTTAACCCTCACAAATCCATTAACTTTACCGCAACAAAATGATACCTAATTATTTAATTAGTTACTACTCCTATAATTTGTAAAACATGAAAATATCAATAGCTTTAAATATCATATTTTATACATTTTCTTTCGATAACCTTCATATACTATTTTTCTTGATCAAGTTTAAAGCTCTGAGGGAAGCTGGAATTGATCTATTATCTGAAGATTAATAAATCTTGATAACCTGGTAATCAATACGTCAGATAATAATTCAATAAAATAATGAAGTTTAATACTAGTTCTACTTATTTTACGATAAATGTTCACATTTTATGTATGAATCGAGTTTCAAAAAAGGGCATAAAATATAATATCTAGAAAGCAAGTTTTTCTATTAAACGTTTGCAAATAACTAAAAAAAATGAATTATTTTTAATTCGATCATTTTTTAGAAATTCGTCATGGATAAGTTGGCCATTAGCATTTCTTTTTCAAAATGAGGATGGAGCTGCTCCGATTAGGTAATATGCAACAATTCAGCAACAAAGCAAAACTGTTAATTACAGTTTATAAAAATTTAAGAATAAAATGCTTGCGAAATGATTTAGTTTAAAATTGAATTAAACCTTTACTCGTAACAGATTTCGTCATTTGGATACTAAAGTGAGGCTAAAAGCCGAAAAGTTTACGGGAGATAGACGCGGTAGCCGAAATGATTTATCACCGGCCGTTTCACCGGAGAAGGAAAGCAAATCTCCAGGTAAATCACCATTATTTACTCGTAAAGAGAATCATGTTTGCAGTTCACCGGAGAAAGATTCAACTGCAGGATGAATAAGGAATCTCGCACATTTTTTCCTCAAAACTGTTAAAAAATGTAATGTCACTTATAAAGATTGATTCAAATAAATGTTTAAATGGCAACAATTGTGTTCTTATTATTACAGCTAACAAAAAATTCCTTGGATCCTTGGATAAGGATTTATTTCATATTATTAAAAGAGAACTTATTAGGATTTCACGTTTTCTTTTTTATTTTAAGTTGTAAGGGACAAATGCTTAAACGGATAGTAAACACTGGATTTCAATTATTTACCCCGGACAAGTAAAAAAAAATATTTTTAGGATTTGTAGGTATTAAAAAAAATAAGTTCAGTTATAATCATAGTTAAAAATGATTTTTTCGTAATAAAAGATACCTAAATCGAGCAATTTAAATAGGAGACAATTAGTTCCGACAGGATATTTAAAATTACACCTGAAAAACCAAATATTCTAGAAACTTTTAACTCCCCTCTTGTATAATCTTCATTCTCATCATTTTAATTTTATTTGGTTTTGATTCATTTTAGTTCATCTTGGACTTACAAAAATGACCAAGATCGAACGGACAAGACCAAAAACGCAAGGCTAAAGGAAAAATTATTATTTTTGGTGGATTAATAGGTTAAACTTTTTTTCTCCTATAATTCACAATCTGTCCTTGGACAATAAGGGAATCTGCTGAACTTATGTTTTGGGGGAGGATACTCGGTTCAGTCTTATAACCTCTTCATTGTTATCGAGCAGGGAGACAGCCAAATGGTTAGGGTAGTCGCTCAACTGAATTTGGTATTTATGGCTTTATTTATATATCTCTTCCCTGACTGTGGTCATCTCAGGGTCTTTGTGAATATCCCAATTCGTGACATACCATGGCAAATTTGTAAGTAGCCTCAGGGTTCTAGACTGAAATCTCTGGAGTATCTCGATATTGAAACTGCTAGCGGTTCCTCAAAGTTGGATGTCGGCTGCCCAGACAGGTTTCAAGATGGCCTTGTAAATGTCCAGCTTACTATCCAGGGACAGTTGCGTTCCGCTTCTCAGCAGCCAGTACTGAGTGTCTTAGATACCTGACCTCTGTGACCTGAGGGGTTTGTTGTTGGTTGAAGAAAATAAAGAAACTTTACTTCTGTTTGAAAAAAGGGATCTACAAGAATGTCCTCGGAGTAAGTGCTATTTTTTCCCATGTTTAGATAATACATGATTCAAATATAAAATAAACTATTATTTTATGTATATTTTCAAGTACCTTGTAGTGATAAGTAAATCGGTTTTGGACTTGTAGTGTAGGTGTTGTCTTGGTGTCATTGGTTATCGCTATGTCTTTCATTTAGTTGTTATTGTATGTTACTGCTATGAGTTGCAACAATGGTTACATTATTTTTAAACATTAATTAAGGTAATTGTGGCAATCAATTATGCTAAATTATTCTTGAACTTCAAATACACCAACTAGCATATGGAGGTGTGTATAACGCACATCGGACTTTCAGAATTACTTTCGCGGGGATTTTTTCTTAATTTCGTAGTAAGACCAAGGTAGCATTTTGCAAAAATGTATACGAATGTCTCATTTTCCACATCAATCAACTAAATTTAATTACGTTTTTACATCAAAACACTTAATTGAATCTTTAATGCATATTATTATAGTAAAAACTATTTTTTTAATAATAATAATAACAGTAAATGACAATTTTCTTTCAGCCATTGGGTATTAAAATATAATCTGTTTTGGAAGCCAATTTCATCATTTATAATAAATAATTTTTTTTTAAAGCAAAGCTCAATGCACGTCTAATTATGTCAAAAAGAGCTTGATACATTTGAAATTTGATAAAAGATAATTACAAAAAAGCAACGATCGTTATTGGTTTAAAGAAATTTTTCTATTAAGAAATTAAAAAAATCCAGGTTTTCAATTTTTCTTAGTCGTTACTATTTTTAACAAAGAAAGTGCAGTTTTTAACAGCCCAATTAAACCGAATAAATTGAAAAATTGGGGGAGGCTTAGCTAAAAATAATAAGATGTGGGTGTTTCATTAAATATCGCAGACTTTTTGCCAGAAATTATTTTTGACTAATTGTTTAACAGCATTTTACAAAAATGTATTCATTTTATAAAGTAAAAACCAGTGGACACTGTTTTTGAAGCTTTTTAAAAAAAATTAATTTCTATGCTTGTCTATAAAACATTAAATACCAACAAGAGATAATTTTTTTGAAAAATTATAATGATTAGAAATGTTAACACTTTTATTACGTTGATCTAAAGTTTTCAAAATAAGTCAAAACTGGAGTTAATCAGTACATTTTTCCTCTGGAGAGTTCTTATGATACCTAATATTATTTGAAAGACTATAAATTATAATCTTGTATAAAATATATATTAATACCGATTAAATATTTTTAATTATTACCTTTTTAAAATCAAAACTGTTACTGATACCGCCGACTTCTTAATGTACCTACTGGATATCCGATTAAAAATTTTATGAAAAAATATATCATTACCATAATATCATATGAAATTACACATATAAGATTATTAGTTCATAAGAATATTACTGTAAGGCACTCCAAATATTCCACATATTCTATAGTGCATTCAAATATAACTGTTTGGTGAGGTTTTAAAAAAACATTTAAAGAATAATAAAATTCTTCAAACTCTCGTTGGAGTTTTCTTTTATGAAATTCAGACTACTGGTAAAAGAATTTATTAAATAATTAAATTTAAGTAATACTTTTTATAAGATACAAAAAAGGATAGCGTTCTCAAGTCTATGTTATTGGGGTGCCTGAAGTGCAGTAAATTATTTTTTTTTTCGATTTTCGATTTTTTTTTATTTTTGATTATTTGTTCATAGTTTGTTCGTTATTGTTCGACAGTAAAAATCAATTGTTGTTTATCAGTGAAAACTAACTGTTAGTGTACATAAGTGCCGGAACAATCTTATGAAAAATCCTGTGTACCTATAGCCAAGGGCTGGTTCAGGAAAAAAAAACTTCTTAAAAAAAAGTTGTTGTTTTTTTTATATTTATTTATAATTAAACAAATTTTGGTCCAGATGCTAACCCCTCATACTCAAATTAATGCATTTTCATTAACTATCGATCACTATTGATGATTGTTCGATCATAAATACAGCTCACTTTTTAATTATTCAACATTTTTAATTAATTTGAATTAATGAAAATTCATTAATTGGAGCAATAAAAGTAAAGATCTCTAGTAGGTATGGGAGGCTAACTTAAGGACCAAAATTTGTTTAGTTAATTATAAATAAATAAAAAACAAACAAACGATTTTTGCTGAACAAATAATTAATATAAAAAAAAATTTCGAAAATCGAAAAAAAAATAATTTATGGGGACTAACTTCAGACACCCATGTTATTGCTATGTTATAAAGCCCTTCTATATTATAAGTAGTAATTTTTGATATAGGATGTTTTGCCGTGTGTTCTATCTTGGTAATGTGGTACCTACTTATTTTATAATCTAATTATTATAATTTTATAATCAGCCACCGTAATAATAATAATTAGTGCCGGATTAAGACTACTTATGATGCTCTAAGTAGTTGACTCCTGTGCCCCCCTCCCTTCTTATCGATAATTAAACTAGTATCGGTCTTTAAAAAAAATAACTTATTTATTACAATCGAAATAGATCATTTGATGATTTCACAAGGATCCCAATGATTTGCTTGGTGCTGTTTTTGGTGCCCCCCAAAACGTGATGCCCTAAGGCGTAAGCAATTGCTTAATTTGCTTATGGGCTGATACGGTACTGATATAATCCAAAGTATATTTAACTATGTCGTTTAGTAAATTTAAGTTGGTTGAGAAAAATAAAATAATATCAAACACAACAATATCTATTCTAGGTACATGCAATTTCTTAAATTTTTTTTAAAGCGTTACATCTATAATACCTTTTTCCCTATGTAATATACTTAAAGCCCATAATATTTTCAAAACTTTATCCGAATTTGCTAAAGCATTTACTACGAGTATGCAAAAATAAAAAAAAAATATATTTAAAGAAAAAATTAATAGGTAGTTAGCCACGAACTGAACTGACACCTTTTTGAAATAAAATGCGTCACAAAATTTAAAAAGAAATTTTCGTTTTTTTTTTCTTAAATCAAACTATATTTTAATTTTTCCGTGTAGAAATATCAACAATTTCTTCAAATTCGGTATAAGACTACACAGACATAATTCACTCGGTGGGAATAACCGGAAGGAGAATCTTGTTAAAGTGATCAAATGTTTACATTTGTATTACCTACTTCGTCCATTTCAATGACGTTGAAGGTGCTTATAAAACCGCGAATCTTCAGCAATTATCTCAGATAACTTTTGACGTTCTTCGCGTTAATATATTTCTATACAAAATATCAATAGACTATGTGAATTTGAATCACATATGCTTCATAAAGTTGTCAGTTCAAGTGATCGTGTTTAAAATATTTAATTTGAGTTTTCAAAACAGTTATTAACTAGATCAAGTCAAAATGAATATTGAGGAATTTCGAAAATCTGGAAAAGAAATGGTGGATTACATTTGTGAATACTTCGAAACTTTACGATCAAGACGAGTAGTCGCTGATGTGGAGCCTGGTTATTTACGCACGTTAATCCCAAAACAAGCTCCTGAAAACCCGGAATTGTGGGAAGACATTATGAATGATGTAGAGAATAAAATCATGCCTGGTGTTACACATTGGAACCATCCTCAATTCCATGCATATTTCGCCTCTGGAAATTCATTTCCATCTATTTTAGGGGATATGCTTTCCAGTGCTTTGGGTGTTATAGGATTTTCTTGGGTATGTATTTTATCGTTAAAAATTAAAAATTACTAAATTTAACTTAGTTTATTAAAGGGTTACTCTTTTACAGGCTTCTTGCCCTGCTAGTACAGAATTAGAAGCAATTGTAACGGATTGGTATGGTCAAGCAATTGGACTACCCGATGAATTTATAGCCTGCAAAAGCAATAAAAGTGGAGGTGGTGTTATTGAAGGATCTGCTAGTGAATGCATTTTGGTTTCTTTGCTAGCAGCTCGGGCTGAAGCAATCAAATATTTAAAAAAGATGCGTCCAGATGCTGAAGACAGCGAATTCTTACCACAACTGGTCGCATATTGTTCACAAGACGCTCATTCATGTGTCGAAAAAGCAGCGATGATTGCAATGGTAAAACTACGAATTTTAGAAACAGACGATCGTTCTCGATTACGTGGAGACACTTTACAAAAAGCAATGCAAGACGATCAAAATTCGGGTTTGATGCCCTTTTTTGTAGTAGGTGTATTGGGAACGACTGGTGGAGCTTGCTTTGACGATTTAACAGAAATTGGACCAGTTTGTAAAAGTTTCCCACAAGTCTGGCTTCACATTGATGCAGCATATGCCGGAAGTGCATTCGTTTGTCCTGAATTAAGAACGTTTATGAAAGGCGTGGAATATGCTGATTCATTTAATACAAATGCTAATAAGTGGTTTTTGGTAAATTTTGACTGTTCATGCTTGTGGGTGAAAAATCGAGAACGTCTCACAAACGCCTTGAATGTCGATCCTTTATATTTGCATCATAATAATGCAGATGAGGCGATTGATTATCGACATTGGGGTATACCATTAAGTCGCCGCTTTAGATCTTTGAAGTTATGGTTCGTAATGCGAAAGTATGGACTATCTGGACTTCAATCATATATAAGAAATCATATTGCTCTGGCAAAACATTTTGAAAAGTTAATGAAAACAGATTCACGTTTCGAAATCGCAAATGATGTCAATATGAGCCTGGTTTGTTTTCGTCTTAAAGCCAGCACCGAAGCAAACTGTGAATTACTCGCAAATATAAATCACTCAGGCAAGATTCATATGATTCCATCCTTATTGAAAGGAAAATACATAATACGTTTTTGTGTAACGGCCGAGGAAACTACAAAAGCAGATATAGGTAGGTTATCCTGAATGCTTTGTACTAATTGCATTAAGTACCTATATACAATTTCCTGTTATTTTTAGAATATTCATGGAGTGTGATACAGAGCAATGCAAGTTTGGTATTAGAAAAGTTTGCAAAGCCACTCAATCGCAAACTATCGCGAAGATTTTCATTTACTCGCAGTATTTCAAGAGAAATGTACAAGAAATCGTTAAGTCGTACTAATCTTCTGGATGGAGCTCAGCCAATTTTAATTCCCGATGACGACATATTGGATAAAATAAATGATGACATATTGAGCGATGAAGAAGAATATGACTTCAAGAAGCTCAATTTAAATGAATCAATCGAATCAAGTAAAACAAAACAAGAATTGGCTAATGGAAATGACATATATTCCAATAGTAAAATTGAAAATTTTCTTTGCGATTGTAGAGCAGAAGATCAAAGATAAAATGGTACAAGTAAACAGTTTGCAATATTTATTACAAAGAGTGAGTTGTAATTAAATGATCAGTATTATAATTTAATTATTTGAACTATTTATTAGTTGAGTCCCTTCATTAATCGTTCATAGTGTAAGCGCAATGGACAAATAATTAATGTTAAAACGTAGAAATAATTAACGAATTTTAATGTAATATCTATTCCTTACAAGATTTGTTACTTTTTGAAAGAATATATCTAGAAATGCATATTTTATTATATCTTATAATTATTTGGTTATTTACAATGCTAATGTATAGTATAAGATAACGGAATTATAAATATAATTCATGCAATGAAGTTTATTCATCAAAATAAAAGTTATTATAAAAAGATTTGGTGTTTATAAAAGTTATTAAATTTTCCTTTCCTTTAATATAAAGATTATATATATATATAGTTAAAGATCCGAACCTACATCGATTTTCACCGAGTTGATAATAGAATGAAACATATTTTATCATGAATTTAGTATATTAGAAAATATATTAAGAATGGGTTGCCTAAAAAAAATCCTGGACAGACTATTTTTAATAATTTAAAAAAAAAATATTTTTAATAAAATATTGCAACATCAAGATAATGGAAAAAATGTTATATCATCATTAGCGCTGTTTGATTACGAACACGTTGATATAGGTTTGTCTGCAAAAAGTTCGGTCCTATAAGGGATTAGCGAATTTTAAAGTGTGACAGAGAGATCCGAGGTAAGTATACTGTGTAATAATAAAAGACCCAACATCGCCAGTAGCCTGTGATGTGTAATTTTTTTCTATTTGTTGCAATATTTTATTAAAAATAATTTTTTTTTTAAATAATTAAAAATAGTCTGTCCAGGATTTTTAAGGCAACCCATTTTTAATATATTTTCTAATTTACTAAATTCATGAAAAAATATGTTTCATTCTGTTATCAACTCGGTGAAGGTCTATGTAGTTTCGGAGCTTCTACTAATAGAGATTTACTAAGCTTGACTTGATTTCATAACTACTTGGCCTAATTTAATTAAAAATTAAGCTAAACTTGAGTCGAATATAAATATTTAAATTTCAAAAAAAATTTTAGATGTTTGAAAAGGATCTAGAATTTTCCTTAAGAATATAACTTTCATAAAAATCCGTTTCACTTTTTTCCAAGAAAAGTTTTAGCTTTCCTACAAGTTCTTTACGTTTTTTTAGGATAAAAAGTCTTTAAAGTGTGATTTTAAGACCTATGACCACCCCTTTCATTTATTGGGAAATGAAAAAGCAGACGAGCTCGCAAAGTCTGCCACTGCTCTAAATCAACCGCCAACACTTATGTCTTTAACACAAGCTCAGAGCCACATCGCAAGCACTGTCAACTGGCATTTCTACAATATTCAAAAAAATGAAGCGCAAGGAAAAAAATGGGAATCCTTACTGGAATCTCCTATCTCACGACTTCCCCCCCGTCAAGTGTCAGTCGCAGTTTTCCGAACTACCACGGGGCACGACTACCTATGCGAACACTTGCACCGTATTGGCATCCTACCGACTCCAATCTGTTCTCTCTGCAATGGGGAACCCATAAATGCCATGCATCTTGGCAGTTGTCCTGCACTTGCAGACGTCAGAGAGAACAACGAAAACAACCAAAACCAACTAATCTCTAACCTTTATTGGACGGCGCGGCACCGAATGATAGAAATGTCAAGCGTGGGCGTTGGATAAGAAGAAGAAGAAGAAGCCTTTCATTTATTTATTTATTTTTTTTTTGGGTATTTATAGTCGCTTTAACATCTATGGTCATATCACGACTATCTTACACACAGAAATATTCTGTAGGTTTTGAATCTTATTTTTTTAATCTTATATCTAGGGATTCGACAGGAATCGAACCCAGAACCGCTAGCGCATGTAGCGGAGAGAGCAATTGCTCTAACCACTGCGCCATCAAGCGGGTTCCTTTCATTTAATTAAAGCCAGTTCCATTATTTTATTAATAGGATGGATTAGTATCGATCCTTTAAGAACCGTAATTTTTCCAGAATGAATAGAAAATATTCAATGTGTTATTTAAAGATCGCAGATATCTTCATATTACCAAAATTTCCCATTGCCTTATAAATTATCTGCAGAAAAATTCATTGTGATTTGTTTATCCTTTTCTGCCTACCAGAAATGCAATCTAATATATCTAATATAATCTAATATCGAATAAATATATACATTTAAAAGTAGCTTTTATTCTTTTTGAAAATCTAACACATCTTCATACTAGAATAGAAACTTCTCCATACTAATTATAATACTAAGGCTCTACTTCATAATAAATTTTACATTGCTCAGTCATTTTAATTAAATGGGTTAGTGGATATCCCACAAAAACTGGCACCTACAGGACCCATAAAATATTTCTTTATAAGAAAACATCTCCATATTCATTCTTGAGTTATAAAAAGAACAAACAAGCGCACATTCACACATTTTATTTTATTCGATTAGAAAAGTACGCATAGAATTAAGTTATTATGGTTATTAGATAAGCATAATAATTCATGTTTAATATTGTTCAAATAAGGAATCGTCTTGAGTAAGGCGATATAAATTTTTTTTTGCATCTAAAGTACGAAGATTTCATTCTTTTAAACCTATTTCATGATTATTTGATAACTTTTGATGCGTCCCTTTAAACATAGGTTATGTAAAGGTAATGTTCGGTAATTTTGTTATTTCAGGTAATGCATATAAATAAATGACTAAACAGGATATAATGATAAAATATATTGAATTTTTTTAAAAAAGCTTACCTTATTTAAGAAAACTTTCAGGTGTAAATAAAAAAAGCACAATGTAGTACGAAATTAAACTATGACATTTGTCATTAGAAGAGCACATGTAACAACTTAACAGCATGTGTTCAATGTATTTAAAAAACGACGTTGTGATTGGCTGATTTCAAACGTTAACAATGACTATATGACAGTTACAAACATTTTCCAAAAACAAAATACTTAAGATATTTAGGAATTATTACTATTACATTACTAAGGAAATATGAAAATAATGTTTGTAACTGTCATATAGTCATTGTTAACGTTTGAAATCAGCCAATCACAACGTCGTTTTTAAATATATTGAACACATGTGCTCTACTAATGATACATATTATAGTTAAATTTTGTGTTACACTGTGCTTAATTTTATTTACAACTAGAAATTTTCCAACATAGCTAAGGTTTTTTAAACATTGAATATATTTTACCATTTCATATCTTATTTTGGTATTTATTCATATATGCATTACCTGCAATACCGATCTTACGCAAACATTGACGTCAAAGAAAATACTAAAATATCCATAAATATATAATGAAAATACTTTTTTGAGGCTCAATTACGTAAAAACTACTGATCGTATCAGTATGGAACTATGACCATTTGATGCGGAATTTTTCGTAGATAGTTCTAGGCTATTTAAATTTTGAATGCAATTGTCCTTTTGTTATTAAAGTAAAACTTTATATACATCGTCTCAAATTTTTTGGCCTGTCTTTAGCATGTCGCGTGTAACATTCTCGGAGGTAAGCGGCAAGCTTGTTAGCTATATACCATGTCGTTTTACCAGGGTTGTTGCGCGAGCTATTACTGAATGGCTATTTTCCTCTCCATCACAACGCCACGTTTTAGTATGTTATAAATTGTCATTAATTGTCAATCATATTTGTATTGGTATTTGTGTGTTTTGGTCAGTGTATTGATATAAATGTTGTTATTCACTTATTATGATAGACAAAGATACAGCTAGTGAGAATAGTGCGAAAATATCCGATGGCGAATTCAATTTACGCCGTAAGAGAAAGACTGCCGACAGAGTTCGTACTTATAGAGACAGGAAAAAAGCTCCTGATGAGTTGATTTAATTTTTATAGTGAATTTATTAAAGTTATTAGAACTTTCTGCTGGTGCATATTTTTATACATGTCGGAGCGATAGGTTGTTTAGTATGATGTTTGTGCTAGTGTGTAGTCCTTTCGTCCAGAAACAATTTCTTATCCACAACAAACTTTATTTAACAATGATTAAACATGATATTCTTGAAGTAACTTTACAATAGATAACAACAGGCAGATGATCGATTTAACAATAATCAGCAAATTTAATAATGAAAATAACATTCGAGTATTAATATCAATAATAAAAATTCAAAATTAGTTGCAACCGCCCGCGTTAAGTCAGACAGCAAATTCGTGCAACATCCATCGACCCACACTCATCTTGATCCCAAACCACACTCAGGGTTACCAGAAGTGTTGACAACGAATTCAGTAAGTGGCGCAGATTCCTCTTTTTGAAAATCTGTATTGAAATCACCAGATAAAATAACAGGCATTCCCAAATATATTTTTTGAGAAAAACCTAGAAAATCAATTATATCATCTATTTTCATACCCTAAATCGAATAATTTTCCAAAAATTTTCAGTTACCTACTTAAATGCCTACAATCCGAAAAAAAAGTTTTACTTGCATCGTGGCTTTGTAAAACTACACAATATATAAATTTTTTTTAATCAAATGTTCAAAAAATTGTTATCAAATAATTGTTAATGTATGCTATGAAGGTTCCTATTAATCAGTTTCATTTAGTTAGCTCAGTGAAGTGGGCGGGTATTGGCTTGTATACAATATGTACAGGAGTCATTCATTTATAAGTAATAAACCAAAGCATTTACTACAATAACAATTTTTGTATTTAATTAGACGGAAACTCAAATGAACCTTTGTTAATGCCCTACAATTATTGCAAGGTGTTAAAAGATAGATATTTTAAAAAGAATAATTATAGTTTAATTGGTTTAGATAGCACTTTAAATTATTATGAAGGATAAGAAGAGTACTTACATTAATTTTTAAGACAAATACAAAAATTTACCTTAGTAATTATTATTGAATATTTTGCCTACTATGTTGAATTTGATTTTTTTTAATCATGCGGTCTTTTCAACTATGACAGATATAAACACCAAAGAAAATACTGAAAATCCAACAGAAATCATTAGTATAGAAGTAGTAACAGACCCTCAAAGCGGTTGCTACAATGACGATGATATTTTATGTAGAATATGTTATGATGATGGCGCAAGTGAACCTTTGCTAATCCCATGCAATTGCAAGGTACTAAAAGATATGTCTAAAAAATATATTTGTGATATAATGATTTTTAATTTTTATGAAGGGTACGATGTCTTTTGTGCATAAGTCGTGTTTAGAACGATGGCTAGCTGAAGCCAACAGTAGCACATGTGAGCTTTGTTCTTATCAATATCAAACCCAACGCACTACACGTTTTACTGCGTTTGAAGCAATATGCAAATGGCTACGGAAAAGTGATGTTGGCTACGATCATTCCGCTCGTAATATTCGTACGGATATTGTAGTTTGTTGTATGCTAACACCGTTTGCTTTCATCGGTTCAGCTTTGTGTATACTAACAGCAGATTATTACTCGCATGATAGATTTTCAAAAATTCCTGCTGCACGTTGGACGTCAATATCATTGCTAATTATGATAGGAATTGTTATATTAGGATATTATTTGTGGGTGTATATGGTAATACGGTATCATGGATTGATGTGGTATGATTGGTGGCAAAGGGATAGTATTGTTAAGGTATCTCTGCCTGTGTGAATACAAGTGTTGTATCTAAAAATAATACTTTATTCCTTATAAATATTTACAACTAATTATAAATAAATTGTCAAATAAAGCTTATTTATGGAGCTCTTCTTTTGATGGATACTTTTCCACGTGCGAGTTGATTTACATAAATACGAATTTTACTTCCATCCATTACTTTCTTGACACAAATCTGTAAAGAATAAAATAAATTAAGAAAGATAATACATTTTGCAATACTAACGAAAAGAACCACATTGAATTTGAATTCTGTAATAACAGTAAGAGGCCACCCATAAATTACGACACACTTTAAAGGGAGGGAGGGGTCGACGAAGTGTGACATTGTGTGACAAGGGGGTGGGAGGAGACCTAAATTTAGTGACGTCACATTTCAAAATCTATTTTAATCTAACAATAAGTGTTAAGTAAAACACGAACTTTGAACTATTAACGAAAAACTCAAAAACATTTGCAACACTATCTGTAGAAACATAAGGTTCAAATTGTTTCGTCGGCCACTCGCTCTACTACACTGAGAAACAAACTCTCTTCTGACAACTGAATTTTATTTACGCCAACAAAATGATTTGATAGCCCATTGGCAATCAAATATTTAATATTTAGATTTAATTGTAAGCGGACAATTTTTTTCTCGGTGTAGTGTTACGCGCCTATACTATTGCCCTTTCATAAATGCCGCTAAATGCAGCACCGTATCTAGCGGTGATATTGTTTTTATTTCAACTGCTGTTTTAATTCAATAATTATTTGTAGATGTAAAATTGTAAAGTATGTGACACCACATTAAGGAGGGGTGGGTCTCACAAATGTGACCAGCTGTGACAAGGAGGGCGGGGGGTCAAAAATAATGAAATTTGTGCGACATAATTTATAGATGACCCTTAAGAGAATTTTTTTTCTAATTCCTGAACCATTTTTTTAGTTTGTATATTTATATAATAGAGTAAGCTAATTGACTGACAGACACACTAGAAGTTACATCATTGCAGATAAAAACATTAACTTTCTGAATAGACTATGGTACTCACTAAGGGATGATTTTTCGAAATGTCACTCACAAGTAGTTCAAAAATGAGGCTGACAGTATTGCACTTTTTCAGCCTTCCTCTTAAAATATCTATTTTTGCAATTTCGAATCTACGTGCAAATGTAAAGAACCCTGCTTTAGATCTTTAATTCGTTCATTTAAGGGTTGAAAATAATAATGGGCTTCTCTCTTAATTGACTTATAATTATTTTTTTTCTAAACAGGCTTCTCTTTACTTTGTCTTGCTAAATTTTACGTGAATGTAGTCACGGGTAGTCAACAGTGGCGTGCGGTGAAATTTGCGAGTAGGGAAGCTTTTATATTACTAAATTTTTATATGAAAATGCCCGGTAAATTTTTATGCAAAGAAGCCATTTTTTACCATCGTTTTTTCCTTGATAATGTCAAATAAATTTTTGTAGCGCTAGATATACTTAACGTTTTTATAATTATTTCTTTTTCAATAAACGGTGTGGAACCAAACATTTTATTGAATAAATTTTCAACTATGCAGTTGCATTCTAAAGGCATGCGGATATAAATACTAAATTATTAAAATTAGACTTCTAGAAAATAATTTAGAAATGTAAATACAATAAAAAACGCACAAATTACAATCTTCTTTTTAACAATACGGTTGCCAGATATACATACGCTCGTTACACTCGTTATACATTTATTTGGCTCACTCTGTTCTATTGAATAAAGGTATGGAATCTTGTATGCGGAATTTCAGTATGTAGCATCCAAGCAAGCAAACCCGCTTCAACTAGTTGAGCCATTAAACACCCCATACACATGCGCGATTATGTTGAAACGCCGTATAAAGTGGATCCTGCAACTCAAGCAGCTTCCACAGGGTTTTTACATAAGTGTGTATCGTTTCATCATATCATTATCGTGTATAGTGACAACTCTGTTCAAGCCACGGATTTCAAATATATTGTTTGGCCTTATATTTGATTGTTAGTAAGTTGAACGTTTAAAAAGTATGTTTGAAATGTTACCAACGTTTGAAACTTAATTGAAATATTTGACCAAAATTCTAATAAATAATGCATATAGTATGTATGTAAATTTGAAATATTTTGGAAAAAAAATTTATTTACTCATATATTTTCGAAAGAAACAAAGACTGTACGCCACTGGTAATCAAGTACCCAATATAAATTCATCAAGTACTGAAACTAGTATAAATTTGTACAGAGTGCTCTAAGGAAGAATGTAGATAATTTGTAAGTAGATGGGACTTATTATCGGTGTAGTCAACACGCTCTAAACAAAATGCCTATCTGAAATAAAGCGCAGCCCGACCCTGCAAAAAGTATTATTACAGAGTGGGATCTATCTTCATCCTACGGATAGAGTTCCTCACTTTTCCTATTTTCATCCCAATCTTCTTATATTCATTAAGGGTTTAGGAAGATGCGTTGTTGTCTTTGCTGATCTACTATGTGCTTCATATGGCAGGCGATTTCTTTTCATTTGCCTCTGGAACAGAACACCACAGGTACAAAGTTTGACTTGTTCAATTAAACGTCTACCCCTTTTTCCAGTCTCTTCTTTTCTTCAGCTGTGGCAGCGAAGTGAACAGGGAACAGCACTGCACAGGGAGCATATGTTAATCTCAATAATAGCCCTGAGCCAAATAGTTAATTTAAGTATCCATGCACTACTTATCGATTTTCAGAAACTCTTTTCGTAATATCCTGTATATTGCAGAGAGTGATTTTTAAGATAATTAATATGACGAAAACAAAAATTCGTCTAAATTAGATTAATGAAAAAATCAATATTTCCCAATAAACACTGAGTGTGTTAGTCATAATAGTTTTTGCCCTCCAAAAATAATTAAAATGGGCATAAGAAATAATGAAATTAATTTGTTTAAAACGTACTGCTTCAGTTGCAATAGCAGATATATTTCCAGCAAATCGAGGCATGTCCTTTCCTTCCACATAAACGGATTGGCCACGATGAAACCAACGGCGTTCATAGAGTAATTTCCCATCTTCTATCCGAGTTTCGACTATAGGAGAATCAATGGTATTAGTTGTTTGAATTGACGACGCTGCCGTTGTAGTAATTACAGAAACTGCTGAAATTTTAAAACTCATATTTTAATTTATTTATAAAATAAAGCACTGGAAAAGGAAATTACTTGGTTTTCGAGCAATTGGCGTCAAAATTTTTCCTCTTGTAATTGCTTTGATATCATTTTCAACTTCTTTTTCGTCAAGTAAAAAGACCACTTGTGAAGTAGTAGGTTTTCGTCGTTTTTCTTGCACTGGAGCTGGGTCATTTGGTCGCCTTCGTAACTTTCGAGTCATTACTGGTTTAATCTGTTGAATTTTTAATTTGTATATACCTATTCAATAATCGTGTTAACTACAATGAAGTTACCTCAGTAGAGTCACCGGTAAGCTCCATATTGTGTCGTTCAGCCTCAATTATGCGTTTCTTTTCCTCCAAATCAGTCAAAATATTTTCACGCAAATCATTTTTCTTCTCTTCAAATTCTTTGCTTGCCGCCAACGTTTCTTTAGTGTATTCTCGTTCAGCACATTCCATCATATATTCACGATAAATGCTATTTAAACGTAAACGCTCAGTACATTGGTATTCTAATCGTCTAACTCGTCGACAGTATTCAGGATGAGTTTTGTCTTTTAACTGTTGCAACTGCTTTTTCAAATTTGCTAATTTATCTTGATACATTCTACAACAAAGTATTGATAAATATATTATTCATGAAGCATACATGGAAATCTTTACTGTTCTTTAATTTCCAAGGGTTCTTCATTTCGACCCATATCCGTTTCACTTGCTTCTTCCGTATCTAAAATGTTGAATTAAAATAACGTTAATATGCATATGAAAACGAGAGGAATACTATTAAAAGTCTAAACAATTTTACAATTATTTATAAAACGCAGATTTATAATAAAATGGTCAAGAATGAATGTTTCATAAAGTATGTTTCAGATGAAAATAAAAGCGTACATTGTACGGTGCAAAACATGCACAATTAAATAATTGTTTGATAAAATAAAAGGGTGCGATTAAAATGTACGCCCAAAAAAGTGAAAATCATATTATCAAACAGGAGTATTATATTGGACATCTACGTATGAAAAAAAACTGTAACAATGGTTATTTAACAGCATTAAAATTTAATTTACAGCTATATAACGTAAAATTATTTTAAATATGAACAACATCTTAATATTATAATGCAAAATATGTTTAAATAAAAAATGCATTCATTAAAATTTAAGTAACCTAACCAAATCATAATTTGCAGTAAACCTGCAAAAAAATCGAAATATGTGCTAGGGCACATAGCAGAAGTGAAACCTCAACGGACAAGTGGAAAAACGAATCGCAACGGATAAGTGGAAAAACGAATTGCAACGGACAAGTGGAAAAACAAATCGCAACAAAATTTTAACTTGAAGTTTTACGGGCAGGTTTTCAAATTGAGCAACTACATTATTGTCTACTTGTACATTTTGTTGCGATTCGTTTTTCCACTTCTCCTAAACTATCAAAATTGGATCAGCAGATTGTTAATGAACTTGTCCAATTTGGAAACCTGCCCGTAAAACTTCAAGTTAAAATTTTTTTGCAATTCGTTTTTCCACTTGTCCGTTGAAGTTTCACTTCTGTTATGTGTCCTAGCACACATTTTTTTAATTTTTAGAATTAATATGCGAATAGTTTCTCAAACAATTGCATAGTTTCTGTAAGAGAGAACCGAGAAACGTCTTTATTACACCTTTTTAAGTGACAAACTTAGCTAAGTGGAAAACTTAAGTGAGAAAAAATCCAGTCCTTCAGTACTCGCTTATCCAACTTATATTACTAATAAATTATAATACAGCCGAAAATAGATGAACGAGAACTGGATAAATGAGATCAAATATCAGGCCCTATAATTTTAACTCAATAACCTCTATGAGTTATTTTACATTTCTGAATCTTTGAAGTGAGTCTTGAGTGAATAACAATATAATACCTTCTATATATTAAAAAGTGGTTACAATTTCAAATTCTTAAAACTAACGTGCTAAAGCTTGTAAAACATGTGTATAGCTTCGTTATAACCTCTGTAAGTGAGAAGCACTTACTGTACCTTTGTAAGACACCAAACTAAATAAAAAACGTAATTAAGTAAAATAAATGCCAGCTGCTTACGTTCACGTTTATCTAAGTTCGGCTGTATATTGTAAAAAATTACCTTCGTCACTATCATCTTGAAGTCCATCGTTATCCCGTTCATTATCGTATTCAATATTGTATTTTACTTCTTCATAATCATACTCATACATATTTGAAAATGGAGACCCTTGAAATGACATAATTTGTACAATTTTTACTTATATTTACACTAATATTTAATATTTCCAGGATAATAAATATTGTTTATATTGCCATAAGTAGCCAAAAGCCAAACAACCACTGAAAAATCGTTAAGAACTGTCAAAAGTGTTACTGACTCTAAAAAGACATAAGTAGATAATTTATCTCAATATATCATAATGAGTATGAGTGAAATAGATATTCTACAAAGATGCGATTACTTGAATCAGCTAAAATACAAGAACGTAAATGTAAAAATAAAAATTTGCAAATTTTGTACGTTTTTGAATTAAAATTACATAGAATAAATAGCAAATATTCAACAATTTAAAGTAAATTACATGAATATTGTCGAAAAAACGAATAGGAAGCATAATTAGAATGAACTAGAAATCTTTGGCTTGTTCAAAGAGTTCTAGTGAAACTTCAATTTTCTATTAAGATTTTGGTCATTTTGGTTGATTTGGTCTCATGGATTGACAATAAATGAATTAAGCTAAATTAGCTGAATAAATCTTGACAATTAATCGTTTAATGCATTACCAGCGTTACTTATTTTCATTATTACAGCGTTCACAAGTTAGCATACTCCAGTAAAAATATTTTTCTTATATTTGAGTGTAAATCTTAGTGAGAAATTTAAATACAAACACAAAACATTAAACGTTCGAATCAATAAAACTTATTATTAAATTATGTTGTGATAATCGTCATGATTTGTGACTTATAGCCAGTGATAGTTTACCAAAGATATATTTCATTCAATTATAACAAATGGAAGATTCCAAAAATATAGTTAAAATAATTATTTTTTAAAAAATTAGCCAGTTTGTTGTGAGCAACTATATTTTGCAGAGTAAAAAGAAGTTAGTTTAAGTTTTTCATTAACGTTTAAAATATAATTTGCATTAATACGTAACGAGATATTGTGTACACAACTATGTGCATTAATAAAAGCAGTGTATCATACAAAAAATAATTACTTGTGACTAATTGTTATCGTGAATATAATGTGCAGAGAATATTTCTGATATTTCATAACATTGGTAAGTGATAAGTACTCATATTTAGAACTTATATTTGTGGAAATGCTTTATAGTTTATAATTTATATGATAATTAATTCGATATACAAGAAATTCATAGCTTATATTTGATTCACTCGGGATATTTGTGTTCATAATAAAACTAATAAAGATTATAATTAATTTTGATGAAATATAAAATGCTGGTACTGAAAATAATCTATATAATAATCTAAACCAGGGGTTCTCAAAAGTCTTAACTCTTCAATGAAGTAAGAATACACAAAAAAAATTATTATATTAATTATTTAAAGAAAATTATTCAGTTGTTAAATCTATAGATAAAGGATATAGAAAGAAAAAGAGTGAGCAATTATAATACATAAGAAAGAGAGAGAAGGGCGTATGACCGCCTTTTCGTTACGTTACGGTCTTCACGGCTTTACTCTAACAATAAACGCAATAAAGGAACTTCCTTCAAAAAAATAAAAAGCGAATAATTAAATTCATATCATTAAACAATGAGCAAAAAAAGAACATCCATAAATTACGTGACACGAATTTCATGATATTTGACCTCCCCCCCGTCCTTGTCACAGTTGGTCACATTTTTGAGACCCACCCCCTTAGTGTGACGTCACATATTTTACAATTTTACACCTACCAATAGGTAATAATTGAATTAAAACAGCAGTTACAAAATTTATTTTCTTTCAATTTAAATGATTTTTTTATAAAATTAACATCAAATCAAACATTTCAAGAAATTAACAAACAAAAAAACGATTAATTACATTAATTAAAGATCAAACTTAATCATCTTGATTCCATGAACTTTGAACACTTAGATTAAAAAATAGATTTTGAAATGTGACGTCACGTAATTTAGTACCCCTCCCACCCCCTTGTCACACTTCGCCGACCCCTCCCTCCCCCTTAACGTATGACGTAATTTATGAATGGCCCCAAACGACAAACTTTATTATTTACGGTAGTAGAAAAAACTGTTAGAGCTATAATCTAATTATCGTTCCAAATCTTTTCGTTGTCTTTGCTTGATTTATGCATATTTAAAGCAATCGCCAAACATTAGTAAATTAATTAAAAAACAATATATTGCTGACCAATTTATGAAACCACCTGACCTATTATTACCTAACCAATTAATGGAGCTGGATATCATAGTAATTTGTTTGTAATTTGTAAATAAAATGGTAGCTTAATGAAGATCACTTCAACATTTTCCTTTAAATTCGCTATTTTATATAAACCAAACGAAGTTTGACCAATAACTGAAACCAACTGACCTGTTAATCTGTTAAATTGTTTTAGAGGAGGTGCTAACTTTATACAGGAGCCCTGGAATTTTAAATTCACTATAAAATTTAAACGAAGCCTGGTTAGTGAGTGATCAAATAAATAATATCAATAATATATAGGATTCATATTGATTTACTTTAGGTACTGTGCAAATTACATGCAGATATAGCTTTAGATGCATAAAGTTAATTAAATAAGTTATATATTAACTAAATAGTATTTTGGAATGGTAATTGGTTCTAAGGGGTAAATAACTTTTTCAAACCTAGCCTACGGAACGAATTTTAATGAAATTTTGCCCATTCTACTAAAATAGCCAACCAGGTTTTAATGAAATTTGGTACGAAATATTCTTAAGTCTTAGAGAGACACACGTGCTTTTTATTTTTAAAAACATATAGAGCCTATGGGGTAGCTAATATTTCTTCCTGGAAAGATAGTTTAATGAACTTACTATGTATCTAAAGTTTGGAAGTATCTATCTATCTTTTTCTGTCAAAATAGCTGAGTAGATGAATGAAAGAGCAATGGCAGCCCCTAAGCAGTAGGCAGGTGCTGGCTTTCTTTAAAAGTCTGATGCTCCCCTAGTTAACAAACAATAGACCTCATTGGTCGCGGTCGTGGGAAGAAGTATCTTGAGACCCGTAGAACGGAAACAAAAAGGTTTCTATTCATCAGTCAGATTATTTTTTTACGCTCAGCGAAGGGGGTGGATATCAAATGAATGTTAAAAACACACTTAATTTTTAGTCCCACTCTACCCACCTATTGCCCATTTCTGTTGACTGGTAATTTATTAAACTGATTGATGGAAGTTAAAATCAATTATCAAACGATTGAAAGAAGATATTTTCAAACAATAAAGAAAAATTTTTATTGCCGTTTTATTTTTATGTGAGGTCACTTAAATGTAGAACTTTGTTTTATTATAATTTTAAAACGTTTTTCTTTCTAAAATATTTTATAAATCTAATTTAATCAAAGCATACATCGATAAATTTTTATGGGAATTTCTTACATGCTTGATATGTTTTATATTTTTGATACTGTGGAGAAAATAATTTACTCATTTACTGAGAAAGTCTCCAATTGCTAACGTGCTTATTAGTGTTTCTAACTTTATCTCAAACATTGAGTTCACATTTAACGCTGTAATTGGCAGTAACTGACTGAACGAAAACCTTATGAAAAGTGGTTAACTGTCGCATTGAAAATGTTTCGTTTAAACATTCCTGCCGTAGATCCTGTTGAAGCTATTTTAAAAGAATTCAGTCAAGAAATAGAAAAAATTACAGTCGAAAAACCACCAACTCCAAGTGCTTATACAGTGATATTAAAATCGGGGGTAAACGCTAATAAAATGACTGAATATATTCGTGAGCAGAAAATACAATATAACAGTAATCCAACAGTTGAAATCGCTGAGAGTGATCAACTATATGCAGACCATCCAGAAACAAATGGGTCCAGAAATAATAAAAGCTCAATCACAATTAAATCCAATTAGATCCGTTCATCACGGACAATATTATTGTAACGTTTTTACGGGTTCGAGGATTTGTGTTTAATGGCTACAAATTAATTTTTTGTTAATTGGGTATTGATTTATCTTACACTATTGTCACTTATAAACTACACGTTAATAATTATTTACACACACTTATTCACTAATTATTGTCATTCACAATTGCACTGTTTAACTTGATTTCACAATGTTCACAATTTATTTAACACTGTTCACTTGCACTGTTTACACTTTAACACTGATCACTTTTATTATTTATGCCAAGACTGTTCACGTGCACTATTAATTTCAATACTGACTCGCCTTATGCTTGTCCGGGGCTTGTATAGGATTTTGGAATCCGTCTAGAAAATTCGGCTCTATTGTCCCTGAACTTTCTATTTTTCTCGGAATATATCATTGCCGAAACTTTCTATGGTTCCAAGAAAAGTAGATCGTTCTAGAAGCTTCACCTCTTCTTAATTCACCGAGTAATCCTTTTCATCAAATCCTCTCGATAGGTGGTCGCCCGCCCACCCCCATCTTAAAACCACGCCGCTTTCTCATTGGCCGGCTGATGGGGTAGGCGACACCCCCAGACTTTGAAAATGGCGACGATACCCCATCTTGAGTTTGTGACATTATTGACAGCGATGAGGCCAAAAGTTAACTCCTCAAATTCTAAGTGATAAAAGTTTTTTTTTTATGAATACATAGTTTATACCTACATACCTATGCATAGTTACATATTTTATTAAAACGCATCATATCTAATCAAATAATCTATTTTAACTTTTGTTATTTTTTTAAACAGACCATAATGCAATTCAGTAAGCTTTCCCTATCAAATTACGATAAGTTTTCAGCAATGGCATTGATATATTAATGCTATTTTTTGTAAACATAATCTACGAACCACTTAAAGTAATAATTGTAAAAAAGAGAAGCAGTAATTAATTGATATGTCTTTGATTCAAATGCATTATTCGCCAATATTTTCGTTTTTGTTACCTAATATTTTATATTAATTAGTGATCTTAAATATAAATAAATTGATTTAAAATGTAGTCCAATTATTTTCTTCCATTGTGATTTGTATACTTTACTTGTATGAAAGCAATGTACGCAGAAAATATATTTTTTTAATTGGTTATACTTATTACAATATTGAATTATCAAAATTTATTGTTTTCGTAATCTCCATCGTATTTGCTCTTTTACATGAAAGGTCGTCTTTATAAAATACGCCTCATTTTTACATATTTATTTTATCTTCATTTTGCCAAAAGTATTTGATTATAAACTTTTAAAAAAGCCTCATTCACAATAGTAAAGTACCTACACGTTGTGTTTGATAAATCTAAATATTAGGTCACGTTTTTTCGATAAAAATGGTAAATGAATTTATCCATAATAAAACAGCAACTTTATTATAAATCAATCCTTAGTATCTACATATTTTATAGTTTTTGATAAACAGCATTAATTAGGTATATATCAGTAATTTTTTTAAACGGTAAAAACTAAATCTGTGAGAAATTTAGTTTTTCGATTCGTTTGGAAACTCGTCGAGGTGAGTTTTTTTACACTAATTTTGGCGATAAAAAATATTAGCCGTTTTTAACTCGTTAAGTGTTAATCATGGATATGTATTTAAGCTGGTTTTCTATTTTAAATTCACATTTTTGTTAATTATGCGACCAAAGGTTGTAGCATTGTATTAGTAAAGATACCTTTTTCGTTTAATTAAAAAAAGGATTTTACATTACTTAAGCATTATCACGTAAGTACTATAACATGAAAATTAATGAAATGCGCTTTACACATGATTTTCATTAAATTTGTGTGTTTACTGTAGCTTTATGTAATTATTATACATTTTAGGCTAAGTAGCTTTAAAATCGAATCAGATAGCATAAAAGTCAAGTCATGCAGTGTATCTCTATTTAAGCGTGTTACAATAGCAAAAATAAATAGTATTAGGAGGCGTCTATTAATTACGTGAGGCGTTCTGGGAGGGTCAAGCCAAATCTCATCTACAATAATATTACTTTAGGGAGAGGGGAAGACGCTGAATACGCTATGAAGATGCTTATTTTTTTCTGCAAGAAACAGTAAAATTGCCAATAAATTGGGTTCAGTTAAGTAAAACATGTTCCTTTACTAAAAATGGCCAAATATTCTTCTTCATATTCTGATCCAACGCCCACAGGCTCACTCTTGACATTTCTGCCTTTCGGTGCCGCACCGTCCAGTAGAGGTTGGAGAGTTAGTTAGTTTTGGTTGTTTTCGTTTATCTCCCTGACGCCTGCAAGTGCAGGACAGTTGCCAAGATGCATGGCGTTTGGAGTCGGTGGAATGTCAATACGATACAATTGCTTGCATAAGTCATGTCCCGTGGTTCTTTTGCTTAATTTTTTTGAATATTGTAGGAATGCTAATTGATAGTGCTTGCATTGTGGCTCTGAGCTGATGTTAAAGACATAAAGTTGGTGCCTGGTGGGTGATTTAGAGACGTGTCAGACTCAGCGAGAACGTCTGCTTTTTCATTTTCTAAAATACCAACATGACTGGGAATCCATTGTAGCGAAAGGTGCCAAATTATTTTAGCAAGACTGTCCGGACGGAGACTGGTACGGACGCAATCGGTGGGTTAGTTAGAGGATAGCCAAATATTACACATGAGATTGGGGGTTGGGGGAGGGGGTTATGCCAAATCTCACGACATCTCACCAGAGGGAGAGCGGTGGGGTCTCCAAAAACGCCTCGCGTAATTAATGGATGCCCCCTTATAAGTTCCAATTGCGAGGGGAGGGTAGTCACACCTTATAGGAGAGAAAATTGGTTAGTGACGGATGGTCAGACATTAGACGGCTGAATCGATTTATTATTTTGAAAAATCGAATTCTGTATCTCTTGAAATGTAAAAATACAAATATTCAGTAGTGTAGAGGGGTAAATTTTATCTTTGATTAATTATATAGGTTCATTATTACGAAAATAATCAATCAAAAACTTACAATAATTTTTATAAAATAGGCTAGTCAAAATCGACATAAAAAATAGCTAAATTCGCAAAACATGATGTATTTCTGCATTTTTAGTATGTTGTTTGGACCCATTAAGGCTATGTATTCTCAAGTTTGCAACTCTCGAAATTGCGTTGAACCATTGATCCTACGAGCAAAACTTGTATATATGTCTGTAGGTAATTTAATTAGCTTTAAATTATGGGAAAAGCGGGGTCTGTAAACCTCGTAGTTCTTTCAAAATCTTTAAAACAAAACCATAAAAGTTAAAACTGCATTTTCCCAGAAATGGATCTAAATGTATGACCCCCGCTGGGCTCATCCACATTGCCAGTCGGCGAGATCCTGCTCCCGCAGCGCTCCTAAAACACATCTCTTGTAAATGCAAGAAGGGGTGCTGGGTGGTGGCTGCACTTGCCTTAAAGCAGGGCTTAGATTTTCTGCGATGTGTGCTTTCTACTCTGGGGAAATGTACAAAACTGCAATGAAGAGGACGACAGTGACTAGCCTAAAATAAACTCTGACGTTCCACCAATACTGGAGTACCCACCAAAATGCGATATTCCCATATATGGGTACTTAAAATTTTGAGAGAACTACGAGGCTTACAGGTCCTGCTTTGCACTTAATTTAAAGCTAATTAAATTGCCTACAAATTATATTCAATAAGTTCTGCTCGTAGAATCAATGGTTTAGACGCAACTTCAATTCAAAAAAGGTCTAAAACTATAATTTTCAATATTTGATAAAAATGGCCTATTTTCAAAGTGCCGTAACTTGGTAACTCATAGACGTGCTGAACTCCGGTTTGGTTTAATTTGTAACAAATTTTATGCTCTTAAAAAACGTGCAGAATAGCTTTTGAAGAAAAATCCATGGATTAGGAGGTACTGAGCAGAATCTGAAACAAGTCCCAAATTTTCACGGTTTTTCCTCAATAAAAATTTTTCCACAACTTTTTGAGAGTTGCAAACTTGAGAATACATAGCCTTAATGGGTCTAAACAACATACTAAAAATGCAGAAATACATCATGTTTTGCGAATTTATTGTCGATTTTGACTGGTCTAAAATTGAATGTAACAATTTCAATATTAATTACCTAATTATTATTGTATACTTAAATTTCCTGAATATTTTTTAATTTTCTTTTACTTGAATAATTCATTTTATTTGATGTTAGATTTTTATATAGTTTTTTATTTTTCCTGTATGGTTAGTCATACATACACGAATCATGTGGTCAAAGTTCATTAAAACAAATATTATACAAATTGGAAATATGAATTATCTATTTTTAGCAAATATTCTTATCTAAGCGTGCAAATTTCTCAATTATATTTTCATCGTCAGCTGAATTCGAATTCAGACAATGCAATAGTTAGCCTTCAAATATAATTTTTTATTTGGACTCTATTATATATAATTTATTCATAACAGACATATTGGTGAAAGTACATCAGTACATCAAGAGACGTTAAAGCCAACAGATAAGACCGGAAAGTCTGATGAGAAAGTTTTACTGCATCTCAGTTAGTAACAAAGATTGATTGCAATGTGAATCATTTTGCTGAAATCGTTTGTATTTCATTTTGTTTTACAAAAATTATTATTAGTCATATAATTAGTTTGGACAAATCAACATATTTCACAACTTGAAAAATGTATTACCTTGAATAAATTAGTGAAATGTTTCGATATTTAATTGGTAACAATCAAATTTTGGATTTTAGGTGGGTAATTATAAATGTGTATTATTGTGAATGCTTGCAAATAGATTTTTGTATTTTATATTCTTTATCAAAATGTCACTTGCTTATAAGTAGTTATATGTATTGTTTCAATATTAAGTAACTTTCAATAACTCATTTAAAGAGTGGGGAACATAAAAATGCGTTTTATAAGCTATTGAATTATCTACCTGATTATAACAAAAATTTAAAATAATTATATGTATGTACATTGATAAGTTACTTATTCTTGTTAAATTAATTAAAGTTTACTTATGCAGAGATCGACGTTTATTTTAATGGTACCATAAAAATTATACATCCAAAATGACTTCTGTTCGAACGAAAAAATGTTTGGTATTTGGATTTGGAATTGGATTTGCTGTTTTTGCAACGATTTTCGCAATCGCTTGGCCTTTTATTTATAACGCCGTGCTAAAATCGGTAAGTTCATTTTAAGTTTTAAGCTGTTTCCATGCAATTTAGACGGAATATTTTTTTTATTTTTTACTATCGATTCCCAGAATTGTATCAAGAGATAAGTAAAATTATAAGTAATACTCAAAAATTTATTGTTATTAAAACGTCTACAGTTAGATTTGTTAATTATTAGATACCATTTTACTACGTTATCATGAAAGCAAGGTTTTTTTTTAAAATATATTTTGTCATATTTTTCATTTCGTAAATTCTTTAAACTTTTGAAGCACTTTAATAAACTCATCAAGTGTTGTCGGCTCTTTCTCTCTCTATACTACTGTACCTTTAGTAAGGAGCAATAAGGGATTGTACGGTCTAAGTCGCTTTATGCTTTTATTAATGTGCATCGCTTGATCGTTTGTAATTTATTGATTCAAAATAAGAGGAAATACAACCAGAAATATAGAAAATATCATGAAATCAGCGATTTTGTAATTATAAACACTATAGCTTTAATAAAATCTAACAAAGCTAGTTTTTATATATTATAGTAGATATTTTAAGTCTATTTGAATTAAATCAAATGCAGCTTATTGCAAACCAAATGCAGCTTTTTCTAAGTTACAAGTAATTCTTTCAAATCAGTTGAAACTTTTTTAAAGCAAGTGTAACTTTTTATTCATTCCAAGTCAACTATAATCCACTTATTTCAATTTTAACTATTTCTATTTAATTTGTACTCCTGCAAAAACTTAAAAAAATATATAAAGGAGATCTCCAGAAATTACCGCGAAAGGCACTTACAATATTTGAACGAGGATCTTTATGAGACAATACAAGGTAAATGAGAGGTAGACAAAAGAGATTATTAAATGTGATAGAAATTTGGAAAGCTTTTGTTACAAACTTCTTGAAATGCTTTTTTCATGTCTGTAGAAAAACTTGTCGAACTCTTTGAACCCAGATAGTGTTGAAACTTTATTTTATGTCTTAAAAGTAGCGATGTTTTAGAATTGCCAGAAGTAGAGGCTGTTATCCAAAGCAATTATTGTAAGCTAAGCGAAATATTTGCATCTCACCCTAACCCAACCATACGGGAAATCCTAAACAATTTGCCTCCCCCCAGGAATCAAAGAAGGCTCAAGAGAAAGAGGCATGTGGATTTAATGGAGGATTAATCTCCACAGTAATGAGAAAAAAGAAACGTTTTTAAGGACCATCAAGAGATGGTGACCTTATTCATGTGACAGGTTAATCTGACTCTAGTCAGTTTCTGCACTGTGCCTGCCCAACCATAATGCCGATTAGGCAAAAAGTTTCATCAAAGAAAAAAAATGTATTATTATTATAACATTTTTTTTTTATTAAGGATATTTTCAATAGATAATAAGTCTTTTCGAGATGACAGTAAAACCGTACATTTGCGGTCAAATTAATGCGCAATATCTAAAAAGGTGCCATAATTGTATACTGCGTAAAAGTTGTATCGTAAATGTACGGTTTTACTTTCATCTCAAACAGATCTATTATAGTGAAAGAAACTTCGTTCCAATCAGGTAGTGTTACCAAACGTCACATAATTATAGCGTACATCACATTATTCTTCAACTATGTACTATGTACATTTAAAAGTAGCTATGTGACACAATTGTACTATAATTTTCTACTAATAATTTACATCTTTACATATTTCTTGTATGTCAACTTAAGTAATTTTAGGGTGTAGGCTCATGGTTTTTTGGCGCCTTAGGCAAAATTAAATTCTGTGCCCTCATTAAAGATATGGGAAGTTGCTCCCCTCTACAATCCTACCCTTAGTACTATGCTACGCACAGCGAGGTTTTCGAACTTAGTAGTGTTAGGGCATACTTTCTTATTTTGTCTTATTCTATTCTTTCCTATTCGTAAGCCTATGCTGGTAGCCTAAGCTGCCTAGTCCTAAAACTTGCCCCTCCTCAAATTTTACGCCCTAGAAAGCTGCCTAGGTTGCCTATATGGACAAGTCGGCCCTATCTCTACTTTATATTTATTTTTTTTTGTACTACACTGCAACCAGGTATCTCTAAAGAATATAAATTATAACTAAAACAATTCAAATTAAATTGAAAAAAAAAATTTCTTTATATTCCTTATCAATTTATATTAGTTTGCGGTATGAATATTATTTACTAAAAAAAGTTTTGAGAAGAAAAATTCTCGGGATGAGTTTGAAATTTTTACAACTTTATCCATTCCTTTTGTATGTTAGATTGAAACTCTTTTAGGTGCAGATAGGATAGAACATGTTTCACTGAAATACATATATGAAATTAACCTAGGAAAAGTTGTATTTGTCTTGAAAAGCATTTCAACTCATTTGAAAATAACCTCCTCATTTAGTTTAGAAAAGATTGCTTTTGAATAATTTTTTACTTACAGGTGCATTTGTAACTAATATATTAAATTAAATTGACTTTATTTTAGCAGTTCTTTTAATGAAATATTTCATAGAAGAAACTACAAATTAACGGTTTTATTTTAGGAATTAGTTTTAACTCCAGACTCGATGTCCTACAATTTTTGGATAGTTACTCCAATTCCTATGTACATGGAAATTTATTTATTTGATTGGATCAACTATAAGGAATTCGAAAAAGATCGATCTATAAAACCCCAATTTGAAGAACGAGGTCCCTATATTTTCGAAGAAAAGCATTACAGAGAAAATTTAGTTTGGAATCCAAATGGTACAGTTACTTTTGAACAAAAACGAGTATGGCATTTCGACCCGACCAAGTCTAATGGAACTTTGGACGATAAAATTGTTAACATCAACGTTATTGCAGCGGTAAGTATTGAAAATGTTGAATTAAGATTATGAATTATTTTTTACGTTTTATTATAGACCGTTGCGTATTATGTTAGAAATCAGCATTGGTTCATTCTTTCTGCTGTAGACTGGATTTTGAAGGAAAAAGGGGAAGGCTTAGCGACTATCAGAACCGTTCGGGAATTATTATTTGATGGATATGAAGATGAAATGTTGGATATGTTACACGATTTAAATATAACAGCGATTAAAATGCCTTATGATAAATTTGGATGGTTTTATCCTGTAATTTCGTTTGCTTACGTGTTCTGATTTGTAAAAATAATTTAATATTCAATTTCAGCGCAATGAGTCAATAACTTACGATGGAATATTCAATATGTTTACGGGAAGTACCGATTTCTCAATGACTGGTGTTATGGACAGATGGGATTACGTCACCGAAACTAATTATTATGATAGTCCTTGCAATATGGTGAACGGAACAACAGGTGAATTATGGCCACCCGTGAACAATGATGAAACTGTTACAATGTTTATAACAGATATTTGTCGGTGTGTAGAAATATGATAATTTGCAAAACTTATTTGCTAATATAAATACCTTTTAGGTCTATGAATATGGAATATAAAGAGGATGCTGAAGTTCTTGGTATCACTGGAAGAAAATATATTGGAACTGATGAAATATTCGACAATGGTACAAAATATCCAGATGAAGCGTGCTTTACAAAAGGAGAACGAGTACCTTCGGGATCAATGAACGTCTCTGAATGCAGATTTGGCGCTCCTGCTTTTGTATCATATCCTCATTTTTATTTAGCTGACGATAGCTATCGACAAGCAGTAGACGGAATGAAGCCAAATGAAACAGAACATCAAATGTATTTAATCTTAGAACCTAAAACAGGAATTCCATTAGATGTTCGGGCTCAGTTACAAATCAATATTATGATACAAACCTATCCAGGATTAAGGTAACGAAACATCGTTTTTTATAAATTATCATATTTTAATTTGTATATTTTTTAGTTTATTTCACAATCTAACACGAATGTTCATTCCGACGTTATGGTTCCGCGAAACTGCTCAGTTATCTCCAAAATTAGCAAGTGCGGCTAAAGTTGTTGTGCTTCTTCCATCTCTCGGAGAGTATACATTCATTGGAATTGGCTGTATTGGCATTTTAATAATTTTGACCGGAATTTTCTTATCGTATAAACGACTATGGGGCAGTGATGTTGAGTCACCACCTTTATTGGAAAACGAAGAAGTACCGTCAGGATGATTACTAAAGAGTATTTAGTTATAATTATGTTGTAATTTTTGTTAAAAAATGACTTTAAATGTTTATCAATTACTATTTTAAAGAATTGATATTTAATTATGATGATGATATTTTCAACTATCTACTCGTATAACTGTGAATCATTATTTTAGTAAATCGATGAAAATTATCGTTTACAGGTCCCTTTTATGTATTTGATGTTGAGCATTATTAAGAATCATGTTAATAATAATTAATCGATTGAACTTTTATGTCCTTATTATAACCATCATAATTCAATATAACTATTTTTCTACTGTGACTTAAAGATGATTCTGTACAATTTCTTACAACTTTATAAGTTTGTGTACGGTTAGCATTTCTTTTTTTATGACGACGATTTTCTTTTACTAATTAATTATATAGTTTATTTTTTTGAATTTCAAAATAGTTGTATATATAATGTAAACTATGTAAACTTTAAAATTTGTAGTTAAATACTGAATTACTCAGATCGATTGTTATGAAATTTCATTACTGTGATATTTGACTTTTGTAATGAAAACCCGTTAAATAAAATTATATATATTGTTAGTGATGATTTTTATTTATCTAAAGTTTTTTATCCGTTTTCATTTTTAAGCTATTTTTTAGGTTTTTCCAGGACTGCACCATAGTTAAGTAATCTATTACTGTAATAAGTAATTTGTTATAAAAATAAAAGAAGATTAAGTTGATTTTTTTAAAAGTAATAAAATTAGAAGTTCTAAAATAAAAACATTATGAAGGGTATAATTAAACATTTTGGATAAAGTGAGCTTTCATTAAAATTAAAAACATCATATTAACCACTATTTACTATTGCCCTGTGGTATATTGTTGATTAGTCTTACATACGTATACTTTATTGTAGTTATACAGATAAGATATCGTTATTCCATGGTAAAAACATTAACTATTTCCTTTTTAAATCAGATTTCTTAAAGTGGTTTCCCAAAATATTTTTTTTGAGTTAAAATTTTGATTTTTGTTTCATATTAATAAATGCATGGACTTAAAGTAGTATTTTATTCAAACCCTTGTATTATTTCGTGTTTACCAAATTTTATGTTAAGCATATTCATGTTAAACATTTCTCTACTGTTACTTATTTTATTTATTTTTTATCGATATTTTATAAGACTATACTTTAGTCAAAGTTACATCAACTGATCGACGTATTTATACTTATGCATAATTAAATTGCCTAGTTCGCTAATAAAGTATGCAACCACTTATACAACTCTGTATATAATATATTATGGTCCCGTTCTGGTAAGTGGTAACAGCGTTAAGAAACCAATTTAGAAGTCTTGTTTCAGCCGAAAACGAACGATCGTAATGTTTGTCGAAAACATTATCATTGATGTCATTACTTTCGTTCGCGTTCACATAATTCCTTTTTAAGATGGTTGATGGGGGATGTGGGGGTATGATGGGAGAAAACCAGAGGAATAGCCAAAAAGCAACGGAAATAAACGTAATATTTGTAAATGCGCTGAGGAACATGGCAGGTGCAGACTTTGGGGTCTGATACAGCATTAGAATTGGAAAACGATTAAAGCTGCGATTTTGATTTTTGAACGCTGGATAAAAGTTATGATCCGTCAAAGTGGGGATTCTTTCACCCTTAAGTGGGTGGAAAAGTAGTTGAAAAAATTTATCAACTTTCCACCTTTGAAAAATAGTAAAATGTATAGTAAAATTTTTAAAATGCGTAAAATTTCAGGCCCGTGGATCAGAAATTCTGGTAGGCCTTTATAACTTTTTTTACTATAAAAATAAAATATTTATAGGTCATACTCAATTTCAACTAAAAGTTAATAAATTTAAAAAAAGAGTTGAAAGAAATTTGTCTTATACTCGCACTATCTTTACGGTATTGTGGTATTGTATCTATCTTTTTTACACTAAAAAAATCTTGATATGCAAAATTACAGGCTTACTTCGGGTTTCCAGGCGATTACCCTACTAGGATATTTACTCTTTTTCGAGGCAATAAAATAAACATAATTAATAATAAATAAAAAAATAAAAATCCAAACTTTTCAATGAAGGTTAATGTGCATTTTCTACAATTGATTTTTTGTTTTGGAAAATATTGATACAACTCAATAAAAATATCATTCAAATAACTCAGACGGTTCGAACTCATTAAGCTGACTCAATGACCTGCAAGTTATCAGTTTTTTTTATTTTTTATTTCTACCGATTTATTATTATTATAGACTTGATTTTAGATAATGCGGGATATGCATAGGTATGAGTTTTACAGTTAAACACATTTCAATTAAAAATTAAAACAATTCTGTTTGAATTCACCCCAAAATTTTATCTTAACATAGGCAACTATAATTGCGTGAAAAACTAACCGTCAATTGTATTGTTGCACAGAAGTTAGCGTTCTAATGACATTCGTACTCGAATGCTTATGAAAAGTACCAAAGTGTCATACAACATTAAAAATTATAAATATTTTGAAGCATTTTTGCCGCGTAGCATGTAAGAAGCCATTAAAAAGTTATTAAACAATATCCTACATTTTACTAAAAGGAAGTCTACGAACTTAAAATACTTAACATTACATTAGTGTACGACCCATAGTAACTTTAAAAAAAATATGTAGCAAGGTTAGTATAATATCTACAACATTAATCTTTAGAATGTTTATTAGATTAATATTAATGCTTATAGATATACGCAATTTAGTTATGTAGGTTTTACTCACAACCAACGAGTATGATTGTCTTAAAATGCAATAATGAAATTTTTACGATTAATGTATGGCCCGAATCTGAATTGAACCTACTATCAACAATAAATAATAACGGTAAAATTGTGTAGGTATGGCAAATGAAATATTTGGAGATTATAAACGAATTTCAAAGCAATTACAAAGTTTGATAATAATATTAATACTTATTATTAGTGAAAAATATGTAATTAAAGCTACATCGATTTGAAATTTTCTATTATATTATAATATATCATTTAGGTATATTATATTCTATAGGAATAACACAAAACACTATATTATATATAACACAACTAATTAATGCTTTTTTAACCGGCAAAACGCAAATTGTTTCGTTCAATATAAACTATTATTAGGTGTACCACTGATATTATAACTAACCAATTTTTATCGTACTATAATTTATTATTTAGTTGAAAAATATAAATCAAAACTATCTTTACGTTAGTTTACATTGCTACTTTTATTATGTCTAGATATATTAATTAAAAATAACTAAAGTAAATTACTTCTCTGATAATAAAACTCAACCTTGTGATTGGTCAATCATTTTCTGGAGTCAATAGACTAAGTCTTAAGTAATCGGTCATTAAACAATAAATCTTATTTATAAAGGATATGCCTGTACCTACCTTATTCGAACAATGCAAATGCAAATTTAAAAAATTATTGTTTTCAATCTGTCGAAAGATCTTATGGTAATTAATACAAGTGCAACAACAAAAATACCCAATATAATGAAAGTATCTCGGTTTTGGAATAATTTTTATATGGCTAGAAAGAATCATAATTATTTTTTAAGTAAACATTTAACTACTTATTACGTTTCATTTATCTAGTGATAAGTACTAGACGTTCATTATTTTCATACTAACGAGCCGATATCATTTATTGATCGAAATAAAATTACCTTTTCGCTAATATTTGTATTTATCGTATCAAGAAGAGTAAAATTTGATCTTAAAATAAAAAAATTGTTCATCTGCCGTCCAAATATTTTTTCTCGAATGCCAATAAATTTCAAATGGAACATCAGAGATGGTCGAGTAACTAGTTGTTATCCCGAGTTTCTGAATATGATAGGATATAACCGATAAAACTATAAATAGTTTTTTATTTACTGGTACTGAATGGTCGTTTTTTCAAATTTATTATTTTTTTTTTTTGGGGCTTTGTATTTTCAAATTACATCAAATTGGTAAATATTTTATTATAAAGTTCAATTGTATCTCATATCGTTTGGGTTAAATTGAATATGCTTAATGGTTTTTAAGGTACCTCGTACCAATGTTATGTTTTTTTTCAACAAAGATTTGAGATGTTGATAGCTATTATTTTTAGTCTATATACAAATAAATTATAAGTAAAGAGTAGGTAAAGCGGATTTCCAGAAAAAATTATTTATAAAGGAAAACTTTATCTCTTCTCTGATTTTTAAAATAAATTCCTCTTGTCTACATTTTATGAAACTTGTACCTACACAACATTATTTTTTCTTCCTATTATGGTGTTTTAACAGCTAAACCAGTAATTTTTAAGCTTGTGAAGTTCGCGGAACCCTATTGAACTTTTTTTTCTCGCGGATCGTTTTTTAACTGTAAGCATTTTGTGTCACACTTCAAGCTTGATTTTTGAATAGATAGTACAATTAATCATTTTTACTAGAATTATTTCGCGGATCTCTGGGAGTTCGTGGACCACTGTTTAAGAACCCCCTAAACTAGACAATTAGCATTATAGCCTTGGTATCTAGATCTGGTTAAGGAAGTTTGTGGTTTCCATTTGGTGGATACAAAAGGCTAGTCTGTTGGTGTTAAAAGAGTCTTTTGATGGTATCTACTGTTAGTACCAACGTACAGCGTAATAGATCCTCTACGGTGAGATTAGGGTAATTTCCACATTTAGTTGTTGGGGTTTTTTCATTATGTATGAGTAGATATCCTGCGTTTGTCCGATTTGGAGTCTGGTTATTGCGATTTGTTGTTTCTACCGAGATTTCGGTAATCAATGTTGGTGTTGGCTGACTTTCAAATTTTATATAGCTTTGTGGTTTGTTGTTTCCATTGCAAATTCCACCATTCCTCTATTGTTGCAGCCTGCAGTTAAGAATTTCTTGATATTTTCTTGATTTCTTCATAAGTGTCCGGAGAGTATTTTGTGGCTTTTTTGGATCCTCGTAACATTATATCATTTAAAATTAAAATCTAACTGGAAGACTCAATGCTAGATTTATATAGATGATGACTAGATTATTCCATTTGTGAGGTTCTTACATCCTCCACTCCTTGTTAATCAAAAATAAAAAAAAAATGTTTGAATGTTTAAAAGTACCTATATAACTTTGAGATTATTAATTTTATTTACTCGAATGTAGGCCAGTATTGATTTTGGAGTCTATTTAATCTTTAGGAAATTTTGCCATGCTTTTTTAACTCACCATTTTCATGAAATATAATCCTTTTTAAGTATTTTACCTAAAATTGGAGGCAAAAAATTTTTTCAGCCTCTTTGAAGTTTTCACATTTTGCTTTCAGAGAGGCGTAGACTCCAATGGACTCCGGAAAGTAGACTCAATGGAAAATAGACAAATATTCTTATAAAAATATGAAAATGTGACTATTTTTTGTTCCTTCTTCATCGTTACCGGTTTTACTCCTGTTCGTCAAGAATTCTTCAATTTTGGTAAGTAATCTATATTTGTATTAGTTTAAAATAAAGTTAATTAAGGTAATTAAAAATTTATTCGTTAGCATTTAAAGGTAAAATATGGCTCAAAATTAAAGCAAATTACTCAATAGGTAGTCTAACTAAATCTAATTTTCTGAAAATCCTATCGTAGTGTAGCTTTTGGTCTATGAATAACATAAATTTTAATGCATTAATAGTCACTAAATGAACAAAGTTCAACAACTTCCCTTAAATTGAAGACTTTAATTTGCTTAAAATTGCCAAGCAGAATTTTAAACAATTTGGCTTGATTTACTTTAACTCTGATATTAAGTAACGATTAAATATTTGTTAGTGTAACATTTTTAATTGATATTGTGAACTGACATAAGCTTATTACAGAGCATAAATATATTGATTAGCGGATATTGATGATTATTTGTAATGACACTGAAAGAAAGATTCGAATGAAATGGTAAAAGTTTCATTAAAACTATTTGAAGGGTGACGGCTGATGTAATTCTGAACATAGTTGCTCCAAGAAGCCATATATTACTATGGTTTATTAAATATTGTGCTTTTATGCATACCTACCTTAAAATCTTTTTATGTGATAAAATATATCTAGGAACTAATTAACAGATAACATAAAATTTCCCGTTTTGTCGATTTTTTTTGTATAGGTATAAGAACATCTGACATTTGAATTATAGCCCTCCCATTTATTCTTAAAAATGTTAAAAGTTATTATCGAAATTTTATTGCTAACACTCCAATTAAATTAACAATAGTTGAATGATTTGTTTTTACAAGTATAATCTTGTAGGAGTTTATTTACAAAAAATGTTTTTTTTTTGTTTTTGAAATTTGATAGTGCAAACTTCTAAGATAATAATATTGAAAAAAATTATAGATTTTGGTAAGAAAAAATTCCATTAAAAAATAACAGTGCCAATGTTCTTTTATATAAAGAGGTGGAGGTGTTCACTGATAACATATTATTACAGCGATATTAAATACTACGATTTACAATAAAAGAAAAAAAATCAATTTTTCATACGTCAATACCTCCCATAATCTATTGTAAAATAAAGCAACATCTTCGAAAATACAAAAGTGATTTTTAATTTTTTCAGCAAATCAAAAAATTCATCCGCATTCAAAAAACACGTGTCATTAATTAATTTTTTCAAAAAATTCTGACGCAATTGAAACAATTATTACAGTTCTTAGAATTAAATATTAGTTGAACTTTGAAATATTCGTAAAAATCTCTCAAATTTGAATAGGATTAATATAATTAATTTTTTAGAAATTTTTTGCTGTTAATTGAAGTATAATTAATAATTCAATTAAAATTTTATTAGAAGGTAAAATTTGGTAGATAGCTTAGAGTATATCGTATTTTTCCATTTTTTTAAAAATCAGTTGCAGAGTTAAAAAAATGTTTTATTAATAAAAAAAATTGCAAGAGTTACTCCATATAGGCTGGTATCTTGATAGATTTCTTGCTGCTTACAAAATGCTGTAAATTTCTATCGAAAAGTAGGGTAATAAAATACAGTAGACACTAGACAGGTAACATTAGAATTAATATATTTACCAATATTATTACATATTTTTTAATGTACTTGCTAAAAAGTTTTTTTTTATTTTTTTTTCAATAATTACAAATATATGCCATAGATTTATTACATTACAATATAATAAATATAATCTGCGCAAATTCGTATGCGTCAAGCGCTCAAGCCACGTGTATTTTTTAGCCACAACTAAACGTCTATATTTTTAATCCTTATAGAACAGAATTGAAGGACCATGCATAAGGATCTGAGAAAGTGCTGTTCTTCTTTAAATAAACAGTCAACACATTAATTCTTGTTTCAGTTTTAGTTCAATTATTATTTTTATCAATTTTAAGTGTTTTCTTTTTAAAAATTTTATTATTACAGGTAAGAATTATTTTGATATTTTGTGTATTTATTTAAAAATTAGTAAGACTAGTTACTAAACTATAACACATTTTTATTTCATACAGTAGGTGCTAACAATCATTTAATAGCTTTCCAAAATAATTATTGATTGTCGCTATTGCAAATGACCACTTATAAATTTCAATCGCATTACATCAATTGTTGGAACGAAATAATTTAATCAACTCTATCTTGATAGCATAATTACTATTCCATATGGAATCCTATGCTTAGCTAAATGAAAATTGATGTGAAAACGTATTTGTCGCTCAACCCTATGAAAGAAAAATATTTCTATCCCTAATCTTGTAATCGAAGAGTTTAATGAAGCGTTTTCTGTTAAAAAGGTCAATGGCTTCATTCTCAAACCAGCAGATATTTCTTATCTAATTTGGCAAAGATATCAAATAGATTACTTCATATTTATGATTTAAAAGAATTTGGCTCTGTCTGTGATTCTATAGGTAGTTGATTGTTATCTCTATCGGTGTAAGGAACAGTTTTTCAAGTAGGTACAAGCAATAATTGGTGCTTCATTTCATGACAAATTTTGTAAAAATTTAATGATTGAAACAATCAAATTAAGATATTAGACAAATAATAAACCATTAAAATGATAAAGGCAATTTAAAAAGGGAACCTTTAACTTTTAACGATTTTAAATAAAATAGTTTCTAATAAATTAACATCAAATATTAATTAAAATAATCATAATGTCTTAAAATGAAATCTCAATTTTAAACATTATCAAAATTAGTTTAATTACAAATGTCAAGACCTTCTTATTCTCGTTAATTTATTATTACAATTAGATGTCGGGGATTTTCAATTCAATTACATATAGGTATAAATGATTTGTCTGTTGGTTCTCCTACTCAATTTTAACCGTAACGATGATGATTATTAATGCAATGCTATTTTAATCCTGTGAGCTTTTAAACTATGAGGGCGTTAATCTAAAATGACGTTACCGTTAAAGAATGTGTTTTTCATCATGAATAATTAATTAAAACTTTCTGAGTACATGAATAAATTGTTTAAAAATGTCTGATTACATTTCAAATATATGTCCATTTCTAAAATGTTGTTTTTAATTACTTTCTATCGAAAAAATTATTAATTTAAGCTGCAGTATTATTTTCAAGTCGTAAATTTTCTTAAGGTTATCAATGAGAATTATAATTGCTTTGAGCTAACAATATGACGATATTTTTGATTTATACACTTTAATGGTTTTAAAAGATCTTTGGAATATCCGGATTAAAATCTTTGTGTTATTACTTATTGTTTATTTTTAATAGTTATTGACATGGTAATAATTATTTAATCAAAAAAAGTATCAAGGTAAATATATGATTCAATATACCTACGAAGTTAATGGATTTTGCATTAAAATTAAAATACACATCTAACAAATTATATGTTTCATATATCAAACAATGATGTATTATTTACACATATGAAAATAAACAGTTCTTAAGTTGTAAGAAATAAGAATAAGGAAGAAGTTTTTAAACATTCTAAATAAAATAACAGAACCATCTTCATTGATTTACGTGAAATATACTACCGTATAACTTTTTTGGTATATTTTTCAAGCATTCCTATACTAGTATTTCGTTATATCAAATAATCATTAGGCTAGTCGTTATATTTAATTATTAAAAATCAATATAATATCTTCAAGGCTTGATAATTAATAATACATTTCAAGTAATAGAAGGTGATGAAATACATCCAAATATACGCAAATATATACACGTCTCTATTTCATATAATATCTTGAAAAAATTTTGTAAGGCCACTATAAGTCTACATTGAAATGTTTACACACTTATTTAAGTATTGTTTTTTTTTAATGTTTCAATGAATGACGGAGCTCAAAACTTAAAATTGTAGGCACTTGTATTTTTTGCAATTTTTTTGTCTCGGCTATAGATAGCTTGCAGACACATTGTACTGAATTCTAAATGAGGAAATAAAAATAACTTATGTACTGATGTGATGTCTCGTTACAGAATCAGTTATTTTTACTATCAAGTTATCTAAATTGAATAACACTTTAGAAAATCAGTAACTTACTCATCAATAAGTTCTTAGTAAAGTTTAATGCAAAGAAAAAAACATCAACGTAATATCATATATTGTTAATAGTATAATTTAATATTCTAATACAACATACTAATATTTCTAACAGGTAAGAGCTTATCAAAAATATCAATTTTTATAATCAAGTATTTTATAAAAGTACCTAACTACATACCATAGTAGTTGATACGACCTTAAATAAAATAAATACTTACATAAGTATCTGTTATATTTTTTTAAATCTGTCAAACAATCAAAAATAATAATTTTTGCTTTGTTGGAACATCGTACAATGTACATCAATATACATATCTATGTTATATAAATAAAATGATAGCTGTTTTCCAATGTCGCTTCTCAAAAACTACTAGATAGATTTCGATCAATTTTTTCTTTGTTATACTTCTAATACACTTGCTCCTTAGGTAAAAAAAGAATTATCACGATATCTTAATTAAAAACAGAGTAATTAAAGTTTTAAAAAATGTGATTTATACAAGCAAAACGCGTTAAGCGGTGAATTTTTCGTCGCTTTGATAAAGTGGGGCAAACGATGTAATGCACATGGGCTGGACAGAGGATGTTTCTCCTTCTACTGCCTACTGATTATTTCATATTTGAGTGTAGGACTTAATAGTTAATGCAGCTCAGCGAGATATTAGATTAATAAAGATTTTTAAAATTCTATTTTCTATTTGCTTAGTAGTTATTAAAATATTTTTTGTAGCTTTTTAAGTTACAACCGTTACAGTAATCAAATTATATTTCAACATTCCCTTTTATTATTGCATATATTTTTTAATCAGAAAAAGTTACCTAAGTAAGCAAGAAACATTTTTTTTTTAAATTAAACTATATGCCAAAAAATTGCTCCCTCAGAATCTGCAATTTCTCCAAGTGTATAGTTGTTAATTGATTAATAATTAATTTTTCAAAAATTTACAAATTAAACATTAAAATGGCTGTAAAATACAAAAAAGTCACTTTTTAATTTTTTAAAAATTGTTCCTTACATGCTCTTTTTGGATCCTCAATTGCTCCAGGTGTATAGTTGATAGTTAATTAATAATTAAATTTTTTTAAAACATTTTAAGAATTAGCTCAAGAATTAAAATTGCTATAACATCCAAAATAATTTTTAATTGAAGTTTTTGTTTTTTAAGCCTTCTATCTGCTCTTTTCATTACACAAATAATTGATCAAATTTTTGTAATATTTTTAATAATTAATTATTTGTAACTATTTATACATGCATTGTTGTATTATGACGTCTTCAACTGCCGTTGGATCTTATAAACATGAAAAGTTTAAAAATTGAATTACTAATTAAATATACACTTGGAGCAATTGCGGATCCGAAAAGAGCATTTAAGGAACAATTTTTTGAAAACAAAAATTAAAAAAGTGATTATTTTGGATTATATAGCAATTTTTATTTTTGAATTTACAAGTTTTTGAAAAATTAATTAATTATTAACTAATAACTATACACTTGGAGCCATAGCGGATTTTGAAGGAGCAATTTTTTGGCATATAGTTAAAATTGTTCTACGCTAAGTTCTTTCCGGTTATTTTTAATAAATTTTTGCTCTCAATTTTTTAAATGTTTATCCTCTGTAAATTAAATATGTGCTTAACATAATAACCTACGCAGACGACGTCGCGGGTATCAGCTAGTATTTATATATAAAACTAGTTGTACCCGCAACCTCATTCAAGCGAGATTCAGATCATTGATTTTTCCTCTAAGCAGTTTTTGTTTTTTTTCGTGGGAATGGGTCATTTTTCAGTAATAAAAAGTATCCTAGATAATAACTCGAATGGCTAGTTATTATCTTAATAATTTCTATTAACAGTCGTTATCAATTTAAAATGTACAGTTTTAGCTTGATTTTTGTCCAAAACAGTTTTCTTTTTTTCCGTTAAATAAGACATTTTTCCGTATTAAAAATATCCTAGATAATGACTCGGAGAAATAGCTACCATCATAACAAACTTCATCCAAATCCGTTCAGTGGTTTTCGTGTGATGCGGTAACAGACAGACAGACCAAACCTTAAAACATGGTGGATGTAGCCTCTGTATCGATAATTGCGACTATTGGAATAAGATTTTCCAAAAAATATTCAATGTACGGACACGGCTTAGTTAAAATTTTATTACATACATAGAAGATAACAGAAAAGCTTTCGTAAATAGCATAATGTTGTTGTAAATGATTCGGATTTAAATAAAACTTTTAACGTAATTCAAAAATGTTCTTTCTGGCATTTTATACATACAACTACAAGGGTTTATTTTGTAGCAAATCTTCAATTATGAGCAAAAAATGATAAAATGTAATTATTAAATACAAGATTCTCTGGTAATGCACTTTTGAATTATATGAAAATAAATTATTTTTCATCTTGCATAACTTTAGATATTAAAGCAGCTTAAACACTTAAAAAAAAATAAAAATCTCATACTTTACACATATAGAACTTTGTGAAATGTAAATATTTTTATACTAGGTATAGTAGTTTGTCCAATGTTCATGGCATTTATAAAGAAAAGCGTTTGTGTTGCATCAAATAAAAATATTGGAATTTGTAGCTTGTCGGATTATATCTATTAATTATTGAACCTTCATACAAAAGTTTCACACAGCTTACCTACAAGTTATTTTTATAACAGCATCAATAAACCAGTATCAAATATTACAAGTACGTACTCGTAATATGTGGGTACTTATAATATATTTTTATCTAAGAAATATGTATTTAATGTGTACACAAGTCTATCGATTATTAAAGATGATAAAGAAGATAACCCTAAGGTTTCATCTTTATTTTTTTCAGTTATCTTTTCATTTTTCATAATTTTTATTGATTATACTAGGGCTTCATTCTTAGTTTACAGGAACAAATTTCCAACTCTTTAAAGGAAAATATTAAATTTTTTCCACCATATCTTGCGTTTAAACACAGTGGAGTCAAGTGTCCTATCTTGAGATGCTGCTCTATCTTGGGACACTAAAGAAATTTGGTGATCAGTGATGTTGGTAGCCCTGTGGCTCTATGGTGTTACCTCTTAGTCCTGGGGGTCATCCATAAACCACGTAACGCATTTTTCGTACTTTTAGAACCCCTCCCCCCACTATGTAACGCCATATAGACTGCCTAATATTATATATTTAACATTATACCGTACATAAAATTAGAGCATACCTCTCTCCCTAGTAGAGTGTGTTACGTGGTTTATGGATAGCCCTATGCTAACTTATCGGTTTAGTTTGGTGATTTCAATTAAAGTTGATTTCAGATTGAATGAATGTGTTTGGAACTGTGGTGGTTTTGTAAAAATCTAGAAAAATTGGTCATTTTACTTGGTGAATTTTTCTATGATCCTTTTTCACTACTTTATGGTTGTGATTGAATGACATTTTTTATTATCATTCAAAAGTTGTGAAACAGTCGAATACTAAAACATAAAATATTTGGACTAATTATATAAAACATTTTTTCAGGTTTATGTTTTGAATCTGAAAATATATTTTTTGGTTGGGAATTCATTCTAAACTTTTAGTAAAGCCCATTAAAGCCATTCTACCATTCTACTGTCCCAAGTAAAAAACAGGAGCTTTAAATTTGAAAATATGAGAAAAAGGCTGTCCCAAGTTAGGTTCTATGACCTTAACTTGAGACAAACACTGTTTTATTTTTTTTCAAACAGTAAATGGCCATATATATTGTTCAAATTATAGGAATGTATAGACCCTAGGTGCCCTTCAGAATGTGGGTGTTTTTTATTTATTTTTTTTTAAATTTATAAAGGAGTAGTTATTTTAGGTTTACGTGCAAAACTGTCCCAAGTTAGGGCACTTGACTGTATTTTTTATTTGTTCATATCGATTGTCGGTAATTATACCTTGCAATTGTCGTCTATTTTCATTCTTCATTTGAAAATATTCTATTTTGCCACTTATTGGCGCAGTGGTATAACAGTAGTTCTCTCCACTTCATGCGTCAAGTGGTACGGGTTCGATCCCCATTGAATCCTAGACTTAAGATCCTAGACCTAAGATTAACATTGAACAACAGAAATTTTCTGTTAGTAGACAGTCGTGATATGACCTTAGCTGTTAAAGCGACTTAAAATACCAAAAAAAAAAAAGAAAAGAAAAAAATATTATATTTTGTTTAAATTAAATGTATGTAAATAATAAAAATTTGAATTATTTTACAGTTTGGAATATTTATTGTGACAAAAAGTTGTGTTAGGTCAATTTTATTTTTAAACCCTGGAATTTTCATTACGAGCTTTATCACCACTCTTATTTTCTAAACCTCTAAACTTTGGTTTCAGTAAAAAAAAAAAATACTGCAAACAGTTTAATCGTAGTACAAAACTCTTCTACTGTGTTCTTCCAGTTATACTCCCACGTCTACTTTTTATTTTAAATAAGAAACTACTTTAATTTCCTCATTTTCTTCAAAGTACTTATTAAATTCAATGAAAAACACGAAATTTCCATACATTTTATACTCGTTTAAAAAAAATTAAATAATAGAGATGATAAAATAACTGCAATTATCATAGAATGAAGAAAAAAAGAGATAAAAATCAATTCAAATTAAACCAGTCATTGTAACATCAATACAGTAACTTTATAACTCGTACTCATTAAATAATACAATTTATTTTAATCTTACGAGAAAAAAGTTTGTACTTCTTTAACAATAACTAATAAAAGTATTAACATTAATGTTCTGTTGGTAATGTAACATTATGTACGCATAAAGAAAATTAAATTTCAAATCAATCAATCAAACCTGAAAAAAAATTACTTGCTTGTATCGTAGTAAGCCTAAAATGATTTAAGAATTACGATTGTATTTCTATAATATTAAAAACATCTTAAAAAGATAGCCAAAACAAAGTTAGTCATTATTATGAAATAACTTATTATATTTCAGAAATTTAAAAACACGCACAACATTATTTGATTATAGGTTTAAATTTTAGTATTTTGTGATAGAATAAAATGTTTTGCTTAATATTTAATTATTTGCATTACAACGTAGGTCTACAGCAAGTAGTTTAACGGATGGTTTTAAAGATAATTTTTTAAATTATATCTTATGGTTCCTGCTTTCTTTTTTTTTTAAATAAGATAATTAGTAATTGTTGTTATATAACAAACTCATTATAATATGATTGTAGTTGTATTTATAAATTTAACATATATCTCATAGATCTACACCAATAATACTTCAAAAAATATTTTAGTTATTTTATTTGAACGTTGATCTTGGAAGTCATAAGGCAATGTCAATTAGTAGAATTTTATTTTGCATGCTCAGTTATAAGTAGGTATATTTTAAAATAATATTTAATTCTTGTTTTAGTTTAATAGTTTCTAGCATGTGTCTCAATGTATTTATAGAGTTTGAATAAGTTACAATCGTAAGTGAATCTAGATTATAATCGATATATTTGCTTATTTTAACTTATGCTAGTTTGAATTATTGTTTATTCCTATTTTTATAATTTTAATAGTAGATAGTAATAATAGTAGTAATTTAATAGTAATATCGACTTAATACTGTGATAAAAGTTTTACGGAAGTAAAAGCAGGTATAGATATAGTATATAATAGAAAAAATAAAACTTTTATTGCACATTCGATTGATACATTTTTTACATTACAGTTTAAATTTTTGTGGATGTACCTTGATAACCATCCATTTAACTCTATTACATATTTATTACAATATTTTATTATAATACAATCTCAGAAAAATATTTGTACTTGTAAGCAGGGAAAAAGTAGTTAGTGCAATACTGATAAAAAAACCCAACACTTTAAAGAATAAGAAAAAAAGAAATAGAAAGATAATAGAAGATTATTCTATGGAACAAGCAAGTTTACAAAGACAAAATAAATGCAGTTCTTACATATTAGTTTAAATAATATTGTTTTTATTTATTTTTTATTTTAATTTTATTGATTTTATTAGAATTGATGCTTTATTCTTTTGTGAGTGTATTGATATAGTATATACCTACCCATCTACACATATAATATAACTGTCATTAAGTCTGTACAATGTACATTGAGTATACTTTTTTTAAATATTATTCCAATAGTCATTATTATGCCGAATTTTTTTTAAAATTTTTGTCTGTCTGTCTTCACATCACGCAAAAACTAGATAACAGATGTTGATAAAATTTGGTATGATGATAACTGACAATCTGTCTAATTTCCACTGGAAAATAGAGAAACTGGCTCAACCAAAAATCACGCTAAAATTATAAATTGTTGAACGTTGAAACGTTTGAACGTTTTTATTTTGTTGAATAAAATAAATATTGTATTTACGGAATAAAACGTTCAAAAATATTGTTTCATTGATGATATGTCAGTCTTCTAAGTATGCTTATACTATATACCTAATATGTTACCGTTAAAGCGTATAATCCGTTATTTCATGGAATAACTAGTTGAAGTTCATAATTCATGAAATATACGGGATGAAATATCCGGAGGGGTTTGCTCCTCTGTTCTGGGATCTTAAGGAGTCCTGGGGGTGGGATTTATGCAAAACTTTCTCCTCTATCAACTTCCGGTTTTCCATTCAAAACTTTAGTGGTTTTTCCACTTAGCTTTAATTCCATGCTTTAATGGGATTTCACACTTTAACGGTAACATATATAGTAAAATTTTGTATATTTTATTTACGATATCATAGAATTATTTGACCTCGACGCTAGCCAACCACAAGAACAATAACTACAATGGATTTCATTTGTAATGACCTCTGTTGTAACGACTTTTTGGTTATATCGATGTTGTTTTTAAGTCCCTTGAATTATACTCTCAGAAAAAAATAATGTGGCTATAATACCGATTTATGGTATAGTGATCCGTTTTAATGAACCATTTGTCATAAATTCCTAGAAATCTCATTCACCTATTGCGACTTAACGTAAACATATTCATTCGTGACATACATATAGCATCATTCATAGCATCATTAAGCTTTCTTATCTTTTGTTTACATACACTGTTGGTCAGCTGTTTATAAATTCAGTAGAATTCCTTTACTTCCGAGGAGTAGGGAGAGTGTTGGTTAAGTTTTTTTTTCATTAATTGTTTCTTGCTTTCCTTGTGCCTTCGTATTTAACGACTGTCGGAAACAGCGACGGAATTATAGTGGTCCCTCCATCGTCGTTATAAACCAAATCCACTGTACCTACTTCTATTTTCGACTTATTGTTTGATTATTATAAATAAATATAATACGTTATAACCTAATTAGAGTAATTATTGTATAAGGTTATAACAATTAATTAATCCTGGTTTTGGTTATTATCAGTTAAACGTATCCTTACGTCTATAATAGCAGATCATCTCAGATTAAGGATTTTTAATTAAGAAAAAATTCAAATTGAATTTCAAATATTAATATTAAATAGGTATAGGTATATTAACATACAATTTATATTTTTGACAAAAAATGTGACAAATGTTGAAAATGATTGTTTGTTATACTTTATACTACAAAAGTTACAAATCCATAGGGTCGTAAAAACTAAGAACTAACGCCATTTACAAATCAAATACCCAATTTGTAATTTTTAGTATAATTTTTCCAAACGATCTTAAATAGAAAAAAAAAATACTTAAAATAAATTAAATTATTTATATGCTATTAAATTGTTTCTGCAAACTAATTATAATAAGTTTATGTAAGTAGTGGATTCAAATTATTTAAATAACTATCACCATTGAAAAACTTGCATTTTATATTATAAAGAAACGATTATTACATGTTATTTTAATGTTTAGGTGGGTAGTAATTGTTAAACTACAACGTGGAAATACTAAGGTATAGATATATGCTCGATTCCTTTAAGAAACTAGTTATACTCTTTATGTGATTAATCTCTCTCAAAATTTGAAACTTGGAGATAATTTTTCATAATTACTTGTAAATATTTACTTTAGAATATTAACATTAAACATAAATTAAAATATTATCAAAAATTATCTACGTCTATTATTATCTACTCATTTAAATACGATCAGTGCCTTTAAATATTCGATTGTGTATTCTTACAATTGGGAATGCTTACAAGTGCCTAAAATTTTTTGTGATTTTTCTTTAATGCTCAGAATTATCAGTTTGACAATAGGACCGTGTTCTAAGGAAGTCTTACTTTTCTTAAAATAGATGAAAGTAGACCTTGTCTAATGAAAGGATCAAATAAACTGGTTGAAAAATGTACGTTACTTTTTATTTTCTTATCTAATTTTTCTATTTTAAATAATTTAATAAATAATTTTTTTGTTGTAAGTATTTTTATTCAAGATCGTTTGGAACAATTATTTTGAATTAATGGCAATAAACGTTTTTTGGGATTGTTATTCCAAAGGGGTTGTAATGCACTTAATATTTGCATAGAATTTAAAAACAATTGCTTTGATAAATACGATATTTGAATTAAATTTTTTGTCCGATTGCTTGTAATCTAATTAAAACTTGTTTACTTTTTTAATTCATCCAATCATTCATAATGTCTACAACAGGGTTGGCCAACCCAAATGACCCTGTGGGCCACGTTTGAAATAAATGATAATTCTACGAGTCGCACATAAAATACAATAAGTTATAAACATTGGGTTTACTATTATTTTACATAGAAACATAAACAATAGGTATGTGCTAGATGAAAATAAATACGTGCATCGTATAGAACAAGTCATAGACAATATTGAAAAATGCTATAATTTTATATTGCGCATGACTTGTATCATACAAAACACGGTTTATTTTCATCTGAAACAAACATAATGTCATAATAACGATTTTAATTCACCACTTTGGCTATTATAAAATAAATTTTGTAAAAGTGTGACAAATATCCCAAACCGCAAAAATATGTCCAAGGCGGGCCGCGAGTGTCCACAACTGGTCTACAAGATAATTGAGGTAGGTAGGATTAAATTTAGCAATGGTGAATTCCGTTGAAGCACCTACCAAAAAAGTTTCCATTCATTTGCTTTACTTAAGCAAATTTTCCGAAAAAAATATTTTTAAGTTTCATGATTTAAAAATGATAAGAAATTTAATGTCATGATTCGTTAGTCCTAAAAAATCGTTGAACATGCTTGCAAGTGGAAAAAAATTGTCTGCAATAATAATTTTAAATTTAATAACCCTATTTCAATCACCCTTCATTAAATTTTATTTTAATATAACAGTGCACTAAATTATTATTACAAGATAAGATAAATGTTTTTAGTTTGACACATATAACAGAAAAGAACGTATAATGTTTAATAAGAAACGAAATTAATATCATAATTGTTGTTCAGAAATATATAAAAACGAGGAAGTTAACAACTCAGTAAAGATCTAAGTATTTATTTAAATATTACACTTACATACATGTTACTACAAGTAAGAATTTTTGCTATATTTTTCGCGAATTTATAAATAAAATTTTCTTTAAAACATCACAAATGAAAAATAAAAACGACGATAATTTTTTCTTTGTTTGTCATTATTAGCATTATTTTTAATTATCTTACCTTTATCTATTCATTTATTCAACAAATTATAACCGTTTTTTGTAAGTTGGATTTAATTTTTAACTTTTCCATTTACCAGCAAATTATGTAAGTAAAGAAAAACAATCAATATTTTTAATCCACTTTAATAACCAGCTTTTACATGCAATGAATCAATTTCCTCGTTTTTTATAAGTCCTATACAAATTGTTACCGAAAAAAATTAAGCATCCAAAGTGCAAAAAAATACAAAGTTTTAATATTGATTGAATAAGAGAGGTCACGATGAATGACACAGCTCGTCTTTGAACAATGGTTTACTATAATTAGCAAATTAATATAAGACCTTTGTTAACCTGATGATTAGAACTTCATCTCTTTATCCAGGAATCGTTATCAACGTTATAAAAGTATGCGAGCGACTAATGGAGACACTTTATTTAAACTCATAGTCGCGTGTGGTTGTTTCCTCTAAATTTACTCACATTGAACTGATTGAGAAAACTTGACATTTATATAAATTGCTACTGTGAATTCGAGTGACTGTATAACGTAACAATTACATTTTATAAACCATTGAAGTTATGTTTCGAAACAATTAACAAGGAGCAAATTTTTGTTTACTGTATAGTTTTTGTGTCAACGATTTGTTAAGGATAATATAAGGTAAATAAAATATTTTTTTCTAAATTCTCATTCAATTACGTTTTAACTTTAGTAATTATGAAGTTTAAAATATTCGCTCCTCTCTATTTTTTATTAAATATATTTAAACATAACTATAACCACTATGCAGAATATGGATCTAAATTATTTATCTAGTAGATAAAAGTTTTATCTTGTCAATAAAATTTAACGGCTTTGCAATTACTTCTTTCTGAATATTTACAAACATATAAACCAATTTATTCTCAAAATATGCTTACGTAATATTTTGACTATTTTTTTTTTCATTCACAATGGATACAATCGTAATTGGAGGTTTAATGAATATTGAAATTGAACAATTGTTGTTTTTTTTCCAAAATGCGTAGATGAAAAACCCACACAATTAATATTTTGCTCCATATTTTGACAAAGAATACTATCATGCAAGTACCTACATCAATATTTCTAATTGACTTCTCTGGCATTGTTAATACTTATTTTAAGTTTGCAATGCTTAGATAGCTCATTATAAGCCTTCATGTCTAAAGATTTTTTAAATTTAAAATTAAAACACAGTGACGGGTGAATAACTTTATTGATTGAATATCTTTTTATATACTTACACCTATTGAAAACGCAAATATTGTTTGTATCTTAATGCCTTACATTTTGTTATTATCATGCAATGATAATAAAAACAACGTTAGGCATGGCTCAAAGAAAATAGATAAAAATAGCATTATGTAAAATTAGAATTGCGTATTTACTAATATAAGGATATTCTAATTGTTAAAAAATAATTATTATTCGGTAGTTTGCTAATTAGTGTAAATATCTAATTACATTTTTGATTAGAAAAAATAAAATATAATTATCAAATATTTTTGTTTTTCGCTACTAAATTGTTTATGCCTAGCGGCATTTTTTAGAAGCTAATTGATAATTATTTTAATATTAAAACAATATACCTTACATAAACAGCACACGTAATATGCTTTACTATTATATATTAATCGTTATGAGGGGAAAAAAGATGAATTATCAACGTTATATATATCATCATATCATATCATATCATATCATATCATATCATATCATATCATATCATATCATATCATATCATATCATATCATATCATATCATATCATATCATATCATATCATATCATATCATATCATATCATATCATATCATATCATATCATATCATATCATATCATATCATCACCATCTTTACATAGTATAAAACAAAGTCGCTCCCGCTGTCTGTTCACTTAGATCTGATAAACTACAAAACGGATTTTAATGCAGTTTTTAGCAATTGATAGAGTGATTCAAGAGGAAGGTTTACAGGTATAATACGTGCATATTATAGTAGAGAAAAGTCGGGAAATTCAAAGATTTGTAATGTATGTCTTAACCAACATATTTTTGTGCACTTACATTGCAAACGCTGGCTAAACCTTAAGAGATAGATCAAACTAATATGCGGCAAAATTGTGTATCTTAAAAATATTGATAAAAAGTCCGCGACGATATATGTCTATCTACTAAGGATAACCCACAGTAACCATTTATATCTTTTACATATTACAAAAATTTTTTTGGTTTTTTTCCAAGCTATTTTAAACAATACAGTATTAAATAAATATAACTAATTAAATACATTAGATACGCTGTGTATTTCATGTAGATCAAAATTTGCTTTTCCAGCATATTATCATAACAATGAATATCATAGAAGATGTTACAGATTTAAAAAGCGTTGGCAGACCGACTGGATATTATACGTCGTACGTAGTGGCTGTTTTATCGGTATCTTCTTCTATATTATATTAAAATGTTGTATTGGTCCTTATTTAGAACAAAAACTCGAAAAGTTTTACACCAATTAGGTATATAAGGTACATGTACTCTTAAAAGATTGACGATTGATCACCCTACGTAGGATAGCATAATAATTGAATCCTACAGGAACCGTGTATTTTCGTAGTATTTTCGGTTAGTTTTGTTAAAGTTCGGAAAAAGCATTTTAACGCATTTTTCTCAAAAAGGACTGACCAATTTTACACAGTAACGAAAGAAATATCTACAAATGTTAAATTAAAAAATTGACAAAGTATACTGAAAAATAAATATGAATTTCAATTAACACCTGATAAATTAATAATGACATTTTTTACAAATATTTGAATTTCTTTATTGTTCATTGTCGAAGATATTAATTAGAAATAAACGTATTTAAATAATACCTATACTAAATTTTTGTATAATGAACAATTAAATAACGGAACTAATTTTAATGAATTTTTGTTAAAGATACCTCAGATTTTAACCTACTGAATACCATTTATTCTAAAAAGAGGCACGATTCCTGAAGGATAGCTACGAATCTATTCAACTAAAATAGCTGAACGGTTATAAATGACATTAAACATGACAAGGAACATTTTATATTTTAAATTGTAATGAACCTGTAAGATAGCTAATATCTCTTCCTAGAAAAGTAGTTTTAAGTTTTGATGAACTTACTTTGGATCTAAAGTTTGAAAGTATCTATCACCTTTTTCTGTCAAAATAGATTAGTTTTTAAATTTCTTTGTGAAGGTAGGTAATCAATTAATCAATCAATTTAATTTAGATATTCTTAGCAAAGCGAGTGGGTATCAGCTAGTACTTATTATAAAACTAAGTATTTGTAATTCTGTCGATCCAGTCCTCTGGTAGTAAACGTACAAATTAAGACTGGCAGTATTTTGAATTAGACGCAATTTTTTAACATGAGATTTCTTTTCGTTAAAAATAAAATTTACTCAATTACGACCTTAATATTTTTTTTTAATTTTTATGCTAATGATTATTGTTACACATAAAGGGAAACTACGTCTTGGGAATGGCAAAAAAAACCTAATTAAAGGAAAAACGTCATCACAACATGCAAGCATTGTCAGAAAAAAATAAGGATTGTAAATAAGCACGTTGAATGAAAATGATTTTCCTAGCTAAGATAATATTTGACGGAAATAAAAAAAAATAAACCTTACAAAAAAAAATTATACAATTAAACGAAAATTAAAAATAAAAAACATTTGTAAATGACGAACCAGTTAAAGTGTTAAAAATTACTCATATAAATACCTTCATAGTTTGTCTTTCTCTGACTCACTAAGTTTTCCATTAGTTGCGGTATCATACGATATTTTGAACAAACATTTAAAAGAGTAAATACATTGCAGAATTTATTATTCAAATTCAGCGAACTCTTAATTAGTCGACCTCACAGGAATCATAAAAAACATTTCGACTTATCTATAGTTTATGGCCCATGAACCATTGACATGGACCACTTTAAAAAAAACCTTATAACCATAAATTAATTTAATGAAGAAGCATATTCTTCCTTCCTATATAAACAAATGGATCTTTCAAATAGCTGAACATTGCCCCAAAACAGCATGGGTAATTTATTCAGTGTTGTTACACCATTTAAGATTATTTTTGAAACTGGACTTTAACTGTTAAAAAATCAATAAGCAGCCCATCATTTATCGAAAAAATATTTTATTTTCTTACCTTGTAAAAAATGGATGTTTTAAATATCAAATCATATTCAATAATGTTTTGTAGAAATAGTAAGCTTAAGTTCGCCAAAAAGCAGCGTTAAACCCTTTTTTTATAATAAAATTGATAAAAATATTTCTTTTTTGATTAAACTTGAAATCGAATTTATGTACAAAATAGAATGAAAACTAAGTTCTCATAGTTTTAAAAATATTTCTAAACAGAACAAACGCTTGCCAAATTAATTTCAGCTCCTAACAGTGCTGCAAATGATGATGGTCAAGATTGTGAAAATTTCTGTAGTGGTGAAATTGTAAATTTAGTCTACGCCGCAACGATATCAGTGGCGGAACTACAAATTTTAGGACTAATTTTTTAGCTATAAACTTATTCAAACACTTGTTCGTCTTTAGAAGTACTTTGATTTTCTGTAATTGTAGCAAACGATTTAAGAAAACGGGATAATTTTGGTATTTTTGCTAAACGTTTCTGTTCCTGTTCCTTTTTCAATTTCTCTTTTTTACTGCACCCTCTCTACAGCACCACTAGTACTAATTTTCTTAAAATTGTCGGACCCCCCAAAGCTTCGGGCCCCCCGCGTCGCGAGGTTTAGCGATATGGTAGTTATTTATAGTAGTATTATATTCAAATCGGCTTGCGATGGTCCTTTACCTTCACTCTGGTCATGTAAAATTGTAGTCTGTTAATGTGTAGAAAAGACGAAAAACCAATTTATCAGCAGTCAGCAAACACGCCTTTAATAGGGATTTGTTAAGACCTTTTAAAGAACCTAGAAATTTAAAGATATTCTTAGGTATTGTTTCTTATATGTTTGGTGCTTCAAAATTTCATGCAATTTTATGTTAATGTAATGTGTATTGTACTTGCTTCTCTGAATCTGTTAAGCATAAATTAGTGGTTGTGTGAGTTGTTAATTCAGTTGCATATATCATTATAACATATTTAAACCAACTCCTTTTTTAAACACCATCTTGAAAGTTGTTATATTTAGGTGGGGGATATAAAAAGTACATTTTTTTGATTATTGATTATTTACATTTAGGTAATAACCACAGACCACACACATTCAAAATTTTATTTTAGAAACAACGCCTCAATTCTATTAAATGACTGCGTTGGAAATGTTTTATTTCTTAAAAAAATAATTTCAAACATACTTTTTTCTCTGATTAAGTTTTTTATAAATTTACGTGAACAAATTCGCGGGTATTCACTAGCCATAGTATAATTAATTATAGCAGAAAATGATAATATACCATATTAGTAGAATAATTCCATCGATTGTATTCTATCGATGTTTGACAGTGAATCGTAGCTTAATTTCCTTATCATTTCGTGACTTTACTTTAGCTTGGACAGTCTGACTTTCCTGGATATTAAAGCTTTGAACTTATGCGCTTCGAATAAATTCCTAGCATACTTCCTCCCACTACACCTACAGAAATGTAATAACAATTTTTGAAAATTTTTGCCAAGACGCGCATTTTAGTTTTTGGTTAACCCCAAAGACAATTCCTTCATCTATTTAGGTAAATGAAAGAAAGTTCCTTTGTGTAATATAATTATTTTAAGATTTTATGAATTACATTTTTGAAAATATTTGTTGTTTCTTATAAAAGGTTCTATCAATAACATTTTTGAAAAAAATGATTAACAAAATATTTGCTTCTACATTAATACATTTTATCAGTTATTTAATACGAGTATATTTAAAAGCATAAGAGCTTTACTTTGCAAACTCTTCTTCCAAAAGATTGAAATATATTTTTTATATACCTAAGTATTCTTTTCTAGTACGAGTTTTTAGTTTCTGAACTAATATAATTTAATATTTATGTTACTTTTGCTTTAAGAATTGAATTGATTTTTGTTTTACTGAAATAAACTGTGCATTAATACACAAACACATTTAATTGGGTAAGGACTCTAATAATAACCTTCTTTTTTATGAATCATTTACTGTAACTATTTATTAAAGGATTGAAGGATATGGAAATAATACCTTTTTTCTAGGATCCAAAACAGTTATTAAACTTTTTTAAAAAGTTCCAGTGCCACTGTTTCATAGGAACTTTAACAGTTAAACTTTAAACATAAAAGTTTCACCAGAAATTAAGATTACTTTTATAAAATGTTCCCTTAATATTTATATCAAAAGAACTTTTTGATTAAAGTTTTGTAAATAAAACTTTTGCGAAAACTGTTTAATAAAAGTCCTGAAAATATAAGTTCTTACTATAACTGCTTAAATATAAATAGATAGGTACTCATATGTAAGTTTTTTCGTACTTAAAAATATAATTTAAAATGAAAATTTTAAACCAAAAAAATTATAAATCAAATAAAAAATTTACGGCAAAATGAGATTTTGTAATTAAATAACTTTTTAATATGGTACTGGTTGGAAGTGCACGGTTCGTCTTATGCTAAATGCGTATAAATTTATTGATTATTCGTCTCGGCACGCTGAAAATAATTGGTCATTGGACGAGTCGATCGGAAAATTTACAAAACGGTGAAAAATTTTCCAAAATTTAGCATGCTCAGCAACGCTGACCAGAATCCGCAGTAGTCGAGAAACATCGTGATATCAGTTTTAAAAAAAAAACCCCGTGGAAAAAACCGTCAGATACTTCAAGACACAATTCCATAAGCCTTTTTCACATTAACGTGGGAATTTTAATAAGGACAACTTTTATTATAAAAACTCTTTTAAAACGTTCTGTAGAATACGTTTATCATAAAAAACTTTTATATAAAAGTTCCGATTAAAAAGTTCTTGGGAGAACTTTAACTATAAATGTTCTTTTGGTGAGGTCTCAATAGAACTGTTACTATAAAAGTTCTGATATAACAGTTATCTAAATAACTTAATAATAAAAGTTTTTATAAAAAAGTTCTACACAAACTGTTTCAAAAACGTTCCAAAAAAAAAGTTTAAGCTAGAACAAGAATTTTTTCAAAATAAAAGTGCAGTTTTTTTTGGATCCCTGCCGATTTCTATTTGCTTTATGTCTTTTTTTTACGCGGTTTTACTTGGATCGTATCTACGAGTACCGTGTAAAAACAGAATTAAGGGTATAAGCAAAAAAAAACTTCTTTTAATTTTTCCTTCAGATTTTTTCTCTAGTTTTGAAATACTATTAAAAAAAGTAAAAAAAATATTTTGTTTTTGAACTTTTATGTTATAATCTTAAAAAATCAGAACTATCCCAAGTTTAAACCATAAAATGTGTCTAAATAAGTATGTTATTTAAAAATAAGTATATTATCTTTTCTTAAATATTAATCATTAACTTTTAGTGGTATCAAAACCTTCAAAATATTAAAAAACTATAGATAATTAGTGATTATTTTAAAAATAGTTAAGGCTAATTGGTATTAAGTATCGAAATCAATTGTAGATAAGCTGTAATATTATTTATTTAATAATGCAACCATTTAGATATTTTTATTCTTTTAAATATTTCTTATTAAAAGCATCAAAATTTAATCTTTTCCTATAAGAAATAGCATTGGACAATTTCGTCTTTAAATCTGGTTCTTATCGAAAACGAAACGAAAACTCGAAAATTACCACGCTTCATTTTTACTTTCCTTTGGCTTGCTTTAGCAAAAACCGTCGTCAATTCTTGGCGCCTAATAAACCGACCTCTCCTCGATAAATAATTTATTTCAGCTTCACTGTTAATGTATTCAATTATTTTTACACGAGTGTTACAATTAATAATGTGGCGATTACTTTAATTTATGATAAAATTTTTATGGCACGTTTTATTGAATTACGTAAGTTTGCGGCTTAAATGTTTTTACAATCACTAGTACAAATGTATATTATTTTTTTGCTTTGAAAAAAGTTTTTAAGATTGCACGCATGGAAATAATTATATTAGTGCATATTAATCTATTTTAAATGCTTCTCCGATGACTTTTCTATTTAATTTTTTGTAAATAATGTTATATATCTAAGCAACTGCATACAAACTAGTAAATATAGCTAATGAATAAATATTTTAATTTTAATTTAAATCTAAGCTTCGTTAGATTCTTGGCGTCATGAAATTAAACACTTTTTTACTAACATTATTATAACAAGGTAAAAAAAGGAATAATTTAATCTTATATAAATGCTAATTAAAATGTATTTATAATGATCTATATAAAACAAGATGTTAATAAGGTCGATTAAAGTTTTCAGTAGATGAGTGAAAAATTTTTAACAATCGTTAACTGTTTTAGAATGTATAGGTAATCTTATAATTTTTACTGATTAATTTACAATATAGTTTAATAGCTTTGATTAGTTATTTTAATTCGCAGCATCAATTACTCTCGTTAAAGGCTCTCATTAAAAGGAGTTTCTTAAGTGGAGTTCAGAAGCTTAAGTTCTCCTGGACTGCTCTAAATCTCTCTCAGGCAGCTTTGATCATTGAGGGTGACCACTTTAATATTATTAAAACATTAAAGTGAAATACATATTATTTGACACTTTGAATAAGGAAAATATAATATAATGTAAGATTAAAAAAGAATAAATGCTTTATTTCCAATAGATTGGTGGTAGAAAGATTCCACGCTTATAAAATTTTTTTTTTATGAAAAAAAAAATAATTAAGATGGTTTTTGACCCCTAATTTGAAGTAAAGGCCTAAAACATCTTGTGAAGACCAGAACAAATAAACAATTTGGATTGACTATACTGACACTTTTAATTATTATTTATTCTGGTTTCTACAAAAGTTGTTAAACCTAAAAATCTTTAATTCAAATAAAGAGGTTAAAACTCACCTGGATTACTTATTTTTTTCTAAGCAAAAAACAAAAACGTTATGATCGTGGAATTAGGCTACTGCTAAAAAGATGGTAAAAAAAGAAAGAATAAAATGAAAGATACATAAAATGAATAAAAAAAAAATGAAAGATACAATTCAGAATTGACAATATTTAATTCAGTAAAATATTTATTCTCTACAAGAAAATCGTCTTTCATTTTCATAAAAAAACTAAAGTACTTTCCGAACAACTCAATACAAGATTATTAGTGTGTTATTCAATTCCTGTAAAATCTTAGATTTCAAATTAAGAATTTTTTTTTTTTTTTTTTTTTTGGTGTTTTAAGTCGCTTTAACAGCTATGGTCATATCACGACTATCTAAACACAGAACATTTCTGTTGGTCAATTGTAATCTTAGTTCTAGGATTCAATGGGAATCGAACCCGGGCCACTTGACGCATGAAGTGGAGAGAACTACTCTTCTAGCCACTGCGCCAATAGGTGGCTTAAATTAAGAATTATTATTCAAGAATAAAATTTTCTATAATTTTTTTTATTAGGGTGTTTCAAAATTTTTTGTTATTTTTCTTATTTTGTCCAAAAAAAGAAAGCGTAAATAAAAAAAAAAAAAATGTTGGTACCAAAACGAGCTCTTAAGATCAATATTAAGATTTGCCTCAATCCATTTTTTCATTTTCCATTTAAATAACACAGAAATTATGTTTTTTTTAATTTTCATATTTATGAATTAATGATTTAATGAAAATTTTATGTTCTACAAAAAAGGTCCTTAGAATAAGCTTCTTTAGATCAATCGTTTCAAAGATATCAAAGTTAAAAAAAAACCCTTATTAAAAATTTTTGAAATTTTCCCACTTTGTTTTAAGTACCTTTTTTGTGAAGAGTGAAATTTTTATTAAACCCCATCGTTCAGATTGTTGTAACAATAAACCGTTCCAAAGTTATGAAAATTAAAAAAAAAATAAATAAACATTTTCCTTTGTTAATTAAATGCAAAATGAAAACTTGGATTGAGGCAAACTTTAATATTGATCTTAAGAGCTCGTTTTGGTACTAACATTTTTATTTCAGTATATATACTATTAATTTTAGAACAAAATAAGAAAAATAAACTATTTTTATTAAACAAGTTAATGTAAATATACATTATGTTAACAACCAATAGCATAACTTTAAAAATTTTAGTTGATGAACCTGAAAATAAATTATATAGGTAATGTATAGATTATACAATTACGTAGATAAAAGCTTAAAAAAATTATTTTACTGACATAATATAGTTTTTACTTCTGGCTGAATACTAATTTAATATAAATAGTTTTTAACTTCTTCATGTTATTTCCAAGCAATTGCGTAGCAATAATTATCAAGAAAAGATCAATTTTTTTTTTGATAGTACTAGAAAAAAATTTTAATTTGCCAACATAGCAGTTTTTGAAAAGGAAAGCGAAAATTAAACTTATGATAATGTAAAGAAGATAAACATTACCTTATAATGTTTTTGTTTATTAATTGTAAAAATTACTAAGTTAAATGCTCTATCACTTGTAATTAATTTTCTGTGTCACAAGCTTATGGATACTGCCTACAATAATTAGGTATTGAAATTAGTTTAATAAAATTTAACACTTTTTTAAAAACTTCACCATAAATATACGTAAACAAGTAGATACGTATTTAGCACACCTATAGGCTTCTATAGGGTTTTGGGACACTGAAGGAATTTTTAAAATAAATGTAAAATCTTTAAAGACCTGCCTATGAGAAACTGAAACAAACTGCAGGTTGTTCGTTCTTGACCAAACAGTACCTACATTATTTTATTATTATAAATGAAAATTTTTATTTACGAACAAAAATTAAGAATTTTTTAAGTTTAAAATTGATCACATTTTATCTAATTTATAAAGAATTTAATTATTTATTGATCATAAATAATGCTTCATAAATTTATTTTTAATAGTTTTTAATTTCTATGATAACTCACGTGCATATGAGTTATGAGAGCTTATTAACAAGCGTTATCACACGAGGCATAATTTATAAAAGAATAGTAATAAATAAAAAAAGCAAAAAGAGATGAATGCATTTATAACACTATGCTTTAAAGTTGTATTATCATATTCATTATTTATTTTGTTAAAACGATTGTCAGTCACATTAACAATGCCATGTATTTTACGTAATTTTTAGCAAAATTATTATATAAATGCTACTTTTTGGGTGGCTGTTATTTTTTTTTAGAGAAAACCGGATTTAGATTATAGATTAATACAACAGTATTAATATATTATGAACTTTGTAACGGTAAAAATTTAAGGTGGATTATGAATAATGGATTTATTCAATTATTTGTTAGTGATTCATTAACAATGAAAATAATGATATACCTTTTGAACTATATCAAGGACTGAACTCTACATAATATGAAATTTTTGTTATTAATTGTAACGACAAATCATATAAGTAGTGTTTCAGGTAATTAAAAAGTAGCTCCGATTAATTTAATTTTAAATGATTCATAAGCAGGTTTATCAAAAATAACCAAATAATTCATAACACAAATTATTAGTTCTGTACTTTAGTACCTATATATTGAATAATTGTTACATTTATTAGTTTAATATATTTTTTATTGTTTCAGATTGAATATGACGATACTACGGAATAAAAACACCCAGTCTACAAAAATGAATTACCATTTGAAGTCATTGTTTTGTCTTAGTTTTGGTATATTGTTAACAATTGTTGGAACGACATTAAGCTTATTCTGGACAAGTTTGTTTGATTATATTTTGCATTCACAACTTACACTAACGCCGAATTCGCGAAGTTTTGAGTTATGGGAAAACACACCAATTCCAATTTACCTTGATTTTTACATGTTTAATTGGACTAACCCAGAAGGTGCTAAGAATCCTGATGTTGTGCCAAATTTTGTAGAGGTAACTATATCAACAAATTATATTCTAAACATTTACATATTTAACTAAATACGAATTGCATAATGCCCAGACATAGGTATTTACTTACTTCAATTGCAATATACTTTTTGAAATCATTATTATAATTAACTTTAATTATGAGTTGCATTAAAATGTTCTCTTAGGCTGCCTCTGCCTATTTTTTAGTTCTATTTTTTGTCATGCACATGCAAATACCTTTAAATCAACATTATTTACATATTATATTGTATGAAATACAATGTAAAAGAATTTTTTTCAACTAAAAACTATTTTAAACTTGAAAATTACAACTAAATTTAATTATTCGATTATTATTTTAGATGGGGCCTTATAGATTTAGAGAAATAAAAGAAAGAACGAATTTAACGTGGAATAGTAATGGGACTATAACTTTCAACATTGTGCGTCGCTGGTATTTTGTTCCAGAGCAAAGTAATGGTTCTTTACAAGATGAAATTACAACGTTAAATGCTGTATCACTGGTAAATAATTTTCTCTTTTACAAGCTTATGGATACCTCTTACAATAATTGGGTATTTGAATTAGTTTATTAATATTTAACACTTTCTTAAAAACTTCAGTTTAAATAATATTCATTATCAAGGTGAAACGTTTCTTATTATTTTTTTACATAGTGGAAAAAGTTAAAAGAATTAAAAAACTGGGGGGTTTGTGCGACAGATTTTTGTATCGTAGTTGTATGGTCATATTAAGAAAAAAATTTATACAGGTTAAATTTGTTAAGTAACATTTTTTTTTTGAATTTATATCTTCTACAATAAAGTTAAAAATATTTAATTAGGTTTTAAATAAAACAGATCTATTACATATAATTTTTACTCGAGAAGACACTAAGTTTTAAGCTCGTATCGTGGTTAGTGCGAGAGATGCCCCTGCATTAAGCGCCGAGTGATGAAAATACCACGCAATAAAAGCGGTGAAAACTACAAATGCCGTTTTAATCTTGAAAATAAATTTTGGTAATGCATTTAATTTTTATTAGTGGTACCTATAATATTTCAAAATATTTTAAAAATGGTTATAAGATTGTGTGTGGGTGGGAAGAATTTATTCACTTGCACCGGGCGTAATTTTTTGTAATATAATCAAATGCAGGGCCGTAACGTGGATTTTGTGGGCCCTGGGCAAGACCTTCAAATTGGGCCCCCTTATTAAAAAAAATTGAGAAAAAACTTACCATGGTTATAGTTCCTGTTCTTTCCCATTTTTAAAGTTTAGTAGGTATATCACCTAATAAATAAACACAAAATAAGGAATCTTTAAATTGGTCCTGTCCATATTTTTTGTAAATTTTTTTTATTTTATATTTATAAAGAAAAACGAATTAAAAATCTATTTAAATTGCATTCTTCTTGCTTTTTTCTCCGCAAACTCATCAGTTATATTATTAAAATCTATTTCTTGCACTATGTTAGATTCAATTCATATAATAGACAGGTTCGACAAACGCTGTTGTAAGAGCAACGATCTTAAATAGTTTTTAATTAACTTCAGTTTACTAAAACTTCTCTCGCAAGAAGCGGTGGTGACTGGTAGGGTTAGAAAAATTCTTAAAGCAACAACGATATTTTGGTTCTTTCAAATTTTCCACCAGCCCACATACTTGAAATTTAAAACTTTCAATCTCACAGCTTAATTCGTGACTATTCAAATCTTTATCATATTTTCTGGATAAATCTGCCGCCGCCTTTTGTAATTCAACAACGCTCATTGATTCTAATGACAAGCCAAAAAAAAAAAAGAAAAATCTTCTAATATAGTTTTCATTTGTCTATAATGCCAGTCTGTTTCACTAAGTAAAATGTCAAAAATATTGTACATTTGCATTGCAAACAAATTTTCTTGGTTGAGATTAGTAACACTTTCTTCTTTAATTCGCTCAATTTGTTGATTAGAAAATTCAGCTTCAATATTCATTTCCAAAGCGACTATTTGTACATCCGAAATTATTTGTTTAAATCCTGCTTCCCGTAGTCCTTGTAAAGAACAACGCAGACCATCAATTAATTTTGTTGCAAGGTCTATTGATAGATTTTTGTGTTGTAAGGCTTTATTTGCACGGTCAACGCATTGTAATATTTTATTCCAAACATGAAGAATATATATAAATTTATAATTAATTTGAAATAGTAAACGCTTTGCATTTGACACTGCCTCAGAGTTTGACAAATCATCTTTAATTTTCTATCTTTTAAGTTCTTTTTTTACTTCTGGAAGTTGCAAGCACAATGATTTTATAGCATTCGCCTTTGACGACCTTCTAGTAGGTATCTGAAAACCCTTTCAGTGATAATTTTAAAAATTTCATAAGATTTTCCCAACGCGTCGTCGAAGAAGAAAAAAAGTTTAATAATCTTTGGATAGTGCCAAAAAAGGTAACCATTCCTGACGTTGTGGATACTGCGTGAACACCAGCTAAATTAATATTATGTGCGGCACAAGGTACAAATATTGCATATAGTGTGTCATATGGAAGAGGCATTATTCTCCTCAATTTGTCGGCGTTTGTGCTACTAAGTGGGGGTAAAGAAATCCCACGATCTGGCTTCACTGGCCCTGTCAGCTTTTTATTTATTGGGTGCTATTTAAAACTGCACACACTTTTTTCTAAAGATAAGGCCTGTAAGGAATAAAACGATTAGTGCGTCAAGTGCGTGCAATAGAATATTAAGAATTAAATAAATATGTTTTTTTTAAATAAAAATTCTAATAGCATATTCTGGCCTTTTTGGGCCCCGTCTATCTGAGCCATCAGTGGTGTTACTTATATATGTGATTTGGAATATTCATTAAAATACGAATGAAAAAAATTGAGATAATTTTTTATCGGGATCTTTTTGGGCCCCTCCGGGGCCCCCCTGGGGCCTGGGCCCTGGGCAAGTGCCCCTATTGCCCCTGCCTAGTTACGGCCCTGATCAAATGTCACAGTAAAAAATATCCTTCGTCGGAATCATGTAAGATAGCTGGGAGTCCTTACTATCCTGGATTTGTCTCGGTTTCAGGCTATATTTTTGATACCCCAAAAATATTTTTTAGAACTACTTAACTAAGAATTCATCAAGTCAAATAGTTGAATATATTTGGAAATTAATTATAGATATGAACTCCATGCTCGATTTGATTTCATATTTACTCGATATTTTGACTCGAGTTTGACTTGATTTAAAGTCAAATTTAGACCAATAAGATTGATATGATTGAAATCAAGTCAAGTAGGGTTGAAATAAAATCAATAGTAGTGAATTCATAATAATAACAAATTCCAAACAGCTATGTGCGAGAGAAGCTCATATTTAAAAAAAGTCTTCACTATAACGATTCTTATTTGAGAAATTTTTCAGGTCTTTAAAAGATATTTTATTATGAAGAAATTTAGAATTTTCAACTTATAATTATAGGTATTAAACAAAAAAATTAAAATTGATTTTATAAATAATTCAAAAATACATTAAGTAGTTTAAAGGTCACTTAATGGCGTGATGAGTAGATTGTCGCTCTATAAGCCAATTATCCTAGGGTCGAATCCCAATAGAAGCCTGATATTTTTCCTGAGTTTTTAGACTCAAAACCAAAAAAAAAAGTTATACCTTTTCATTAGCACTACAAAATATAATTCAAAAACCCAATTATGAACATTTTTCTTCCTTAAATACAAAATTTATGTATACATTTTAGACTGCTACTTATCTTTCACGAAATTGGAACTATTTAATGCAAAAAGGAGTATCTTTCAGTTTAGCAGCAATCGTAAAACAAATTCACGTTCAACGTACAGTTGGAGAGCTTTTATTTGATGGATATTCTGATAATCTTTTCCAAATGGCACGTTCAATGCCTTCAATGCAAGGCATTAAAATACCAAATTTTGAAAAATTTGGCTGGTTTTATGGTGTAGGTCTTACAAAACGATGGCAGCATAATCCTTATTTATTTAACTTCTCATTACTCTTTTATTAGAGAAATAATTCTGCTGATTACCAAGGAGTGTTTAACATGGAAACCGGAGAAAATGATTCTTCAATGTTTGGAGTGTTGAAAGAGTGGAATTATGTTAATAAAACAGAATATTACCCACAAAATTGTGGTTTAATTAATGGATCAGCTGGAGAGTTCTTCCCTATTAACAGAAAAAAAGATAGCATTAGTCTGTTTTCTTCAGATATTTGCAGAAGTGTTACTTTTGATTTTGAAGAAGAAACTCAAGTACATAATATAACTGGCTATAAATATACAGGTGGTGCACGGATGATGGATAATGGTAAAGAGTTAATTAATATTTTCGTTTAATACATACTTTAATAATAAAAATTTTTAGGTACTATCTATCCTGAAAATAAATGTTTCTGTAATGGAGAATGTGTTCCTTCTGGTGTAATGAATGTTTCTGAATGTCGATTTGGTGCTCCTGGATTTGTTTCGTTTCCTCATTTTTACTATGCAGATCCATATTACCGAGAACTTGTTTCAGGAATGCAGCCAGATAAAGAAAAACACAGTTTTTCACTTACTCTCGAACCGGTAAGCAATAATAATATTTAATTTTTCTTTTTGTAATTTTTTTAAATATTAGAAAACAGGAATTCCTCTGCAAGTCAACGCCAGATTGCAGCTAAACTTATTAATGCAACCAACTCCACATATATCGTAAGCTAATTAAATTAAAATATAACTAGAAAAAAGAATATCATTGGGAACATTTTTTACAGGCTCTATCAAAATGTTCGTCGTGCATTTATGCCAATATTGTGGTTTGAACAAAGTGTTACAGTGCCTTCTGATATGGCAGGGGAAATACAAATGCTCCTGGAAATTCCTTCTATTGGATTTTATACGAATCTTGTTCTTGCGTTAATAGGATCAGTTATTGTTTTAGTAGTTATAACCCACTTTTACTTAAAAAAAAGATCGGAAGGTGAAACGTTCCTCCCAAATATATGTTCCCATAAAAAGTTAGCTAAGACCAAAGAAATAACTAAGCAAACTGAAAAAGGACCAATTAGTATGTGTGTATATACAAGGTAATTGAACAACACACATTTAACTAGTATCTAAATTTATATTTGAAAAGTTCCGATATGGAAAATTTATAAATGATTTTTTTTTATAAAAATATTTGTTAAATTAAAATGTATCAAGTATGAACTACAAAAATGATGTTAAATTATGATTTATCTTAATTATAAACTAAAGTATTATATTGATTATGAACATTTAACTAGATACCATATTTAAACTAAAAATTATGCCATATAATATAACGCATGTCGTCTAGCTCTTAATTTAAATTTGTATATAGTTATACAAATATAATTTTTTTATCTTTCTATGTGGTAGTTATTTTTTATATTTGAATTTCAAATGAAGTGATAAAGACGTTAAAAGTAAAAAAAAATTATTTCGTTATAATTTTTGTTACCGGTCGTCTATTGTTTGTTCATAATACCTATATTGTGAAATATATTTAAATTAATAAACTGTAAGTAAAATTGTGTGAATCTTTTTCGAGTTTTCTACTGTAAATATATGAGCGTGTATATCGGAAAGGACTTAAAATTATTGATAAATGAAAATTCTATAAGGATTTTGAGAATTTTTGGAGCTGTTGGTTTTTTTCTACGTAGTCCTTTTAGAGCATTTTCTAAAAGGAAGCTCATCCTGGTCCTGCGATGGATCTTCATCCTATGCTGGACTCACCATTCATCCCATTTCCATATACAAACTACTGTTGGGATAGTAATGGTTAGAAACTTCCATATTTCACAAATATTTTTTTATACAAATATTAAAAGTGGATCTTGTGATACATGATTTTTTTTTTACATGAAATTTATTTTTTTATAAAGATCCATTCTTACATAAAAGATGAAAAAATATCTGCTACAAGGCGTCACAGTACTTTCTCCTATTTTCTTTTATGAAACTTGTTGTTGATTCAAAGAACTTAAAGCACTTTAAAACAATATAAACAAAACTATACAGCTTCTATGTATATACGAAATCCCTTAACCCTAGAACCGTCCTTATTTGAATTTTTCCAGGAAAAAGTTTCAAATGAAAGTTGTAGGCATCAATGAGTCTAAAAAGTACAGAAATTTTAAAGAAAATCGTTGGAGTCGTTTTCGCAAAAATTGATAAAGCTCAAAAACTCCTAGAATAAAGTGGAGCTTCCAGTTAAGTGATTTCAACCAAAAGCTTCCCGGCACAACTAGATATACTACGAAGGAAAAATTCCAAGTTTGGTAAAACTCGAATAAAGCTTTCGATACGATATGGCTGACACACACACACACACATAGATATGTTTCTAAAAATCACTTTTATGGACTAAAGGAACCTCAAAACATGTATTGCCGGTGAAAGCTCGAGTTCGAAAATTCGATCCAATTACAATACTTCCTTTACTTTATAGTAGTAAAAGAAAGTAATAAATACTTATCTACGAAATGAAATTAAAAACTACTTAAATAACATTGTTTAGCGTGTTATAAGTTGAAATAAAAGTCATAAGATGTAGGTACGAGTCATGATATATTAAATAACTAAGCTTAAAGCTCTGCAATAAGGTAAATACTATCTTTTTACGTACTATCTCAAGTCATGTGCTTTTATGAGCATTTTAGGTTATTTGCAAAGTTGTAGAACAAATAACAAATAACAAAAATATGAACAAATAACCACAAGTTAGGTTTTAAGCAAATTTTGCATACAGTTAACCGTTTTCGAAATAAACCACAAACTGAGAACGGGTCGACCATGGCTTAGGTTTAGAAGAAGAATAACTTATTTCAAAATGAACCCAAAGAGAGAAAAACAGCTGGGTTATTATCCTTGTAAGCATTTGCAGATTAATGATGGAATATGGTAAAAGTTAAATGTAAAGTAGTAAAAATATTTTCAAATACGATAAACAAATTGAAATTTTAGTAATTTTTATTGAAATTAAGTCGAATAAGAGACAACGGAGGCTTGCAATTACTTGGAGTACTTCAACAAGGTAATAAAAATGGCAATTTCTATAAAATATACTTCTTTTGTTACACGCAATAAACATAACAATCATAAAATTTACACCTTTGTTAAGAGATACGATTTATTTTTTATTTTTTTTTGTATCGATTAGTTAGTGTAAAGCAACCAAAGCATCACCTGTAAAGCACCATTCTAAAAACCCATGAGAAAATAAAAATCTAAAAATGGCAAGGTAATAAAGATATTACATTTTTTTTAAGTGAATCATTTTTTTTGAACTAAAAATAGTAATAAATAGGTACTCATATTATGTACATGTATAATACAAGGAGGTTAAATTAAAACCCTTATTAATACTACTTGTTGTTGACTAAGTATGAAAAGAATTCCATTCTTAAAAAATAATTTTAGCAGAATGAGACAAAAATGACTTTTTTTTATTTTTTATTTAGCCACGCATACTTGGTCTTGCTTTTGGTTTTGATTTTCACTATTTTCATTGGATCCTGGATTTTGTCTTCGTCTTGCTGTTGTAAGTATATTATTCGTACAATTAGTTTTGGACTTGTGGTTTTTAGATATAAAACCAGACGAAATATAAGTAGTTGTAAACATTTAATTTGAATAAATACACGTAGAAAAGAATGATAACGAGAACCTATTTATTGCAACATTTTTATGTGTACTGACTGTAATTGTAATTATATTTACTTTATGATAGTAAAAAAAGTGATAACGATTGAATGATTATTCAACCAAAAAATAACAATTTCTTAATGCTACAAAAAAGCCAACAGTAGTGAGACATTTTTACCAACGTTTTCAAAAATTTCATATAAATAAGATAATTTTGTGTTAAAACTGAATCAGATAATTTTATTGCAAGCGATGATAAAACTAAACTGATATCTTAGATATTATCAATGGTATTGAAAATGGATTAAGTGTTTGATATCTTTCGGCAAATGTTATAAATGTTTATTTCAATTCCACTTTCTTATCTGAATAGCTGCACGTGGCTTCAAGGGTAAAAAAATTCCAGCCTTAGGTAAAAAAATGGAAATATTTTGCAGGTCTTGGATTTTAAAGGTAACAAATCAAATTAATAAATGTTCATACAGAACATGCATTTAAATCAACAACGTGTTAAAAAATTAATAATTTGCATATAGCATACCTTTTTATATTAGGCAAAAACTAATTTAATAAAAACTTATTTAAAAATGCTTGGAATATACTTTAAGTAAAACTTTAAGTAAAATGTAGTATTAATACGTATAAATAAAGTAACTAAAATATTTTGTTAGAGTATCGCTTCGGTACTTTTTAATCCAAGATTCTAAAATAATATTTTTAATTAATTTTGGAAACAAGGAAATACGTATTGTTATCATTTATTTTGTTGACATATTTTTAGATTGCATTCATACGGTTTCATTTACCTATTTACCTTGAAAATAAATACAATCTCGTTTTTTTTGAATATGACAAAATTGAGGGTAGTAGGTAATATTTAATTAGTGTTCAAGGACATAAGATTGAAATAATATAACGGATGTAGACATTTATCTTTCAAAGCAAAGTACATTAATTTCATAATCTTATTCACTTCATTTTGGTTGATGAGTCGTATTTAAGTAAGAGGATGTTTTATTTTTAAACTTATCTATAACTGCCCGTTTACCTCAGTGTACCTTAATTTAACTAATTGATTAATAGAAACCTAAATATTAAATTGTGTAAAAAATTGTTTCTGCTATTTTGACAGAAAAAGATAGCAGTTATCCCTAAATAGTTGTGAATTTTCCAAAATATTAACTATTTTGGTATTATTCCAGATCTTAGAGCAATAGAAAGGGTTGAAAATTGAATTTTATAGTAAGTTTATCAAAACCCATTTCACTACTTTTTCAGTAAAAGGTTTCAGCTATTCTAAAGGTTCTTGTACGTTTTTAAAAAAAATATTTAAAAAAAATATAAAAATATTAAATATAAAAATTCGTTCAATCATTTCAGTTGAAGGAATCAGCACTTATCTTACAGGATCCCTACATTTTTTGAGATAAATAATACATAATGTTGTTATCTAACAATTGAGGTACAATTCTTTCATTTTTTAAATATAAGCTCACATTTAAAAGTATTCCACAGGAAATAAAGATTATCGTGTCTTATTTGAAAATGGCATATCCTTATTGATACTTCATTTTATTTCGCTCAGTTGTTTTATTTAGAGTCACTAATTTTCTTTAATATAACATATTTCTACTTGAAAAGATATATCAAAATTCAAATCATTTTTGTAATGCTTACAATGACCTGATAGCGATTTGAAAAAATCTATGGAAACTCTTTCTTGGAAGGTATGCCAAAGCCAAAAGTGAATTTTCATTTTAATTGGATTAAAAATGAAAATATTCAAAGTTATTTAAAATTTTAAAGAAGTTCAAGAAAAAAATGTACCTACCTATGTTATATATGTTAATTAAAAAAAAAAAATTGTATCCTTTTTTATTCTAGCATTAATTACATACTTCATTTAACTACGAGTAACAAAACTCACAGTTTTTTCCAAATACCAATCATGCTTATCTAAAACAGTACTTCTTAAACGTTTTGAAGTTACGGAGCCCTTAAAACCCAAGACAATATCTCACGCCCCTCCCATTTTTTTTGAATTTTTTTTATGACATTTGCTAATTATTGTTTGTTCCATTTGCTCCTCTGTAGGTAGTCCACGGCCCTCTACTTTAAAAAGCACTGATATAAAACATTAATCAGACAACCCTTAAAATACAGACTTCAACCCTGATTTCAAGAGTTTTCATCTCGGCTTATATAATAAATTGTTAAAAGAACATCAACTTTTGTTAATAATATATATACATTTAGAAGTTTTTAAGTCAACCTTTAAGTGGGAGATTTGAATTAGACTTTGATTTTCTTTTACTTAAAATTTTCTTCACTAATTCATAAAAGGCTATACAGTGCAACGTTAATATAACGAACCTCAATATATAATGACTTCCTCGATTTAACAAAGTCTTCTTAATCCCCTTGAATTGCCCATAAGAGTCAATGTAAAATATACCTTTACATTGCGAAAATTTTTTGCAAGCAACCTCTTTATAACGAATTTTCAAATATCAAAAGAGTGTAAATACATACCTATAATTAACGAATTTTGTCACTCAAAACCTTTATATAACGTTCCCACCAATATATAACCTTTAATCCCATAGAATCTGATTCATTTTTCGACAGGTTTTACAGAATTTTACTGCATTAAATTTTGATTATTAATATAAGGGAAAAATGTTGCTACCAACCTAATTGTTTTTAAATATAAAATACACACAGTAATTTGATAATTATTAAACTATTGTTGTGTAATCATTTACTAGTAGAAGTTGTTCGCTATAAGAGGATGAGTACGTAATGTTGAGGCAAATAAAACTTTTTACTTCTTTATCTATAACAAAATTTAGACTAACCTAACTTTAATTATTAATAAAAAAAACCTCAGTTTAACTTATTACTAAATATAACGAATATTTGCACTATGCACTATTGCACTATATTTTCTTTTAATTTTGTCCCGATGAAAATATATATCAAAATTCAAATTGTTATTGTAATGCTGACAATGTTATGACAAGATTTAGGAAAAAATCTGCGAACACCTTCTTGAAAAGATCCTTTTTATAAAATGGGATGGTCCAAATATAGATTGAGTGAAATTCGAATAAAACATGTTTGATTTATTTGATGAAGATTTGCCCAAGGTCGATAAACAAGTTCATTTTAATCGGATTAAAAATTGATTTGACGATAAATACAAATGTTTGGCAAACTCTAAAATTTCTACTTAAAAAAACGATATGTAGAGTTATTGAGCACTGAGGGCATAAATAAAAACATTAAGTTTTGAAATTTTCGTGTTGCCCTTTAACCACTATCTAAAGATATCTTCCACGTTTTCACATGGGATCGAGGAGCTTTATAAATTTGAAAATGCGTATTTAGAAAAACTAATTATTCTAAAAGTTACATTAAAATATTCTGTGGTTCCTTAGTAAAATCACGCAAGTCCGTTTTTCGAGATAACGCGGTTTGAAGTCCTACAGATACATTTGGAAATGGACTAAAGTTGGGTTTTCACATTCTGATTTCTGACAAATAAGGCTGAATCAGGAGTTCTCTGTGTGACACTTGATGGAGGGTTGAATGGAAGATTCAAAATCCTTGGTTTTACTAAGAACTGATATGCTTACCTAAATATAACTATTATTTGGTACCTGCTCGCTTAACTGAACCATCTTGTCTCAATGCGTGAATTCGTTTAATATAAATAAACTTTTAAATTAATAACAGTTATTGTTCGAGTTCTTTATTGGTATAGGTAGTTTGGATAGTTAGTGCTTTTATTACCTTAGAAATATTTGTTTTTCAAAATATCAAATTGAAATATTGCTCATTTTGGCGTTATTTCAAGTGGTGTTATTTAAAATAACGTGCAAGTTTATTCAATGCTTTCTTTTTGATTTTTTTAAATATCTACATATTATCATATACTCCAAGCAAGATAATTCTGTTATTACAAATACATAGTTAACGAATCAAATTGATAAATAGTAGGGTCAAGCAAGAGTAGAAAATTATACTGGCTCATGAATAAACAGAATTAGTGCACTGAAAACGAAAACTAGACCTTGCGCGAGAAAGTGATATCAGCGAAATGAAATACTCAGTGGAAAAAGTGATTCTCATGATAACATTCTTACTCACCATATATTTTGGTAAATAATCCACTTCTTATAAACCTATAACTATATTAAAATCAATTTTAACGACATGATTATCCTTCAAATGCTTATTACATAATATTTTTTTCATACTTGATAACATTATTAGATAGTAGAAGCAAATAAAAATATAGATTTGCTCTTTCCATACATCCATTTTACGAGAGTAAGAAAAAAATAGAATGATGAACAAATTAAAAAATGATTATAAAGTCACTGGTTCTTAGAAATCTATTTGAAATAATATCTATTTTCCAGCCGTGGAATTACTCATGTACCAACTTTATAGATATTTAGAAATATAATTATGAATGTTTACTTACAATATTCTAGGGAATAGTATGTCGGAAAAAAATTTAACTCAAATAACATGGGATCATGCTGTCAACTCACAAAATTTATTAAATGGTGCATTAAAAAGTAAGTATGAAATATAATTTTTCAATATAATTTTATATCTGTAAATCTTATATTTTTAGGTAACATTGATATGATTGAAGCTGATATTGTCTTGGGAACTATAATTGGTGATTCGAGCCAAAAGCCAATTCCAATTATGGGGCATCCTCCTGCCAATGAATCAGATTTATCATTAAACTCTTTTCTAAGCCAAATTCAAGCATTCAATCAAAATGCTACCAAACAAAAAGGTGTTAAATTAGACTTTAAATCGATAGAAGTATTTGAAATGTCAGTCCCTATATTAACAAACCTTTATGATCAGGTAAGAGACTTAATGATCATTCCTCTTATTGATTAGTGAAATTTTATAGAAATTTAACTTAACGATGTTTTGTTTTGTTTTACTATTGATATGTAGATGTCGTATCCAGTTTGGATAAATGCCGACATTCTTCCGGGACCTATCGATAGCCAAGTAACACCAGTTGATTCGAATCGTTTCTTATCTGGGTGCAAAGGATTTTATAAAAGTATTTTATCAATTGGATGGACCACACGCTATAGTACTATAGTTAGAAAAGGCACATACACTGATGCTCAAATACAAAACATGTTTGATGTGATTAAAGTCAATAATGTATCTCAAGAAATTACGTTTCCTATTCGAGCGGGTATTGCAGCGCAAGATGGTCGTAATATAATTAATTTAGTTGATTCGACTAAAGGCTCGACTGTAACTTTTTGGTCTAGTCGTGGTGATCCAGTTGATGTAGAAGCTTTTCGAAAACTTATCTTTAAAATTGGTTTAAATCGTGCTTATATTGATGTACCGGAAGAGTTAATGAAACAATTACGATTGGATGAGCCATGCTAAAAAATTTTATATTTGTATAGAATGTGAAAGAAATTTTAATTTCTTACTATATTTTGGCTTAATAAAATATGGTGTTATTAACTCTATTAATCTAAAATGCTAATTTTATTTTTAGTGTCTCAAGTTTTCGTTTATAAAGCTTTATATACCAGCTTTTATATTATGTTGTGATTATTACACATCTTGAATCTTTAAAATTAAATATTTACTAAAATCATAAAATATATTGAAGTTTTTGACAATTTGGAAATATTAAAGGTAAAATGTCTAGTAAATAGCACTCAATTACATTACTAAAGTATCGTCTTGTAAACATTTTACAAAAGAACATTCTTTTAAATAACATATTTTATTTATGTTAAAATTTTTCTTTATTAATTTATACATATTATTAGTGTGCTACATTATTAAGTATGTACAAAGATATTAACACAAGTACTTTATATTTTAGTTTCAAGTGATTTGTATATAAAAATTAAATTTAGCGTGTTTTGTTTGTGTTTTTAGCCAAGTTAGTCATATTATAGTTTTACTATAAATTAAAATTAAAATATTAACATTTTCATTCTTTCAAAACATTTATTTTTGATAAAATTGTGTTAAATGCAACGTCCAACGTTTTTTCCCACGATTTCGCCATTTCTGGAGTGTATTTGTTTCCCAGCTGTTCTTCAAAGAGTTTCAGCAATGTTGCTTTTAAGTCCTGCAAACAAAACGATATGAGCTTTTTTAATTTATTTTAACAAATCAACAATAAAGTTAACAATTTTGAATTAAAATATTGTAAATATTTTGCCCCCATTAACAACATATTAAACTATTAATGTTAAATGGAAAGTTTACCGGTAAGTTTTTCATATGATTTATGATGATTTGTACGCTTTGTGCCCTTTGTGGGAGTCAGTTGGCGCTACATGAGTCATAATTAACAGCACCCTTACCATAGAAAGGAATTAATAAGGAAGGATATGAAAGTAACAACTCAAAGATAGAGAAATGTTAAATAACAATTTAAAAGTTTACTTGTCTATCTGTATATGTTAAATTAGATTATGATACTAGCTGGTTCCCGCTCGCTTCGCTGAGCATATCTAAATTAATCTGATACAATTGTCTTGTTATCCCACGGGAAGAGTACAAGTATGTCGATTTTTTGATCTATGAAAACCGAAACGTATCTATCCCACGGGCCCCGTACATTTTTCCTGAATAAAAGTTAGATCAATCCTTCTTGAGGAAAATTTGTTAAAACGCTTATTCATGAATTTTTACCAAACTTCTTTTAAATACTTAGTTCCTGAAAGATACACTTCTTATCGTATCCTACGGGGAACGTGCTATATTCTGACATAAAAGGTAGCCTAAATTTATTCTCCTAATTAACCACCACATTGTAGTAAATTATGGTGATCTTTTGCTCTGTAAAAAATAAAAACATATCTGTCCTACGGAAATCGTACATTTTTCCTGCACAAAAGAACCTTATGAGTTATTACTATTAATACATAATAATCAGCTAAAAACGTTTAGTTTCAGCATGATTTTTCTTTGAACCAGTTCTTCTATTTTTCCGTTGAAATGAGAAATTTTTCCGAAATAAAACGTACTCTAGATAATGATTCGCATAGGCTATAAAGCTATCATCATATTTAAATATCAGTAAAATCTATTTTCAACTAAAAATGTATAGTTTATGCATAATTTTTTGCTCCAGCCCGGATTTCCCGGGAAAATAAGACATTTTCCTTTTCCTTTTAATTTTTCTTCAAAACCGCTCTTATCGAAGTTTCAAGAAATAGAATAGGGAAAGTTTTTGCATAGAAATTCAGGTTTTTAAGACACCCATAACACAATTCATTTTTCCTTGCGATTACTGACAAAAAACTGTTGAAAAGGTGCCTGTCCTTACTTGCAATCCCACCGTCAATTCTCATGTACAGAGAGAATCGGTTTTTGTCGGGTTCTCCAAACAAATATATCGGCTTTTAGTCAAGTTATTAGAATGTATGTGTTGAGATAATGTGTTAAGATAAATATAAATAAAACAATTTCCACGACTTACTCGTATAAATAATCCCCTGCAGTATGTGAAAACATATCAATAAACATTTCTATCAATTGTTAAGAGAAAATAGAAGCGCGAAACGATAAATCCTGGTTAGATCAATAACCACGAAAACTACCTTAAACGATTAAGTAAATGGTATTTCATAAGATGCATTATGCATACCAAAAAACCCAAAGGATTCTAATTATTAATTCTACATTTTTCTTTATATTTGACTATATATACAATATACATACAATGTCTACAGTAGGTACTTACTTCAGAGGCAGATATCAAATTCCTGAATAGAAAAAAAATGGATTACGCAAGAAACAGTGGCGGAACTACCATATTACTAGGCCCCGCGATGCGGGGGGCCCGAAGCTTTTGAGAGCCCGAAAATTTTGAGAAAATTAGTACTAGTGGTGCTGCAGAGAGGGTACAGTAAAAAAGAAAAATTAAAAAAGGAACAGGAACAGGAACATTAAGTAAAAATACCAAAACTATCCCGTTTTCTTAAATCGTTTGCTACGATGATAGAAAGCAGAGTAATTGTAAAGATGAACAGGTGTTTGAACAATTTTATAGCGAAAAAATTAATCCAACTGACTTAAAACTATAAAATCAAGGTACTACACCTAGAGATGAAGGGCAATTTGAACATGTTGGTAGCAGAAGCAGTATGACAATTGATTTGAATAACGATGAAAATACCATTGATTTCGACCAAGAAGTTACGAAGAAGAGTATTAAGAAACTGTCGTTATTCTTAACGGATAATGCTAATTTTCAAAACAAAATATTACACCTGATATGAAAAAAATGATAATATCTGCTAACTCTTCTAGACCTCAAGGGCGTTTTAAGAAGAACCTTTCGCAAGAAAATCGGTGCTAAATTAAAATATGGGACGCTAGATACGAAAAGCAAAAATTCATATAAGGTTGGTGACCGATCTAATTTTTTTGCGGGGGGGCCTAAAATTTGTAGTTCAGCCACTGGCAAGAAATCAACGTAAAGCTATTGGAAGTAATGAATTTTTAAGAAATATCAATATAATATCATATCAATTTTTAAAAATATGACAAGAAACCAGTTTCTATCACAAATAAAAATTTTATTTAAATCATGATTTAGTGTTCTATGAATTTCTTTATACATTGAAACTATTTATTTAATTCGGGACAGGCTACAAACAGAAAATGTTTATGAATTATTAGCTTTTAATACTTTCGTTCCCGATTGTATCTCTTGTACTTATTTACTTAATAGAATAAAGTTCAAATGATATAATCTATTAAACAAATTATAACTAACAAAGTCAGAAAAAACAAACAGTATGGTAAAAACCAGTATGGAACCTTTGAGAGAATTCGATTGTCAATAATGGAAATTAAAATCTCCCATTGTCGACTGTTATCGGTCTTGGAAATATTCAAAAAGTTCGACAAACAAAGTTTCTTGAATGTTCGAGAATAAGATGGCTTGCCAATATAAGGACGACGCAAGTCGTAAATGCACGACATAAATGCAAGTAATTCAATTAATAGTAATATGAGAGATTTGTAAAGTGAATAGTAATGAAAAGTGATTGAATTAAAGTGATATTTGCGATAAATGTCTTATCAAAGAATTTAAAAAAATCAGTATGATTTGTTAAAACTTTTGTAAAATTTCCATCAAATTAAAAAACCGTTAATGAGAAGCTTAACACACGTTTGAGAAAACCCAAACTTCATTAAAAGTTTTAGAAATGAAAAATAAAATAAAATAAATCATCTGAATTTTTGGGTAGAGCCATAATATAACTAAATATTCTTTCAGAAAATTATAAGAAGTTTGAATCTTGATACAATATTTATTCATTGCCAGCTTTTGTAAATTATGAACATGTAATTGAAAAGGTGGGAGTAGAAGTTTTCTTTTATGTAAACATTTACCTACTGAAGCTTACACAAGCTGGAACATTCATTTGTAATTACAAAAAGTATCTATAAAAATTTTAATTTTAAAATCTTAAAAGTGAACAATTTTTAAAAGCAAGTTTCATTTACTGTTTGTTTTTGATGAATGAAGCCCATACAGATAAAAATGTGGAGCAGCAATAAAAAGCACAACAAAAGATGTCTCCTTTGTAAACATTTATTTATAGAATGGTACTTACATGAAATGCATTTGTTGAGATATTTCTTCGCGAGTGGTTTTCTCCGATTTTGTAGAGAAATTCAACTAAAGCTTCTGAGTCGTTCAATAAGTTAACAATCGCTGTAAATGAGTATATAACGTTACTGGCATGAGCACGGAAACATTTATTATCTGGTAATTCTGCCAAAGGCACATTTTTAAACGATTTGAAGTAGTTTTGATGCTGTGGATATAGTTCGAAAAATCTGAAAATTTAAATCACTTTAATAACAGAAATAATTTTATACTACTTTTGGAAGTTATGAAATGAAAAACTCAATGAATTCAGATATATTTTGATAAATGAATGTGACATGGAAAGTATTTAAACATTAATAAATTTGAATTATCATTGATTAGACTTAAAAAAATTTAATTTAATAGATTTTCCTTACTTGATGAATAATGCCATTCCTACGGCTTTACTGTCTTTTTGAACTATTGCCCAGGTGTCTGTGATATGTTTTTTGTCCCGAGGAGTTAACGTTGTAATTTGATCTGGTTCATCAAATCCTGGAGGTATACTGTTTCTAGAGAGAGAAGCAAATAAGGCTCCCATTTTAGGGTGATAATTTCTGAAAAAATAAGGAAATAATTTTTCTCGGTGAATGATAACGACCATTTAAAAAAAATGTTAGTAATTGTTTTCTCATCAAAATTTTCATAACTGTTTACAATGTATGTTAAAAGATATTTTCGTAGAGTACCTATGAACATAGTATTTAACCTCTTCAAACGTGCACGGTATTAAATAACGATTATTATTAGAGTATAAATACGTTAGATATCCATTAGATGAGGTTAATAAATTCCTCAACGTATTTATAACTAACTCCTTATCACCTAAAAATCATTAATTTTACATGAAGAAGCAAGAAACACGTCCAAGAACAAAAATAAAGAAATTTTTTGCCCTAAAAAGGTTGGTTACTCTTTTCAACTCGATTTTAGTACCATACGATATAGTATGAAAGCAACAGATCTTTTTCGAGCAATAACTTCAGTCAATTTTTAGTTAAATGAATTTCATTCAAAATAAAACTAATTAAGAACTTCATACATAATCTATGACCAAAATAGTAAGACTGAGAAGTAAAAGAAAAACAATATAATTAGGAAAATTATTTTCTTGAAATTGATAAAGGTTTTACACTACAAATCGAACATTTTACAAATCAAATTGAACACTTTTCAATTCTAATTAGACACTTTACTCATTAGGTGTTGATTACGCACTGTAATTAAAGATTATCCACGAAAGTCATAGTGGAACTAAGATACGAGTACATATAAATCAATGATAATATATAGGTTATTTAAAAAAAAAAAAAGAAAAAATATTTTTATTTTCTTAATCATATGAAATAAAGTTGTTAATGACGAAAAGCGAATACTGTGAAAGTTTGAGCTCATAATATTAATATTAAGATTCAAAATTTTCATTTTTTATTTAAATAACATGGAAAAAACATTCTCTTGTGACATTCTTTTCAAATGACCAAGATATATGTACTTCTAAAGAAATTTTAACACTCTACATAAAGGTCTCTTATAATTTTTGGAAATATTTATTTCTTAAAAGTTATTCAATTCATCCTCAACTTTATGGGAACATTTTAAAAGACATTTTTTTTAAACTTTATGGTCTAATTGTCAGTCTTATTGAAGTTACCATAATATCGGAAAAGGTTAGTGCATATTGACTGACAAAATACCTGATTGCCGAATGGATCACAAATTACGGGGTCGAGGGATGACCATGAATGTTTTACAAAATTAGTTTCCACACCTCTGGTAACATAAAAATACCCAAACATTTCCGTTCAGAAGAACAGTTTAAATTTTCTTTCCATCTTTCCAACAGACTACATTGGTTATTAAGAATTATTATTACGAATTTTCATATAAAATAGACCTATTTTAAGGTGATTTAAATAAAAAATTTTACCGGTATTTTAATAGTGTAACTGTTATCTATTTAATGTATTTACTGAGTAATTTTTAATCTAGTTGAGTAACAACTAAACGTTTACTTAAAGTAAAAAGATTTATTATTTTAAAGTTTGAATTAGGTTGCCGAATAATTTGTATCCATTAAATACAAATGAAATAAAATTAACCTCAAACGTTAAAGCATTTATCAATGAAATGCTATAATAAGTAGATTTTAACGTTATTTTACATACATCTACCATAAAGTACATTTAGCCGATTAAAATAATAACAATAATAAAACTCTTTTAATTAGAACAAACTATAAATTAACATAAAATTGTAAAATATATAAATATATACAAATTAAACGAAGATAAGATTTCTGTTGAGTTTATTATTAAAAGTAAGTTTTTGAATTTTTTCTAGAAAAAATTATACCTACATTCTGTAAAAGCATAACATAAAATGATTTAATGACCCATTAAAGGGGTGTACTGTACATAAAAATATACAATAAAAATTTATGATAGCGAAACCACGTGAATACTGTCACGTTCAATATCATTGAAAAGCGAGAACCTAGGTCACTGTATACCTAGTGTTGAAAATCTATTTATAAAAAGTTATCATTAGACAGAAACAAAAATAACAAAACTAGAATAATATGAAGATATTTATCGTCATTTAATAAAAAGAACGAGTTCTTTTCCACTTTTATCGAATTAATTTAAAAAATAATCGCAATGTGTTTTGATTTTTTTATAATTCTATGTTTGAATAACATTATAATATTATTAGTTTTAAAAATTAATTTGAATATTGAATACGAAAAATGTTAATAATAAATGATTTAAAGTGTATCAAATATTTATTACTATTAGGTATCTAATCATTACGAGTAGGTATAATTAAGTACTGTTTATAAAAAAAAAAAAAAAGAGAAAAAATTTTCTAAAAAAAATTATAAAAAAAAATTATTTCACTTATTATTAAGTAATCTTAAAAACTAACAATAACCTAGTAAATTAACGTTTTTTTTAACGTTTTACATACATCGTATATGATTTGTGTTTTTAAAGTTTTTATAGATTACCGAGTCGTTAATCTCAAAGACCCTGTGCGTGAATATAACATATAATCACTAGTTTGAGAAAAATAAGAATTAAAGTTTATTAAAAAAATTAAAATTTTAAGAATGTAGCAAAAAGATTACAAATTCTTAAAATTTTGTTTATTCATACACATATGAAAAAATGTTGAATACCTATTTAATTTTTTGCTAGAACATATTTTGAAGAACATTTCTAACCAATGTTTATAATAAGCTATGTGATGAGTGCCTATAAAATCAAATTTATGTTTTCAAGTAAAAAAAATATATATCTTAAGTTTGCATAGCTAAGGTATAAATAATCTTCAGAACATTGCAAGCTGGTGGTTCTTTTTATATAATCATATATTTATAGATCTTTTTGAAATTTTCGACCTAGCTTCCACTAAAACAGTTAAATTCAACAATAAGAAACCATAAAATAGATTTACGTAGAATGTAGATGCACGTTATTTCATTTATTAAATTATTTGCAACTTAAACATTATATTTATTAGTTTTTAGAGGTTTTCCAAAGATACATTTTTTTTTTTTAATAAAAGTACTTGATAGAATAGATTGAAGTTTATTTTGCTATTACTCGTATAAATTACTTAATATTTTCTATAGATATTTTTACAATCCAAGCGTTATTTTTTACAATAAAAATCGAAAGTAAATCATAGTCGTTCATGTTAAGATATACATGCTATGCATTATATGAATATGTTTATTGTCGGTTTTACACTCCAAATTGGACATTTAATAAATCAAATTTAAAGGCTATGATTAATTTAAAGGACATGATTTTATATAGAAAAGGCTATGAATAGTAAGGTTTTAAATTTAAAAAAAAAACTTTTTATTTTATCGTATCCAAAAGTTGATAGTATACGAGTATATAAAAATAAAAATTTTGGCACCAAAACCCTCTTAATATTAAGTATTTAGGGTTGCCTCAATTCATATTTTCATTTTCTATTTAAATAACACGAGAAATTTTTATTTTTATTTTTGAATTTTCATAACTTTGGAACTGTTTAGAACAGTTGGAAAAAAGGGAATAAGAATTTAAACCTTTAATTCACATAAAATGTAAGTCAAATCGCTTAAAAAGCAAGCCAAGTAGTGGATCCCTCGCTACGAGAACCTTTATAATTAATGAATGTGGTATGTGGTAAAATAAAAATATAATCCATAACAATTGGGTTCCAAAAGGATCATTAAGTGCTTATTATACTTATGTTGATAAAACTATTTTGCAAAAGTACTATTATACATATAAATGGTTTGGTAAAATGATTGGTTTCCAAAATTACCTGTTACTTGTATTATTAAGTTAAAGCAATTATATAATAAGTAATTTGTGTAGCTTAATTTACAATTACCTGCATAAAAATTAGAACCTCTTCAAAATAAATCATCATAACTTGGGAAATTTTTCAAATTACAATAATTTGCAAGTTAATAGCATGTATTTAATTAAACATACTCGTATTATAAGAAATTAGTTTTTTCATTGCAAAAATTTTAGCTCAACAATTTTGCTAAATTGTTTAGCAAAATGGGCTTGACAAATTGGGTTCTTATTAAAGTCATACTTAAAATTGTCCTCTTTTTAATGTTGCGTGTCACGCGTTTTCTTCAAGTTCCCCAAACTAAAAATTCATTCATTTCAATATCGTTTGGTATTCAGATATCGTATTTGTTCCTTTTGTAATTATTATTTTTTTATAAGCAATTAATGAATGCAACTTTGTAAATATATTTGTTTGTGTACTCTATCCATTTTGAATATTACTTATGATTAGAATAAAAAAAATAAATAAATTTATGTAAATCACAATCATTTATACGCATTTTACGTTTTAGAAATCATTGTAATGCCATATCCTTATTTTCCAATGCATAATTGATGTAATCATTATAATGTCATTATTGAATTGTAATTAGGAAGATTTTATATTTGGAATGAAAATATTTGGAAATAACTTAGACCTACCTAACTACCTACCTATTTATTTATTGTTTTGTCTTTATTAAAATTTACATTCTAAGCTTTAATAAAACATGTTATGTTTTCAATATTATTAACAATATTAAATGACGCATATTAATTAAAATTTTTAATGCCAAACACTTAAGTGGTAACGTTTATTTAATCTTAAGTGAAGGATCTTGCAAATCATAAATATTTCAACAATTACTAGAAAATTAAAATGAATAATGTCTTCACCGATTATCTTAACTTAATAATGTAAATAAATATTTTAACAAAAACTTACAAATCAAAAGTCAATATACAAGTATTGATTTATTGTGATTTGTTTAAAACAGTGCATAAGATTTAACGTAATAAAATATTATTCTTAAGTTTGGTCTCAGAATACTAAAATATCTACAGATTCATCTTGTACATTGTACGCTGTATGTTTAAAAAATTAAAAACTACTTTTATAATTTATAACTTTTACTTTATTACTTTTATTATTTATATTTTTAAAACATTTTTCATTGCCCAATTTCATGTGAAAAACAACCACAATTAACTAAACAAAACTGTTGAGTGTTTTAACCCCAATTGCCACAATTAAGTATACCTAATTGATTATACTTAACTACGTTAAATTGTCTTATCTTTAACTCTATCAACTAATCAAACATGATATTATCAAGCACGTACCTATACAGATCTAAATTTGGGAACGATTTAATTTCATTACAAATAATGATTTTAAAAAAATGATGCATGTGTTTGTGTACACGCGTAAGAAGTAAGACTTCTATAAGATAATAACAAGTTTAATGAAGTTTCACTTCAATAAGAGCCAAACCTTTAAATTTTGTAAATAATTAATAGCGCTAATATATTAAACTAACATTATGGAATACCTACTTTATTACTTTTTTTTTTTAGAAAATTGATCATTAGCAGACTGAAATAAAATCCATCAACTAAATTGAAAACATTTATTTCAGTTCATCCTCAGGCAAATATTTCCATGAAAAGCATTTAATTAAAATTATTAATAATTATCTCCATATTCAACATTAATCATTACAAATTTAAAAAAAACCATAAGTACCTACTCGTAATAAGAATATGACTGTAGCGTCTTTGAGGAAAACCTATACAATTTACAAAATCCAGATTTTAACCTGGCAAGGACAGAAGAAAATTTAAACTTGAAATTACTCTGTCATGTTGTTAAAAAAAAAAAAAAAAAAACTTAAGAACGTGTCATAATTTAGGAAAAACAGGTTAATGTTTTGTGTTAAACAATTAGAGTAATTATTTGAAAACCGGAACAAGTTAAAAACCGAGGAAAAATTAAAAACTGTAGATAACTGTGTGTCAAATACTTATAATGATGGATAATTAAAAATTTTAATAGAGTTTATTAATTGACCAAACAAATTAAAACTTAGGTATGTTGTAAAGGTCAAAAAGGATAATTATTTTTTTAATTGCTTTATAATAGTAATGGCGATAAGTTTTTTAACTTTATATACGAGGTATTTAGAATTATTTGTAAAAAGTACGGTACGTATTATCCAAGCGAAATAATTTTCTTAAATAATATAGCATTACTTAAGGTTGTAAGAGAATGTGAAGTTATTTAATTTTATAGGTATTAATATTTTAATTAAATTGAATTTTTTTATAACATTTGGCAATTATAAAGGATATGAAATTGAAGTTAAAGGAACTATGATACACGTGCAGATTTTCTCGACTGTAATTTTAAGATAGTTTAAATTACCAAGTCAATATGCAATAAAGGATTTACAGTTTACAATCAAAAATAAACATTACAAATCAAATTGGACACTTTTTAAATCAAACTGGACATCTTGCTAATTAAATTGGACATATTATAAAACAAATTGGACAATTAATAATATTTTAAATTTAAATGCCCTTATATTATTTATGGACAACGCAAACATTCATCATGCTCAAGAAGTTCGTGAGCTTATAGAACAAACATAGACTGAAAGTTACCATCATAATCGCAATTATTATGAATCCTACCAAAGTAGTATGTATTTCCAAAAATTAAATTTTAACCTTAAATTTTGTTGGCTAGTCTAATAAACTGTTCAATTTTGGAAGATGTAATTAATCAGTCTATTGCTACATTCACTTCTACTACTAATTGTTATAAATATTTAATCAATATATAAATTTATATATTAAATTAATATGTATATTTCTTTGTCCCACTTTGGCTTTCATTAATAATTTTTAATTTCTTTGTTTTATATACACCTAATTATTAGTAATGTGTCTAATTTGATTTGTAAAATGACCAATTTGGAGCTGAAAGCTTTATGGATACTAATTTTAATTCGTTTAGCAATACAAACATGTAAACTGATAAATATTTTTTAAATATCTTTTTGGTTTCATTAAATCTACACATATGAGTACCTACATATAATTAAATTTAATTAGAGATTATTAATTACTTTACGACAAATAATCTTGCGGATTATTTCTTTCAAAAAATTTTTATTTAAGAAAAACGTATTAATACTTATACTTATACTTACTAAATACTGAATACTAAATACTTAGTCTACATATGCAGTTGTGCTAGATTTACACAACTGCATACACAACACGAAAACTTAAATTTTAGTTTTTTAAAAGATTCTTTACATCAGCTGTTGACAGATACACATCTTACTTTCGATGCCGCTTAGATGAACTTTTAATAAATCAGAGTCTGGGCCGTCTTTTTCCTACTCATTTTCTTTTTTCGTCTCTCTCGTTTTATGTAAACTTTATGATATTTGAAGAATAGTTTATTTATGTAATATAAACCGCGATATCTTCGGACAAAAATCTTTTTTTCCGTTAATGTTTTTAATGTTTTCCTCCAAAGATTCGTCTATTTTTGTAAATTTGTTTGTTTTTCCACGAGTATTCTTTTGTCGAATATTTCCATTTTTCCATAAGAATCCATGTTATAATTTAATTTCTTCGGTATCATTTCTATTAGTAATATTTTGTTTTAAACAATCCTCAACCCTCAACAATTTTGAAATGCATTTTATCAAATATAACTGATCTTCTGCTAATTTTTATTAAACTCTGTAAATAAGTTTTATTTATATTGGAAACAATCTTAATTGCATTATTTTAAAATATTCAAACAAAAAAAAAAACTATCGGAGTGTAGCAAAAGTATTAAAAAACTTGAAAAAATACTAAATTATCTTAAACTAATGAAGTAAACCAATACATATTTGTCTAAATAATGGAGAAATATTGGTTAACATCCTTTTTTAAATCAAAAAAGTATACAAAAATTTAATTTGCGCTTACGCCAATAAGAAGCCATACTTTTTACTGGTTATAAAAAATTATAAGAACGATAATGTTTACATTCAAGTTTCTTAAAACCAAAGTTTTCAGAGTTAAAAAAAATATAATGAAAAAAAATTAAATTGATGGACATCCTAATAACAAATAAATGAACTGATAATGAAAGATACCAGTTATAGAAATATTTGTTTCTTAAAATATTCGCTCAGTTGAGTTTAATTTCCGTTTAACAAAGATTCAAGTCAAATAAGTTAGATGACATACAGTTATTACTATAGAATTTATTTTACAAAGCTTTGGTAGTATAATGCTTTATCTGATATGAATTCATTTCGCTCAATCATCAATTTTTGTGTATAAAAATGCATTGTTTATAATTTGAATTAAAAGAAATATTTAATTTTCTATATATACAAGAATAAGTTTTCTCGTATTTTTTTTGATATAATTAATGATCAAAAATACAAATGTTGTCGGCAAAGTAAGAAATTGAATCTTAGAAACCTTAATAATGTACCTGAATAATCTACTAACGTACGTTTGTTTAACTTTAACAAGTTGCTTTAAATAAATATAATTTATTGTTAAAGGTATCATTATCAACTTATTCAATCCTAAGTCCTAAAAAGTAATAAGACTTAGGTTGTTGTCACTTGCATAAATAAAAATCAGTACGTAAAAGGGCTAGTGAATAATAAGTAGTTACGTGTTCATGTTCTTTTAACCAATATTTCCAAAGATAGCTTTTCAATAATCGGATGTTGAAGGGCTGAATAAGAAAGTTTAAACACGTGTCGAAAGTTAAAAGGTTCATATTAATGGATTGAAATTTGTAATCTTCTTCCTTTTATTTACCTTTCCTTACATATTTGAAATCCTAGAGAGTTAAAAGAAAAGGATTCTCTAATTATATTATAAATTAGATAAAATAATGTATGGTTGATCGTTTAGTCTATGAATCGTTCATCTTAAAGGTGAAGATGAGTGATTCAAGAGTATTTTAGAAAAAAATTTTAGGAAGTGTCATTATAGTTAGTCGATGTTAAACAAATGTACTTTTTCGCATTTAATCATACCTCGATATATTAATAACCCCGAACACATGAATTCCGCTTTAAAAAATATATTTGAATATCTTAACTGAGAGGATAAGATTATATTTGTTTTCCCCTATAAGCCGACAAATGAGAGCTTAGAGATCTTAGTAGTACACTAAATGATTTTATTTCGATTTGTCTGAGTTTACTTTTATATTAGAGATTCTTTATTAAGAAAAAGGACATCTTTCTAAAGTATGTTAAAAGTAAGGTGACCATACGTCCCGGATTTCCACCTTGCGTCCCTGATTTTTCTAGTAGCAATATTTGTCCCGGATTGTCCCGAATTTTTGAAAAGGTTCATATTTTAATGAATAGCTTTTGGACAAGTGACAAGACTCGACTTGAAATAGACACACGAAAAGCGATAATACTTACTAAAGTTAATTATGAAGAAAATTGTACAGAATTTTATACAATGCTTCAAAGCAAAAAAGACTCACTGAAAAAGATCCATAGTTCAGAAAAATATAAAAATTTTTGTACTCAGAAATTGTGATTGAAAAAACTTGATTCATTTAAGAAAAATACTGATTTTTATTATATCCTGAAATAGTATTTGTTATGTAAAAAAATAATTAAAAAAAATTATATTTAAGTTATTTAACTTAACTGCCCCCCCCCCCCACCGCTACAAGTTGCGGTCACAAATTTGAAATAAAAAAATATGGTCACCTTACTTAAAAGCTCATAAAGTGAATCCAATAAAAACAGTTATTCTTAGAAAAAATTATTTAAAGCTTTGAACTCGTCCTTTCAATCATTCAATAATTTTTTGAGTGTTGTCGAAAATAAATAGAAACATTTGAGTAAGTTTGATGGTAACAAGTAAGGTTACAAGTAACAAGGTAACAGAGTTAACCAATAATAAAGAAAAGCTAATTCAAATTTTTGGAAATAAGAGTTATACGAACTCTCAATCTCTATTTTGTATAGGGTTTAATATATTAAGGATTTTTTTTCAATGATAATTGCACTATTTACAAAACAATAATCTTATCACTAATTACTAAACAAATTTTTTTTAAATCTTTTAATTCAAAAACTGAATGTTATTCAATGACGGAAGTTTCATGAGATATACTATTAAAATTTAATTATATTAAATATTTTTGATGAATTCCTAATTCTGTTAAACTTTTTATATGCATTCATTCTAGCTTAAAAATAGCAAACAATTTTCATAACATTTTACTGTTATGTTTGATTAAAAAAAAAAATTTAGTAATATATGATATCGAGAATCTTTTATAAGACAGAGTTTTAACAAATAAATAAAACATTTTTAATAATCCCTCACAAGGTAAAACGAACTTATAAAGGTAAAAAATAATTAATCAATCTCTGACGAGTTAAAATCAAGTCATAAAAACTAAAGGAAATAAATCTCATAACCAATACAAATATTTTCTTAAGACACTGTGTTAAAAATTCAAATTTAATTGGTTGGTCATAGAACTTTTAGAAGTAAGCACCAATTAAAATTACATACTTTAAGTTCAAAGGCAACAAATAACACTTTCTTTAATTGGAACCAGTAAAACGATAAATTAAGCTATCATCAACAACAAGAGATATAAAAAAAGGTCAATTAATTGAAGTTAGTAAGGAGAATTTTTAACTTTTCGTATTTAATTTTAATTCAAGGTTTTATGAATCCGAACATGAATATTATTAACTTCATGTGCTTATACAATGACCAATGATTTAAAAAAGTTTATGATCTCTCCAGCATTAAATCAGATGTTTTTATTGCAAAGATGTGAACTGTGTTTGTGTAATTATTCTTATCAAAATTTTGATTGGGATATGTAAATTAAAAAGTTTAGTAATACAAATAAAAAGTGGAAGAAAAAGAAATAAGGCATTTATAGGTAAACTAATGAAATAAATAAAATATTTAAAAACCAATTCTTATATCTAAACGTCTTGAATTACTGAATGCCTTTAAATTGAAACTGATTATAAATAACTTCTCTACCTAGGTTTATTTTTTATCTGCTATGAAAGTAATGATAAGATAAATTTCAGCAATTCTATTGTAATTTAAGTGGGAATTAAATGAATGTGCATACGTGCATGTACTATTTTGGTACGATTTTTGTTATATTTCATAATATTCTTTTGAAAAGAAAAATTTCATTTTATTAAAGCAAATTGAATTCAATTTAACTAAATACTTATTATGAAGTGACATTTGAAAATATTTAATTAAGTGTTCATAGCTGAATGGTATTTTTATTGGTACAAATTATGGCTAAATAAATTTAAATTATTTTGACGTATAATGTTAACATGCTAAGTAAAAGTAAACGAGTATATCTTAATGTTGTGGGTATATGAAAAAAAAATCCGGGAATAACAAACGTCAAGTTGGTTTGTACTTACTGTAAATGAACCGAAAGGAAATATTATACGAAATCGGTGCAAGCAAATCGGTGGTTGTTGAAACTGAATTAAAAGCACACACGTTTCGTCGTATAAAAAACTCAATGCCGACTCGTTAAGCAGATGGATGTGTACTGTTATATTTTCTTGCGAGATGAATATTGTTGAACGAAATGAAGTATTGAAATGAATCCTGAACGCCGACTGTAGAACATCGCGGTCTCGCGATGTTTACATTATTGTGAGGCCGCTAGTAAACCTACCACTCGAGATTGCGCATCGCTCGCGTCGTGACAAGTGTAAGCTCTCCCGATGCTCCTCGTCGTCTTTTTCGAAACGTCCGACGTCTATAATTGTCGCTATTAGACATGAAGCTGTATCCTTCTTTTTTCGCAACACTTACAACCACTTAACATTTACCCTAAAATCAATTTAAAAACTTATATTATTTTAATAGATTTTTATTCGCCTGCAAGAAACAAACACTGGTCTTTGTATAGGCTTACGTTTATAATCAATACATCTAATGTACCTATTCTAGTGGCCATCCGTGACTTTTTCCAGTTGAAATGAGAAAAAATTTTAACAAAATTAAGAATATATTCCATTATCACCATTTTTAAAAACAAGCTTTTATTTGAAAGCTCTTTTAATTTTTTTTTTGCCTAAATTAAACCAATCAGTTTATTATATTATCAAATTTATTTAGATAATAGATGTACCCGGGACTTCGTTCACGTGAATTTCAGAACATTGCTCATAAAACTTTTTGATATCCAATGTTTGAAGACCCGCTAAAGGCATGAACAAAAAGCTTACTGGACACACCAAATTTAAATACACTTTTCTACTAATAAAATCATCGAGGCCTCTATGTTCATCCTGCGGTTAACCACTGACCACTAAGCGACTTCTGACGGGATGTGGCTCGGCCCAACATCTGCCTATGTCCCCAATAAATCTAAATCCAGAGATTCCGGGTTTTCTGGAGTATTGGCGAGCTATAAAGACGTCAACCGTCTAAACTAGGAGTCGGCAACCTACGACCCACGGGTCACTTAGTAACCCATTTGATAATTATAAATGACCCATTTTAGTTCCGAAAATAAAGTATAATAATAAATAAAATAAATAAAAAATATAAAAGCGATTTGTTTAAAAGCGTATTGCATTTATTTTCTTGATACTTATATATGTTTTTTTGGTTTATTTAACATCAACTACTATGGTCATTAGCGACCGCCGAATCCGAAAACCCAGAAAGAGCATCTCAGACTTTCATTGGGATTCGAACTCAGGACCACTGGCGTATAAGGCAACTATCAATACGCCACTAAGTGACCGATATAAATTATTATATACCTTTTATAAACTGAAAGATTTTTATAATAATACCCACATATTAGTTGATTTTGACCTGCAGTCAAAAAAGGTTGCCGACCCCTGGTCTCAACCTGTCTATAGATTTTTATTAATTAAGTCGCGACATAGCCTTAGCAGCTAGAGCGACGGTAAATAAAATTTTAAAAAAAGTTTACAGTGAAACCTATAGACTACTTTCTATTCCGCATCCGTATAAATATAGTATTTGCTAGCAGTTACCCGTGACTTCTTTTACGTAAAATTTTTACAGAAAAGTAAACCGAAACCCGTCTTAAAAGAGAGAAACCATAATATTATGAATCCCCTTACTGTGCAAAATAGGACTCCTGACTCCTGAAAATGCATTACCAATTGGAACAATAGCTCAATGAATAAAACAATAAATTGACAAAAAAAAATGTAAAGTGGAAAAAATCTTAATTGAAAAAATTATATACGATGGAAAACTAAAAAAATCTAACAAATAAAAGAAATTATGAAGCTTAACAAACACAACATTGAAAAGAAAACATTTAAAAAAGTACCCAATCATACATACTGATCTAAAAAATAATAATTGTGAGTATAAAAAATGATAATTAATTCATTGTGTTACACACTCCCTGCGAAATAGGGAACTTTCGTCCTTCATGGAAGTTAAGCGGCCATAGCCTACTCAAGAATTAAACATTATCAAACGTTACGTATTGGACTTACAATTAGCTAAAACCGTTGGCCTACGCTTGTTCACAACATTTCCAAAGCCACTTAAAAGAATTGAAGTGTCATTTCCTAAATAAAAATTTAAATTTGTGCGTTTGTTACGCAATGATAAAAAATTTTAAATATTAATTTATCACCCTCTCAAAATAAAAGAGCTTTTAATACAGTGTGTTCAAAAGTACGTTATAATAAGCTAACAACGCAGTATAAAAAATAAAAATGTATGAACTATTTCTTTGATGCGATGTTATTGAAGTTTTAACAAATTGTTTTCAACCTTTAAATGAACGAATTATGATACAAAAAAAGCAAAAATTCTATACATTTATATGAAGATTGATAATTGTAAGAAAAGAATTTCAGAAAATTGATATTTAAGAAGAAAAATGTAAAAAGTGTAAAAAAATTTCAACCCCATTTTAACTACTTATGGGTAGAATTTCAAAAATTCTTTTCTTAATAGATATCACAGGCTACTCAGAAATAACACTTTAAAAACTCATATTTCTATCTTCAATGGTTTAGCCTACAGAAAGCCTTTCAATCAATCATGGCACTTTTTACACAGAGCTAAGGATTTGAGGGATCATCACAGAAATGAAAAACGGAAAAAGTTACGATCTTGATTTTTAGATGCTAGGTAATACGACTAAAGTTATGATAGCTCAAAAGTTTCGAAAGTCCAACCCCAAGTGAGTGAAAAAGGGGATTGAAAAAATGATTTCTAAATTTGCAATTTCTAAATCGTTTTTAAACTACATGAAATTTAACACGTTTTCTTATTCTTATAAGTTGCTTGGTCTTTCATTTATACTCTTTGAAACGGTGTAAAATTGAGGGAAGGTTGATTTTAGATTTCTTTATTTCTGTATAGAAAACGTACATTGTTTTAGCTCTGAAAACTGATTCTTAGGATTCCCGATTTACCATGTACTAAAACAGATTATTTTTTGAAGTATAACGTCTTTACGCGCACTGGACTTGGGGAGTAAACTGGTGAATGTTTTACGGAAGCGTTACGAAAAGTGTAATTTGGTAAGGTGAACAGTAGTGGTGAGGGGAGATATACGTTGGTAAAGACAGAAAGAGATAGAGAGTTACGTTCGTTTATCTAATACACAGTACAGGCCTATTCTCCGATTCCTTTTTGTCCGAATCTTCGTATGACCCCACTCTTACATTGAGTTTAATGTTTAGAGTTGAGAGTTTACATAGATCTAGATGCACTTTAGGAGCAAGCGAGCTCAAACATTTTGTTTCTCTCATTGCCCGTTGTTCTTATCATCAGTCGAACAATCTACTACAGTAATTACCGATGTAACCAATAATGAAAACAATGAATAAAAATTTTAAGAAAATCTAAGATATTGATTAATATGTGAAAGACCCATACTACATTACGTTTATACTTAGATAGCGAAAGAAGTAACACTTCCAGCTTAAATTACAGCTTATTTTTTTATTAAATATTATTGTTGTACAGTTTTTTTTTTTTGTAAATGCGTTTCTCCCTTTATGACATCTAAAAAAGTGATGATAGGCAACGCTTGTGTTCATATAAATTTAATTATTATTTTAATCTTAAACTTATTAAATTTTATGACATTTTATAACAACTTAACATACCAATAAAATTTATATCTTTATAGCTATTAAATTATTCATCTCTGCATATTGAATAAGGCCATTATCAAGAAATAATTAAAGAAACTGAAATCACTTTAGCATAATTTTAATATATGTACTTATTTAAAGTATAGTAACAATTATAGTAAAGTGTTTGTTTTAAATTTTTCATATAAAGCGTAAAAAGCGTGAAAGCCTTTAAATTTTTAAAATGACATTGAAAAAAAATGTATAGATATACTGTAGTGGGTAAGATTTTTTTCAATACGAATATTAATTGTAACAAGAACTTAATTTTTACTAATTTTAAGTGAATTTGAATATTGCAAACATTGTAATGAAAAATATAACATTATTGATAAAGTAAATGTTTTCACAGCATATCTCTAATAGGAAAGGAAACAATTGTATTAGAACATCACTTTTTCGGAAAATATTTGCGTTGAAAGGATGAATTATAGGCTTAATGCGGGAAGTTCAAGCCTATATTGATTTTAAAGCGTATCCTTTACAAACTATTGTAATCAATAATATTGAGGTAGAGAATTTTGAATAAGGTTTCATTATTTCAATATTCTTATCATTAATTTATCTTTAAAAATTTGATTTAACCAGTCACATTAAATTGTACACGACATATCGTACATTTAATCTATATATTACTTATAAAAGCATTGCCTGCATAGTGCATATAAGAGGTATTACAATGTGTACCTGTAATTAAAAATATTGATTCAAAAAAAAATAATCCTAGGTTCCAAACTTATATTAAAAAAAAAAAAACTATGAAATATGTGAATAATAATAATAAAATAATTTTCTAACAACTTAAACGGTTTTTTACTTATATTGTACGTTCCACTATAAAATAGTTTTTATATTATACAAATTTCATTTTTAGTTCTATTTAAATTTAAATTAAATGTTTTCCCTGAAAATTTACAATTAAAATAAATTGAACACTTTTTTTTCTGATTTAATAACTTTTTTTTTCTTGAATACCTTTGTACCTATTTGTTTAAGATGCACCTCAATTTCTCACGTATTTTTTCCGACGTGAGACCTCGAAGTGTCAATCAGTTAAATTATGAAAAGACATCTTTTGCATAAAATTTATTTTCTTTTCCTATTATACTCTGGCTCAAAAATCAACTTTGATTATCGTACAACATATAAATGAAGATTATTTGCTTTTATAAATTCGTTCACAATGTCACCACTTTTACCTTCCTTAAATTTTACAATATCTATAAAAAACATTTTTTTACGATTAATAATGACTTAGACAAAAAAAAAATTATATTTTCAGAATGAATGACAATATTTTTAAAGAAATATACAAATTTAAAATATGATGACATTTTAACTTAAATGTGCAGTTATTTACGAGTATTTCTTTTTTGGTATCTTCATTATAGGTATCTAGCCGGAAATTGAAAAGCAAATTACATTTGTATAGATAAAATATGTTGACGTGCAACTAATTTTTTTATTTTTTGATAATTACGTAAAGACGTGGTTAATTAGGATTAATTTAGTAGTCAATTTATTAATTTACATATTTTTTTATTTTTTTTTTGTTAATATTATTTTCACTAGATTAACAAAATTCATTTGTTATGCATAGTGTTGTTCTCTGGGCACTTTAGAGTAACTTAGATATTATTATTTTTTTTTTATTGTGTTCATTTTTTTATTAATGTAAATTTTAATGCTTATCTAAAAATAATTCAAAATTTAAATTTTTAAATGTATAAATAAATGTACCAGGTTTACTTTTTACTTTTTACAATTATTAGAAAAAAATTTCATCTATTCAATTATCAATTCATCATTAAATAATTCAAAAACAATATTAAAATCAATTTTTTACTTGTAAATTATTTAATAACTCAGTATATTTTATATGAAACAAATTGGTGTAGGCGAATTGGATAAATTAAATTTTTTTCATAAAAATTGATTACATTAATTTAGATTAAGTTTATTTTATATACCTATTTATTTAATAGCACAAAGTGAAATTCTTAAACTTCTTTTTTTACATTTTTTATTTAGATTTCGTGACAAAAGACCATCTAATGATTTAATTTTAACCAATAGGTACCTACCACATTTATTATCTTTACAAAAAACTTTTCGTACAACTATAATTAAAAACAGTTTTTTATGTAAACTCATCCCTAAAAGTACAGTCTACTTCTTTTATAGATTGAAAGATACATAACTTATATTTCAATTTGGAATGTCTCATTTAGAATTCTAAAAAATTCAAATAAGTAACTACCACTAATTAAATATAATATTTGTATAATCAAAAGGTTTCAATAGTTGACATTGTTGGAATGTTCTATCATTAGAGAGGCCACTTTTGAATGTGTACGTGTCAATCGTTATAATTTTATCTATGTATATTAAAATAAAGTTTTCTTTGTTGGGAAATAAATTAATTTAATAGAACAAGCTTTTGAAAAGCTCTTGAATATGTAGTCATTGTCATTATTATTAAAATAAACAATATATTTTACGAATATCTTATCCATAGGCTCAATGCAGGTTTGAACTCTCAAGAGTGGAGTTCTACTGATTGATTGTTTCATTCATTGAGGAAAAAAATTCCGCCAGTAATAACCATGTTAATGTTCTTTAAATAGCCAAAAAATCATAAAATCTTATTATCTCATATTTTTTGGAATTATTTTGAAAAAAATTATTTGAACGGTATTTTTCGTTTAAGCTAAGAAAATTTCTTTGTGGAACGAGCAAATATTTAGCATTATTTTTATCATTTAATTGTTTTATTTCTCTTTTAAATTAGTCAAATGAAATACGGAAATCTCCGTTTTGTGTCTCGTGATGCAATTTATCTTTTGACTTTTCCATAAACTTTTAATACCTTTATTATAAATGTTATAAAATGAAAAACTAATAGAACGATTATTGTATAGATAATGAGAAAGAAATTGACCACAATTGAAAAAGATAGTTGTAGAAAGGAAATTAATTGGTGATCGATAAAGAACATTCTAAGTATACAAACTGATGTTCATAATCAATACATCGCCAGATATTACATACATTTGGATTTTGGCTACAAAAAGCAAAGAACAGTTAACTGAGTCCATTTAGGGTCCATCCATAAATTACGTCACACGAATTTCATGAATTTTGACCCCTCTCGTCCTTGTCACAGCTGGTCACACTTGTGAGACCCCCCCTCCTTAGTGTGACGTCACATATTTTGCAATTTTACATCTACTAGTAATTATTGAATAGTATCGACGCGTAACACTACACCGAGAAAAAATTCTCTTCGAACAATTAAATCGAAATATTAAATATTTGATTGGCAATGAGCTTTGAAATCATTTTGTTGGCGTAAATGAAATTCAGTTGTCAGATAAAAAAAAAATTTTCTTAGTGTAGTAGAGCGAGTGGCAGACAAAACAAGTTGAACCTTATGTTTCTACAGATAGTGTTGCAAATGTTATTGAGTTTTTCGTTAATAGTTCAAAGTTCGTGTTTTACTTAACACTTTGGTTTAAATAGATTTTGAAATGTGACGTCACGAAATTTAGGACCCCTCCTACCCCCTTGGCACACAATGTCACACTTCGTCGACCCCTTCCCTCCCTCTTAACGTGTGACGTAATTTATGGATGACCCGTTAGTGGCGCAGTGGTTAGATTTGTTAGACTCCATGCGATAGTCGGTTCGATTCCTGTTGAATCCTAGATATGTATTTATGTATTGTTTTAAGAAGGAAGGATATCGATAAGCTATGAAAACTAACTCCAGTGTGATATAAATATAACATTTTTTTTTTTTCATATTTCACACATTTCTAGTAAAATTCTTGTCACTTATTGTTAGTTGTCACATGCATAAATAAAATACGTAAAAGGGCTAGTCAATAATAAATAAGGTACGTGCAAATTTCCTTATAACCAATATTTCCAAAGAAAGCTTCAACAATTGAATGTTGAAGGACTGAATTAGAAAGTTTTAAACAAGTGTACAAAGTTAAAAAGTTCATATTAATGGATTGAAACTTGTACCTACACTATCTATTTATATATATATATATATATATATATATATATATATGCTTTAATCCGACCTATATGGACGTACGGAGTAGAACTGTAGAGTTCTGTTCATTTACAACATCCAGTCCTTACAATAAAAAATACTCTGCCGTATCCTAAACGCTCCTTATTACTTCCGAAATGAGGTCATACATAATGACACCAAAATTCCATTTGTAAATAACATAATCCAAAGCCGTTTCCAAAAATTGCTTAAATCCTTTTTTCCAGATCACATTCAAGCAATCCTCCACGCCGTCTAAAACGGCGCTGGCCACGAGACCTATTGCAAAATCCCTAGAGTCCCAATACTGGTTGGCTGCTCTCGTCAAGTAGCAGCTTGTGTCTGTGCACTGGGTGAGGTCTGAGGGTTGATTCCTGATGATTGACGTTGATTCACGAACAATATTGTATTTTAATGTCACATTGCTCATTGTATATCAATGTAATACAAAAAGCAATAAAATTTTGTATTAAAAAAATATCTTGAGTGAACCTTAAATTAAGGTATATGCTTAAAATAGGACAATTTTTATTTGTAAAATTTTACAATTTTGTTAATTCGACATGCTCACAAAATTAGTGAAAAATTAGCATATTAAAACATATGATTGTATGCAAATAGCATGTAATAAATTATAACTACAAACCCAAAGCGAAAATTTGGAATTCAAACACAATTGAAATAACAAAAAAATTATGTATGTATCTAATTCATAACTTCCCTGTATTGTGGTATATTTTTAGTTTATTTTTAAGAAAAAAAATAATAACACATACAAACACTTGCATAATATAAAAAGCATGTGTTTAAATGTATCTGCATAGTTGAGTTTAAAGAGAGTATCATTGAATATGATATCCCTTTTACAATTATGTAACATTTGTCAGTTATTCAAATAATCTCGTATTGTCAACTACTTAAGTTAATAGTTTGTTATTTATTTAACACTTCCTCACAACAGTTCATAATACAAGACGGTTCATGGCCACATTATAGGATTATCTTTGTTAAAAATGTCACTCCATCAATGACTATTTGCTACTTAAAATAGACTAAAAATACAATAATTGACATACAATAGCATATTTAATTAAAATTTGTGTGATTTAGCATCATTCAAACGGGTTGAAAACTTAATAATTTATTTTATCTATTTTATAATAGGTAGAAAGATAAATAAAATCTAATCATAAAATTTTTTAAAGAAACTTGTCCAAGTTTTGCAATACTTTTGCCGTTAAAAGTGAGATCCAAATAAAAGCCAAATCAACCAGCTTATTGTACTTTTGCCTATGAATATAGTAAATTGCTTGACAAAATCTTAAAATTGTACAGGTCAAAAAAAATTATTCATAAATATTTTTATTTCTTATTTTTATTTAAAAAAGAACAAGCTGTTATCCAATTGAAAAAAAAAAAACACTTTTCTTCAATTGCTAGTTTTGGAAATTATTTTCCTAAGTATCAATGCAAGATTTCACACGAATTGAATGAATTAAGTAAAAACTAATAATATATTTTTTAAATCATCTATTTTAGTAAACAAAAATTATCTTTATGTGTCCAAACTTTAAATTATTGAAATTCAATTCAAGATTTATTGGTAAATTTAAATAAATTGATTAATATTCAAAATATTATAATTAAAAAATTATTTGGAAATCATTGAGTAATGATTAAATTTAAATAGTTATATGACAATATACTGGTTGCATTGTTTAAATAAAATACAAATTTAAATGTCACCGCGTAATTCTTCTTGAATTTTTTCTAATGTACGTCCTTTCGTTTCTGGAACGGTGAAATACATGAAAGCGGTTCCTAATATACAACATCCGGCGAAGCCCCAAAAAACCATATGAACGCCATAATTATCTATCATTATTTGATATAATTTAGCAACAATAAAACCAGTAAGCGATCCATAAATAGAAACGATACTTGTCGCTACACCTTTTACATTTGTTGGAAACATTTCACTTACGCATACATGAGGCAATGGACCTAAACCTAAACCAAATATAAGTCTATATACAATTAAACTAATTACTGGTAGCAAGGTTATAGAAGATAAATGTTCATATTCTATATGTTGAAGATAGAAAAATAATCCGTTTGTAAATAAAGGTATTATTATCAATGTGGAAGATAAAAGAAGCAATGGTCTACGACCCCATGAATCTACCAAAAAACTACAGAACACTGTTATGATTAATGTAGCGACAGCAAGAATCACTCCAGAAAAATCAGCTGAAATCGGAGAATTAGCTTGAGAGAAAATGATTTGAGCATAGTATATAACAGCATTCAATCCAGAAAATTCCTGTGCAGTTAACATTCCAAGAATTATAAATAATGCCTTTCTATTACTTATTATTTTAAAAATATTCCATTTACTTTCTGATTCAGATTGAAGACGCAATAAACCATCTTTTATTAATTTCAATTCTGGTTGTATTTCTTTCGTTTGACGTAAATCTTTTAATGATTTAATTGCTCTTTTTTCATTATTTATCATAAGATAAAAATATGGCGTTTCTGGCATCCAAATAAAAGTAGATAAAAATAATAACGGAATGAAAGCGATTAATACTGCATTCATTTTAAGCGATGTATATGGTGCCACTAAATATTCGACGAGAATACCAAAATTAAACTGAAGTGATATAAAATTTCCGAGCTTTCCTCGAATTTTTGGTGAGGAAATTTCACCAATGTACATTGGCATTACGGCAAAACAAGCCCCGACTGATATTCCAGCGAGAAATTGAGCTACGTATAACGTGTAAACGTTTGTCGCTAAATAAATCAATAGCCACGTTATTAGAAACGGCAAGGCTGTCAATAATGCGGCCGTTTTACGTCCAAAATGGTCAGCAGTCCAGGTACCGAGAACGGGTCCGAAAATGCCACCTAATGGTAACATTCCTGCTATCCATGACGCTTCCACATTAGTTATAGGAATTGGTGAATCATCGTTTCTTAAATGAAGTATTGTGGGTCCCACCCAGCCAAAATGCGTACCGGAAGCAAACAATGATAACGTACCTGGAAATGAAAGGAATTAAAAGCAATTTTAATTCAAGCAAACAACATTTAGACAATTATATTTAGGTATCTAATAAATTCTCAACAGTCTAAAGATAATTAAGTATCTCTTTGTCATTTGAAGAGGATATAACATTAACGATACTGGCTATTATTTTTCCTAATATCATTCAATTAATGTATTGTTAAAACATATATTATATATACAAGTTAAATAAAACAAACACTTTAATTAAGATCTTTAATCGTTCTTATAAAACTAAAGTGATTCTAAAAATATATTTTGTAAATAAAACAATGTAAATTCAACAATTACTTTAATATCTGTAGGAAGATATTTCATGTGTACTTAACATTAAAAAAATTATAAATGTACTTAGGAAATTAATATTTTCGTTTAGAATTAATTTATCAAAATCTATTATTCTTTATTTAATCAATACGTCGAATTCAAAGAATGAGTAATTAAGACATTATTGAGGATATATTAGACATAACGTAGGTACTAATTACGTTTTTATTTTTAAATGTTTGTATTGCCTATTTCATAATAATAAGACAGGTATATTCGGATATAAAGTTAAAGTAATATAAGAAAACATTTATTTGATTAAAATACAATGATTTCATAGGATTTTAGTATTTACAGAATAAAATTAATTAGAGTTTGAATCATGCGAGAAAATATTTATGTTAAATTTTATTCAAGCTAAATGTTATTAATATTATGAATTGTTATGACTAATATCGGCTTTGCTACCGTAAATTTGGTTAAAATAGGGTAAGTCATTTTAAAGTAGGTTAGAGATTATCGCCCTTATATTTTGATAGTAGTTCTAGAGAAGAATTCTAATAGAAGTCCAAAATTGTTTTTAGGTTTTCGGATTCATTGGTCGCTAAGGGGTCATCCATAAATTTCATACGTTAGAGACAGGCAAAGGGAGCAACGTAGTGTGACATCATGTGACAAGAGGCAGAAGGGCTTTAATTTTGTGATGTCACTTATCAAAATCCAAAATATTAAAACGCAAAACTTGTTTGTAAACAAAAAAGTTTTACAAATGTAAACATTTGTTGGTAGGAGGGTGTCAAAACGTTATGAATTTCATTTGTCGTAATTTATGAATGGCCCTTGATAACCAAAGTAGGTGATGGGACTTTCAATAATAATAAAAAATATATGAAAGTCGCGCATGACCAAAGCTGTTTAAGCGATTTTAAAAAATATATATTTAAAAAAAGAATTTTTAAAAACTGGTCTTATTTTCAAAATGCACTAAAAAGTAGAAAAAAAATTTTATATTAGCATTTACGAACAGAAAGATCCTTATATACTTATTCCAAATTGATATATATATATATATATATATATATATATATATATATATATATATATATATCTACAGTCATTAAGGTAAAAACTGATACAAGAATCTATAATCGTATGATAAATTGATCTAATAACTAATTGATCACCGTGACTATAAGACCAGGGTGCTCAATTAGTGGTAAATTTTAGATAAGTAGATAAATTAATTTCCTCAGTTAATGAAAAATTTCAGATTAATGAATTAATTTGAGCATATTCTAGTCTTATAGTCATGATGATCAATTTAACATACGATTATAGATTCTTGTATCACTTTTAATGTTGATAACTGTATCAATTTGGAATAAGTACCTATAGGAATCTTTCTTTTCGTAAATTCTAATATAAAATTTATTTTCTACTTTTTAGTGCATTTTGGAAATAAGGTCAGTTTTTTAAAATGGTTATTTTTATTTATTATTATTTTCTACTTTTTAGTCTTCACAATTTTTATAATTTATAAATTACTAGCTGATACCCGCTCGCTTTGCTGAGAGTATCATAATTTTAATTGTTTGATTAATAATAGCGATAAATAAACCTTCATAGCGAAATACAAAAATTAATCTATTTTGGCAGAAAAAGATGATAGATACTTCCAGACTTTAGATCCAAAGTAAGTTCATCAAAATCCGTAAAACCACTTTTCTAGGAAGAGATATTAGCGATATCACAGAGGTTCTATAATCTATACGATTTTAAGTATAAAAAATTCCTTTAAGAAAATTTGAGAATCACATACCAAATGTCTTTTAAAACAGTTCATCTATTTTAGTAGAAAAGATTAGGAGGTTTGCACGAACCGTAGCATTCTCATTAAAGGGGTCGCGCGAACCCCTGCGAACCCCCAGGAAAGCATCCCTGCTTATAACTGTTATAAGTTTTTATCAACTTGAATATTATACACCTATACAGTAACTTTAAGAAATTGAAAAATAATCGTATATAATCGAAGTAAGTCGTGAGAAACATAATTCGATTTTTTATTTATCATCAATAGTCATTGAATCATTTTTATTTCCGTTCAACTATAGTAAGGTTTAATTAAATTATTAAAGGTTATTACTTTTCATGAGCAGTGTTGATAATTATTATATTTCATCTCGCTGAACATTAATTAATTAATACGTTTCTACGTAATTTATAACAAATATTCAATCTTTGAAACATGATCTTTCTAGTATTAATTACACTACAACAGAAATATTGAAAAGGTAAAGCTTAAAGAAACCATGATTAAATAATCTTATGAAAACTTAAGAATGAAGAAATAGTAATTTTGTTTGTTAAATTAAAAATGTAAATATAAAATCATAGTCTAGTAAAAGTTGATTATCAGATTCTTTAAATTGTTTTCGTTGTGTTTAAAATACTTGTGCGTAGATTGTAACAATCAATATAATGTTATTTTAATTATAATATCATTAAAGATTTTTTTTATTAAGGTATTAACAATAATTAAGAATAATTTTTCCGTCATATAAATTATAAGCCGTTTAAAATGTGGGTAAAACATGCAAAGTTTTATTTGGAGATTCTTGTTTTTAAATAATTATAGCACGTTCATTGTTTGTTTTTCAAAATTATTTTCTTATATGTAACTATGAATTATTGATGAATCACCGATCTATCGATAGATACATTTAAATTAAAGTAATATAGGTACAGAAACCAGCAATTGAAGGTTAGATTACAAATAATAAGCATCGATTTAAAAGTTATTTCAAACATGTGTGAAATTACATTTATTTTAATACCTAGGTACCTACTACCTAGGTATGTTTATAGGTAGTTGGTTCCAACGTGAATAAATTCGTTCCTCAGTTTTGAGTTATCTTTTAATTTTTTTCACTAGTTATGATTTTATTTTTTATAAATTACAATTACGTTATACTTAATACTTATGTTTGAACAAACATTACATCAAAACGTTTCCCTCATTAAAATTATAATTTTGGAATTTAATAGGAATAATTTTACCTACATTGTACTTTATTGAACGTTTAAAAATACGCATATTATCTTGATATCAAGGTTTTTACAAAATTATATTTTGATTGCAAAAAATTTTATTAAGATATTTATTGTATAAAGCAAATACCAATAACTTTTAATCTAAACGATAAAAAAGTTACTAAATTTTTTTAAGAATGCTTATTAATAAATATCTATAACACTTAATTAATGACAAATAATATATAATCATAGGTAATTATTCACCAGTAAATTTTACATATTGTGTGTAATGCATATTATCTTTTTCTTAAACACATTATTATAGATGCATCGAAAGTAAGACACTCTTTTAGGATTTTTTCATTTCATATCTTTTAATATTCAATTTAACAATTTTGAATAAAAAACTTAATCACCATTGGTTTATTTCTCTTAGATTCATTATTTTATAATTTCTATAATATTAATATACCTACATAGTTTTGATGTTTAAACGACCATTCGAGTTACCTGACTCATCGTTAGCGTCATTATAAAAGCTACCAAGTATAGCAAATTTGGAAAACTTCCGATGAATTTAGACTGAAAAAATGGCTGAACGCCACTTCACTACTTGACTTGATTTTCAAATTACTTGACTAAAATTTAGCCAAAAATCAATTCAACCTAAAGTTATAAGTTAATATTGAGTCAAGTTAAATATCATGATTGGGAGGTATGTTATTGCTAAGTTAAAATGTTAAGCACCATTCATTGAATAAAATATTCAATTACTTTACTTGATAAATCCTTAGATAGGTGAAGATGTACGGCAGACGTAGGACGACCGAAAGAATTTTAATTTTTACGTAATCGGACTCTACACCTCTTGAAAGATAGAAATACAAATTTTCAGGAGTAATAATAATTTTTTTCCCTACCGCTTACATATTTTCATAATAATGAACCAACACTATAAATTATTATCAGAAAAATAAAAATATCATTTCAACGTAAAAAATATCTTCTGCGATGCGTCACAGAACTTTCGTTTACATGAAATCTGCAATTGGTTAAAATAACATAAAAAAATCCATGATTAGTAAATATAAAGTTAAGAAAATGTTTCATAATTTTGCCCGATAGGCTTCGCTAGTTAGCAAAAACTGAGTTATGATTTTAGTTTGTAGTAACTACCACCCTTTTCTCCCAAAACTCCTTTATTTGAATTTTTCCAGGAAAAAGTCTCGTATAAAAATTGTAGACTTTGATGATTCTAATAATCATAGCGAATACAAAGAAAATCGTTGGAGTTATGAAAAAAAATTGAGAAGCCCCAAAAACCCATTGAATAAAGTAGGACTTCCTGCTAACCGATTTAAACCAAAAGCTTCGTGGCAATGGCAAAACAAAACTAAACATGAAAGCAGAATTCCAAGTTTGATAAATTAAAAGAAAAAGATTTTGCTACGACGTTGCTGTCACACATAGATAAATTTCTAAAATAAAAATTCACTCAGAGAACCTCCAAACGTGTATTTACGATGAAAACTCGACATTGAAAATTTGAACCGATTACAATATATCTTTTACTATAAAGTTATAAAAGAAAACAATTTACTCTAAATGCAATTATTATTGATGGTTGTGGTTTATTGTATAAATGTTCTTGAATATGTATTATACAAAGCATTCTATGTACTGGCACTATCATAGAAGTAGAATATTATTAATGAAAAGATCGTTTAATAACATGACCCCAGTCACGAAAGGCTATCTAGATACAATATATGATTCTCCAATGTTCCTAAGTACATTTTTCTTATATGTACGTTTCCATATACTAGAGAAATATCAAAACTATCAGGTGACAAAACTTTCATTATTTTTAACTAGTTGGTTATTAGTGATATAGTCGATATTTGTTTAAAATATATTTTAAGTTAGTTATAAAATTGTTGTTAATATTGTTATATTAATAAAATGTACTAAATCTTGGAAATACCAGTTATAGCAGCTAAATATTCAATCCGATGTTTGCAACACTTTGTCGTTTCTTCGGCCATTTTTCAAATACTATAACTACATGTTTAAAGTGAATAATAAAAATAAAAATTCCTATAATCGAAACAATCTTATAGTGTTGAATCAAACATAAAATACATTACACTTGCAACAAAAATAAAATATTTTACTGGTTCTTTTAAATCAGACTTTGATTTTAATGACTATTATTTATATCGTAAAGTTACTAATTGTATAAAAGAAAATTTAATCTGACGTATGTAAATTTAAAAATAAATAATGTAATCACTTTCTCCTAATAGTCATTAGAAGTGTATAAATAGCATTCGCTTCCTCGACAAATAAAATTTTCAATCTATTTAGTTTTCGAAAAGTTGACTATTGGTTTTGAAAATGTTTAAAGTGTTGAAGATTTTATGACTCGTTATTTGAGACTTTAAAGAATTGGAAATTCTTAGAGTACATTCAAATCAGTTATTATTAAGATAAGCCTCAATAAAAGTCATAACATTTGTGTAATGGTTATTAAATACAGTCAAATTGTTAAAATCTTGATAGTTACATATGGAGATATTAGAGTTATTTTTTCTTATTATTAAAGTAGATTTTATTTTTAGTTTCATTGTATCGATCATGAACGTTGTTATCTTGAATTTATAATTGTTATGATTTTGTGTAGACCAGAGTTATTATTCTAATGCAACACTAGTTGCCTATAAATTTTATGTTATAAAATAAAAAATACCATTTACTTACTTATATATATGATACAATGCATTGCCAAGTATAAGCCCTATAGGTTCAATGCGAATATCTTATTTCTTACTTCTTATTGTTAGTATATACGAGTAACTAAAACTAAATCTTTTACCAAACAACATTTTAGCAAGAATAAATCTTTTGCATTTTGAAGATATTAATCTTTTGTAAGAATATGAAAATTCCTTTTATCATCAAATATGTAGGTACCTACGTATATTATTTACTAATCGTAAGTTGAAGCATTCAGTTTGTGAAATACAAATTCATAAATGCTTGAATGAAGATAAACATTTATTCTAAAAAATTTTCATGAGAGAAATGTTGAATATAATATGCGTTTAATGAATACTATGACGAAGGAGAATTTTGTAATAAAACGCATATTGATATCTATTCACTTTTCAATAATAACTTTGACTGTTAGATGAACTTTTTATATAAATTTTGGGATGTAAGATGTTCCGATACTAGAACCCAGCAAGTATCACATACTTCAACAAATTGTGTATACCTTTCGAAAAAATATTTTTTAAGGGGAAAATTCTCTAAAAAAGTCTTTGGACTATAGCCCTAGAAAAAAATAGCGAAATCTAACCTTTTATTACATGCTCTGTACCTATATATGAAATAATGTATAAAAAATAAGTTTTATTATAAGGTTAAAATAAAGTTACATTTCCATATCACTTTTTATTTTTATTTTAGTAACAATAAGCAAACAATAAATGATTTCATAAAAATGTATAAGCCAGTGATTCTCAACCTTTTTTTTGATGCAGTTATAAGTAAGTACTATTAACAAATTTCAAAATTTGGCGGTACACTTCAAGAATTTTATGATACTCAAAAGTGCCGAAGCGCAGTGGTTGAAAATCACTAGTATAAGCATTAGAATAACAAATTAATTCTCACTTTAAAATTTATACTTATTTACCAACTGTATGTATCTTACTATAACTTTATCTGATAATAAGAATTTCAATTTTCGGAAATTTTTCAAAACAATGCAAGTACAACACGTACCTATTCTTATTTTTATATGAACTAAACCTTATCATACCAGATATTGTTGATAATAAGATAAATAATTGATAAATATAAATGTAGTATAACATTTTTTTTGTCCATTTTATATCAACCAGTACAAGGTTGAAATAAAAACATCCTTTATAGATTTACAGCATTCAAAGTGAAGTTCAATAATAAATAAGTAACAAATTTAATTTCATCTAACAAAGAAAGTAAAATCCAAAAATTGTGTCTGATTAATTAAGTTTAATAATTATCGGTATCGATTAATATCACACTGTTAAAAATAATAGAAACAAGAAAAAATACTTTAAATATTTGTTAAAAAGTATAATACATAAAATAATTTAAAGCAATTAAAGTCGCTGCAGCTAAAATGTTGTTTTAAATAAGACTAATAATTAATACAAGAACATACCAAAATATGATCACAGTAAAATACCTAAGTATATATAACATAATAAAAAAGTTGATAAAAAGCTGATAAAAAAGTTTATAAATTAATTTTGTTTCCAAAAATATTACTTAAATTATATCAAGCAAACATATTTTGTGCTAGATTTTAAACAAATTCAATCTTCTAAACTCACAACTGAAATAATTGACGTGATTAAGCTAAACATATTTCAAGTGTTATTTTTATAGCTTTTATTACTTATCGGCTGTCAACAATTTTTGGTACCAACAAGTCGATTTTGTAATGATCAACTAATTTAGCTCTTTTTATAGCTACTTTTTTTTTAGTATATTATTAGACAAAAAATAATTAAAAGAATCACAAAAGTTAGTTTAAGCTAAGAGATCTCTTTAAAATTTTGTTAATGTACATATTTTAAAATTCTATAGGTTAACGTTGTTTTGGATATAATTTCAACTGGCAAATTTTTTCTCATAAGTACATTGGCATTTTATGGCATATGTAAAATGTATCTATAATGTTTTAAAAAAAAAATCATTTTAAAAAGGACGAGATTTTGAAAAAATTAATTGTTACGCATTTTTGGAGAGTATTTTATTAATTTTATTTTATTAAAATAGTAAATAACTATTTATAGTTATAAATTCATAGGCGACCAATTGTGTTTAACATAGAGGCATTAACATTTAGGCAATTGGGGTTTAACATTGTGTTTAACATAATGGATAGCAAAATAGATGGCGTTAAAAAATTAAACTTTATATCGTTATATAAAACAGTAAAATAAAGCGAAAAGTAATTTTGACAAAAACGTATGACCTTAAGTACCTTTTAGTTAAGAAATTACCTAAAATATATATTTTAAAAAAATCATTGTTTAAACTTTAACATTGTTTAAGCTTTGTTTTAAACTTTTTTTTATTGAATGTATAATATAAGTAATATGCCAGAGCGGAATTTCAAACTTAGTATTCGATATTACCAAGGATTGAGACCAGTTATCTATAAGAAAATGGAGTACGTATGGAAATGGGACAAGTTCTATCGTATGCTGAAAATTGACCTACTTTTTGACAAACTTTCTTTTGGATTGACCTCTTGTTTGGAGAATGCTCTGAATATTTCAATAAAAAAACAGAGTTTGAAAGAGGTATTCTAGTTTAGAAATTCAGAAAAATCGATTTGTCTTTATTTGCACATTTTTATAGTTTGATCCTGTAAGAACATGTTTCTAAGAAGGTTTTTCGAAATTCAAATAATTTTCGGAGTTACAGCTTATTTTATGACGCAGGGATAAATGAACAATAACTTGACCTCAAACTTTAGACGCGTTTTTCTCGGAACTACTTTTTTCGAGATGGTACCTATGCATGATATCTCAAGTTCTCACTCAACTGATTCACTTGAAATTTGACACAGAGCTTCTGTAATATTAGAGCTTCGTACTACAAAATTTTTTTTGACTTTTTTATATTTTAAAAATATTCTGAAAGGGTAAAAATAAGAGGGGGAAAACGTATTACATTTTTCAAATTACTGCCATCTTTTGAAAATTCTTTCAAAAAAGTATAACCAAATAGTATATAAAAGTTTTTCTGGAGTGAAATACGATAGCAAAAAATAAAATTAAATAAAAGTTAAGTATTTGAAAATACTGTTTCTAACCCCTGAAATCAGTTAAACACAAAAAATCTTCCGTTGTTCTTATTTTATGAATTTTGGTGTTCTAGTTTATGAACTTTTTAAATGCCTCAAAACTTATTTTGAGAAATTAAGTACCTAACTAGAAAAGTAAGAATATATTATACAAAAGAATTACATTAAAAAAATGATCGTTCATATTCCAACTTTAATAGACAAAAAATTTGGAAAAAATATTAACTAGAATTATTATTAGAATTAATAACCCAATCAATCTATTTGGGGCATCCATTCTTCACTTCTTATAAAAAAAAATTATCTATAAAAAGGGATTTACTATTTGACTTGATTTTTAAATTAAATAAAACAACTTAACTTAAATTGGGTTAGAGCTAAGCCAAAATCAAAGCAAATGTTAAAATTTAAGTATCAAAACATGCCAAGTATTGAATTTGTAAATTATTTAATTTCAAAGTTAAAATTCTTCACTCAATTCATTTCACAAAATGTCTGTTTGGTACTTAAATCATTTTAAAAATCTAACTACTTAATTATTGCCTCTAAAAAACTATATTGTATTCTTTTTAATACTGATTATGAATTTGTTTCAATTTCAATGGGCCACAGACTAAAAATCATGTTTCTCCCTCACTGTTTCATATCTTTTATGACCAGTTACACTTAATACTTTTTTAATTTGTAAAAATTATATCGATATACCTAGAAAGCCAAAAAATTTTAAAGAATACATTCCAATGTCTACTTTAAGTTTGGTTTATGTAGCTTTATTACATTTTTAAGCAATACTTTTGTATTTTATACGTTTGCTAATTTTAACTTGTCACGAATATTTTCTTTTGATATGACTAAAAGCCTAAAATCCATTTACGAAGATAAATATAATATTAAAAAAGAAGACATAAAACATAATCTTAAGGTAAGTATATACTTTTCATAATTTAAAATCCTAGATTTCATTTATTCTATGTAAGAAAGAAAGCAAATAGAGTAAAATGTATAAAAAGAATGCAAATTTTTAATCGTTGGGTTATTAATACTTTAAATGTTTAAACGTTGTACCTAATACTTTCATTTTGTTACCAATATCTTGAAACGTAAAGTGTTAAAAAACTTAAAAGGAGGGATGAGTATATTTTGAGTACCTACTTATTTAAGTTTGGTTATTTTTTAAGTTATCTTGAATTTTTTCTAAGCTAATACCCTTTGTTTCCGGCACTTTATAATACATTATTATAGAGTTGAAAAGGCACATTATTGATAACAACCAAAACACAGTATAAGTTCCAAACGTATCAGCAATTACTTGATAAAATTTTGATATTATAAAACAGAGTAATGAAGCGTAAACAGATAAAAGCGTCGATGCCAGAGCTTTAACATTGGTGGGAAACATTTCTCCAACGCATATATACGGCAATGGTCCTAGACCTAGCGAAAATGTTAACCGATAGACAATTAGTGCGATCATTGGCAACAAATTAATTTGAGATATGTACTCATAGTTAATACTCTGCAAGTAAAAAAAAATTCCAATAGCCGCTAAAGGAATAGAGACTGTTGAACAAGAGAGCAATAATAAAGGTCTTCGTCCCCAACTGTCAACCAAAAACAAACATAAAATAGTTATAAAAAAACTGGCTAAGCCTAAAATCACACCACTAAACTCAGCAGATATTGCTGAATTTGCTTGTGAAAATATAATTTGAGCGTATGAAAGTACAGCACAAAGTCCAGCACATTCTTGTGATGTCATTATTATTATCATTATAACCAATGCTTTTCTATTACTAGGAATCTTAACAATGTTTAAATATCTTACTTTCTCACTTTCAGCAGTTAAAACTCCCTGTTTTATTTGATCATATTCTTTATTAACGTTATCAACTCTTCTTAAGATTTTTAAAGATTTTCGCGCTTCATTATCCTGTCCAGTTTTTATATAATAATATGGAGTTTCCGGTACCCAATAAAACGTTGCCAAAAATATCACAGGAATCGTAACACTTATTAATGCATTGGAAGTGATGGAAATGTACGGTACAATTATATACTCTAATAAGATTCCGAAGTTAAATTGCAATGACATGAAATTGCCAAGCTTTCCTCGGATAGTGGGTGATGATATTTCTCCAATATATAAAGGAACGATTGTATATATAACACCTGTAGATATTCCACTGAAAAATTGCGCTATGTATAAAACATATACTGTATTAGCAAGACTTATTAAAATCCATGCTAGTATAAATGGAATGGCAGAGAGGAGTAGGGATTTTCTTCGACCTAAATAATCGACAGTAAATAGTCCTAAAAAAGGACCGAAAATAGCACCAATTGGTAACATAGCTGCGATCCAAGAACCTTCCGAGTTAGTTATTGGAATTGGAGAGTTACTGGATTTGAGTTGATGTAAGGTAGGTCCCACCCAGCCAAAGTGTGTACCACAAGCGAACATAACTAATGAACCTAAAATTAAAAAAAAAAGTTAAATAATTTTAATGTTGTTAATTATTTAAATAAAATACAGGTCAACAGATAGAATTTACTGTATGAATGTATTTTTAAAAAATGAAAAGAAGTGGTGGAAATTCAAGATTATTAATGTATTTGAGCCTTCATATTGGTGATATATTTATATTTATTTGTATTTTTCATATCTAGACATATTTATTTTTTGATATTATTAGATGTTTTAGAGAACATTATTTATTATGGTATTAAGGTAATAGTTGTTATATTTTCTTTAAAATTACCTTTAGCTGTTGTTAAAATATTAATCCCTTATTTCTTTACCAAGCTTTGAAGATTTCAGAAAAAAAAATTAATTTAAGGCCTTATAAACGTTTAGTAGCGTTAAAATGCGCTAAAAGAAACATTTTTGTAGGTAATGATAACAAAAGCAATCAATAAAATAAATAGTACATATTATTTAAATTGGTGTTTAAACTTTATGAAAAAAATAATTCAACTTTATTTTTACAAAAATTATTATTAAAAAAATCACGTCATCCAAAACACTAAGAAAAATATCTGCTGCGTGGAGTCACAGTACTTTTTTTTGCTTTCATTTATGAAACTCGCTGTTGGTTAAAAGAAATATAAGCAATAATAATTATACATATAAACAGAACTACAATATGCATACAACCTATTATGTACATATATACGAATTCCCAACCGTCACCCTAGAACCGACCTTATTTGAATTTTCCCAGGAAAAAGTTTCAAATAAAAGTTCTAGACAATCAATAAGTCTTAGAACTATAGAAATTTTAAAGGAAATCGTTGGAGCCGTTTTCGAAAAAAAAATTGAAAAAGCTACAAACTCCTAGAACAACGTTGAGCTTCCGCTTAACCGATTTTAACCTTTTCCTGTTTAGATTTGCAATTTGTTTTTTTATATATGTTGAGTAAATATGATAAACATAAAAGGTTCTTCTTCTTTTTATCCAACGCCCACGCTTGAAATTTCTGTCATTCGGTGCCGCGCCGTTCAATAGAGGTTGGAGACTAGTTGGTTTTGGTTGTTTTCGTTGTTTTCTCTGACGTCTGCAAGTGCAGGACAATTACCAAGATGCATGGCATTCATTGCAGAAGGAATATATTGGACTCGGTAGGATGCCAATACGGTGCAAGTGCTCGCATAGGTAGTCGTGATAAACACAAAGGTAGAGTTGACTGCACTCTCGCATGGACCCCAATTAAAGGAGTGTCAAATAATATTCATAGGTTTCTGCATGATATTCTTGGAACGAAATGAGGTTTAATCTTCGGTTTTAGTTATCTAGGAGGTTAATTAAGTCAATTGGTTGGAATCTTCATCCAGTATATATCGGAATTTTTTAACTTTATCTGATTATTTCATTCCTCATTGTTTCCATTTTGAGGACATTGTGTATGTTATAGCTGATGACATATTAGGGGATAGCTGTTATTGACTGTACAGTTTTCAACTGAAACTGCAAAATAGATTACACCATTCCTCCAGATGTGTTTAGTTATTATGTTGTATAATACCAATTTTCCGTTCAGGAACAGTTGAAAATCTCTCAGTAGTCATCATAGCCATTTACAGGTTTACCGAGCTGACTATGCTTATGTGCTTTGTATTTTATCTAAATGAGGCAAAATAGTTGGTTTCTGTAAAATTTCTTGCACATTGAGTGGCTCTAACGGAAAAATGGCTCTTCTTGTGATAACGTTAACAAATTTAGCTTCAATCGTTCTCAATTTACGAAATCATCCTTGCAACTTAGTTATTGTAACTTGAAGCCTTTTGTAGGTTATTCTAAGCCAATTAGCCAATTGTTTTATAAAATATATTTGGAGGAAAGTTAGAATACAAAAACTAAACAAAATAATTTGAATTTAAGGAGAATCACAATAACAAAGAATAGTAAAATTACATCAAGACATGTCTTGAGACATTTACTTTGATAATTCTAATGTATGTAAATATAATATACATAAAATATATTTAGTTTAAATTTTGATAAAAATTACTTTGATTAACCATGGTTGTTATTTATCCATGCAGCCTATCTTTCAATATTACCACAGATCGTTTTCTGCTTGACGGATAGAGGAGCAAGAAGCTTGTCACAAATTCTGACCTTTCTCCTATAATAATTATTATATTAGGCCTGTTCAGAGTTCAAATTGATTTGTGGGCTAGTTCTTAACTGAGGTCTGCTATTTCTAAATGTTCAAAAACTTGATTTATGTCTTGATTTTTTAATAGTTCAAACATAAATCTTCATTGATTTTATCAATTTATGGGCTACTTTTTATTTTTAACCGACTTCAAAAAAAGGAGGAGGTTCTCAATTCGACTGTATTTTTTTTTTGTTTTTTTTTTTTTTTATGTTTGTTACCTCAGTATTTCCGACTGGGTGAAGCGATTTTGATGATTCTTTTTTAATTTGAAAGCTGGTGCTTCCCGAATGGTCCCATTTTAATTTGAAGGAAATTGTTCACTTCTAAGGGGTTGATTGGATAGCTCGATTTCGATAATTCTTTTTTTATTTGAAAGCTAGTGCTTCTCGTGTATTTCCATTTTAATTTGAGGAAAATCTTTCACTTCTAAAGAGTTGAAAACTAAGGGATGAAATATTAACTTCTTATTGGATAGCTCGATTTTGATAATTTTGTTTCTATTACGTACAACGTACTTTTAAATTGTTCACATTTTAATTTGAAGAAAAAAATCCACCCCTTAAGGATGAAAATAGGGGATGAAATAGTGACATTTAACCGAATTTTGATAATTTTTTTTCTGTTGGAAAGAGTAATCAACTTAGTTTTGTTTTTACATTTAAAAGCAAAAAATTTCAACCCCTAAGGGCAAAAAGGGATGATGTAGTAACTTTTAATATTAAACGGCGCTGCCTCATATGAGCAGCGCGTTTGGAAAGTTAACCATTTTCAAGAAAGAAAATCAGTTATCAAACTTCAGATCACTAAAACGCGAGAAATAAATAAATATTATAAAGAAATGAAAAACCGACTTCAAAATAAATAAAAATTCTTAAACAAAAAATGCACTAAAAAATAACAAAATAATGGCGTATCCTTGCAGTATCTACAACTTACAAATTATTAGGATGATACAATGTACAACTATTGTTATTTTTGGAGTTGGTGTCAGTCAAGAAAATAAATATTAATGGTAATTTGTAAAAATTGTAAAAAGGTTTAGTTGGTAATTGGTATTTTGTAGTTTAAAGGTCGCTAAATATTGTTACAGTACGAGTATATTGTTTAAAAGTTCATTTGAAAAATAATTTTCATAAAGTATTCTCGTTTTTTGCTAAGTACCAATATAGTCGTATTTCCTTGGCTGACACAAACTCCAAAAATAACAATAGTTGTACATTGTATCATCCTAATAATTTGTAAGTTGTAGATACTGCAAGGATACGCCATTATTTTGTTATTTTTTAGTGCATTTTTTGTTTAAGAATTTTTATTTATTTTGAAGTCGGTTTTTCATTTTTTTATAATATTTATTTATTGTTACATAAGCTAGAGTGCAAGTAACCTTGGTTGCATACTTGACCGACACATAAGAATGAAAGTAACTTTCTTATTTCAGTTCTTATGGTCCATAATACTGAATTATCCAAACAAAAGTTATCTGTGGCTCAATGGCTCACCATTAAGATTTTTAATATTGTAGAACATTTATTGTAAAATTTTATTTCTATCTTTTAATTTATATCAGTACTTTTATATGTGAATTTATGAATGTGGGACAGTATGCTCAGATATAAACAGGGTAACAAAACTTTTTAAACTTTTTTCATTCACGGCCTTTTTGAATGAATGAAATATTTAAGTTACAATTTAGTCCTATAGTTTACAATTCAACCTGAGCAGATCTGTATCATTAAAGTTGAATAAATATTTTGTCAGCTAAAAAACATAATTTTGTAATTTTACATTGAAGTCGCGACTCATGCTTTAATAAGCCCTTTGCTATACTATTTCGCATCCTCCAAGCTTTATTGCAGCTCGTGTGTCCCCCTGTTAACAATTTTTTTGGTCGCAATACCAAGTTAAGTTTATCTACAAAATATTATCCAAAATAATAATTTCAATCTGATAAAAAGTAATCATATCTAATTATTATTTTACGAACCTATAATAATTCTTTTTGTAAGCAACTATAAATTAAATTTTTTCTAGAACTAACAAAATCTAAAATTTTATTTTATTAATTAATAAATACGTATACAATATTGGTTGTGTATTTATTATATACTGTTCTTAAATGCAAAACTTTCAATATATATTGTACATTCCATAGTTAACATTAATAATAATTAATGTCTTCATTTGAACATTATTTCTTATAAAAATATACAATAGTTAATAACTTTTTTTCGTTTTATAAAGAATAAATTTTATAAAATAATTTGACACTTAATAAATATTTCTTAAAATAAACATTAAAATTATTCATAATTCACAGATAGGTACATAATACTTTTATTTCGATTAAAAAAAAGTTAATATTTCTTTTCCTCGTCTTGTTCAATTATTTCTTCTTTTTTACTACCAGATTTACTTTTAAGTATTGTTTGAATTTCTTCAAGACTTTTTCCTTTGGTCTCAGGTATGAAAATGGTGAAAATAACAGCGCAGGTAAAACAACAAATTGCGAATCCCCAAAATCCGACGTAGATACCGTAAGCATCTGTTGTTATTTGATACATTTTTGTTACGAAAACTCCAACAATAGATCCAAATGTTGACTGTATTGTCGCAGCTGTAGCTCGTACCGTAGGTGGAAAGATTTCACTACCATATACAAAAGGCATCGGATTAACACCACAGTAAAATGTGCATGAAAATACAATCAAACTTATTAATGGAAGAAGCGATATACTGTCAATGTTCACATAGTCGATTGCTTGTAAATAGAAATACAATCCAATTGTGAATAAAGGAACCACTGAACTATATGCAGAGATGAGAAGCAATGGTCGACGTCCCCATGAATCAATAAGTACTGTAGAGATTAATGTAATAATTAAGTTGATACATTGCAACAAAATGCCACTTGCGTTCGTAGATAAGTTAGAATGTGCAGCATCGAAAATAACTTGCGAATAACTTAAAATAGCAGGTAATCCAGATATCATTTGTGTTGCAGCCAGTCCACAAGTAATCATCAGTCCGAGTATATTCGATCTTTTCGTCACTACATCCAGTATATTTACTCTTTCTTCTTTTTCTTTTGCTATTGCAATTTTCAAATGTTCAAACTCAGTATCAATATCTTCCGTATTCCTTAAAGTTTTTAAGACTTTTTTTGCATTTTCATCTTGACCTTTTAACAAATAATAATACGGGGATTCTGGTACGAAAAATGAAGCTACTACTTGCAGGAAAGCAAGCACTGAACATAATATAGCATTTGCCACAATGCCAATAAAAGGAATTGTACAATATTGTAAAATCATACCAAGGGACAGTTGGATCGAAATAAAAAAGCTCAATGTCCCTCGAACTTTTGGCGTAGAAATTTCGCCAATGTATAAAGGTAAAATTGCAAAAGAAGCACCAACTCCAATACCGCCAATAATACGCGCAGCGTACAATGTTTGAACTGATTCAGCAAAAATAATTATAATAAATCCGATCATCATTGGAATAGCCGTTAAAATAATGGCAATTTTTCGACCAACTGTATCGCATAGTAAAGATCCTACTGTTGGTCCAAGAATGGATCCTACTTGAATAAAGCTGGCCACCCATGCAGATTGAGAGCTTGTTACTGGATAGGGAGAGTCATCACCCAATAGAATCGGAAGTGCTGGTGCAACCCAACCAAAATGTAAGCCAGATACAAACAGAGCGAGTGTAGCTGTGAATTAAAAATGATTTTTTGATTTTTTATTACAATTATTATCAGTGATATCTTCTCAAGTTTTTTTATAAGCCTCTGTTTTGCCCTTTTCTTATATCTCATCTTCATAGGTAGGTATACGCTACGGATAAAATTCAATTTTGGATAAAGTCCGATTTGGTGATAGATTTCGAACTTTATTCGGATGAAGTTATCTTCATGTAGATATCTCTAGATAAAGCTTATTTGGATTCAGTTCATAAAAATTACAAGCAAGTAAAACAAAAATTTGAAAATTCTGTCGCCTGCTACTGTTTAAGTGTACAACTCTACTAAAGCTAAATACCTATTGAGTTTAAACAAAATAAACTTTAAGAGAAATTTTAAATTTTAAAATCGTTTATTACCATTTTAAAAAGAAGACATCCATTTTAACATTACCAAAGAAGCTTTAAACAATTTCTAATTTATTTATTATTAATTTTACAATTAAAATGTGGTACTTATTAAGAGTACAGTTTCGGAAAAAGCTCCTTGTATTAATGAATATAAACGTAATCTTGAAGTCTTTGTATAAAGTTCAGGGTTTTAAATTTGAGCATTTTCTTTGGCTTTATCCACAAACGCTGGTTAAAGTTAGTTTGATTCAAAGTTGAGCGTTGCCTATAGCATCATAATATAGATAGTATACATATATAAAAAACAAGACGAAATAAATTGTCGCGTGAAAAGATGATGATAGTAAAAGATAATTGATCAAGTCTTTGGAAGTACTTGGAAATATTAATTTGCCTGTAAAATTGTTTTTATCCCCGGGAAAAAATGTTTTTGTCTAATCATATGTAATCATATATAATTATATATGATTATATATGATACATTTTTAAGACAAAAATATTTTTCCCGGGCAATCAATTACAACAAGTAAAAGCACATTTTCGAGTGTATTATTATAAAAACTAAATAAAATACAATAAAAAACATAAAGTATCGCTACACAAAGTAGCGATAAGTAAAAAGAAATTACAATATGAGTGAATGCCCGACAAAAAGTATTTTTGTCTTATCATATATAATCAGATCTGCCAATTACCCAGGTATGATCATATATAATTATATATGATTAGACAAAAATATCTTTTCTCGGGTACTCACTCATATTGTAATATCTGTTAGCTATTGTTGTACTTGGTGTTTTTATTTTATTTTATTTAGTTTTTATAAAAAAAAACTCTCGAAAAATGTGCTTTTACTTGTAATAAGTGATTGTTGGAAAATAATGTTTGTCTAATCATATATAATTATATATTATCATACCTGGCCAATTTTCAGATCCGATTATATATGATTATATATGATAAGACATAAACATTTTTTCCCGGGTTATATTTAGAAAAAAGAAACAGTTTTATTTTACTACTTTAATCGAATTAAACTTTAGACGTTTAATTTTATTGTTTTAAACGCTTCCAACCTTCTCTCTTATAAGGAGATAAATTAATAAACAATTTGCGGATGTAGATCATATTATGACTTTTATGACCAAACTTTTACTCTCCAGAACGATTGTAAATTTAAAGACAAATCATTTGAAAATATCAATTCTTAAAAATATTTCATTTTTAATACTTACGAAAAAACCAACTTTTCTACTTTTTTTTTGCATATGCCAGTTAATTTATGACAACAAAACTATGTATATAGATTATAGAGGACCAATAATATAAGCTTTGGTCTTATATCAACTCTTTCATTAGTAGAACATAAGAATTGTTTATGACTTATTGGCATTCTAATTTCTCAAGAATTCTTTCAATGTCATGCTAATTTTTTCAACTTTATGATAAGCTATTTTGTTATCTTCAAATATTAAGTGTTTTTCGCATTGAAAAGTAAAAACAAAATCGATTGCGATCGTGCTAAATAGTTTTGTATGGTTAAAATATGTTAGTAATTAGCACAACATAATATTCGTATATCATATAGATTATAGAATACCAGCTGATACCCGCTCGCTTTGCTGAGAGTATCTTGATTTAATTGATTGATAATAAATTATTTACCTTCATAGCGAAATATATTAGACGTTTATTTCTAATTAATATCCTCAAAAATTAACAATATAGAAATTCAAATATTTAAAAAATTTAATTAATAATTATATCGGGTGTTAAATAATTGATATTAATATTTATTTTTCAGTAAACTATGTCAATTATTTTAATTTATAAACTTTGTAGAAATTTCTTCGTTACTTTGTAAAATTGGTCAGATCTTCTTGAGAAAAATACGTTAAAATGCTATTTCACAAACGTTAACGAAACTTCTATTAAATACACGGTTGCTGTAGGAGTCCTTTGTTATGCTATCCTTTGGGAACCGTCGACTATTCCGGCAAGAGAAACAATCTGTATCGATCATTCTCTGCCCCATTAACTGCCCCATGGATTGTATATTATATCAAAATTTGAGCTCAATTAGTGTAGAATTTTTCGCGTTTTGTCTTAGAAAAGGACCAACATAATATTTTTACATATATAAAAAGAAGATATCAATAAAACAGCCACTACGTACGTCGTACAAAATCTAGTCGCTCTGCCAACGCTTTTTAAATCTCTGATATCTTTTAAGATCATTTTGATAATATGCTGTAAAGGGCGATCTACATGAAATGCACAACGTATCTAATGTATTTAATTGGATAAGGAATAATACTGTATTGTTTAAAATAGCTTGGTAAATAACTAATATTTTTTTTGTAATATGTAAAAAATAAAAATGGTTCCTGTGAGTTATCCTTAGGAGATAGACTTATACCGTCGCAGACTTTTTTATCAATATTTTTAAGATACACAATTTCGCCGCATATATGTTTGATCTATCTCGTAAGGTTTGGCCAGCGTTTGCAATGTAAGTGCACAAAAATATGGTGATTATGACCTCACATTATAAATCTTTGAATTTTCCAACTTTTCTCTAGCATAATATGTAGGTATGTATTATACCTACAAACCTTCCCCTTGAATCACTCGATCAATTGCTGAAAACTGTATTAAAATCCTTTTTGTAATTAAAAAGATCTAAGGGGACAGACAGCGGGAGTGAATTTGTTTTATACTATGTAAAGATAAAGAAGATACGTTAGCACTCATAAACATTTCAAAAACAATTGAAATCGAATAACTATCATTTAATTAAATTGCACCAGAGCCATATAAATTGTGCAATAATTAATTGATTAAAAATTGACAACACTTATTAAACAGTGTTCATTTAATTTTTTCTTTCATTTATAAAATTGTGTTTTTGAAGCAACCAGACAAAATTATAATAGTCCAGTCATTCAAGCTAAAAATGAGGGTCAACCTCGGAATGAGAGATAAAAAGCTGTTACCTTGTATAAACCTTTATTTGGACGTTCTAAAGGTTGAATCAAAAGTCTCATAAAATGTCCGTGTGTTAAGATATCCGAGGTCGAAAGTCACAAAAATCGGTTTCTTACAAATATCTCGATTTCTATGATTTTAATGTCATTTGCACTTATAAGAAGATAATTTATTCCACAACTTTTGTCCCAAACGATTTTTATATACTAAACCGTTTATCATAGATAGAGGCGTAGATAATATAGATAAGAGAATGATCAACAGAATTGAAAATCGAACCAGTTCGAACTGATGGCATTCGAACAGTGAATTTAGAAATTGAAATCCTAGGATTTGATTTTAACTGGCAGTTAGAAAGCAGTCAAATAACTAAGGAAAGAGAACTAAGGTATTATAAGACATATTAGAATATCATTACATCATATCTATTCTTAAAGTATTTGGGACAAAAGTTGAGGAATTATTTATCCTCTACAATTCTTATAATAAGTGCAAATGACATAAAAATCGTAGAAATCGAAATATTTGCAAGAAAACGATTTTTGTGACCTTCGACCTTGAATTTAATAAAAAAGATTAAATAAAAAAGACGCGGACACGAAATTTTAGAGATTTTTGAGTCACCTTTAGAACGCCCAAATAAAGGTATATAAAAGTTTACAGCTTTTTATCTCTCATTCCAAGGTTGACGAGCTGTGCATCATACATTAAAATTAATTTTATTTTAATTCAACTTCTACTATCCGATAATATCTAACCTACCTACGTTGAAGTTAGTAATTGAAAATTACAAAGAATAATAAAGGATTTCTTGTAAGTAAAGTGCTCCTCAATGAATACATGTTATGAGGCGCGATTATTCAATTGATATTTGTTATTCGTTGATAGCGTTCTTCTAAATGCACAAATGTGCATTTTCCTTTCGTTTGTTATTGCAATTATAAATGTTAACATGCTTTTTTATGGTAAAACTAAAAATGAAGGCTGACTATTAATTGCTATCAAATTACAGATAAAAATGAAATGGGAAACCGTTTCTATTCATTTCAGTCCTCGAGGTTAAGACATGATTAGTAAATAAGAGTTATATATGATAGACGATAGAAAGTGCAATTAGAAATTGAAACCACAACGTCTAATGATTATTCAAAAATTTAGTTTAAAATATGAGAAATATAATAAGAAGTTTGTTTATGAAGGAAAATATAGTTAAAATGATACCTACCTGAAATTACAGACAAATATTGCGGCCAATATTTGACTGTTTCTTGTATAATACTGCTTTTGCTATTTCCGATCTCCATTTCGATATGGCCAGTGGTTTGGCTGGGTGGAAACTGAATTGTCGCATGTTGATGCTTGCTCTTTTGTACACTAACTTCACAACCACGGAATGCGTCAGTACTTTCATTTTGACTTACACTTGTGTACGAATATCTCCAATTGTAACCGTTTGCTTTCGATGCACTTTCGGTATCTGCCATCTGCAAGTTATATGTGCAACAAGTGTTAACTATCTTTCTACAAATTCAGAAAAATTAAAAGATATTAATCTATCAAGGTTGTTCAGTAATCATTAATAGTAACTTATCTTCAAAAAAATGTAAGTTTTTAATCGTTAAATAATAAAAACAATTAACAATAGTGATTATTGGGAATTTAATAAATGATGATAATGAAATGACTAACTTAGAAGATACGATATACATTATTTTATTCTTAATGGAAATTTCACAACTATAACGGCTTTATTCGACTTTTCCATGTACAAAGTTCAATGTTAATGTTTCACAAAGACTTTAATATTCATCATGAAGTTTTCATTTAAAAATCAAAGAAACAAAATCTTGATACCTAATACAAACTGAAATTTTTGTAAGTTTAATAAAATTAATATTTTTTATTTACACATATGAGAACGAATCAAATATAAGCAGAAATTTTGGTTATACGACCAAAAACTTATGAAAAAACTCTCAAATTTCTAGAGATAGCAGATAAAATGCAACATGGTTATAAAGAACATTTTGTACTCCTCATTCCGTTCCCTAATCAGAATCCTCACGAACAAGCAAGAAGTTAAATCCAACGTTCAAAGTATTAATACAGGCGCAAAACCATCAAATATTTTACAAAGCCTTTAGGCATCGATTAAAAGCACATGCTTGAAGAAAGCCCAGGTAGTTTTCGAAAGAAAACTGCAGCATCTCGGAAAGACGGACATGACGCTTAGCGAGATAGCAATGGCAGCCCCTAGGCAGGTGCTGGCGACGTCGTCTGTCTAGGATATTATGTTAAGAATAAATTTAATTTACAGAAGAAAAACATTTAAAAAATTGAAAGCAAAAATATATTAAAAATAAGCGGAAAGAACTTAGCGTAGAACATTTTTAACTATATGCCAAAAAATTACTCCTACATTGCTACTTCACAATCCGCTATAGCTCCAAGTGTATAGTTATTAGTTAATCAATAATAAATTTTTCAAAAATTTCTAAATTCAAAAACAAAAAATTGCTATTCAATCCAAAATAAACATTGTTTTTATTTTTTTTTCAAAAAAATGGTCCCTAAATACTCTTTCCGTATAGTTAATAAGTAATTCAATTTTTAAACTATCCATGTTTATAAAATCCAACGGCTGTTGATGACGTTATAGTACAACAATACATGCATAAATAGTTAAAAACAATTAATTATTAAAAATATTGCAAAAATTTGATCAATTATTTGCGTAATGAAAAGAGCAGATGGAAAAAAAAACAAAATTAAATTAAAAACTATTTTGGGTTTTATATAGATTTTTATTCTTGAGTTTGAAAATTTAAAAAAAATCTAATTTTTAATTAACTATTAACTATACATCTGGAGCAATTGCAGATCCGGAAGAGCATTTAAGAGCAATTGAAAAAAAATTAAATTGTTATTTTTTTATTTTACAATTTTAATTTTCAGTTTGCAAATTAAAATAAAGTTTTTCTCGCGAACTCAATTCTTTCTGGTTAAAAAATATGTGCAATAATAAAAGAGAGTGTTGAAATGTAATTTGAATATTGTAACGGTTGTAACTTAAAAATTTATTTTGAATCTATATTTACAGTAAAATATAAATAATGCTAAAAGAGAATTTTAAAAAAGCAACAAAAATATTTTAAAAACTGCTAAACAAATAGAAAATAGAATTAAAGAAATCTTTATTAATCTAATATCTCGCTGAGCTGCATTAGGTCTACCGTCAAATATGAAATAATCAGTAGACAGTGGAAGGAGAAACATAATCTATCCAACCCATGCGCATTAGATTGTTTGCCCCACTCTATCAAAGCGACGAAAAATCCACCGCTCAACGCGTTTTGCTTGTAAAAATCACATTTTTTAAAACTTTAATTATTTTGCTTTTAATTAAGATATCGTGATAATTCTTTTTTTAGATAAGGACGAAGTATATAAGAAGTAAAACAAAAAAAAAATTGATCGAAATCTATCCAGTAGTTTTTGAGTTAAAAGCGAACATTGAACAACAACTATCATTTTATCTATATAGATGGTAATGTAAATAATATTAAAAATAGATATGAAGTAAGTACTTACTTTAATTAAGTAATTATATTTAAAACAATGCTTATTGTTTCAATTTGATTTAAAGTTAGTATTAAGTTTAGCAATTAGAGGTTGGAGAATAAATTTCTTTCTTAAATATTTTGACCAACGTATAAGAACTTACTTCACAAACTTTTTTGGACCAAGAAAATTTTATTGTTTTACGAACCATTTGGTACCCCACTACGAGTGGCATCTGGGGTTATGCATAATTAATTGCAACAATAAATAATTGATTAGTATTTGAAGGTACTAATAAATACCAAAAATTTATTCTAAGAAAGTACTTTTTCACAAAATGTTAAAAAATCATTAAAAATAAAATAGTTTCAGCTTAAAACAATAAAATTTATTTGTGGATGATTTTAAAAAAATGGAAATATTAAGCTTTTCTTTCTGCACAATACTGAATTTATAGATAGATAAAATAATCTTAATTATTTTGTAAAATAATTTGTTCAATATATCACTTTTCTATCAATAGATAGTATATTTAGAATCTGAAACCTGATAATTTCCTTCAGAATATTTACAATTATCTACAGGGTGCATAAGTGATTGTTTCTGGCTTCCTAAAATTAAAATTCGTTTTTAAGAAAAAAAATTTTTTACCCAGAAAATCATTTTTCTAAGAAAATTTAATTTTAATAATTGCAAATTATAATTTTTTTGTTACCCAAAAATTCTCCTAAGTATAATCTTAAGTATAATTAAAACAATATTTATTTTTTATGATAATTTACCTAAAGAAAAATATTTATCGTTATATTATATATATATCGTTTCTCGTTTATTCAAATGTAATGAGGTTTTAAGAAGAACATTTCTCCCTATTTATATAATGAAATAAAATTTCCATCGAAAAAATTTTTTATAATTGAATAAAAATTGTTAAATTGATATGTATTTAGGTTAATAATAATAAATTAAATATTTCATAGCTGAGGAAGGATTATAAGTCTACATACTTAGTATACAATATTATTTTTAGCTGACGAGCTGATGAGATTAGCTGATGAGATGATCAATGCTAGGTTGTATTAAAATTGAGAAACAGTATGGTATGTTAACAATTAAATATCTAACTAAGAGTTTATCTTAATTATATAGCAATATAGCAATTGTAGATAATATAAAAATTTTATTTATATATATAAATTAAATTTATTTTATATAATATAATATATATTATTTTATATATAATTTTATAATCTTACAAAGATTAAGATGTACATATAAAGTTGCATCCATATTTCATACATAAGTACAACTTTCATATATTGGTATATGAAACTCGGGAAAACTTTTTTTGGTCGATAATTCTTAATTATAATTGTTCCATGAAGTAGTCATTTGCCTTATATAAATTCTATGAATATTCCAGTAATGTTGAAAAACAGCATAACATTTCATTTCATTTGAAATTACAGACATGTGGAAAGATTTGACAATTTTAAGATAAAATAGTAGCTATCGTAAAATAGCGACATTATATAGGTATATAATGTATTTTACATTAGTGAGTAACTACAACCTAAGTTTCAGTTATTCTTCAAATTAAAAAAAAATATATAACGTATAAGTAATAAGTATATAATAAGTATATAAGTAATAAGCTTGAAAAATCTAGGAGCAATTGAATGATAGAAGCAAACAATTGATAAAAAATATTTATCGAAAGAACTTTTAAAAATCTATCTTTACGTCATAATATATAAACCCATGAAAAATATCATAATTTTTAAATTTATTATTAAGGTACAAAAAGCTTGAACAGGCCAACATTTTTAATATTGAAATTTTTAACTATCCACTAATTTACATAGGTAATAACATTTGTTTTTGTTACAACTTTAAATTCCTGCATTTGGAAAGTTCTGTTTTAAAGTTATATAATGTGCAGACATTAAGATCTATCTTTAGATATCCTAATTCTGGACTATACTCGCACAGTAGCGTGGAGAGAAAATACTTTTTTTTAACGAATTAGTCACAAAAAGTTGATTTCACATATGAGTAAATAACATTGTCGAAATTTTAATTTTTTGGACAATTTCTTGGAGTGCCCTCGTGCAAACGAAGTTCAAAAGCTATGTAACATACAAAGCATACATAACATACAAGGTAATCATACAAAGCTGCTGCATATATCCGTATTAATTGTCATATTACTTGTTGAATATAATTTTTTCATTGGTTAGAACTTGATTCTTAGTATAAGTAATATTACTCGATAGTGGAATATTTGGAAGCACACTGCTCCAAAACATAAATACCGTAAAATTGTCTAATTTTCTTGAAATAAAAATAAAAAATAAAAACTGAACGACCAATATCTAATCTATAACTATTATTATTAACATTTTTACTGTAAAATCACATAAAATGTCTTTAAAACATTCATATTCCACATTTTTTAAAAGAAAGCGAATACAGATCTTTGCGTTTTAACATTTTCATTGCCTCGTTATCGTTTTTCGTTTACTCGTTAGAAAGTTAGTAGTCCGTCATTTTTTACGACATAGCCAAAAAATTTTCTTACTGGTGGGAAAATATTGATGTAATTAATTACAAGATTGATTTCAGATATCACACAGAATTAAAATTGATATTACAGTTAATGCTGCAAATCTATGAAAAATGTTTTTCTTTTTTATAATTATAGGTAAGTATGTAAAGAGAAATATTGAAAATTTCATATAATTGTGCGGTTATTTCCATAATAAAAATTTGAATTTGTACGGTAATTACGAAAAAAAGTTTGAACTTTTATATCACCCTCCCCCCAAAATGACAACTTTCGAAGGATCTTTAGAAGTACATTATAAGAAAATGCTAGTTCTTAAAATATTAATGTTAATATAAATGTGTCAGTAAGGCCATTTTATCGGGGCCTACTTGAAATTTTTAAGAATTGTTTTCAACTCTTAAAGTTAACGAACCAAGGTACTACATAAGTAGAGGTTCTTTACGTTTACATATCTAGATAGATAATTGCAAGAAAATAATTTGAGAAAATTTATATTATAGGAGAAAGATTTAAAAAATGCAAAACTTTCTATCCCCTTTTTGAAAAACTTAGGGGTGCAATTTGAAAAAAAACCTTCTATACTCTATAGCAATGTGTGGTCGTTTTTCGATCATTAAATGTGAATTTTTCCTAATTTTCTTGGCTGTCATAACAAGACAGAGATAATATATAGAACAATTTTTAAGCAAGAACAAATAAACTCTTGATTGTTGAATGTCCGTGGAACGTGGACAACAGAAAGTTAAAACAAGAATTACTTAAATAATATTTGAGCATCTTTTACTTTGATTTTCTGCTACTAATGCATGTTTAACAAAATATGTTCAAACGTAGAGTTTATTGTCTTGCTTTAAGCTACTCAAACTTTTGTGTATTTTGTCAAAAATTATGATGTGAAAGGTTTTCTTTTAAACCATAAAATATTGTAATACTCAATTTATTTTAATGAATTATAATTTAATTTTGTTTTACCTATTTTATTTTCTAGAATACAAACAAATTTTAAGAAAGTACCCATATCGTAATTATGTTTTGACTTCGTACAATGAACATTAAAATTGAAGAAAAATTAAAGTAAAGGTTGAATATAATCAAAATTTAGAAACAAAACTTAAATTGTAATTAGGCTTTTGAATTTATTTTTTTTTGTGATAAATGGAAAGATCATATATAACTTTTATAACAAAAGTATTTTTATTATTTATTTTTTCGCAATAATTCCAAATTTATATCAAAATAAAAATACATTTTTAAATCCAGTACCGGAGACACGCCGACAGCTCCCGAACAAATCCGAGCGTGTGTAACGTCTTAATGGTAGTTTTCATACAATGTTTTGATCTATTTAATTCTGTTGTCATGTTAAATCGTTTTTAGCAGTAAATTTTCATTATTATTGACAAAAATCACACGTAATAGCCGTAAACGCTCTATTGTTATTAAATAGCTTTACCATTATGACGTCAAAACTATGGTGACCAATCGTAGCGCGGTGAATTTTTTTTAAATTTTATCTATTTTTAATTGCTTATAATTAATTGAAAAAAATTTTTTTCAAGTTTTTCGCATTAAATATCAATATTATATTAATAATAATGTTTTAAAATAGATAAAATAAACCATAATTTTTTTTTTCAAATTCCCAATTAGCTAAAGGTTCAGTTGTATGTCTGAGATAATATATGCATTTCGTATTATAAATGGATATGCGTTTACGTAATTAAATCTTTGAACGTCACACATGAGTCCATATGTCTCATTATCATCATTTAAAATGATTTCATAACAATTTTACTCGAATAAGTTTATATTATGTAAAAATAAAATCGCCTCAACTCTCAATTTATTTCAACGGTAAAACGTTTATTTGTTTCTTAAAATTTTCTTTATTATCTACTCATATTTTTAAATACATATTTACTTTGAAAAGAATTAAATTTAAAGCCGTTATACAACTTATACTTTTATTTATTACTTTACAGTTTTGGTAAGAAAGTAAAAATTATTTTTTTTTGTTATTTAAGCTTTAAGTTTTTTAAAATTACACTATAAAAATTGACTTTTAAATAAGTACTGTAAAATTTCTAAAAATAAGACACCTGCTACTGATAATGCGCATGTATTTTGTTTGATACTAACTTTAAAATAGAAGTAAAATAAACTACAATAGATGTTTGTTTGAGTTAAACCTAAGAGGTTATACCTTCTATAAAAACATTCACTAGTAACAAAATTTAATAGAATATTGTTTACTTAAGTATTTTTTTTTATTGATGGCCAATATGAAACATTAGGTAGGTATATTTTGTATTTTTTGTAAAAGTGATGAAAGTTAGCAGCTATTGTTAGATGTATATGAACTTGAGTTTATTCATGGTCAAATTTTCATTGTGAAAATATAGATAAAGTTTTATAAGATATGTAATGTATTTAAAAGAGTCCTTTAAAATCAGCGACTGATTACTTACAATAAAAATTTTTTCCAATAACTTAGAACTGAACCAAACACTCGAGACTAAGAATGGTAAGCATAAATAATTGAATATCACTTTACACTCTCGCGGTGATGAGATAATACTAACAAGCAAAACGTTTCATCTTGACATTCGTTCATGCCTTTTAATTAAGCAAAGTTTCGAATCGTCTCATGCCATTATTCCGCGTTATCAACTCCTTACCACACCAATCACACGATTGGAATGCTTTCCCTAAGAAAATTTAGTATTTTGTTTTAAAATTCAATTATAAAAATGACTTAACTACAGTCTTAGTAACAGTTTTACGTTTAATTAAAAATAAAATATGGCGCATGAAGTAATTAAATAAAAACAATTTATAAATGACTAATACTGTTTCATTTACAATCACATGTTATAACTGTTATTAGTTCTATAAAAGATAACATTGTACAGAATTCTTATGTGTGCCAATATCAGACTATGCTTAGTGGTACTTAGGTTTAAGGGGTCGCCGTTTGTAAACTACATCACGCTAAGTTTCACTATTCCCCCCCTCTTCCTCCCCCCTTTCGCTACGCTACGTCAAACTATTTGCGACCCTCCAATAAATATAACATAGCGAAAGCTAGACCCCCCTCCTGTAAATAGTTAATTTCGATTAATATTATAATAAATATTGATATTTTTAAATATTTATTATTTTAATAATCAAATTTAAATACAGCAATAAATATTTAGAATAACAAACATTTTTTTATATTTACTATCAGCGTACATTCCATGGGTTCTTCAAATGCTCTAAATATATACCAAAAAGTACTTAGGTTTGGTATATATTTACACATTCAATACGAATGACTTGCTATCGTGACAGAAAAAAAAATTAAAAATGTTTGATGAACTACGTCACGTTTTATTAGACCCACCGTCCTCCTTGTCCCGTCTTGTCAAAATAAGCGACACCCTATAGAGGTATTATTAACTTTAACTTATAAGAATGCTTGTATTAGGGACTATCCATAGTTTATGTCTCTCAAATTTTATGGTTTTGACATGTGTTTTGAGATTTCGATATGTGGCGTAAACATGCTTCTGACTCCCCCCTATTCCTTGTCACACAATGTCACATTTCGTGACATATTACCTCCTCATTTTGAATAGGAGACAATCAATGTAAATTTAAATTAAACATTATTTATTGAATTAATTTACACGGAAAAAAAGTTGCATGAAAGTAGCAAGTAAGTAGTCGAACAAAATAAAATTCTAATATTGGAACAAACAAAAACTAGGTTGTTGAAAACTTTCAGCCTTCAGATTTTGGAGAAATGATCTTGCCTTATGTTTGATACAATAACTTCAAAATTGGGGTTTTTTGATGTAAGAACAATTTTAATACAGTCTGCGGCCTTGCTAACACGTTTATAAAATATAGCCATGCCAAAAAATTCCTTATTAACTCTTATTAAATTTTTACCTCATTTGGGGTAATTTACCCCGGTTCCCCCACCCTTGCTCTATCTGGTATGTTATTTTTAATAGAAGAGAAGAACCAAACCAAACGCCGTAACACATAAAATGCTTAAAAATAATACAAAATATTGGTTACAGAATAAATTCAAATATAATTTGTTGACATGAGTTCCTGTAATTGCGAGAAAAATTTTTCAAAAATTTCATTGAAATCAGCGAAAAGTTTTTGGTATATTTTAATGGAATACAAATGCAAACAACATGAAAATCATTTTATATACGGTATAAATAAGTATTTGTAAATTGACACAACAATCGAAATTGATTATGCATGAAAAAACGACAAATATAACATAAAAATCTATTTTATGAGTTTAAAATGAATGCCCATAAAATTAGAAATAAAAATTATCTATAAATTCATGAAAACAGGATATATACACATTAATAATTATCTAAAATTGATATGCGCATTCATTTCTATTTAACTGAAAATTTTTTAATCAATTATGCAGAATTGATGTTTGTTCATGACTAAAATATGTATTCAAATACAGGAATCCAAAGATAAGTAGGGACGTAAAGATGATTTAATAATTCAAGCATGTTCTAATAAAATTTTGATTGTTATTGATTTAAAAAATATTTAATTTAAGAAAAATCGGAATTTTATTTTAATTAAACTAGATTTTAAGTAAAAGTTTAAAAAATGTAATTTGAGAATATTTATATTGTGTCTGGAAATTGAAGAAGAGTAGGTATTAGTGGCCAATATTTAAGTTTGCAATCACTTTAACGTATCTTTCCACAGTTTTATTGTAATAAAACTAACCTCCCATGTTGACTCATTAGCTTCATAACAATGAATTTATGTAATCGGCTGGGAAAAATGCTTTAACCTTTCTCTTCTGAAAATTTGTATTTTTACGTTTCAAGAAATTAAGAATTCGCTTTTGTTAAAAAAATCAGTCTTATGCCTGTTGTTTAATCTCTACCGTATACGATCTTTCTCAGCAAGCTTTCATTTAAATTTTCTTTAATATGATAAGGCTGCTCTTCTCACAATGTTTAGAATAATCGAATAATCCAAATTCATAAGGGAGTTGATAGACTGAATAATACGTTTTGAGCCACATTGATGGCTACAAAGGAGCCTTTTCGTTACATGCATATATGTAAATATGAGTTCTATATGCAATACGTTTACATTTAATATAGCAACTAATGTAATTGAAAACAATTGAAAAATTACCATTATAATTGTAGGTAATTGACCTGAAAGTAAAATGCAATTTATGATACGGTATTTAATTATAATTTAAGACCTAAAAAATGATGATGTTATATTTAAAACTGGCAATGTTTAACTAGTTGTAAGTCTACCAAAACTTTTATAAAATATCTGCTGCAAAGCGTTACAGAATTTTCTTTTACATGAAACTCGCTACTAGTTGAAAAACATAAATACTTGTAAAACCCACGGTGGGGGCAGTGGTTATTGTTGGTAATGTCGCTGTGTCTATTTAATTGTTATTGCTCGATATTTATGGTGCTTGTTGAAATAGGCATAATATGATGTTGTTGGTTGCTAATGTTGGGGTGATCTATGCCCTATGGGTTAGGTGTCAGTTTTTCGAATCACAATTCTTCGAAACACAACTTTTCGAATGCACAATTTTTCGAAATATTAATAATAAATAACTTTGGGGCCGAAATAATTAGAATAAGTTTAGTTTTATTTGCCAGTTTACACAAAACAAATGTAATTGAAAAAAAAAACTTTTATTTAGTAAATAAAATTTAATATTTTTTTGGACATTTAAACATATATTTACTAAACAAAAAAAACATGTAATTTACCTTTGTAAATAGGTACCTATAAGTTATAGTTTACAGATTGTTCATTTTTGGTAAGATTAGCGTGGCGCTTAGAAAATTTGAAATCGCCCAACGTTATGCTTTTGTGTACCATAGAAATCGATAAATTTTGACGTCAGCATGAGGCTTAAGCAAGCCATTTGCAAAATTCAAGATATGAGGAACTATGGGAACTTAGATGGTCCAATTTGAACACTCAATATTTTTTATTTGCGAACACGTTTTCAATATTAAACTTCCATTGAGAGATAATATTTTCATTTTTTTGTAATTCAAAGGACACATATTTTATAAACATCACAAATAACACAAAATTTCAGGAATAAAACACAGAAAACACCATAAAATTAATGAAATTCTAACGAGTTTGAACTCAAGTAATATAGAAAATATAATAGGCAAAATAAACAATCCTTAGATACCACGTATTTTAAAGATGACTTATAGATTTTAAAAATATTCTATAAATTTAAAATGCTCTAATAATACTCTACCTGTAGAAGTTGATTTAGCTGCATTATTTCGAAAAATTGTGCATTCGAAAAATTGTGTTTTGAAGAATTGTGATTCGAAAAATTGTGATTCGAAAAATTGCGTTTCGAAGAATTGTGATTCGAAAAACTGGTCGGACACCGATCTATGGTACCCATTTATTTCGTATTTGATCCCAAAAGATGTAATAATCTGCAAAATACATTTTTTTTGATCTAATTGATACTTGTTTTTCATTTCAGTCTTTCTTCCTTGACTCTTTTCCTGAGCGTGAAGGCTGTTTCTTTCTCTAGCGGTGTCTGATCATTGCCATTGTCAATGTCTATGCTGGTGTTGGCTGATTTGCATTTCTTAGTCTTCAAAATTTGTATTTTTGACTTATTAGATCAGTGATGGCGGCTTGGTTTCTTTCCTTTCTCAAAATTTTTATTTATCCTTGAAGAATTTATGTATACATTTCTTTATATTATATTAAACTTGATGTAACATGGTTATTCTTATTACAATTAATTATATATATTGAAAGATGAAGAAGGCAAAGGAAAAATGCTTTTGAAAAATGCGTAATTTTATATCAAATAAAAGAATGTTTACAGGTTTTTGTTATAATGATCTGATTCAATAATAGATTGCATGAAATGCTAATTGAGTTATTTGTTGATACGTGAACAACCATTTGAAAGTTTTAAGGTTTGGAGACAGCGATTTTTTTTTAATTTTGAATTACAACATTTTTTGAAACTATCATAGAAAATACAGATCCTGGATGTTTCATGAATTGATTTAAAAAAATCCAAATTACGTTTCTTTAAGTATTAGGGGGACCAGAAAGTAATGTCTTTTTTTACGCTAAATACAAACACATAAATTTTTAACGAGTCTATTTGTAATCAATAATGTATTCCTCATCATTGTTCACTGTAAAGTCCTGCTTTAACAGTTTGTCCAGGTTTCAGCAATTCAAAATGAACAATGCCGCGAATACTCCACCAAACACACAAAAGCGTTTTTTTGGGTGTATCTTGCTTACGACTAGCAGTACTCCGAGAGATTTCATTTTGAGAAAGCCACTGTCTTTTGCATTTTAGGTTATCATACAGGACCCATTTCTCATCTCCTATCACTAAGCGATCAAAAAACGCTTCTGTGTTGTGTCGTCGAAGCAACAAGTTGCATCTAATTGATCGGTTAGCCTTGTTCTGTTCGGACAAATTATGCGGGCCCCAAACACCTGCTCTGCTTACTATTTAAAATATTTTGATTAACAATAATTTTTATAAATGTTTTAAATTTTTCACAGAAAGTTAAGAAGATGTTAATGGCTATGGACGCCTAAGTACGTCCTAAATCGATGAAAGTGCAGAGAAAGCGAAGAGAATTTTTATTTTAAGCCGTCGAATCATTATTAAAGAAGTTACTAAAGTAGTTGCGTGAAGAGATGCGACGAAAACGACCAGAATTGTGTGTGTGGATCAGAAAATTAAATCATCACTTTTGCATCACAATCATACACTTCTATCTTATATATTTGCTTATTTTTTGACATGATAACGTCTTATAAATTGATGAACACTGGCAACATGCACAAAAACGTGTCACGTTCTGTTTGAGCCTGTGCGTGCGTAGAGAGACACTATAGATTTCCGCGACTATGCCTCGTAATCAATAGTTGTTGAATCCTAGACAACGTGTTTTTTGTTTGTTTCTACAATTTACTTAATAAGATTTAATTGATTTCCTTCATAATTTTCAGTCTGATTTCATTTTTAAAATATTGTTAATTTTCAATTAACTCCTTCTTTCTATTAAGAAAATAATGAAAATTCAGTGAAAATAATTCAATTCAATATATAAAAGTATGCAATTTTTCATCAATGTTTCTTTATGACGTTATCACGTAAAACTATCGTCAGTAAACGACTTTATACAGACAACCAATTTTTTTAACCAACAATAACACCCTAATTATACTTCAGCCAGCGCCATATCAAAGGTGCTTCTAAGATAAGAAATAGCACAATCAGAATCTATCCGAGGGGGGTCACTTTGAGAGGGTCATTTCTATAAAACAATCATAGATAAATATTTAGCGAGAAAAATAAAAAAGCACCTCATTTGCCGAACATATAACATTTTTTATTTATAGTTAGTTTTTTTTTTTTTAGAAAATTCAAGCAATAAAAAACATTTATAGGTATTAAAAGCATGGGAATAATCTATAGAGTTGCTTTGAATAATTTTTTATTTAATTTTATTCAAACGAAAATATATCTTCGTTTCAAATTTACAAACTTCAAATTTTTAAATGTCTCAAACAACAGTAAATCATTACGATTATGCATTTATATATGTACAAGAAGTTAGCTCCCAGTGAATCTTTTTTTTTCGATATTGGCACTTTTCTTAAATCCTTTGTTCGTCGTTTGTTATAGTCCGATAGTAAAAACTGTTTGTTAATTTTTTATTTATTTATAATTAACTAAACAAACTTGGGTCCTTAAGTTAGCTCCCCATTTTAGAGATCTTTACTTTTATCGCTCAAATTACCTAATGAATTTTCATTTATTCAACTTAAGGACCAAAATTTTTTCTTTTATTTTTTTTTTCTTTAATGTCGCGTCAACATTTCTGTAGCGACAATTGTTGTGTTGACTGGGTTGGTTTATACATCCTCCAGGACACCCAGAAGCCTCAATGAGCTCCTAATTACCAAAATTTGTTTCGTTAATTATACATAAATAAAAAAAGGAACAAACAATTTTTACTGTCGAACAAATAATTGCAAATACATAAGTTCGAAAACGAAAAAAATAATTCACGAGGGGCTAACTTTTTACACCCGTACAAGAAGGCCTATTAACTTTAACATATCTTAATATTCATGTTAATATTAATTGTTTTTATTTACTACGCATTTGTCTAACTTATTAAAATATATTAATATTCTATTCTTAAGATTAGTTAAATAAACCTAAGAAATGGTAGGTAATACAACTAATTTTTAGTTACGAATTCGTTAGACTTGAAATCAATAAAATCTGTGTATTTATGCGATTTAATTCGCATCACAAATCCATAACTTAATACTTAGAAAAAATAAATAATTATATATTTACGATACTTTTTACTCCAATAAATAATTTAAGAAATACTTGCATTACAAAATAGTGTAATTATTCTTAATAAAACAATAAATGAACTCATAAGTATTGTGTACGAATTCCAGTATGATTTATCAAGTTGAAAATTAAGTAATTGAATAAGTAACTCAATTGTAACTTACATTAGATATAAAATTACCTAATTAAAAATTATTTATTTTTTTAATACTACTTGAATTTCTTCCAACGATTTATTTTTTGTTTCAGGTACAAAAAAGTAAATTAATATGGCACTAATAATACCACACGAAGCGAAGCCCCAAAAAAGAACCTGTGTACTGAATGCGTCCGCTAATATTTGGTATGTTTTTATAACTAAGAAAGCAGCAAAAGATGCGTATACTGAACTAACACATGCCGCTATTGTCCGTACATTTGTCGGGAATAATTCACCCAAACAAACCAAGGGAAGGAAAGACAAGCCTAGGCTGTATGCCAAATTAAATACTAAAAATGAAACTAATGGTAATAGTGAAATTTGAGAAATGTAAGCGAATTGTATGCTTTGTAAGTAAAAATAACAGCCAGTTGTTATTAATGGAATACTAGTACAAAGACTAGACGTGATTAAGAGAGGCCGTCTACCCCATGAGTCTACAAGCAATGATGAAATTCCAGCTACAATAAAACTTGTAATCGCTAGGAGAATTCCACTGATTTCTGGAGATAACGAGCCTCGAGCCTCTTCGAAAATCAATTGGGCATAGGAGACAATTGCATTTGTACCTACAAACTGTTGTGCTGTGCTTAGACCTAATACTATAAATAATGCTTTACGGTTACTAGGTATAACAATCAAGTCAAACAAGCCTTTTTGTTCTTTCTCCTGTTCTTTGGCTACAGTTTCCATAATAATTAATTCTTCATTGACGTCAGTTGTGCCTCGTAACCAAACGAGAGATTTTTTCGCATTCATCGTATCTCCTCTCATTAAAAAATAATATGGGGTTTCAGGTAAAAATACTGACATGAATAAAAATAAAAATGGAATGAGTGATAGCATGAGTCCGTTGGACGCTACCGTTATGTATGGGGCAACACTAAATTCAATTAAAAACGCGAGATAAAATTGAACTAACATGAATGCACCGAGTTTGCCGCGTATTGTTGGCGATGAGATCTCTCCAATATATAGAGGAATTACTGTTTCGCAAGCACCGTAAGCCAAGCCGCATATTAAACGAGCAATTAGGAGAGTTGAAACACTTGTGGCAAAGCTGATCATCAATGAACTAATTAAAAATAAAGGCGCTATACACATGATGATTGGTTTTCGGCCGATGAATTTAGCTGCACCGAATGTGAAAATCGGTCCAATTATTGATCCGAATTGAATCAAAGCCGCTAACCATGAGGCTTCTGAATTTGTAATTGGTATTGGAGAGTTGGCTGCTAAAAGTTTCGGTAGTGTTGGTCCCGACCAGCCTGAATTCGAGCCCATCATAAAAAATGTTAAAGTTACTGTAAAACAACAAAACCGTTATTTGGTAAATTTCAAATTCCTTAAAAGATGCGATAAATTTTAATTTAAAAGAGTTAATAAACGTAAAAATGTATTCTCCTCATTTCATCAAATATAATCATAAATCATTTTTTTCAATTGATATAACTGTTACATTAAAAAAAAATATTCTTGATGTAACACTTGCTTAGGAAAATCTCAATTAAAATTTTGACAGAGATTAAAAAGTTTAAATTAATATAAATGTGCTTAGATATTTCAAAACATTTTAGTTTAAAATAATAAAAAATACAATTTGTTTCAGTATCATGTACATAAGGTCAAATGTTCTTCATATGTTATTAAATGATTTATCTGTCGAATAAAATTAAATTCAATTAACACCAAAACTATACAATTAGGAAAAAACCATTTCATTAAAACGCAATTCGATTTTTCAATTGTTGACAGATGCACCAGTAGTTTTAGATGAGTTTATATTAAATATTATTAAGAATAATTAGAGATTAATTATTACCAATTACGGCAGCGACATATTGCTTAAAGAGTCGAACGTTTCCTTTACTGAGATTGACAGCAGAAGTCTTTTCTAAATCTTCTATTTTTGATAGATGGGTATAGCTGGAACTTATTGTTATAGCTGGGGTCGTACACCTGAAAAAGCATAAAGTCAATATTTAGAAAACATTTAAATAATACATAAAATTTAATGAGATTTTTAACAATGGACACAAATCAGTTTAAAATTAAAAACAGAAAGATAAAGTAAAGAATTCACAAATTTTTAGACCAAATATTTGTTTTCGTAAAATATTTATTTGAGTTTTTATTCTGTATCAAATAATGAATATTTAAATCTTATTTTTTTATTATATTCATAATTTCTTAATTAACCTAATTAATTTTCATGGGATTTTGGATATCAAATAAAAATCTTATTCCTGTTATCAATGATTTTTATTGATTTCCGTACAAAGTTTCGTCTCATGCAAGACTTTTTTAAGTAGGCTCAATCATTAATTTTCGATCAGATATGAAACTAATATTAAAAACTGGCGTACCTGCCCATTATTAAAATAAAATAATTTCATTACAACACTAAATTTTATTAAAGGAGCTGATATACGTAAAAATTTATTCTCTTCTGATTTCGTTAAATATAATCATAAATCATTTTTTTCAATTGATAGTCGATATTTCGTCAGTTTTTAATTAATAGTTTCATATTAGTTTTATATCTCGTCGACAATTAATGATTTGTGATTGAGTACTAGAAAGAGACGAAACATAGAACAAAAAACAAAAAAAAATCATTAATAACAAAAAAAAAATTTTTATTTAATATCCAAAATCCCATGAATAATTTTTATATTAAAAATATCGGTTGTCTGTAAAGTCGATTTACAGACGATTGTTTAACGTGATAACATCATAAAGAAACATTGATGAAAAATTGCATACTTTTATGAATTGAATTGAATTATCATCGCTGAATTATCATTATTTTGTATAATACAAAGAAGGAGTTAATTGAAAATTAACAATTTTTTCAAAATGAAATCAGACTGAAAGTTAACGAGGAAAATAATTAAATTTTATTAAGTAAATTGTAGAAAAAAACACAAAACACGTTGTCTAGGATTCAACAATTATTGAATACGAGGCAAAGCTTATTGTAGAAGTTCTTGAAAAAGCTCGCGTGGCGACTATCCAGTAGCAGAACTCTATCGTGCCTTTCTATCACTTGTATCGCGTTCTCGCTTGCACGCACAGACTCAAACGGAACGTGAGACTTTTTCATGCATGCTACCGTAGTTCATCAATTTATAAGACGTTATCAGATCAAAAATATCTAAATTTTTTAAATGCTTATTTATTCTTATATACATGTAGTATGCGAGGTTTTAAACACTAAGCATACAATAAAACTTGCTACTTTTGAGATTAAGTTCTTTTAACTATATGTTTAGTAAGCATTTTCTAATGTTAAACAAATTTTTAAGCTACTTCTTTCAATATTTTTTGGTTCAATATCAGTTTTATTTATATCAGTATTGTTAAGTATAATTATTTGTGATGCAATAGAGGTGGCTCGGAGTTCAAACGATCCAAGTTCATTTTTAAATACTAATTTAATGCAGCTTTAAGTTTATGAATGTCATATTATTTCGGTGTAGTATTAAAAAAAATAATAGTTAGCCTAAAATTAAGAACTGTTTTCCTATTACATAAATATGGAGGGACATTTAGAGACTTAAAGCTGGATTAAAAAAATAAAATTGGGCTTGGACTACTCATGTAGTTTGTTGTAGTGACTGCTCACTGAAGGCAAGTTTCAAAAGAAAAACTTAAAATGAGATACATTCAATAAAAAATATCTGTTGCGAGGTGTCATAGTACTTTCTTTTATAAAACTTGCTCTTGGTTGAAAGAACTATAAGCACATTTTAACTATATTAACAAAACTATATGTATGTATGCGTACATATGCGTAGGCCTCGTTAGAGTGTTCTATGCCAGTGCTTCTTAATGTAATGGAATGTGACCCCCTGGGGGGCCAAAAAAAATTAGCAAACACATACAATTGACTAGTACATATTATATTCATATAAAAAATTCAAAAAAATAAGAGTGCCGTGAGAGATTGGCTTGAGTTCCAAGGGGGTCGTAACTTCAAAAAGTTTAAGAAGCACTGTTCTATGCGATACTTAATAAAATCGAGTTGACGTTTTATTTATTATTTTGTCACTTAATTTGATTAAATAGGTATACGATATTATTAAAACTAGAGTGCCCATATTCAAACTTACTTCTAAACTACAATAAATTAACTTACTTAAGATATAACCCATAATTTTCTAATCACTAAGAATATAAAATTATGGGTTTTAGCTATATATTTAAAATAGCTAAATATTATAAATAAATTGATTAAAATAACTAGCCTTATATTAAATTATTATTGATAAGTCTGAATAAAAATTTACAGTCTCATACAAAAACGTTTTAAAGTAAATCGATTATATTTTTTTTCCAGTTAAATAAAATACTTTTAATATAGTGTAGTAAATAAAATAGCATGAAATTAAAACTTTTAAAATAATCTTGTACTTTAAGTCATTACTTGCAGTATTAAAAAATCTTAAAATTGGAAATATACCCTACAAAATTATCTGTAATTATACAAATGAAGCATTTTTCATTGACACTTGAAGACGAAAATTAAATATTATTTTTTCCACGAAATGTTTTCCTTTTCATTATGAATGCTCATATAGCATTACTACTTAGAATGACATGTGATTTGTAAATAAATAGTATTTGACCTTAAACTTTTCAAGAATTTCTTTTTTTCATGGAAAAGTAAATATTTAAATTTAAATACCTAAGACAATAGTTTAAATTAGATTAACTAAATATGTACATCATGCATTTTTATTATAGATATATTTAAACAATAAGGTATTAAAAGTTAAATTACGAGCATAATTCCATTGTTTTAATATTTGAACAGCAAGTAAATGTTATTATTATATATACTTAATTCGTAAAATCATTTTAATCCATATTCTAAAGTATTTTTTTAGAAGTACTTACACAGTCGACATTGTTGAAAATTGTAGTTATATTTTTCAACAAGAAAAAATGTATTTTGGATTTAGCTTCCTTTATATCGTCTACGATATATATTTTATTACATATAATGGAAATGAGCATATTTTAACAATGCCATTGTCCCAGTAAGCGACATCGTCTATGCAAATACTAAAACAGAACATTTTGGTTAGTTTTAAAAATATTTCACACTTTATCATATAAGCACTACAAAATTAGAACTATAAAATTTGATTATTTAAATGAACATGAATATTTCAACAATTTGTTTCTGTGCTCTCTGATAAACATAGATAGATAACGTATAAATAATTTTAAGTGAATTTGATTTGAAATATTTCTTGATTATAGTTGTTAGGATTTTTTGTTGTTTTTACTTCGATCACTACAAAAAAAATCTAGATTTACAAAAACATACAAATAACACAACTTGTGATTTAATTGAAAAATGGCCGGAAGGAACTTTTATACACAAAACACATAAAACTTAAAGATGTTATTTGATATTACGGGTACTATTTTATGAATTTAAGTGATCTATTTAACTATATTATGCCAATACAAAATAAATTATTTACAATCAAAAACACAGAAATGAAGCACTTCACTGATACAATTAGTGTACTATCACTGAGTAATCACAGTTTTACTCCATTCACCAAAGTAAACTTCTTTGTACGATTGTTAGTAATATTATCAAGTCTCTCAATTTTACATTAGGAGGGGATTGACTGTTGTATTTAAAATGAATTCTTTGGAGTCCTCTCTTTAGATCTTTAGGTATGATGTTACCAATGGGGTTCAGAGACACATTTAGAGATAAATTTAAAAAAAATATATGTTGAAATATACCATGTGTGCGACATTCATCTTCCATTCTTCTACAAATCACTAGCAAAATAAAATATAATCTTTTACAATTGGGTTAAACTACTTATATTACATTTTTAATAAATGGAAAAACTAACGTATTGTAGATAAAAGTCAAATATGAACTGACTTTTATTTATTTTTCACTGGACTTGAAATAACAGGTAACCAAATGAAAACATAACTATGGTATAATAATATAGAGGTCAAAAATATTTTTGAATATTTCACCTTGGTCAACAGCCTAGTTTTTCTGTATCTACACAAAATTGTTTCAAGGATGCACTCGCACTCAAGTATTTTACAATAATTGTGAACTATATACCTACATTTTAAATAAAACTTTTCGAATTGATTAAATATAAGTTGAATGTATAAGAAATATCTGGTTGCTTTAAAGATTTATTTTTATCAAGAATTACGACTTAAATGCATAGTTTAATGCATTTTTTACTAGATAAATATTTATATATTGCAAAAAAGATAAAATTAATATTCAAGGTAAATACAATAATACTTATTGTGTTCAACCTTTATACGAATACTTTGTATAAATGCGTAAGGGATTGATAAGAAATATATGCGTTTTGATTTCCTTTATTTATTAAATTTTTATTTATATATAGGGTGCATAAATGTATGATTAATGAACATAAATGGTAAAATACTCGCAAAGAATGATTTTTAATTCTTGAACGGTACCTAATAGTAGCTACCTGTGACTTTGTTCACGTAAAATTTAAAAACAGTTCAGGCTCAAAAATCTCTTTTAAAATACAAAATCAAATTCAGGATCTTCACGAAAAACGTTAGAAGCACTAAAACATTAGCTGAATTAAAAGTTATAGAATTTTTTTAATTTTCATCCCTTAAATGAATGAATTAAGAATCAGTATAAAAACAGTATAAAAGTATAAAACAGACCTTCATATTTGCATACTGATTCTTAGTCGTAGAATTTGAAAAAGCAAGATAGATAATTTAGAAGTAAAAGTTAAGAAATCTAAATGTTTTAACCTCATCTTTAAACAACTTAGAGGTGGAATTTTAAAAAGCCTTCTGTAGTGTAGGTCATAGTATATTCCTTTCAGGAATAACATAATCAAATTTAATGTTTTATCTTCGGTGGCTAAGCCCCAGCCTGTTTGTAAGGGAATCATGTTTGTTTTATATATAGAGGTAGTTCAAAACCCTATTAAAACTTAATCAGCGTATTGTCGAACTTACATTTTTTTAACTGGAGCCAAAACTTGGGATTCACTCTTATTAAATAACTGTAACACTAAACAATTTTAATAAAAGTTGATTCAAACAAAAATATAAGGATTCAACCCTTTTATTAAATGATTTTTTTTTATTGAAAATTTTAGATATTTTAATTGTAATAGTGAAAAGGAACAATTAATTTATCTTTTATACAATATCGTTCACAATTTATACAATATAAAAACTGATTGAAAGCCTTTTAGGTAAGAGCTAAAAGTTTTTAAAAACGTTATTACTGCAAACTGTCTAAAAAAATTCTCCCTGCTAAATGTTTACTTATCTTCTAAGACTGGTAGGTATATTTATATACGAATGTGTTATAGTAATAATAAAAACTATCCCTTAACGATTAAAGAACTCCCCTATGTATATTCCCCTATGAACGTTTTGACTAGTAAGGAAAGAATTCAAAGTATGTCGTATCACATAAAAGTAATATTTTGAAAAATAATTTTATAAAATCAATAAGAAACCGAAATATAATTTATATAAATGAAACCTAAAAATATTTTTAAGAATCAATAAAATCCAGTAAATAGTTTTTAAGTTAAGAGGATTTGTCAAACACATATTCAAAGGATCTTATGGAATCTTAAGGAGCTTATGGATCTTAAATAATGATGGTGAGCAATATTTTACGAAGTTATAAAGTGTTTTATGTAAACCGTTACACCCGGTTATTAAACAGATAATACTTAAAATTGAATATGTAAATCAGTGGTCGGGGAACCGGCGTAAACTACCCCAAATAGGATAAAAATGAATTTTTTAGGGTAATAAGGACATTTTTTGCCATTCCTATTTTATAAACGTGTTAGTATGACCGAAGACTGTATTCAAATTATTCTTACATCAAAAAGCCCCAATTTCGAAATTACTGTATCAAACATGACCATTTCTCCAAAACCTGAATGGAGAACGTTTTTCTATTAATTTTTGTTTGTTTCAAAATAGAAATTTATTTTAATTGTTTATTACATACTTACCTACTACTTTCATGCAACTTTTTTTCCGTGTAAATTAAATTAAAAAATAATGTTTGATTTAAATTTACATTGATTGTCTCTTTTTCAAAATGAGAGGGTAATATCGACTGATGCAATTATATTTTGGGGTAATGGTAAAAAAGTTCCCCGACCGCTGATTTAAATAACCACTTATATAACTGATTGTAGTATTAAATAAAAGATAAGCTTAGATATACATTCAAATTAATAATAGTTAGTATTTTCTTTTAACAATTTCTTCTAATATCCATCGAAACTATCCGAAACCGATATAATATTATTTCTATATCCGTATCCATATCCGAAATTTTATACCAATAGTATTCCTGCTTTGCTTAAGAAGTCATAACATTTCCTCTTGTATTAAACAAGGAATTTTCCACTGTTCTTAGAAGGATCAGAAATTAAATTTAAATGCCGTTTTAATTATGTAAGTAGATTAGAAGAAACGCGTCAAGTAGATTAAGAAGCATGATTTAAGCAAACAGAATTCGGTTGTTAAATTTTCAAAAGATTAACATCTACGCACAATGTACATTTCTTCTGCAGTTTTCAACTCCTTTAAGTTAAATCTAAACATTTCTTATTAATATATTATATTCATTATATATTTTATTTGGTACTTCCATATTATGAGTATACCTACCAATAACTCCCAGTGTTTCTTAAAATGTGGCACACTGATTTTCCAGGACAAAAAAAAATTGTTGAAAATATGTTGTCAAATTTGATCTAGCAATAAGTGGTGTGTCTGCAGTAAAATTTTACAATTTTAAAGTTTTGTATCTTCCTTTTATATTTTCAAGTGGAAAAATTAAATTCGTCTTTCCTTGATTTGAGCTAAAAATAATTAGGTTTTTTATTGTTGCCAAAATATATCATAATGACATTTTTGACGAGAAATCCTTATTCAGTGTTATAAAAACTACGAAAACAATACATAGATGCTAAAAGTTCGAAGAACACTGCTCATATAGTATATGTACCTATACATATTATAATATACTTAACATACATATTATGTAATATAAAATGCAATGTAGTTTTATGAGTTTTCAAGTAAGTTATGTACATACTTATATAAAGATACTTAACTTATATAAGAATACAAATCCCAAACGAAAAATTTGAATTACAGGCCATAAAACATATTTAAAAATACTTTTAAAAAAATTCTTTTTAATTGATGAAATTTCAGATCATCTTTGTTAGTTATAGAAAATTAAATATTTTATAACTACTCACATCTTAAAGTGCAAGTCTTTTTTATCTAATCATTTTTATTCCAAAGTAAAAACAATATTATCTTAATGATTTATGAACAATAGCATCCTTGTTGTTAGGCATCAATCTTTTTAATCAATCAATTAAAATTCAATCAAAATAAAAGGTTAAAATTAAACAATAGGTATAAATTTGATAAGACATTTGGTTTTAAGGTAGATAGTGGATTACTTTGACTATTGGATAACTTTTTTAATATTTGGAAGAAATCGCATATGCATATAATGGAAAAACACTGAAAACTTGGAATCAAAATGCAGTTTATAAAAGCAATATTAAGAGAATGAACTTTTCATCATAAAAAAACTTGTAACTGCTTCCTTAATTAATTAGTATTTAAGTAGTGTTTCAAAATTTGTAAGTTATATATATACAAAATAATATGTAGAAATAAAAAATTGCTATATGTAGCTTTATTGTCGAGCTGTATAGGTTAAAGATACAGGTAGAGAAGTCTAAAAGCAAAAAATTGTGTAGTCAGGTTTTCAATCATTACTAATAAAAAATGTAATTTCTCTGTTAGTCAAAGAAAAAAAACTGTAGATTAAAAATCCTCAAATATGAGTAATAATATTGTGTTGAAAAAATTGCAGTAATACGTCGCTTAACGTTATCTCCGTTAACGATACCTCACACCATTTTAACTATAAAAATATTTTCTAGTTTGAGTATCTCATTAACTAAATATTTTGTCCAAAAATTATACAGATTTTACGCAAAGTTGTGCTGCAAAAAGAAATATTTTAAATTCTTTACCATGTAAGCTATAACAAGAATTTTCGAGTTTTTGACGGAAATACACGTTTTGAGGTCCTCATAATCCATAAAAATGGTTCATAGAAACATTTTTGAGTTTGTGTCTCTGTATGTGACAGCGATATCGTATCGGAAACTTTATAAGTCTTTCACTAAACTTGAAATTTAGACTGCAGGTTACATCTAGTTGTGCCGCGAAGCTTTTGGTAAAATCGGTTAACCGAAAGCTGCACTTGATTCTAGGAGTTTTTCTATTTTTTTCGAAAACAGCTCCAACAATGTTTTTAAACTTGCTGCAGTTCTTAGACACATTATTGCTTACAACTTTTATTTGAAACTTTTTCCTAGAAAAATTCAAATAAGGAGGGTTCTGGGGTTAAGGGTGGGTGTACGTATATTAATTGAAGCTGTATGCATAGAGTTCTGTTTATATATTTATAAAGTGCTTTAAGTTCTTTTAACCAACAGCGAAGTAATTATAATGTTCTGAATCGCATGAAATATAAAAACACTTTTTATTCTTTGTAAGATTGTAAGTGCTAGCACAAATTTTGATTTTTTGTTTTGTTTCATATTATATATAAGTAATATTAAACATTGCTATACTTTGATATCATAATTTCTGAAAAGGTATCTATTAAATTGGATAAACTCGTCGGTTTTGATTACCTATGTGTTTTTTATTTTGAGTACCAAGCTAATATTTATTATATAAACACAAAGCTTCAAAACTAGAAAATATTTGAAAGCAATTTTTGAATGCTTTATTTATATCGCATTTCCCATACAAAGTCGCCGTTAATGACAAAAGCCCCGTTTCTCGGCCGATGTCTGGCTATCAACGCTCGGCCTATTAATGGGAATTTGTTAATGGGCCATATCTGGTTAATTGCCGGTCGCCGTCTATTCGATCATCATTCAATATTCGTTGGTCGGCGAACAATAGGCCGAAGCCTGGCTAAATAATTTTTTGCTCATGCGCCAATAATTAAAAGTTAGATGCCTTACTATAAACCCTAAGTACCCTGAGGGGGCCCTAAGTCACCCTGAGTTATACGTCACTTTGAGTCTATTATATTTGACTTATGTTTAGGGTGTAATATGTTTTAATATTATATAAAATAAGTTGTGTAAAAAGAAAAATAATTGATAATGGATCAAGCGTTTTTTTTTTTTAAATAATGTGCTGAAAGGGACGAAACGTAATATGACGATTTAATAAAAATCATTGAACATTAACTAATATGCTATATTCATTCACAATCCCATGAACATTTAAATTATAAATTAATAATGGATATGAACAAAATAAATCTATTTGAAACATAAATTTCAAATGCATTTTTTTTCACTGCAATTGCGTCAATTATTTTCAAATATTCGCACCATATAAATACGATAAATACTTTTCAAATGTGTTACAAAATTAACCAATGAACGCAAAGTATGAATGGTATGAATATATTCTTCTTTTAAGTGCTATCTGGCGGTAAATTATTATACTTTTAACGGGTGAACAGGGGCAAGAGGATTTGTTTCGTTAACACAGAAATTGTCGTTAACACAACACAGTCGCATGGTAGTGTTTAAAGTGTATTATTGTATTTCAGAATAGTTCGTCTATTACTATATCGCCTGTTGATAACCAGTCTATTAAAGTCTCTGACTAAAGTAAGTAGTTCTATTTAATAATTGAATAATAATATATTCTCTCAAATTAAACTATAGATAATTTATTTTTATTTACCTGATAATCTAATAGTTTTCTCATAGTGTGAAATAATCAAATAAAAAAATATTAATAGTTAAATTTGATGTTACAGATGGAAGGATTTTATGGTAGAAACTCTACGCAGTCGTTGATTTTTTAGAAAATGTTGACGATACAAAAACCATTGATCTAATTCCATCCAAGTGGATTCTTATAGAAGAAAATGGCATTTTACTTTGTAAATATCCACCGGCTGATGAGTATCCTAAAGTTGATAAGTTTGCTGCAGACTTAAGCGATGCAAATGAAAATTGGGATAAATATCTAGTAGAAATTCTCTATTATGCAGGTGAGTCATTTAGTTATTTTTCTAGAGAATTTTTTCTCATCCTAAGAATGGTTTTACAGATAAAATTTTTTTTCATACCCTTCTGAAAATGAATCTCCTTTTTTCACCTCTTATACTATTTTAGTTTTAACTCCTTCACTCACAAATATTGTGTCTTAAAAACAATTTTATTTATAATTGATTTTGCATATTCTAGATGTTGTAACTGAGAAGTTTGAGGATGCAGAGGAATCTAAAAATTTCACTGGTAAATTAGCCCGATGGCTTTCTGGTTGGGTGGACCGTGAGAATGGGCGATAAGAAAGAGGATCTTCATTATAAACCACCAAAAATTCCCTTTTAATTTTAGAGTGTGTATTATGTACGCCAGGTTTAAAATTCTACTTTTGTATTAATTATTGATTTTGTCTGATTTTTTACTAAGATTGTATGTATTATAAAGTGAATAAATGTTGTATCATAATAATGGTTGAGCTGATTTTATATCATTTTTTTCAGTATTTAAGTAGTTTTATTAATTTATAATATTTGCCATTAACGGTCCAGTAATTTTTACTGCAGTCGGCCGATTGTTGGTTTCTATTAACGGCCCTGTAACCTTTGCTTCAGTCGGCCGATTGTTAATCGCCATTAACGGCCCGGTAACTTTTACTGCAGTCGGCCGATAGTCGACTGCCATTAGCGGCCCGGGGTTATCATCCAGCCGGCAACCGTACTTGGGCCGTTAACAGTTGCCGATGTTGGGCCAACAACTAGTATCTCTGGCTAAGCAATGGGCCATTAATGGCCCTGTCGCCAAACTTTGTATGGGTTGCTCTTCCACATTTCAAAACATTGAATATTTCCAGGAGTATACGAATACAACATGCATGTATTTATTAGGAATATAAATTGTTACACGAGTTTCATGCATAATTTAAGTAAACTGTATTTTTAAATCATTACATTTTCATATTTTAATGATAGGTACTATATGTAGTTTTAAAGATTTATCAGTCTTTGATTTTCTTTAAATACAGATCGATGTTATAATTTTCGTCTTTCACATACTTCACATATTTTTTATTACTAAAAGTATAAGAATTAGCGATACATAAACAAGAATAATTTTTTGTAAAAAAATTATATTTCTCAAGAACAAATAACTTATTTAATAATATAAATAAGAAATAATTTGAGATTTACTTGCAAATATAAACGAATAAGAATTATCAATTTTTTTCATTAATAATATTCTACACTTTTTAACTTAAATATAAATCATGTTTTTAATTAAGTATTTTAGATATTTTTAAGTTAAGTAACAAAATATTTGTTGGTATTTTTAGGCTGGGTTCCTAGTTTTTGTTTTCTTTTTCTTACTTTTTAACTGTTCTTGAACTTGTTCTAATGTCAATCGTTTTGTTTCAGGCATGTAAAGCACCATGAAAACGCCAGCTAACGCTGAACAAATGGCGAAAATCCAAAACACGACGTATATGCCACTAATGTCGATAATAACTTGGAACATTTTGGTTACAGCAAAGCCCATTGTTGACTGATAAATTCTCGATACGCATGAGGCCACCGCTTTTACATTAGTAGGAAATAGTTCTCCGACACACATCAAAGTTAAAGGCGTTACCCCAACACTCTGGATGAATTGAAAAGCAAACAACGCAATCACCGGAATTAATGAAAGTGATGCTACAGCGCTTAAGCCTATTTGAATGAAATATAAATAAGAGCCAATAATTAACAAACATATTGATAGACTGAAACATGCAGAAATAAGTAACGGTCTTCGACCCCATGAGTCAACAACTAAACCATGTATCCAAGAACCACAAAATGGAATTGTCGCAAAGATAATTCCACTTATTGCAGGTGAAATTGATGAATTAAATTCTTTGAAAATAACTTGAGCGTATGTTACAATTGCGCTCACGCCGGAGAACTTCAATTCTGACAAAATCATTAAGACAATTATCATCGCTTTCCGGTTACTTCGAATACGAATTAATTCTAAGATTCCTCCTTTTTCTCTTTGCTCTTTGACAACAGCTTCTTCAATCTGTGTCAACTCCTCATTAACATCTTCTCTACCACGTAAGATAACCAAAGACTTTTTGGCTGCTTTAATATTATTTTTCATTATGTAATAATACGGTGATTCTGGCATCCACATAAAAGTAAGTACACAAATAGCTGGAATTGACATTAGAAAGTATGAATTGGCTTCAATTGAAATAAATGGAGCTATAGTAAATTCTAATAAGATGCCTAAGCTGAATTGTACAAAAATAAAGCTGCTTAACCGCCCCCGAATTTCAGGGGAAGCGATTTCAGCTATATAAATACATACAATGGTGCGACCAGCGCCCATTGATATACCGCAAATAAATCTACCAATGAATAGCATTGTTACGTTTGTCGCTAAACTAAATAAGATAGCGCCTACGATGTTTGGGATAGCGGCCAATAAAATTGTTGTTTTGCGTCCTAAATAATCGATTCCCACGGCAGAGATGATTGGTCCAACTATGGCCCCAAGCTCTAGGGCTGACGCAAGCCATGATCCCTCTGTGTTGGATATTGCAATAGTTGAATTTTCAGCTTTTAAATGAATGTATGTGGGTCCTAGCCATCCTGTGTGATTTCCACTGCTTAGCACAAGTAAACTAGCTGAAATATAAAAATCACATTTTAATATATATTATAATTCTACCAATTGGATAAACTGTTTTTGATTTATAAGTCAGTATCAAAACGCATATAATATTGTACACTAAGTAGTGCTATTATTATACATAAATTAGGTTAGTAACTTTGTACCTAGACTAGTGGCTATCTGTGATTTCTTTGACACAAAATTTAAAAAAAAAAGTGAGATGAGGTCTGGCTTAAGAAAATAAATCTTTGTTATGAAAAAAATAGCCGAAATTTTTTTAATACCATCATCTCAAAAATATGACCTTATGAAAGAGGTATACATATACATTATCTATGAGCTGCTTAGTTAAAGATATTGAATACAACGATAATGAGTCTGACTGATTTGAACCAGATAAAAAATTTCTTGTTTCTTTTAATGTCAGCTTTTCAACTTAAAGCTGAACGAATTCAAAAAATTTATAAATGGAAAGTATTAAGTAAAAATCTGTGTAAGTTTAATTCTCCTTGACTTCTTGCATGTAAAACCGTCGCTTTAAACGCTGCGCCACAAATATAACATTGAAAAGTTTCTATCAAAACATTAATCCAAACCGTCTCCTAACTATAGACATAAAAACATTTACCTATAATTATTATGATACGATAAAACGTATAATTGTATTTTCTTTGGAAATTGCAATTGTTCATGCTTAGGCAATCCAAATAACTGTTATATATTGTAAGTATCTATGTAAATATTTGCAAACTAGTTTTGCAATACGTTCGTAATGTATTGTGATTTCTTTGATAAGTTAATATTTCATAACATGAAACAACCCTATTCAACAGAATTAAGTTAAAATATAGTAATAAATAAATATTATATAAAAATAAAAAACCGACTTCAAAATATATAAAAATTCTTAAACAAAAAATGCACTAAAAAGTAACAAAATAATGGCGTATCCTTGCAGTATCTACAACTTACAAATTATTAGGATGATACAATGTACAACTATTGTTATTTTTGGAGTTGGTGTCAGTCAAAGAAATACGACTATATTGGTACTTAGCAAAAAACAAGAATACCTTATGAAAATTATTTTTCAAATGAACTTTTAAACAATATCCTCGAACTGTAACAATATCTAGCGAACTTTAAACTACAAAATACCAATTACCAACTAAACCTTTTTAAAATTTTTACAAATTACCATTAATATTTATTTTATTGACTGACACCAACTCCAAAAATAACAATAGTTGTACATTGTATCATCCTAATAATTTGTAAGTTGTAGATACTGCAAGGATACGCCATTATTTTGTCACTTTTTAGTGCATTTTTTGTTTAAGAATTTTTATACATTTTGAAGTCGGTTTTTCATTTTTTTATAATATTTATTTATTTCTCGCGTTTTAGTGATCTGAAGTTTGATAACTGATTTTATTTTCTTGAAAATGGTTAACCTTTTAAACGCGCTGCTCATATGAGGCAGCGCCGTTTTGTATTAAAAGTTACTACATTATCCCTTTTTGTCCTTAAGGGTTGAAATTTTTTGCTTTTAAATGTAATAACAAAACTAAGTGGATTATTCTTTCCAACCGAAAAAAAATTATCAAAATTCGGTTAAATGTCACTATTTCATCCCCTATTTTCATCCTTAAGGGGTGGATTTTTTTTTCAAATTGAAATGTGAACAATTTAAAGGTACGTTGTACGTAATAGAAACAAAATTATCAAAATCGGGTTAGCCAGAAAAAAATTATAATATATTATTTCATCTCTAATTTTTAACCCATTATGAGTGGAGTTTTTTTTTTTAAAAAGATAGGAGATTAATTTAAGGTTGTGTTCTACAAATAAAAAAAGAATTATCAAAATCGAGCTATCCAGTAAGAAATTAATATATTATCCCTTAGTTTTCAACCCTTTAGAAGTTGAAGATTTCTCTCAAATTAAAACTGGACCCCACGAAAAGCACCAGCTTTCAAATAAAAAAAGAATTATCAAAATCGAGCTATCTAATACGAAGTTAGTATTTCATCCCTTAGTTTTCAACCCCTTAGAAGTGAACAATTTCCTTCAAATTAAAATTGAGCCACACGAAAAGCACTGACTTTCAAATAAAAAAATAATTTTCAAAATCGAGCCATCCAATAAGAAGTTAGTATTTCATCCCTTAGTTTTCAACCCCTTATAAGTGAACGATTTCCTTAAACTAAAATGAGACCATTCGGGAAGCACCAGCTTTCAAATAAAAAAAGAATCATCAAAATCGCTTCACCCAGTCGGAAATGCTGAGGTAACAAACATAAAAAAAAAAAAAAAAAATACAGTCGAATTGAGAACCTCCTCCTTTTTTTGAAGTCGGTTAAAAAATAGTATAAATAAAGTTATTTTGGAAAATTATTTTTACATATACGATACCATTATTTACTTTTATGATAAAATTAATGCCAATATACAAGTAGTTGTCATAAATCTAAACTGCATATAGCTTGTATCGAAACTAAACGGTTTCATTGTCACCTCGAACAGACCTAATGTTTTACTACACAACATTTTAAAATTTCACACTTTTATAAATAGATATTTACGAAAAGTTATTTGAATTGCCAAATTCCCGGGAAAAAATATTTTTGTCTAATCATATATAACCATATATAATCATATCTGAAAATTACCCAGTTATGATCATATATAATTATATATGATTAGACAAAAATATTTTTCCCGGACAATCAATTACTACAAGCAAAAGCACATTTTTCGAGAGTATTATAATAAAAACTAACTAAAATAAAATAAAATAAAAACACCAAGTACAACGATAACTAAAAAGATATTACAATATGAGTGAGTGTCCGACAAAAAATATTTTTGTCTAATCATATTTGATGAATAATCATATATAATCAGATCTGAAAATTAAAATTACCCAGGTATGATCATATATAATTATATATGATTAGACAAAAATATTTTTTGTCGGACTTTCACTCATATTGTAATATTTTTTTAGTTATCGCTATAATTAGTGTTTTTTATTTTCTTTAGTTGTTATAATAATACTTTCAAAAAATGTGCTTTTGCTTGTAGTAATTGATTACCCGGGAAAAACATTTTTGTCTAATTATATCTGGCCAATTTTCAGATCAGATTATATATGATTATATATGATTAGACAATAAAATTTCTTCCCGGGTTCTACGCTTATTATAATGAAATCCTAAAGTTTGACTGAAAAAGGGCTCTTTATTGTAAATATTACTTTTTAGTTGTTGGAAAAGTTTTTTTATAGTCATAAGATTCAAAAGTATTACTAGCTGTACTCACAGTAAACTGTAAGGTCAAAGATACTTTTCATATCAATGTTTTCATCATTAAATTTAAAACAGTTTACTCAAAAGTTTACGTCTAGTTCTACCCAGGCTATTGTTATAGTAGAGATACAAAACTTTCCGAATTTTTTTCTGGCTTAAATTTAATGGCTTTAATTTTATAACAGCTTCGAACATATTTTATTATAACAATAATTAAACAATCGAAATTCTTCTCAACCTTGTACAAATGCATATGGAGTAAATTTAAAAAATTTTATGTAGTTACATATATTTAAATGTAGACATTCATAGATAGGATAATAATATACTTACTCTATGTATTATCATATGTTTTAAGTAACTATTTACATGAAAACAGTTATTACAAAACTGTTACAGTAATAAGTGTTTATTTAAATTTTTTAAATATTTATAGAATTATCATTTTAATTAATGTCTTAAAAGTAGATATAAATAAATTAATCGTCCATTAAATATCTTTAAATAACTACTAGAAATTAAATTGTATCTTATTCTTTTTTTGTTTTCTGTTTTATCAAAAAAAAAATTTTAAAACATATTTTGGAAATTTTGTGAGCTTATCGGCAAAATATTTCAATTAAGAATGTTAAAGAATTATGTCCACTGGAAAAATATTAATTCAAAAACAAGGATGTTCTTATCATTTCTTCTAATAATTATTTTTATAATGTTTAAAGAAATAAAACTTATAAAAATATTTTTCCGGGTATTTACTAAATTGGTTTAAACATCTATATAAGTCGGTAATGCCCTGAGATATGTTGAAATATTAATATGTATTTATAAAAATTAACGATTTTTAAGTAGGTGATATTTAATGGCGTATAACTTAGCAAATTAAACTTGCATTATTTTTTTTAAACGGTAACTTCTTCATATTTTTAGAAAAATCTCTTTAAAACAATTTGCTTGTCCAAATTGGGAGAAAATAAAATTTTTGCCACCATTGAATTAATAATATGTTAGATTGTTTTGTTAATCAAATTTTGACTTCAAGTTCATTTTAATTGTAAATGAAAATCAGTTACTTTACTCAGTGACGTAGCGTGGATTCATATCACCCGGAATCAATGACGAATTTGCTGCCGTTTATTATATTTTCACAATTAAACATAATTTGTAAATAACCTGAAATATTCTGCCTGGGGATTCATTAGGTCAAATAGTTGGACATTTTTTCAATGAACTAGGCTTGATATTTTATACTTGTAAATGAAATAACTTCCAAGAGCAATACTTAACTTGATTAATCATATAAATATGTGACTTAATTTTGGCTCAATTTCAAGTGAATTTTCTAATAAACACCCAAAATAAAAATCCCTTAAAGAAATAAAATGTTATTTTTTGTGTTTTTACAACGCAAACTCTTTTGCTCTTCATTACTTTAGATTTTATAGAATCTACCACTTGTTCCAATGCTAAAATTGTTATAGACTATTCAAGCCTTTCTCAAATTTTAGCCATTATTGTATTTAGTACAAAAATTAAATTCTTTTTGTGTGATTAGTCGGTATATTTACAAAGGGTACGAGGGTCGTTCAATAAGTCCTTAGAAAATCAAAGAAATGGATCACGGATCTATGAACATTGTTTGTTATCAAATTGTGAAGAAGAAATCAAAGCTGAATTGGATGGAGTTCATGGCATATCTGCTCCTTCATTTGCCACTATTTATAATGAAGTAAATGAATTTAAACGTAGCCGTACATCAAAATAGATGAACATTGTTCGGGATGTCCAGAAAAGATAACTATATCCAAAATAATCGATAAATCGGCAACGTAAAGTGTGTGAGATAGTTAAAACTACAAACATATAACCACAAGCGGCTCAGTTTTCAATTTTACGTTAAAAATTGGGTGTGAAAATTTTTTGACAAGATGGGTACCATTGCCGCAGTGTTAAAGTTCAAACGCCGCGTTTAAACAAATGGAAAATAAACGCAACCGTGGGGTTGAATAAATCGTGGGGCTATAATGTGGATGAATTTTACACCGTTTTGTAACTGTAAATGAAATACGGATTAACCACCATCTTTCAGAGACAAAAGAACATTCAAAACAGTAAATTTTTAAAGAAGAAAGCGATCTGAACGAGGTGGAGGTGGTGAAATCGACTGGAAAGATTGAGTATATTTTTTGGGGTGCAAGATAAATTTTCGGTGTAGACTACTTGAAAAAAGGACAAACAACAACTGGAGATTAATAAGCGTTGTTATTGCAATGAGATAGTAAAGAAATCAAAACTAAACGCCCCCAGTTAGAAAAGAAAAAAGTCCTCTGTCATCAAGATAACGTAAGGCCCCATACCTGTGCAGTTTAATGGCTAAAATCGTGGAATTGCAATTCGAATTGTAACCATATCCCACATTCGTACTAGATTTGGTCCTTGACAACTTTTTTTTATTACAAAATTTTTAAAAAATGGCTTGCCTGAAAACGGTTGAAGGCGAACGAAGGAATTATCTCCCAAACAAATATCTACATGCTTTGAGGACCTTCCAAAATCGTACTTTTTGAACGGATTAAGAATCTTGGGAAAACGCCTGGAAAAGTGTATATCAATAAAAGGAGATCATGTTGAAACATTAAAAAAAGGTCTGAGAATACTTATCTATCTCTTTCTACGGACTTATTGAACGACCCTCGTATTTCAAGTTCTTTACGCAAGTTTTAAACGTTTCTTAAATATTTCTTTTACGGATTTTTCTCATTTTTAAGTAATTGCCATTGATTTCTTATACAGTAAACTTAACATTTTTTGCCCCCCAGGGCTATAGTCCTCTTTTTAACCCCCCCCCCTCCCTCAATTCAGTATACAGCTGACGCTACTCCAGATAAGATAGTCAGTAGAAGGTTCAACTATTTTAGCACGTGAACCACTTTATTAAACTATATCAATCAGTAATATGATAAACGATATCTTAACGAAAAGCAAATAAAACTAAGCTTTGGTAAGAAAACTTCAGAAGTCATTTCCTCTTTTTATCTTTAGCATAAATTATACGTATTAAATGTGATGGCCATAAGTGGATTCTGAATGAAGGTGTGAAAAATGATTTATTTAATTACGTAAATATAATTTTGATCTTATTCAAAGGTAATAGAAATAAAATGATCGATACTTAAGAAATGTTTTAAACTCAATTACGCGGAACAAGAAAAAAAATTTGGAGAAAAAAAAATGCATTACTTTGAAGACGATATACCTAGTTTTAATAGACCTGCTATAATTCATGAAATGTTGCTTGTCATTACTTTTTTATGAGTAAGTACTACTTTTGAATTCTTGTAAGATTTCTGAATAAAAATTATAACAATAAATATGATAGTCAAGTCTATAATGTAATACATACACGAATGTTATTTATTAGAAATATTTCCGTTGAATCAATAATATCAATTGTGAAAAACCCTCTTACGATCGATTCTTTAGAGATATTAATTAAAATGACTTATTAAATAACACATACCTGATATTGACGCTAAGTACTGGATAAAATATTTCGTCTTAGGCTTTTCCGTTTTTTCCGATTGAGACACGATTTGTGGCTGTAATTTTTCGGTAAGCTCAATTTCTTCGTGTTTGCCATTTTCGTATTTCGCCAGTGACATATTTGAGTGGTCGTCTTTCGGTTGATGACAATTTCACAAATACTGCAGTCTAGTTTTATTTGAAAAATGATTTAGATTAAAAATGAGTAACACAAGTAAATGATAAAAATGTTCTCAGGACAAAGTTTCCTATTTAATATACTAAAGGTTATTAATTCATACAGAACACAAGACAGTAATCAGAGAATAAGTGTGTTGTTAAAATTTGACGCGGACTTAAAATGAATAAATGAACTTAATATTGTTCCGAAACATCTAAATTGGTTTTATCTAGTTTCAATTTAAATATACCATATTTTATAATTTGTATGAATTGTATCGTGTTTCCTGATAAAAAAATGTTCAATGGGAGATATAACAAATGTAAAAAAAGTCCATTGCTAATTAGTTTTTTCTTAAAGTTGACCTTTGAGAAAAAATAACACTGTGGAAAATTTGAGATGATGATATATCAATATTGTTGAAATATTTATTGAAACTGATAGGATTTTTGTTTGACATTTTTATTCAAAATATCAATGTGATTGCGTGAAAAAATTAGCAATTTTTATATCAAGCTTGTATGTAAATTCTTTAAAAATAGTTTTGACCAAAAGAAAATATCAGATTGGTAAAATGGAATAAAAAATATGAATGATGAAATATTGATTTCTTGATGACGTTATTAGTAAAGAAGACGACCATAAAATTAACAAGTATAGATACTTGTAAATCTTATTTAAATATTAATGCTGTCTGAAGTGGTATTAATTTTTAAGAAAAAAATTAGCTGTTATAATATTCTATTTATCAAGTTTTTTTGCATAACAATTCAAAATACATAATATGATGGAATTATATTTCTATACGTTAGCAGCATAACAACAATAACATTTAATAATAATAATTAAGTAATCTACTTTCACGATCTTTTATATTTTCGTTGAAGCCAAAATTTATCCAATGTTATTGCACTTTTACACCACAAATTGGCACCAAATTAAACAACTTGCTTACGGTTTAAATTTTATATCCGAAGACAAATCCGTGTCTCGTGGCCTCTAGAGAAGAGTTGACTAAACCTGTTCATATAATTGTAGTTACATAAATACAAAAATCAATATTAATTGTTACGTATGTTCGTATATACTTACAAAAATTTCAAACCAAGACTTTTTTATGTTACAAGTTTGCTTTTCGATTTTTAGTAAGTATTTATTATTACTAGTATAATTATAAAATGCAATTTATTAAGTAATTTGTTTTTGTATACAAGTTTTGCACTCTCACTCTAAATTGGACATTTTTCAAATCAAATTGGACACCTTAAATTTTAGGTGTTTATTATACTTAGCAATTAAAGATTATTGATGAAAGTCAAGTGGAACAAAGATAAGATATACTATATAAAAATATTTACATATATTTATTACGGTGTTTACAGAACAAATTTATTCTTATGGTATCCCAAAATTGATAGTATATATTAAAACAACAATTTCGGCGCCAAAACGAGCCCTAAATATGAATATTAAGGTTTGCCGTAATCAATTTTTTCATTTTCTATTTTAATAACATAGGATAATATTTATTTTATTTTTGTTTCGGTTTTTGTAAACACTCTAAAAAATATATGCAAATTTTTTAAAATTTTTTACCATGTTCACTAATGATGGATCCCATCGAAGAGATTTTTTGGAAAATTAAGTGTTTCAAATTTTTTTTCCAACAAACGGCTATGTACAAATTGTTTTGTTATGATTTATTCATTAATGATGATCCCATCAGTGAGGTATTTTTAAAAAATTACCTTTTCTGATAACAATTTGTTGGCGGAACGTGCAAACTGTTATAATTAGGTTCATTGTCCCCGTCACATCTACTAATTGTTATAAATATTTTATGAATGAAAAAAGAAAATTACTACCCGCTCCCGTAAAAAAAATAAATTCCCATGAATATATCTTTGTTGCGCTATGACTTTTATCAACTATCTTTATTTTTCATGTAATAAACACCTAAAGAGTAGTGTCAATTTATCTACAAATTGATTTGTAAAATAGTCAATTGGAAGTGTAAAATCTGTATTGATGTTTTACCTATATAATATAAAATATAAATAGGTAAATAATCCTAATTAAATTTTCAAATATTTTCTAAGCACCACTTAATGGCGCAGTAGTAAGAGTAATTGCTCTCTCCGCTACATACGCCAGTGATACTGGGTTCGGTCCCCGTTGAATCCCTAGATATAAGATTAAAAATTAAGATTTAAGACCTACAGAAATTTTCTGTGTGTAAGACAATCGTGATATAACCATAGATGTTAATAGGCCAGTCAAAATCGACATAAAAAATAGCTAAATTGGCAAAACATGATGTATTTCTGAATTTTTAGTATGTTGTTTGGACCGCAATGAAAGGGACGATGGTGACTAGCCTCAAATAAACCCTGACATTTCACCAATACTGGAGTACCCACCAAAATGCGATTTTATCTTATATGGTCTCTGAAATGTTGAGAGAACTACGAGGCTTACATGCCCCGCTTTGCACTTAGTTTAAAGCTAATTAAATTGTCCACAAATTATATTCAGTAAGTTCTGCTCGTATGATCAATGGTTTCGACGCAACTTCGATCCAAAAAGGTCGAAAATTAAAAATTTCAATTTTTGAAAAAAACTAACCTATTTTCAAAGTGCCGTAACTCAGTGACCCATTAACGTGTAGAATTCCGGTTGTGCTTAGTTTTTAATAAATTTGATGCCCCTAAAAACGTGGAGAATAGCTTTCGAAGAAAAAGGCATGGATTAGGAGATACCGAACAGAATATGAAACAAGTTCAAAATTTTCACGGTTTTTCCTCTAAAAGAATTTGTCCACAACTTTTTGAGAATTGCAAACTTGAGAAAACATAGCCCTAATGGGTTCAAACAACATACAAAAAATCAGAAATACATAATGTTTTACGAATTTATTGTTGATTTTGATTGGCCTATAAAGCTACTATAAACACCCAAATAAATAAAAAAATATTTTCTAACTTTGTTCCAAGGACATTTTTTATAAAGCGTAAAATTTTCTTTAAACTACTTTTTTCAGCTTGTTATTACGGTGAACTGTTCCAAAATTTCGAAAATTTTTGTGTTATAAACTTACTGTGTTCTTTTAAATGGAAAATTAAAGAATGGAATGAGGCAAACCTTAATATTGATACATATAGTTTTGGCGCCAACATTTTTTTTAATAAATACTATAGTTACACATTTTTGGGCACCATAAGGATATTTTTAGTATCTTTGTATAGATAGATATATAGATAAAAGTTTAGATTCGCTAGATTCGCTTCAAAAAACTAGTTTCTAGTTTAAACTAATATTTTTACTACAACATCAATTCATCTAATTATTTCCGCAGCGTTTGTAGGTGTGATATTAATATACTTAGAAAAGAATATTCCTTGTTTATATTATATCACAATAACGTTATTTTTAGCAAAACTTTAGCTTAATAATAATCAAATAAGGTATCAACTAGCTACCAATAATACTAATCAAATTGAATAGTTTTTGAATTAAAAGTTCAAGGAGTTAAATCAATGCAACGTTATGGGGTTATCTACATAGAAATTGTTTGTCAATAAGGAAATCATATTTAACCAAAGTTTATATTTTCGACAAATATCGAATAAACGTCAATTAATCACATAAATATTATCACCAAACTGTTTTTTTTTCTTTAATAAAAAATTTGCATGTGTGTAGTAACAGAACAATAATATCACAAAAACATTAACGGTTAAATAATTATTTATTGCATCATTTTATTATGATTTTTATCACACTATAAATTTATGTTCATTGCATAGTAAGGAGAGCAACTTTACAAAAATATAAATTGTTTAAAAAAATAAGTTTACGTACAATAGTACCACTTATACATTAGTGCTTCAACTTCACGAATTTAATGAAAACTTCAATGAAAATGCTTGTTGGGGATTTGGAAAAATTATAAATAAACATAAAATCGTGGTATAAAACATGGTCTACCCAAAATTTTATCAATTTGATAACACAGTATCGTAAAAATTTTTATTTAATGAAAACAAATCGGTATTTACATGTCCTTATAGTACATTTACATCCTTATAACACTTTACTTTAAACACACGATAGAATAAAACACAAATCATTCTTTCTTATTAAAATCGTTTTTAATTAAGGTCCGCAATTTCATATAAGAAACTAATTACTGTTATAAAAAATCCATCAATTTTAAAAAAAGAACCTTTTTTGACTTAATATAAACCTTGTCCCATATTATTTAGATGAATGCTTTATATACACAGATATAATATTGAATAAGAACCACATTGCAAAAAATGAATGATGCAATAAAGGAAAAAAAATATTGATCAAAAAACCGTAAGTTTTAAATCATTCAAAATACAAGGAACACAAACTTATTTTACTGTATTTTCAAATAAGCTATATGAATATGAAATATCTTACCATTAATCTAAATTATTTGATGCAAAATATTAAACATTTTATTAGAAAACAAAATGTTTAAATAAATCCGTTGTATTAATTTAAGATATAAATGACAAATAACACAAAATACACACCTTCAATTTATATCCACGTCCAACTCACATTATCTTTACTGTACATTTAAAATTGTTATAAAAAGGGTTAAATGTAATTCTTTACTTCAATGATTGATTACCCCACCAACAATCCAAACTAAGGTCGTCTGGTAAAAGAGCAACAAAATTATTGAATACTATATAGTCGATATATTATTTTGTTTTAAATATGCTTTTCAGGGTTTCACAACTTAATCTAAAGAATTTAAAAAACGGAAAAGGAAAAATATTTTGATTTTCAACACATTACACTAGAAATAAACATAACATGTATTAAAATAACTTATATTTGTTGTATCCAATCACATTAACACATTTCTTGTATAGGCAATTCTATTTTCGTGTTATTTTCAAAAACTACCGTAAAATACATTTTGATAAAAATTTATTTTATTGTTGAATTATAAAAATTTTCAAACTTTAAAAGTTTTAATAGAAAATTGAATATTTTGTAAGCACTTTTAAATGTCATGTACGTATACTTATTTTCTATTGCGATAGTTAACTGAAAAAAACCGTGCATATGTTTTTGTTATCATACATTTATCTAAATAACTTCGTAAAAATGGAAATAAAATAATCTAGTGTCCGAGGAAATACGACTGTGTTGAAAATATAATATTCAAATAACTCAAAAAATAAAATAACGGGTAATTCATAAGAAGCTCACAATAAGGAAAATCCTAATTATTCAAATAAAATAAAATTAAATATGTTAATTATCATCAGATAACAAAGGCTGTTCTCATTTCGGTTTTATAATTATTAGTTTAACATTTTATACTTCTAATTTAAAATCAATTTTATTGTGTGATTTTTTAATGTTGTGAAAGTGGATTGCTTTAATAAACTCGACGAGCTTTCATTCCAAACATTAATTATTCATGTTGTAATGGATGGTTAATATTATTATCTTTTAAATTTTTCTTACGTGATTTTAGTCGCGTCAATATACCATACATCGGCATTTAGGTTATCTCAATGGATTGAGTAGATTAAAATGTCTGTTTTCCTTAAAATATAAATCGCCTGTTCATGTGAATTAAACATTTCTTACTATGATGAGAAACAATGAAACGACTATATAAATGCTATTTCATCAAGTTATCTGTGATATTAATATGATATAAGTTCTATAAAAACTAGTGCAGTCCGGGAACCCCCGTCAGACGCTAAATTCTTTTCTATATTATTTCATCTCCAAGCCGTCTGAAGTTTCAAAAGAAAACAAAAAATTAACAACTTTTCTTTCAATTTTTTGTTTATTTTTAGAAAATTGAAGGTTTCTTTGTAAAAATATGTATATTATGTTTAAGTAAAAACGTGTTTGTATTTCAATTATAAAATTTGATTCATAGAGTAAAGATTTTGACACCTACTGTCCGAAATTTTGGAACAGCACCAGTGAAGGACATACTAAACCCGGAGCGCCCTGGCTTTGGCGACTATTGCAGTACTATCAAAAAGAGCACTTAATATAATAAAACTTAATATAACACACTTAATATAACTACCTGCAATAAATTAATCTAGATGTAACGAAAAAACCAAGTAGTTAAAGCGACATAAAATAAACCAACAACAATTTTTTTTCGATAACTTTTTTAGTTTTGTAAGTCGATAGATGTGTTTCTCTTTCTATCTTCTTACTTTTTTTTTCTCTTGGTACATTTTATTTCACCAATCATTGTTGGTAAGCAGCGAGAATAAAGATATAAAAAGAGAAAGAGTAAGGAATTAGAAATAAAGAAAAAAAGAAAAAGAGGGAAGGTCACTTAGTCGCTTTTTCGTTACGTTATGGTCTTCACCGTTTAACTCCAAGTCTAAGTAATAGATTTCGTTTCAATAAGCATATTCTATAAAGAAATATTCCATTTATGTATAAAGAAATTTAAAAAATGGACGATAATATCGACAGTTAAAACTTTCTCAATAAAAAACATTTGGTTCGATTTGTTATAGCTACATAACATAGAAAAAGTATGAGAAATGTGTGGGTAATCTGATTTTTGAAGTGAAACTTTTTTAAGGGGCAAGATTTAAAAAGTGACGGTGCGTTACGCAACTTTTTATGAATTACGTCATTTTAGTTCATTGAATTGTCGTAACAACCAAATAAAATGTTAATATATAGTTATAATATATGTAAGTAATTATAAAAAGTTTCACTTCTAACACGTATATTCTTAAACATGTTTCTTTTTTTGAAATGATACTTCTTTAGGCGCATAATGAAAAAATTATGAGAGTGAAATTTTAAGATGCGCGCGCATCACTAAGACACAGAATTAACATGGTGAAGTTGGCCGCAAAACCGCTTGTTTTTTTTTTTAACTAGGCGCGCGTAATTTGAATATTTGTTTTGTTTATTTATTTACTTATTTATTAATTTTTATATTTAAATTAAAAATAATTAATTCTTCAAAAATATTTTTAATATTTTATTTAAAAATATTTATATATACAAATGACACTTAATATCAATAAATAAGTTGTTACTTTTCTCGAATGTTACAGTAGCTGTTATCATACTATTTGGAGTTTAGTGATGAAAATGACATCTGTATTCAATGTATGTTCTTGGCTATTACGAAATCTGGGAATCTGAAATGATCCAACCATCTTAGAATAATAATTTAGTTAAACTAGGCATTAATTAGATTACGACATTTACTTTGAAAAGTAACTACTTACTTTATTTTGCAATTTCTAAGGAGTTTCGTTTTCAAGGCATGCATGAATTGTTAACCAGAAAAATGATCACGAAAAATTTTATAAACGTCTTGCAGCTTTCTTTGGTTTTTATTTTCATTGTAAACCATAGTTTTTCACAGTATTTCAGCCATTTAATAGTCATAAAAATACATATTTACTACATAAACGGTGACTCGGAAAAAACGTGTTCAACGTCAGATTACTTTTAGACTACTAGTACGGCGCGTTGTTCTTAGAGGCGTTAGTATCGGTATCGATATCTATTTTATCATCACAGCGCAAGTCCGTAATGCTTTAATGCATTTTGGACATTGTTCCACCATATCTGTTCAAAAGAACCGCACCTCTCGTAAAAGTGTCCGCTTCACGAATAAATTATATTCAGTAGTGAAGTTAAATTGAATATTTGGATTAATATAATTTACTATTTGCAAGTATTAGTGAAAAAATTGTCCTTATATACTTTTTCAAGTGCTCCGTTATAATTGAGGTTAACTATCCTTATGTATTATTTATTGATATAAATTAAAATATTATTCTCTAAATTTTATTTAAATTAATAATTTGTATGCATTTAATAAAAACTATTTTTTATGAAATTGTAAAGTCCTACTAATGATAAAGATAAATTGGGAGTTTCAACCAAAATTAAACTATACACAAAAAACAATTTGCACAGTAAAGCATTTAACGCCCATATAGAAGTCATATTATAATATGAGAATCTTGAAGATAAAATATTCATTATTCAGTGTAAAAACCTATTTTTATTCTACGATATCATTTATATGTTGTCATTGAAAATAAATTCTTATGTAAAAGTAGCACACAAAACATATACATTATAACATAAAGTTCTAAAGATCCTGAATAAATGTCTGCGTTTATTAAAAAATATTAAAAACATAAGGTGTTTTATGAAGTATACTTTCGACTGGAAAAAAAATTTGCCTTGGTAATTCAAGATTTTCTTCCCATCTTCACAAAACTCCTTGATAAAAACGTTTGCCATGAATTATTTATAAAAAAATATAATGCTTACGAATATCATTAGGTACTATTAAAATTATCCTTACTCACATGAACGTAGGTCTATAAAATTTCATCTATTAAAAAAAAAAAACTTGTAAAATAAAACATACTCTAATTAACATGTCAAACAACCTAGTTTATCGCAACAGACAACCCACACTTTCAAATTTCTATTGCAGCTGTAAAGGCCTTTGCAACAAGGATTCTTTTTAGTGTTGGGGTCATGATATATGTATGTTTGTTTATAAAAATCTTTATCTTATTTATGACTAAGAAAACATTAGAATAATTGATGTTTTAAATAATCTTAAAAATGAGAGATTTACAACGAAAGTTGTAAATAACTACGATTGCTTCTCAAATCATATATATGTACACATTCATAATTTTTGCAAATTATCTTTGTACAGCCCTCAGTCATTAGACTAAGTTGGAAATTCCACACGAGGTATTATAATTTATTCACAACAAGATTTCTTTTACAGAAGCAAGTATAATTGTTTAAAAAGAAATAGAAAATAATTTTATGTATTAAAAAGAATTACCTGCGAGTAGTCATCATAATTACAGTTTTTCATCGTACGTACCTATCAGCTATATAATCCTCTAAGATAATCACTTCTTAGTTAAACTAATAGATTTGTCAATTAGTCGAAATTTAAATAGTTTCTGTGAAATAGTTAAGTATCTTATGATTTTTAATAATCAAAACCATTTTACCCGATTTTTTTCTATTCTACTTATTCATTGTTATTTTTGTCATATTTTTCCAAATAAGGAATTCTTTTGTGTGATCAAAATAAAAAAGATAATCTCTGGATCAAAAGGCAAATGTATTTTTTGGTTATTTATGCGGTTGGTCGGAAGTTAATTAAACATACGAATACATTGTTAGTTACTTTTCTAAAGCTGAGTCAAATTCTCAGTTATAATATTAATTATATTATTCAAGTTAATTTAATCAAATATGAGAAAGTCGCGAGCAAAAGTCACCATATTTTAAGCATATTAACAAAAAATAAATGCTATGTGTCTAAAATTTTCTATTAATTTTAAGTCGTTAATCGATAACGGTAGCTTATTTTTAATCATTAAACTACAGTCCTTTAAAACTTAAGTATGGTGTTATAAACATTTGACAAAAGCTAAGCATTTAAGCATTGAAATTTAGTTGATTTGAGTTCCTTTACGTACGGGAATTTGTGGATCTTTCGAATATTATTTTTAATTGCGACCAGTTTCCTTTTTCAGTCTTTCTACATTTTTTTGCTTGTTTAGTGTGATTATGCTATTATTAGGTATCATTAGGTCATCTACAAAAGCCAAACAAATTATCATTAGGTTATTTCTGTCAATTTTTTTTTAAATTATAGTCGTTTTCAATCTAGCGGTCATATTGCGACTGCGACTTTGTGGTTATTTAGAAGTGGGTTGTTAGTAGTACAATGGTACCTTGAGATACGAATGTCCTAACATACGAATGTTTTGAGATATAACATGAAATATTCTAAAATTTATACCTCGACATACAACGAAAAATTTGAGGTACGAAGTTGCGATGTGCGATTTTATTGAGTGAATAAACATAGTTTTTGAGCCTTCAGTGAAAAAATACTTAATCGATCATGGTTTACCGCTTAAGTGTGTCCTTCTGTTGGATAATGCTGTCGCTCACCCTCCTGGCCTTAAGGATAACCTTTTAGATGAATATTAATTTATTAAAATTGTCGATCTGCCACCCAATACAACGTCTACCCTTCAGCCCATGGATCAACAAGTTATCTCCAATTTTAAGAAACTTTTTACGAAGCATCTTTTCAAGCGTTGCTTCGAAGTTACCGAAAATACGAAATAAATAAATTAATAAACGTTATGTGTGTTATTACTCCTTTATTTATATACTAATTGTGTATATTATATGTAGTTTAACTGTGTTTTGGGTTAGTTTCATATCGCTAGAACGCATTTATATTACATTATCTTAAATGGGAAAAATTGCTTTGAGATACGATTTTGTTGACATACGACGATGATCACAGAACGAATTAAATTCGTATCTCAAAGTACCACTGTATTCATTTAATTTATAAAAGTTATTGAAGATAGAATAGAATAGAAATCCACTAGTTAAAGTTTCTACACAAGGGCGAACTCAATTTTTTATTATTTTTTTTATTTTTTTTTTGTATTTTTTTTACCAAATCGTACCTGCTTGTATTAGGTACAATGCCATAGACACATTAACAAAATTTTTTTTGATCAATTTCGAGTTTGCCCTTTTTATCCGGAATGCCTCATATTGTAATGGTATGTTTTTCTTTCTTTCAGAGCAAAACTCTCCAAGTTTTTAAATATTTTCAACCCTCCAGATTTATTATAATACAAACTTATTAATTGTTTAAGTCTATATCAATCTGGCAAATATAAAATACTAGCTGATACCCGCTCGCTTTGCTGAGAGTATCTAAATTTAATTGATTGATTTATAGATTCCTTACCTTCATAGCGAAATAGGTATAAAATTAATCTATTTTGACAGAAAAAGATGTTAGATACCTACTTTCAGACTTGAGATCCAAAGTAAATTCATCAAAATTCTCAGAACTACTTTTCTAGGAAGAGATATTAGCTATCTGATAGCTTCATTACCTACCATTTAAAATATAAAACGTTCTTTTAGATTTGAAAATTTTTCATTTCAAATGTCATTTATAAGCGTTCAGCTATTTTAGTATTATAGATTCGTAGCTATCCTACAGGAACCGTGCCTTTTTTTTGGGATAAAAGGTATTCAATACTTTAAGATCTGATCTAATTTCATTATTAATTTTATCGTGTGTTAAATTGAAATTCATATTTATTTTTCAGTAAAAATTGTCAATTTTTTAATTTAACATTTGTAGAGATTTCTTTCGTTACTGTGTAAGTTGGAAGAAAATGCGTTAAAATTCTATTTCACGAACTTTACCGAAACTTTTTAAATGTACGGTTCCTGTAGGATATAATTGTTTTGCCATCCCATGGAAACCATGCATTTTTCTAGCCTTAAAAGTAAGCTATATCATTCTCCCCCAAACTAACCACATTACAACAATCATATCAATCTTTAACTCTGTGATAAACAAAAAACATATCTATCCCACGGGAACCGTACATTTTTTCTGGATATAAATTATACTATATGTTAAACTGGATTATAATCTATATCTATGCCAAATTTCATTCAGATCCATTCAGTACTTTTTGAGTGAAAGAGCGACAAACATCCATTCTTACAAACTTTCACGTTTATAATATTAGTAAGATTAAGTATTACACTGAAAAAAAATTGAAATAGTTACTATTTAAAAAGTGGATACCTACCTAATATTTAATCGGTTCTATTTCTATTACACCAAGTATATGAAACGGAGAAGGTCTAATTTCTTCACTGTAATTAATAAATAATTATGAAATTCAAAAAATAAATTAACCTAAATTTAAATAAAATAGCCTTTAGTGGAATTGAAAATACTATTATATTTTTATACCAGCTTAAATTTTAAGTTTTTAACAATCTTCAATTAAATAATTGTTAAGATATTTATTTTTATCAACGAGAAAAGATTTATATTGCAACATATTCATTTTAGTTGCGCAATATAAATACTTCGTAAAAAAGTATAGATTTACAAACTACATTTACACGTACATATAATTTTAATACTTTAACCTATACATGCTTTTAAATAAAACATTCGAAACGTAGTTATAATATTTGACTATTGTAAAATAACAATACTTATTTGTTTGAGGCCACATTTTTCTTGTGTTATAGTAATAAATACTTCTTGAGTATTTCTTTAATTAATCATACTATTGTCATGATTTTTTTAAACTAAAACACTTGCCTTTAAATAGGCTCCGAATTTTAGCTCTTAAGACAATAATCAACATTAAAAAAAAATCAAGTAATTAAGCAGTGCGAGGTGACTCAAGGTTTTTACGATTGATCATTGACAATTTAAAAACACATTAGAATTCGTTTATACTATGAGCGTAAATCTTCTTGAATTTCTTCAAGTGTTTTTCGTTTTGTTTCTGGCAATCCAAAGTAAACGAATATTGCAGTTAATAAACATACAACAGTATAAATTCCAAACATTACATCTGTACCCCAATTGGAGGTAATAATTTCATACAGTTCAACTACAAGAAAAGCTCCAATTGAGGAATAAACGGCCATAGCCCAAGAAGCAAATGCTTTAACACTTGTTGGAAACAGCTCTGCCATACATACAAATGGCAGTGGTCCAATACCAACCCCAAACAAAAATGGGAAAACCCATAAAGATATTGTTGGAATCAACGAATAACTATCTATGTTTGGAACATTACATCTAATCAAAAGAAAATAAAGACTTACAAGGAACAGGGGAATTATTGATGTGATTGAAGAAAATAACATAAGCGATTTACGTCCGAGTAAATCAACTAAAAATCCAAATATAATCGTTGTTATAAGGGCAACTGCATTCATTATGATTCCACTAAGAAATGAATTAACGTTCGAATTCGATAATTCGTCAAATAATGTATCGGCGTACGACAATAATGCTGTGTTACCAACAAATTGTTGAGAAGTATATAATCCAGTAACAATAATCAAAGCCTTCCGATAACTAGGAACAGTGAATAGTTTCCAAAAACTTTCATTGGCCTTTTCCAGTTTTTCTCGTTCCATTGTCGCTTCAATCGTCGCAATTTCAAGTTCAGCGTTTGTATTTGGCCCTCGTAAAATACGAAGGACTCGTTTTGCTTCCTCGGGCTTTCCTCTCATTAGATAATAATATGGGCTTTCTGGCATCCAAATAAATGTAACCAGTAGCAAAACGGGTATTGAGATATTAATAAGTGCATTGACTTTGATTGTCACATAACTTCCAATCACATAGGCAGCCAAGACGCCAATGTTGCACTGCAGCATCATAAAATTACTAAGCAAACCACGAATTGATGGCGATGAAATCTCCCCCAAATACATCGGAATTATGTTCAATGTAGTCCCAATTGTTAAACCCACGAAAAATCTTGCAGCATACAGCATATAAACATTGTAGGCGAAATAAATTAAAAGCCACGTGAAAATGTATGGAATCGATGTTAATAAAATGGTAAGTTTCCTTCCAATTTTGTCCACAGAAAGTGCTCCAAATATTGGTCCAATAACTGCACCCAATGATAACAGGGAAGCGATCCATCCTAACTGGCTACTATTATCAATTACAATATCGGTTCCATCATGGTTTTTAAGTTTTAATAACGCTGGTCCTGTCCATCCAAAATTTGTTCCTGCTGCTAACATCAATAAGGTAGCTACAAGAAAAAAAACATTTTATTGAAATCTTTACATTTTTTTTCTTTACATTTCTAATTTAAATAAATTTTCGAATTTTAATTACAATAATTCGGACATGAAAACAATAAAAATGTGCTTATGTATCGTATTTCTTAATAGTGTTATGCAAAATCGAAAAGTAGTAAAATTGAAGCATATAATATTAACGTTTTACTATCAATGGTGGATTTACCAGCAGGCTAAATAGGCTGGAATTGGAACTGGAGCGGCAAATTAAGAGGCGGTAAATTAGGGGCCCTTCCAAGTACAAATCATAAGATTACAATTGAATTGGCAAAAGTTGTGATCTATGTGATTGTTAATTTGGGTATTTAATTTTATAGATTGGTAGGGGCGGCAAAATTTGAATAGCCTACTAGGAATAAATGTGTAAGTCCGCCATTGTTAACTATTCTTATTACTAGCTATAATGCGAAGTCAATCTATGCAAATTAGCAAGTATTTAATTGTACTTCATTTTCTAATTGTTCATTTGTTCCAAAGGAAATTATTTGAATGAGTTAAATATGCAAATAAACGATCTTAAAAATTATAAATTAAGACAATTAGATGTCACGTGGGTTTCAAAGTATGGAGCTACCTAATTTTATTCCTACCTTATAATTTATTCAAAAGTAAGTACATACATTGTGCAATAAGGTATTGTTGAATTATTGTTATAAATATTATAAGTAAAAGTAGGGATATAAAGCGTTATGTATATGTATGTATATTACGAATACACAATAATTAATAGTACTGACCTGATGAAGCTGCACAAAATTGCATCCATACTAAATCCTTATTGTTACTTTGATGTTTAGCATTTCCTTCGACTGTCATTTTAAAAGTAAAATAGAGAAATTTTAATGAATATATTATTATGTGATGGTTTATCTGCTCATAAAATATAATTGTTTTAGTCATAAAGGAGCTAGATAACTATTATCTAAAAAATTATTATCTTTTAAACTTAAAAAAAACAAGAACATCGAAATCAAAATTATAGATATACCTATAATGATAAGATTCGACTAAATCAAAAATATTTCACCAAAAAATGACTCCTAGAATATACCATATAATAATCTTATTTTTACAGAAAGAAAATTGTTTTGCTAAAGATATTCAATTACGTGCACTTACTTTGTACCATAAAGGTAGATACCTTTAACATATATTGTTAACCTTATTATCACTTATTATATTGTTTTCCATAGGCAACTTTAATTTGACCACCGAATACAAAATTTTACTTCAAAACTGAACCCAAATTCAGTGAATTTTTGAAATGTAATCAAATTGGTTATATTCACTCCTGTAACATTAAATATTACATAAAGAATCAATCGTATGTACAAGAGCTGCGTATCTTTTAAAAGCAAGTGAAAAAAATCAACCGATTAACATCAAGGTCGATTTTAAGAAGAAGTATGTACTATAAAATATAAACATCTTACAATTAGAAATAATTAGATTTTTAAAATTATATTTGATTTATTTTGACCTGATAGAAATAAAAACTTTTCTGGGGAATTTCTCGATGAAATTTCAAGTACAACTAGTCGATGCGTTGTTGTGATCAAAAACTTTTAAAGAGTGTTGACAATTTTTTTCTTTTATAGTTATTTAAATTTGTTGATATCACAATATATAAAATAATAAATTTAATAAAAATTACACTGGGCAACAGTGGTTTTGTTGCCCTTGATATAAGATTGATTTCTAATGTAGTTATGCTCACAATTCATGAAACTATCAATGATTTTGGAAGATTTGCTCTAGTTTTTTTTAATCTTTATTATTTTTAATTTTATACTACAAGATTGAAAAATATTTAAAAAATATCAGATATATTTATAATGACAGGAAAATGTTGCAAACCCATGTTATACTTCAGTGAAACGCCTTTTACTAGAATTCCTTCTATAATGTTTTAGGGGACAATCTCTTTTAAAAGACCAGCAGTACCTAGTCTGCCTTTATGTGGCGGTTCCATCTACTCTGATAACTTTCCTCTATTACTTTAAGATCCTAGTAGAAGCGCTCTCCCTGATCCTCACAATAATTTCCCAAATTATCAGAAAATCTATTCAGATGACTGTGGAGAAAGTGCAACTTTATACTTATACTTAATACTTTATATTTACTCCTAAATTCTTAAAACTCAAATTCTTTATAATTTGGTGTTTTATAATTACCTAGAAAGTTTTCTACCAATATAAAATCTTTCCAAGCTTCACTTTACGGAACTGTCATTACTTTGATAAAATTTATTTATCTTTCATCAATTGTCGAGTTTGAGGACCATCAAATATTCCACCTTTCTATTTTTCCATGCTGAACTTTGGAAATTTTCTACAAATTTACTTTTATTTATTATTTATTATTTTTTAATATGTAATGTATAATTTTGTCTCTTTTTTATAACGGCTTGTTTACTATGTTGGCACTTGACTCTACCAATAGTTAAGGGCTTTCTCAAAGACCACAAATCTGGTTCCCAATGAAGTTGTTTTGCTCTACTATCCCACAGACAAATAAAGCTAGGGTATTTTATGTATCCACTTTGTTGACCAAGTAAAAATGTAACCATTTTCAAATCTACACAATGCTCCGAGTAATTAATTTTTTCCAAAACTAATTAGTTAGATACGCTGAAATCATAAAAACTAGAGCACATTCTTTACTTTAATAAATATTTTCGTAAACTGTGCACTTGAAAACATAGAAATTCGTAGAGATATCCAGGGCAGCAAAAAAAAAATTTTTTTGGAGACCTGTGTTAACATTACATGGACACACATATGCAATCCAAATAACAGTTAAGTTTCTCAATTATAATTATATCGAAATTATGAAAAATGTATAAACATTAAAAAGAAAAAAAATTAGTTCGTCAAGGAAATTTTACCAAACACTACCCAAAACGATATTCATAAAAATGAAAATTCAAGTTTTCCATTGAATTGAAAAACAAATTTACACTGAATGCATATTCAAAAACATTTTAAGTAAAAATTAAAAAAGAATAAACCTCGCCAATCCTATTTTATATCCTGAAATTCCATTATTCTTTAACAACATGAAAGAGCTAAAATGATTACATAAATTTTCCGAAATAGGTTAACACGTCTCAATCGAAGTTCAATATATCGAAGTTCGTAGGTCAATATAATAATTTTATTCGCGGCTAATATTTTGTTTTCAAATATTATTGTTGGTTGTGGGTTGGTCATTGGCAGTTTTACTTACAAAAAAAGACATAATTTTTTCTATATTTCATGATTATTTCTAAAAAAAAAAACACAATTGTTCTAGTTGAATAACCAGATTTCCCATATACTTGTTTTAATTTTCATTTGCTTTAGCAGTTGTATTAAACAAGCCGTTGCAGTAACCGATTTTAAATAAGCATTATAGCAGATACGATGTCCAATTTTTAATATTCATTTTAGGATTTTTATACACTTTAGAGTTTAGACAGTGAGTTAACTTACTTTAGGGGACTTTCTCCATTTACTTCAAAATAGTTGTTGATTAATCTCATCTTGTATAAAACATTCTAATCCAACTTCTTTAACTTCTTTTGTGGTGTGGTTTATTTAGCAACGCGTAGGCAACCAATAATACACGCGTACACTTTGCATATCTATGTCCAATCAAATTGAAATGGAATACATATCTTAGAAATGGTCTAAGTTTGGTTTAAAAAGCTGCTAAAAACTGTTTAAAATATTTTTTTCAAAAATTTCAAGTTAATACGTCAATTGATTGCTGTTATCATTCATTTGCCCACCGAGATTTTTTATGATTGAGTGTCTTTGCTGCCGCTTAAACAAATGGAAAAAAATCGAAAAAAATAACAATTAAATCATATCGTATATATATATATTTATAAAATCTAAGAACACAAAAAAATGGCACTTCAAAAAGACTAAAATAGGAAATAGGTGGAAATATTATTCCGTTTACAGTAACTTGTATAATAGCTAATATTCAAGTTAGATATAAAATAACAATCTATAGACATTTAATATACGTGTAAGATTAACAAAAGGCAAAGTCTTAGAACATTGGTATTTTAAGTTAATAAATGACAATGATAAGTGCTTTCATTATACTTATCGTATGTATTAAATACATACTCGTAAAAAATTTTATTTTTAATTTACAAACGTATAACTTTGTTATGCGTTTATGCAAACTATTTGTAGCAAAAAATATATGGCACATTTTTAGGAACTAAAAGTTCATAACATGTTCATTAACAATAATTCAATTTGTACTCTCAATATATATTATAGAGTACCTATTTTATATATTAAATTCAAATATTAATTGAAATGTTATTTCTTAAATGTAAAAAATTATTAATCTACGATTGCTTTAATGTTAAAATGCTAAAAATAAGTTTTCTACTTGAATAATCACTTCATGTTTATTCAAGTATTTGCTATGGCAGTATGACGCAAATCAAAGTTTGATCTAAGTTTGAAATTTTGTACTAAAAATAATAAATTATGGAAGTGGTAATAAATTTTAAAAACAATCAAGTTTTTAAACTTGTAAGAACCAATAAAGCTGGTCTTAACATATTGTACTTCAACTTAATAAAAATTTTGCTAGATAATTAAACGCACCAACAAATTTAAAATAGCTAAAAGTTTTTTTCTTAAAAATTAATTAAAACCCCCATCAATAACTATACTTAAAATAGTATTACAAAAATTGTCTTAAATAATATGGCAACTACAATTTTTTAAAAATTGTGTAGTTAAATTTGAGCATTCAAAAATTAGATACAATTCTTATGAAAAAACTTAAAATCAATTTCCAATCATGATAATAATTATTATCAATTTCAAAAAAAGTGATATGCCTAACATTTATACAAATTTTCATTGGTGTCTTCTACATTCCATTTCTTTATTTTTTTTCCAATTTTAAATTTAATTTTTTAACCTTTTAACACGCTTTGAATCTCTTCTAGAGTCTTACATTTTGTTTCAGGTACATAAAAAATAATAAAAATAACCGAGGTAAACGAAAAAATACCATACAATGCAAACATAACATAAGTTCCAAAATAAACTGTTATAACAATGTATAATTTAATTACAACAAAAGCCATTACGGATGAATAAACAGCCATCGTATAATTCGCCAAAGCTTTAACATTCGTTGGAAATAATTCAGCTACACAAACAAACGGTAATGGGCCAACTCCTATTCCATAAAAGAAGGGAACTATTATTAAAGCGATAGTTGGTACTAACGAAAACGCTTCTATTCCATCTATTTTTAAATAGGCTAAGTAAAAGTACGAGGTTATAATAAGTAATGGCACTGTTAAAGTTATTGCAGAAATCAACAACAATTTCTTTCTTCCTAACGAGTCAACTAAAAATCCGATACCAACAGTGGTCACCACACCAATTAAAGTCATGATAATACCACTGATTGATGCCGGAATTCCAGTGTTCAGCTCGAAAAATATTGTCGGGGCGTAAGCTAAAAGAGCGGTAACTCCAACAATTTGCTGATATGTAAATAATCCAGTTACGATAATTAAAGCTTTACGATTACTTGGTATCGTGAATAAGTTCCAAAAGCTTTCTTTTTCTTCTTGCTGTTTTTCTAGGGCAACTTGCATGGACAGTATTTCATTTCGAACATCTGTGTGCGTACCTCGAAATATTTGTAAGGCTTCTTTTGCCTTTTCTTGTTGACCACGCATCAAGTAAAAATATGGAGTTTCCGGCATCCATATAAATGATATTATTAATAATATAGGAACTGTTCCGAAAATAAAAGCATTCAGTTTGACCGAGACGTAAGGCCCGATTATATAAGCGGCTAATAGGCCGGCATTTGATTGAATCGTTATAAAATTACTAAGCCGTCCTCTAATCGGAGCCGATGCTATTTCCCCTATATACATTGGTATTACATTTAATGTAACTCCAATAGCAAGTCCAACAATGAAACGAGCCACGTATAACATAACTACATTGTCGGCATAATATATAAGGCCACATGATATCAAATATGGAATTGAATTTAATAAAATTGTCAATTTACGTCCTATTTTATCAACAATAATAGCACCAAAAAACGGTCCGATTATGGCCCCAAGAGACAACAATGATGCGATCCAGGACAGTTGTTCATTCGTCGCGTATATATCAGTCCCCTCTCGATTTGTCAGCTTTAAAAAAGCCGGTCCTGACCATCCAAAGTTTGTTCCCGCAGCAAACATGAGTAATGTAGCTGTAACAAAAAAAAAAAAAAAATAAAAAATAAAACTTACTTAAATAAAAATCCAAGAAACAACAACGAGAAAGTTTTAATTTCATCCGAGATTAACTTTCAGATAATTTACTCGTAAAAAGTCACTTCGTGATTTAAATTTTTAAAGCAACTCTAATAAAAAATTAAGCTATTTTGAAATTTTAAATTCTTTGATTTGGTATAAAAAGGACAGGTGTCTGTTCAACATATCACTACGTAGACAAGTTTGACGGTTAAATTAAATTTCATTTCAAACGAAATTAAAAGCGTTGAGCGATTTAAATGCATGTATATCCTATGTCAAAAAGATTAAGATAAAAGGGTTGCACTGATACAAAGTTTTTTCTTTATTTTTAACGACTAATTTGTTTCAGTTAACTTACCCGATAGAGCAGCGAAGTATTGCATTGAATTATTTCCATGATGGTTATCGACTTCTTTAGATTCAGTGATATCCTTAAATTCAAACGCTAACGTCGTACTGTTTTCTTTTTCTAAGGTATTGTCCTCCGTTTGAGATACTCGTTCATACATTTTTTTTAAACAGGATTACTATAGACTGCACCTTAAGAAATAATATAGTATAGTAATTTACGAATGCGATTAAAAAATTAATATCATTTCCCTAATTAATAAGTACTTAAAATTGAATTTGATAGATTCCAGATGTTCATATCAAAAAGATAATAATAGGTATTTTATACAATTTTTTTCAACTATTTTTATTGAATAATCTCATATATTCATCATTGTACATCATGTACTTTAATTATTTTTTTATTACATTAAAAGCGGCTTTGTCTTAGTAATCAAACCTAAAGTACCTTTTATTAGCTTTAAAAAAAATATTTAAATACGGTGAGAAAAAAATTGATGTTTTTACACTTTTAGAAGTATTTGTTTTACAACTTTGATAAATTAAAAAAGTAAATATCAGTCAAGATTCTTTATGTACCTATTAACCAAACTTAGAATTTAGTAATAACATTTAAATTTTTCTTCCATTTCGTTTCTCATTAATATTCGAACCGTATATATAAATGTATTTTACTCAATCTAATGACAAACCTTTTACGACTTTTTAATCTCATAGTTATACACAGGGAATTTCTTAAATTGTTTCAATCTTATTTTTTTATTCATTTTCTTCGTTAATTACATCTTTAATTTTTTAAAACCTAAATTCAAATTTACTCTTATAGTCCAGTCAGTTTAGACATGTAAGGGTACAACAATTCGCATAGAACTAAAAATTGATTTGGCTATTCGCAATACCATTATAAATGAATGCTGAAAAGTCCCCATTTATCCCGTACCTGGAAAAAATAGGTATTCTAATAGGCATATGAATGTTGATGATTTTTCAGTGATAATAATTTTATTACCGTTTCTCCTGTAATCTAAAGTTTTATTTTTGCAAACATTTTTCAATTTGCTTAAAGTAAAAATAAAAATTATAACAAAATGAAAAACCGACTTCAAAATAAATAAAACATCTTAAACAAAAAATGTGCTAAAATGTAAAAAAAAACAATTGCGTATCTTTGCAGTATCTACAACTTACAAATTATTAGGATGATACAATGTACAACTATTGTTATTTTTGGAGTTGGTGTCAACCAAGGAAATACAACTATATCGGTACTTTGCAATAATAGTTAAAAATACCTTATGAAATTTATTTTTTAAATTAACTTTTATACGATATAAGTACTAGCACTGTGACAATATCTAGCGACCTTTAAACTACAAAATACCAATAACTAATTATATCTTTTTTACAAATCAACATTAATATTTATTTCCTTGGCTGACACCAACTCCAAAAATAACAATAGTTGTACATTATATCATCCTAATAATTAGTAAGCTGTAGACACTGCAAGAATACGCAATTATTTTTTTACTTTTTGGTGCATTTTTTGTTGAAGATTTTTTATTTATTTTGAAGTCGGTTTTTCGTTTTCTTATAATTTTTATTTATTTTTAGATTTTAAGTGATCTGAAGTTTTACAACTAATTTTATTTCTTTGAATATAGGTAAACCTACCAAAATTTGCTGCTCATATAGGACAGCGCTGATTAAATGTTAAAAGTAACTTCTTCATCCCCTTTTGCTCTTAAGGGTTGAAATTTTTTTCTTTTAAATGTAATAAAAGAACTAAGTGAAATACTCTTTCGAATAGAAAAAAAAAAACATCAAAATTCGATGATTCAGTTAAACGTCACTATTTCATCCCCTATTTTCATCCTTTGGAAGTGGATTTTTTTCTTTAAATTGAAATGAACAATTAAAAAATGAACACTTTAATGGTAGATACGATGTACGTAGAAATTAAATATAGCCGGGAAAATTTTATAATTTCATCCCTAATTTTGAACCCTTTATGAGTGAAGTTTTTTTAAAATGGAAATGAGATTGATTTAAAATTATGTTTTACAAAAAAAAAAAGAATTATCAAAATCGAGCTATCCAATAAGAAATTAATATTTCACCCCTTAGAAATGAACGATTTCTTTCAAATTAAAACGGAACCACACAAGAAATACCAGCTTTCAAATAAAAAAAGAATCATCAAAATCGGTTCACCCAATCGAAAGTTCTGAGATAACAAACATTAAAAAAAATACAGTTGCATTGAGAACCTCATCCTTTTTTTGAAGTCAGTAAAAAAGCTGTGTTCACGTGGCGTACTAATGCATATTATGAAGACTACAACTTTTAAAATTGTTATATCATATTTTTTTTTAAGAAAAAAAAAAGTGTCAGATTTTTTATTGACAATTATATTATGATCTACATTTTTTGTCAAATCTAATTTTATTATAAAACTTACCATTTTTCTGAAAAAGGCGAAAACCGATTTTTGAGACCTTTGACTTTAAATAAAAAATTTTTCCAGGTCGGGATCGATAGGGACTTTTCAACATTCATTTATAATGGTGTTCCGAACATGCATACCTATTAAAAAAGTATCGAGCACCGATAAAATAATTGTTTGGCATTTTTACTTGTCAAAATTAATATTTAACTGCAAAAATTTCCGATTATGCTGTTGGACTCGTTAAAAACAACTCATTAGTATCTTTACTACTACCTTACTACCTACTAATTACCTCGTGCATTTTCTTGTTGCAAAACATTTCATAGTTTAACGGTGACTTTCATTTTACAGTAGATTTAAAAAAATGTAAATTCATCTTAAATATTTGCTTTTTGATCATGAAATTGTTGAACTTCAAAGTATCAAATTTTATCAATTTATTCAACAAATTAAATTCTTATTTACTTTTCCCAAACACGTTGACATCTAAAAAGGTTATCGAAATAAAATCATATTCGAATAAATACAATATCTTCACCTTTAAGCTTTTGTGGCAGAAGTAATTGTCTAAAATATTCTGTTATCAAGCAAAGAAACTGGAAAGACCATAATGCGTTTTTTATGCAAAAAACAACACTTGATTAATTGATTAGAACAAATAAGCCGTTAAAATAATTAATTTTTTTAAGAATAGATCGATCACAAATGGATTCATTCCATTAACGGCTTTATGAGTAAAGTGTTTGAAATACAATAGGTCAGTCTAAAAATATAATCATTTGAACGAGTAAATTTTTTTATAGGGTAAATGTGTTGAACTTAGAAGCATATTTAACATATTGACATAAAATTTACAAAATAACATAACATTAAAGTTAATTATAATATTTTAATCACTCAAATAAAGGTAAAAAATTAATTTAAATTTCTATCATTGCCTTATTAGATCTTGTGTTGATAACGTGTATTAATTCAAATTTTGCTCCACCCGCCTTTTTTTTAATGGTGAAAAGTTTTGGAATAACAAAATAAACATTTTAAAAATTTTTTATTCCTTTCGTTTAAAGTAACATTTTCTTAATCGATTTAATTTTGGAAAAGTAGTGACCATTTAGAGTGTAAAATAACATATTCAAACTAACTTAGTTTGATGACAAAACCTTTTCATTTTCTTTTCCTACTACATAATCAAGAATTGTAACCGGATCAAACTTTTGATTTCAAGTTTTCACCGAATAGACATTTTGAAGTTCTCTGAGTTCAAAAAAGTGGTTTTTAAAAAATGTCTTTGTGTGACAACGGTATATAGAAAGCTTTATCAGAAATCCACTAAATTCGGAATTTTATATTCATATTTTATCTACTTGTGCCACGAAGCTTGGTTAAAAAATGGCTGGCTGAAAACCTCAATGTTTTTTAGGGCTTTTTCGGGTGTTTCAGTTTTTTTTTTGAAAATGGCTCAAACGATTTTTTAAAAACTTACTATAAGTAGTTATTAGACTCATACAAGCCTGCAACTTATATTTGAACTTATTCCTGGAAAAATTCAAATAAAGGGAGTTCCATAGAAAAGGGTGGAACTTTTCGTATAAAATAAAATCATAACTCAATTTATGTTTATTAGCTAAAACTTTTAGTGAAAATTATGGAAAAATTTTCTTTACTTTTTATTTTAGTCAATAGAGGGTTTGGCTTATTTTCTTTTAAGCAACAGTGGGCTGCATATAAAAGAGCTTCTTTATCCTTGGACAAGGCTTTTATAAAATTAAAATAACTGTATTGTATGGATAATAACCAACTTGTATCCTAAGTTGCATTAATAATCGTAAGTTAAGTATAGTAAATAATTTACAACAATCAATGGCTATTCAATAGAACTATAGCCTTCTGCAAATCTTTCTCAATGTGAACGTTTAATGTTTGGCTTGACATATAATAAGAAAGTAAAACGAAATGAAGGAAACAAAATTCAATAAAAATTGAAGGAAAAAATTTGGAAAAAAAACTTGCTTATCTTTAACCTCCATCGCTTAGGAACTCAACAATGAATTGCTAATTAAAAAAAAAATAGGAATTTTAAAATTCTAAAAAATTTTAATTAAGTTGATTAGTTATAAAACGTTTAGTTTATTTTACCAATCGCTTATGAAATATTTTATAGACAGTGTTGTTTAGATTTTAGGTAGCATCACTTCAATAATATTGTCTTATTTGTGTAAGGTATATTATGTAAGACTCAATTTATATGGATTAAATATAAGAAAATCATTTTGAGCTTAAGTAATGAAAATTGTGTTTCAAGATATTTATTTATTAATTGTCAAATTTTTCAAAACCATTAAAAAACAAAATATTTAAAGAAAATACGATAATCTTTGAGTAGATTTTAATTCCAAAATTGAGTATAAAAATTATTTTAGTAGTAGGTATCTTTGATACGTTTAAAAAAAGTAAGTAGTAAAATTGGTTTCCTTTCATTAAGAAGTTAATTTCTCTTCTAATTTTTCTAAAAATAATCATCAAAATTCACAAAACAGGTAAAATATCTGTGTCACTAACAGGTTTCTCAGAAATTCTTCTATATTTGTTTTTTTTTTCATCTCTTAAATTTCTATTATATATTCACAACATTGCGTAAGAACTGGTTCAAACTTCAAACGAGAGTGTTGCTTTAATTTATACCGCTCGATAAAAGGAAATGCCCAGTTTTCATAATCTAAGATTAGTTCTTTAATGTTTTTCTGACAAAACTGATAGGAAAGATTAATATTATAATTTGTTGGGTATAAATTTTGCTTCTTATTGCTAAATAGCATAAAACGGATTTATCGGGACTTATCTTAAAGATTTTCATTCATTATACTGGAATCAATTCTTTTTTGTCGATTGAATGTGGGTTTTAACTCAGATACAGGGACGGATTTACGAATTTGCCGCCCTTTTTATATAATAATTTTCACTTTTTGTTTGTAGTATGGAAAACAATGTATCGTCCGATCAAATTATATTCGGAGGTGTTGATTTCAGTAAAACTTTTTTACGTATTTTCTCATACGTTTTTTCTCACTCGGTCCTTATTATAACGAACAAATATAGAGGACGACGAACAGCGATGAAAAGAGTGGAACATTCTAGAATCTAGATTGTTCTACTTATGTAAATTTTAACAATGAATATTTGCGCCGTTTCATTATTGATAAGTAGTCAATGGATTTGGAAGTTTCTAAACGTTTTTTAATGGTATACAACGAACTCTCTAGAGTCTAGATTCTAGGAGGCTTGAGAGTATGTTTGATTTCCTATAAAAAGCTAGCAATTGAAAACACATATTCAGTCTAGGGGGCTCTATTCTTGAATCCATTTGAGAGTGAGAATCTCTCAAACACTTCTGTCCGAGAGATTCTCACTCTCACTAAAAAGTGATTATTTTGATAAATATTATTAATATAGTTGATATTAATAAAGTAATTTGTATTAATAAACGACATTTCCAACGAATTATAGAACACTAAACGAGAGTTTCTATAACTACAAGTTTAAGGTAATCCCGTTACAATTTGTGTCAGAAGTGAAATTATTAGTGGAAATAAATTCGCTTAAGACCAGCGTTCGAAAATTTTATGGAAAAAAATAAGAAATAAGGCAAAAATGGAGGAGTTGATAGCCGAAATGAAAGCTCAGATGGAAGCTGATCAAGCACGGACAAAGGCCGTTACAATTTGTTTTTCGGAGTGCTGAATCCGAATTCAAACTTGGCTACTTTCCACGGATATGGCTTTATAAAGTAACCGTAAAAACCCGTGAAATTTTTCGATGTTTTTCCAATAAAAAATAAAGTTCATTACATTTTCAAGAAAAACTTTTCTTACAAAAAGTTTCCCAGTTGATTGGTTTGGTGTAAAATTTCTTACTTTTTGGAATATCCAATGTTTACGTTTGTTTGCTTGTTACATAGAAATTATGTTTTAATCACTACAAAATCTTATATGTATAATGTTTAAAACATATTGAATTCTACTTAAGTGCACACCTTAATCATTTATTTTGACCAAACTGTGTAGTTTCTACAGCGCTAGAGCGTTTTTTATACCTTTGTCGGGGATATAATGCAAATTGTTCAATCATATGGTGATTTGTATTGTGCAAATATTTTGTTTACACTTTTCCCATTTTGTTAGGGCGTTAAATCCAAATTTCATATTTGCTTCATTCTACGGGTAAAGTTTCATGAAAAAAATTCCAGAAATCGGAAAAATTTTCGACTTTTACCATTTCTTAAGAAAAAGTGATGAACTATATTATAAGTGTTTAGATTTTATTTATAAGCGGGAAGGAAGTCCTATCGAAAAACCTATGTAGGTACCTATAGTAAAAAAAATAAATAAAGTATGTATACTACTCTTAATTTCCTAATAGTAGTTTCTTATTAATTTTCTCTCTAGGTTTTTATACTTAACCAAAATAAATCATAAAGAAGAACAATTACAGTTGATTCTAGTTAAAGGGTGGTCTAATGAGGCGTTGCCACTGTCGTAAGGGTCCTGGCTATTGATGACGTATTTTTAAAACTATGTCAAAGAAAATATAAATAATACGATTTAAATTTTAATAATTTGGGTAGTGATTTTTTTACACCTTTGCCACCTGGTACCTACTGAAACCACGATGATCCAAACTTCAAAATAAGCAATCGTTCTTACTCCTATTGGGGACATTACGTAAAGAAACTTTAACTTTTTCACTATGTCACAAGCACATTCACGCGCTCTTGGCATATAGTAATTTGATTACACTATTTTACTAATATCTAAAATTAAAAAAAAAAAATTATAAAATAACTACTGACTTCATGTTTCAGAAATTGAGATTTCACTGTATCACATAATATGTACGTTGAACCTTTACTTCTGTTTTTTGATTAATTTTTTACGAATACATTGTGTATATAGTCTAAGTTATTTGAGATGTCATGATTTCTTTTGAATGTGAGTTTAGGTGTTTGTGCAAAAAACTATAAAATAATTTATTTCCTTCATAATTGACCTTGATAAAACCAATTTTTATGTTGTGTTTTAAAAAAGCTTCCTTTACAAACTTTTATTGACCAGACAAAGCCCTTACATTAACATACCTGCGATTTTAGCACATAAATTCAAGTATAACAGGTTTATATCTCAAGCAATTTATTCGAGACTCGTTTTTTTCTGATTCTGATTCCAAAAACTACAGCCAAATTAAAACTTTATAAGCCGTTCCTATTGTTTGTACCTAAATACCTATAAGCATTATGTTTTTACTTTAATAATTTCTAGTAAGCATGGCTAAATTTCTTTATTAATTATAAGATTCTGAACAACATAAGGCAACACATTTTGTTCAATTTATGGTAGGTACTTAAATTTCTTTGGGTTGTTAATTTTTTTTTTCGTTATTTAAATAGGTTATAATATTATGTGTATCATACGAACGCTTCAACAACAATCCAGATTCAATTAAAATAGTTATTAATCTTATATAGAATATACAATAAACATTGAAATCAAATTTTTATAAAGCGCAAAGATTTGCATTTAACAATATTGTAATAGCTTCGGTAAAAATAATTAATTTAACATGCTCAACAACATTATGTATACAACCGTTTAAGATTATAAGAAGTAAAATGCAGGTACATAAATCATGTTGAAATGAAATAGACTTTAATAAGTAGTCTTACTATTGGTTGGTTGGTTGGTTAATTTATCTTTTGCATAAATATTTACCTTGTAAGGCATCAATTATAACTAAAATAAATAATTTATTATCATACATTGAATCATTTATCAATGGAATGAAATCATGATTTTAAAGCATAAACTTATTCTTAAAACTAAATAAATTTTACATTGCCTAGCAGTTTAAACAAATAAAAATAAAACTATTATAAGATTTTTTTAAATACATTTTTGCTTAATTGCTTTCATAGTTATCTCTCGTTGAGAAATCTAGCTCATGAATATTACTAAATAAGATGTGAATAATCCAAAAGTACGCATTTTCCAAATACGCATGTTAATGGGTGATATCACAAAATAAATATCTCTTAAAAGGGCCAGTTTAACTTTAAGATATTCAATAATTAAGATAACACAAACCCATTTAATGTTTACGAAATTTGATAGAATTCATTTTTATTAATGGTGTTTACATATTATTACTTATGTCTAAATACTACATTTGTAACTAACTATATGCAAGAATAAATATCGGATTTTAAATTTTTCAACTGTCGATTTTAATAGATTTCTTATTTAAATTTTAAAAAACTAGCATTAAACAGAAAATTTAGTTTTAGTATGAATCAGTGTTATTTTTGAGTTTCCTATCATTTTTTTTTTTGGATGTCGATTGTCATTAGCAGGTCAATTTTGTACAGAGAAAATTAAATTCGTTTTTTTTTTTTGGAAAATGAAGCTTATAACGTTCAAAAATTATTTAATGGATAAAATTACGTAGCTTTCCCAATTCAAATTCAATACAGAGAAAAAAAATTTTAAATTTTTTTTTTAAATTAATTTTATAACTTACATATATGGAGTCTCAAGTAAAATGCTAACATCAATTGAAATCTGTATAATTTTTGTGGATTATTAAATTTAAAAAAAAAACTTTATGAAAAAAAATGTAGTTTTTCAAATGGAAAAAGTTCTTTTAAGCAACGTTTGCTCTAAAAATACTTAAATAAGACGATACAAAAGTCACTAAAAATGCAAAATAATTATTTGATTAACTACAATCATAGCAAAAATCATTTCTTCCTTAGTTTTAAATCTAATAAAATAATGCGACAGTAAAAATTGCAAATATATCAATTTTTGCAAAAAATCACCGCGAACGCAATTTTATTTTCGATTATAAACTCTTGCAAATAAAAAGCGTACTTACCAATCGGAATTTTTCACTTAACTGCCACTGATAATTTGATTTTGGTTAAAATATTGGTTTGATAACAATAATTTTAGAAGCACAAGTCTTACACTATTATTCTGGTCTGGAGGAAGAACGTGAGAGATTGTGTGCACTTGTATTCGTGTGCACTAATGAACCTAACAGGTTTCTCTCTTTTAGCTCGATGTTAGATGATCACTAAATGCTGACTGGCGCATATAATTCATAAGAAATATCGAAACGAGCGATGAAAACTTACCTGTAATCATCAATAAAAATTTTCTCAATATATATTACATGTATGAATATTATAAACCATCTTTCATATTTTTATTTTACCAAACAAGTTAAATTTTTATATATAACAACATGAAAAAACCAAAAAGGAAATCATTAAAAACCAGATAAAATAAATAAAAAAACTACTTTAAAAATATCTCTATTAAATAATTTTTTACCTGAAAAATATATTGGAAATGCCTTAAAGTGACCTATTAAAGTCAAAAGAATAAAAACTTTTTTAAAACTTAAATTGATTCCTCAAAATTATTGAATCCAAACAAATTATTTTTTAGACTACCTGTATTTATGAGGTGATAAAGGTGCTGTTTATATAATCAATCTTTCAAATGAGAAATACTTGAAGGATAAATAACTTGTAACAAACGTAAACCGGTCTGTTTTAAGAAAAACCGTTTCCAATATTATATATGCATGTTTCATATACTGATACCTATTATTTAAAAAGGGATTCATTTTTTTTTTCTAATAAGTAACCGCATTTACTTTAATCTAATGTCAGTAATTAATCATTTAAATTCCTTAATAACAACATGATTTTAAACTAAAAAATGAAACTAAAATGAATTGATAAGAGATCTACCACATCTAAAAACAACTTTGTTGATTAAAAATAGATAAAATTTGTTAATTTAAGTTCCTTATTTATTGAACCTTATGAAATGTATAAATCAGAAAATATATTAGGTAAACGTATCAGATGAATGACATGTGTTAATGTCTATGTCCTACGTATGATACGAGTATAAGAAATGGGTAGTAGTAGAACAAAATCTACATTTTAATATCCATAACTAAGGCTAGTTTTTTTTTTATAAACTCTAGATCAAAACAAGTTGTTATGTTATAGTTAAAAAGATATATTTTAAGGAGTGACTTTGAGTGTTTTAAATCAAAATTCTTCTTTATACAGTAAAACTTCAATAACGTAACAACATCTATGGGTAAATAAGAAAACCTCTTTGGGTTCTTTTTATTTCCATTCCGAAAGCCTACCTCAGTTTTAAGTAGAGATTCACTATTTAACTTGATTTTCATGGTACTTGACCCTAATTGGACTAGTCAAACTCGAGTCAAAGATTAGTATTCAAGTATCAAATCAAGTCAAACATTGAATTCACAAGTTATTTCATTTACTAGCAGTGGCGTAACTATACTGTTTGAGGCCTTTGGCAAATTTATCAGATGGACCCATTATAATAAGATACCCAGTCATCCTCCATTAAATATAATAGCCCTCTAAGTAAACAGTTGTGGATTCAGGGGAGGGGTCACAGAGGCCATGACTCCCCACCAAACTTTTCTTGCTTTAAAAAAATAAATTAAGTTTATTATTCAATTGTCTAATAAATACTAAACCTAATAGAAATATGGTTGTTTGGCTAGCTATCCTTTCCTTCCCTTAGCGTGAATACCGACCATAGGGTCAATTGTTTTTCATTCAAATGGCAGTTTTCTCTTCTAGGTATATAATACAATTTTTTTATTTTAAAATGTATGTGGACCTACGACTTTGCATGTCAGGCACATAACAAATAATTATCAATGTAAGATGTAATAGTTTTTAAAATATATAATAAAATTTTCATTATGTTAAATTCCAGGCTAGTTAGGACAGGCTAAGTCCATGAGTCATGGTTCATTCGTTGATTGTATTGTATTAACTACTCAGTTATCAGTTGTATAACAATATTTTCTGTATGAGTTTTTAATATAGACCTAAGCCATATAAACTTTATTTAGTATTTCTGTTTTTGAGTTCTTGAGTTGACGTTTTCTTTCTTTCTTAACTTATATACCACTTGTTTTAAACAAAGTAACAAAAATGATTTATAGGCCAATTCGTAATAATTTCTTTGTTTCATGAGGTATATTATATAAAGTTATCTTATATTTCTTGAATTGACAATTCCAATACCATCGTTGAATTTCTTACATTTATAACATTGTTACAGGTTGTCTACTAAATCAGGGAGGTATCCCCACTCTCCCCGGTAGTGACCCCCCACCAAACTACATCCTAAATCCGTCCCTGTAAGTAAGCCTTTATGTATAAGTATTCGTCGAAAAATGTCCTTTTATATCTTCTCTTTCTCAAAATATCTATTCTGCATTGACCATTCAAGTGACTATTGAAATTATCTACTTACATGTTGTTTTTTTTTAATATGTAAGACCAATAATCATGTAGGTATAATTATTTTGGTCTTCTGTATATTTCTTTTTTTTTTTTGTGGAAAAGTTAATTAGATTTATTTAAAACCTCTTATTTGTGTAATTATAAGAAAGATTTTGATCATTAGTTTCTTTCAAAAATGTGTAAAAATTATAGTATAGGTCAGGGATGACGAAACTTTTTCGGTCTGCGTGCCAAAAATCTTTAAATATTACTTTCCGATTAGGTCATACGGTCATTTGGTTTTGACGTGATAACGTCTTATACATTAATGAACATGGGCAGCCAGTACAAAAAAGTGTCACGTTCTGTTTGAGCCTGTGCGTGCAAGCAAAAACGCGATACAAGCGATAGAGAGGCACAATAGAGTTCTGCTATTGGAACGCCGCCACGCGAGCTTCTTCGAGAACTTCTACAATAAGCCACGCCTCGTATTCAATAATCGTTGAATCCTAGACAACGTGTTTTGTTGTTTTTTCTACAAATTACTTAATAAGATTTAATTGATTTCCTTCCTAATTTTCAGTCTGATTTAATTTTGAAAAAATTGTCAATTTTTAATTAAGTTCTTCTTTGTATTATACAAAATAATGATAATTCAGTAATAACAATTCAATAAAAAATATAAATAATTAAATATATAATTATATATATATATATCAACTATATAATTCAATTCATAAAAGTTTGCAACAATGTTCAGTCGCTAAACATTTCTGGAATGGTGTTTTAAGTTTTCACTATTTCTTCTTTTTCTAATGTTTGTTAATCAATCTTTATAAACTATTTCCAGATTTTTCTCAAATTAATAAATTTTTGTTTCCATATCAAACTTAATTTGAGTTCGTTAAATTGCATTTCATTATCTTTTAAATTTAGCAACTCAAATATCTCCAAATTCTGAGATCCAAATCTTCCAAAAAATATTCCTACACCCACAAAAACTAGCGGTTTGGTGTATATTATGTGATAGAGGTGTAATCGGAGCATAGTTTTTTGGGAATGAGTCTTACTAAGCTGTAACTATAAATGAAATATGATATCGTGCCATGATATCTCACTTTTTGTCGAATCAATTGGACAACGTGAATCTCAAAGAAATGTGGTTTCTCAGGCCATACAGCAAGAGAAACTATCGATTTGTTAAGAGAACGATTTCCTCCTCGTTTGATTTCCAGAAATGGTGACATTTTGGAATGTGCTTCATAATAAATTTGGTTTATTTTAATAGAAATTTCTTTATTTTTGTATTCGTAATTGTTGGTCGTATTTCTTAATTCTCATTCACTTTCCTCTATTTTTCAACATCTTTCATAGAATTGGGCGATTGGGCAAGTTCAAATAGGAACATTTTATCTTCCAGGAAATTCCGGATTAATTTATTTCATTTCAAGTTTTCTACATAACAATTCCAATCATTGTTATTCAAATGAATTCAATATATTTGAGTCTATCGTTCTACTTCTGTTCATAAATGGTCGCCAATAGAAGTGTTTGATTTAAATTTAATTTTTGCATTTTTAGGAATTTCAACCCCAACCCCATTTCAGAGCATTTTGGTTAATTGACCGCCCAGATGTTACAATTTGACGTCTTGCGATTGTACTTCAAGGGTTTTATAAAATCCAAGGTTAATGATAATAAACCAGAAACAGTTCCAGAACTTAAAACAGAGATCCAACGTGATATTTCTGAAATTGAGTCAACTGTCTTGCAAAAATTCTTCGAAATTTTCATCAAAAGAGCCAATGCAGGTGGTCACTTAGCTGGCATCGTATTCTACAATTAATGTTAACATTTCTATTTATAAATCAATAAAAACATGTTTCTTAAATAATTATATACGGTGTTTAATTTCAAAATTAAATTTGGCGTATCCGATGGACCACCCTATAGAATAATTATTAGCTGAAACTTTTAGAATAGAGGTATCTCAATTACCTATTCACTTTAACTAAGTTCTTGGATATACTTAAAGTGTCTACCTATACAATATACCTACATATAACTACGCTTATATATTGTAGTTATCTATGAACAATTAAGTATATATAGCAATCACTAAATAGTAATCATTCCCAAGTAGGTACTTATAAGAGCATTATGGTTGTTAAAGAAAATAATTTAAGTTAAATATACCTATTGTAATTAAAAAAAATATTTTTTGGTAACAGGATCTTTTACACGCGCCTTAGTTTTAAATAAATAGGTATAAATCATTAAATGATAAATACTTGTTCTCAATTTTTTATAACAATCTAATCGATTCAAAGGCGTAAATTTTTCTAGCTGAATAAATGACGAATTAACTGAACTTTGACTTATTCAGGAAGAGTATAGGAAAAATATGTAATGAGATATAAAGTAATGTTTTTTTTTTAATTTAAAAATTTTTTATGTTCATAAATTAGATAAATACCATTTAACCCATTTTTCATTTTTAAATTTTCTGTTTATATTTCACTGCTTTTCAACTAATAGATACTAAAATATTTAAGTTCTCTATTTCTATAACCACTCATACGTCTATCTCTACTTTTTTTCTTTTACAACAACCAACATTTACCTTTTTAGACTGTGATGACTATACTAATTGCTATTTTATTATTTTATGTTTTCTTTATATAACTGAACAGATTTGTAAATCCTTTTATTACCTGTATTGAGTTAGTAATACTTACTGGTAAAATGATACTTAGTATACCTACCTACTATAATTGTCTTATATTGTAAAATTTACCTATCGCAACAATTATATCTACCTCCATAAAACAATTTCAATTTATCTCCAGAATTTTAAAATTTCTATTTTCTTTTTAACATAAGGAAGGCGGTATTCTCTCATCTATAGTCATAAATTAATAAGTATGAACCTAAGCTTATGATGATTATGTTAAACATAAAATAATTTATTATTTTACCATAATATATATTTAATTATTTAATAAACCTGCATATATTAATGTTAATACATAAAAACAGCTTTTTCTTATTGAAAATGGGCAGGTTTATAAATATTGTAAGTAGGTATCTGCATTACTCATGTAGTAGGTACTCTAATTATGATTACATGCAAAGATAAGAAAATTCATGCAAAACATTTTTATATACTCAAGGTATTGGAATGTTGATTTTTAATATTTCTTCTCCAAAGAAAATGCTTTAATATAATTGTTTTAAATGTTGGCATAGAATTCATTCGGCCTTGTTTAATAGTGTAGATTTAGTTTTTCACACAAAGTAAAGAAGAGATGCCTACAATGTTTTAGTCAGTAGGATCAGAGCCGGATTAACCATAAGGTTAGAAAACCTATATTATAGGTCAGTCTAGGTCAGCAAATCTTAAGGGATGGCAAATGTTGGAGTTATACAGTATGTCCCATACATATATACTTATAAATCATATAGGTACGACGTATCAATCATACTTGGTATAGTCGAAAGGGTCTAGCCCGAATGCCATAAAGAGAGTGTCTCAAATGCTTTTGTTGCTGATTCCTCTTCATGGAAAACTTATTGTCGCACAAGTTTAACCCGCTATCCCTACTTTTTTTTGGAGTTACGGTGGAAACTACCCCAGACGTTAATTTTTTTTTTCTAAAAAACTATTGAAGATTTTTTCATGAAATTAAAACTGTACGTAGGTATGGATAAAAAGCATAATATATGTTTTTTCAGAAAATGTGTAAATCTATAAACCATAAAAAATATTTTTATTTTTTGAGGGTGGTTTTTTACACAAAGTGACACCTTTTTTAAAAAATGCTATTAGTACATTTATTATCCATCTTTTATTTAAAAAAGTCGTTTTAAGAAATTAGTTGTCGCTCACCATTAAAATGAGGTCATCCAGGGACAGGTTTGTAATAGACAGCCTAGACAGTCATGAGTGCATTTCATAAATGCATATATTGGTTTATGGCTTTTATATATTAATATGGTTTTCGTCAATAAAAAAAGTTCTGAGAAAGGAATTAATTTTTAAAAATTTTTAATAAGCCTATTAACAATATATTGCTGGGATTGTTTATCTATTCTTTATACTAATAATAAATTCAAAGAAAGTTTGATAAATAATGTCTACTCGTAATTATTTTGTATCTTACATTACATACATACATACTCAAACATTGTTAGTACATTATATTATTTGAATCAAGTAATATTTTTGTTATAAATAAAAATAATTACTAGAATTGATTTTGACAAAAATCCTGAAGAGTTTGCTTCAGCAAACTATAGCAATAAAGGGTTTAGCCCGATAGACATAAGGAAAGGCTGTTTTTGAAAAATGCTTCCCTGTGGTGATTCCTCTTCATGAAACACGTATTGATGCACAGCTTTAATCCGCTACCCTCTTCTTGAATCGGAGCCCCGGAGGAAACTACCCCAAACTTTAAAATTAATTTTCTAGAAAACTATAGAAGATTTTCCAATGAAATTAAGACTGTAGGTATATATATTTTTATAAAACACATTAAATATATTTTTTTCAGAATTTTTATAAATTTATGAATTTATATCCCTATTTATAACCCTGATAGGATAAGAAGAAATGGTTCTAATTCAACTTAAACGATATAAACTTAACAAACATTGCAAATTAAATAAAAGGTTGGAATAACTTATTGTACGCCTAAAAATATAAATGTTGATATATTTCGATAATAAAATTAGAATTTAAGTGGTTTTTTTATTGGCGTAGTAACTGACATTTTTCAATTCTGTTCAAAATCCTCGATCCTTGATGTCGGTCCAGGGCGTCCAGGGACTAATCTTGTCGGAATAATGCATTGTCATTGAAACGGAACCAACATGCAAAAATTCAACTTTGTAAGATAAGAGGAAGTGGTTCCAATTCAACTGGCACGCTATGATCTTCACAAAAAAAAATTGCAAGTTAAATAGAAGCTTGTGAAAAATAAATTCACCGAGATTTACAATAATGTTGAAATTTGTTTAAAAATATTTAAATGCACCACGGTGACAAAGTGTACGGTAGAAAGATCTGTATCGTGTATTTTCAGAATTAAAAATTATTTACAATCAAATATGTCTGAGGTTAGATTAAGTGGCTTATCATTTTTATCAAGAAAACAGATGCACTTATTACTTGTACTTAGTACTCGTATTTCTTTAAACGAATTAATTTAAAGATTTTTTGAAAGGTGATAGTAAAAATCCGCAAAACGACAAAATCGTGATTAATTACTCCTATTTATTAAAAACAACTATTTAGTTCGTACATGTTTCAAAAAACCACCCCCCGCATAGACTTAGGACCCGGGTACAATGGAGTGAAACCCTCCGCGGGAAAACGTCCGGCGCCAAAACGTCACGTACAGACAAAACATATGATGCGGCCCGTTTATAATTTTTATTTTTTAAAATGGCCCGCGGTCCACAAAAGGTTACCGACTTCTGATGTAGACTATATATTCTTTATATGAGATTTTTTAATTATTCACATAAGAGATGTATGTCCTTACCTACAGTCAATAGTCCTTATAATCAACTTGTAGTAAGTAATTAATGAAACAATTGCCAGTGTCAAGTAATATTTAATTTAAAAAAAAATTATTACAAGAGATCACAAAAATAAATAAATAACAGAGATGCAAATTTTTATATCAATAAAAAATATGATATCACGATTTTTCAACAGCGACTATAAATTATAGTTTATAATAAAATTATATGTAATATAACAAATTATTTAAAATAAAATTTACAAGTGCTATAGCGTAAAAAAATAATAACAATCTTTAATCTCATACATGCTTATTAGTTGATATTGTAATCACTAACCAGTTAATGATTAATTTAATCTGTTCATTTTACGAAAGCAATAAATAAAAATATTACCCCAATCGAAACAATAATAATAAAAGTAACAATATAATTATACGAGTATTATAAGTTGTCTTTGGTTATGAAGAATCCATTTACTTCATGACGCCATCTTGTTCGATCCAGCCGGCGACCATTTTCCCAACTTCCACGGAATGTTGCATTACAAACGCATGTTCATAATTATTAATACAAATTTCAATATCAACATCGGGATGTTCTTTTTGAAATTTACGGGCATAAGATAACGGCGCCCATCTGTCTGTGGTTCCATAATAAAATTTGAGCTTTTGCTTGTGTTTAACGATCAACTCATTGTTTCGTTCCTTTACATTTTCCATTTCATCTAACGCCATAAACAGTACGTTATCAATCACATCAGGAATGAGAAACAGGAAAACAATATCCATATTGTCCTGTGGGCATGAAGTTACGAATAAATAAAACATTATTAGAATTCGTTGTAACATATTAGGCAAACATGTGAAAAACCAGGTTAAGAATACGAGTAACCAAACAATTCTTCGGACAACACGATTTAGAAAACGTCCATGTGGAGTTTCTCCCATATATTCAATCGTAGGAAATAGTAAATATTCTTTAACAACTTGACCATTAATATCAGGATATTTTAAAAGTTCTAAGGCAATGTAAGCACCAATCGAATGTCCAATGAAAATAACTTTTACGTGTTTTGGAATATATTTTCGAACAAATTCAATCTGAAAAACATTTTAAAACTTAAGCTTCTTTTTTCGAGATAATATAAAAATTGTAATACCTTGTGTTCTATTTGTCCTTGTAAGTTGTACAAATTTTCGTTTCCCTTGATTGGAGGGCATTTTTTACTAGAGTATTTTGACGGTTTTTCATGACCACCATGCCCTAATATCCATACAGGAACTTTACAACCCAAATTCTGGTAAAGAGTTTCCAAGAACTTGTAATAAAATTCCGGGAGACCTGGAAAAATAATAAACATAAAAACGGTAATTTACATTAAATCTGAAAAAGATTTTAAGCTAGTTGTACAACCGATAAATTATATCGATATTAAAATTTATCAGCTGTACGTGTAGGTATGCAATAAAACGTTATAAAAAAATTATTTTAGTTTACCTGGATTTCCAGTAAAGAAAACAATAATATTCCGACATTCTGATAAATCTTCTTCAACCCATTTTCCCCATGTAGCCACATGAGTTGGCATATTGCCGATTTCAATAAATGCTTCTCTCATTTTTAGAATTCGACTTCACTTTTTGAAGTGTTTGCAACAAATGTCATAAACTGATAAAATATAAAACAATAATGATTTATGTTCACTGAAAAGTAAGACTAATTTACTTTTGGACTTGAGACTGATTATGAATTAGTAGTATCAATTTTATTTTATCTAGGTACATTTCCTAGTTATTTCATGTCAAAAGTTCAAAAGTTAAAAATGTGGACTTGACAGTGAATTCTGGGAATTCTGTATTTCTATTCTCTACTTTTTGTGTACCATTCTGTACGACTCACTCTTAGACACTATGTATTCAATGCGCTGCTCTTTATTTACACATACACTTCATGCACTTTATTGTGTGGAGAATCTTTTGAAATCTGTTAACTGTAACGATAAAGTAGAAATCTACAAAAATGATAGGAATTTAAAAAATGTTATTATCGTTGTTAATGTTTTTCTCAATTATAATAATTTCATAATTATTGGCACATATATTTTAATATTTACAATATTTCTATAAATAAATAAATATTTTATGTTTGCTTACTCAGTATATGTATTTAATTCATAAAATAATAAAGAAACTGATAAAAATTTATACTTTATAGATGTTGAAAGAATAACATGTAAACTGTAAAGGCTTATATTTTATGTTTTCCTTTTTTTAAAGATTGTACCGTTGTACCTAAAACATTTTGTATTTATTTACTAGCTGATACTCTCCCGCTTGGCTGAGCATAGCTAAACTAAATTGATTGATTAATAGAAATTTTTATAGCAAAATATAAACAAAATCCTTTTGGTTATTTTGACATGAAAAGAGAATAAATATTCCACAGGACTCGAACATTTTCTCGGGTAACAAATATCTTGATATGTTCAATTTTATATCAAAATCCATGAAATGATTTTTAGAGATGTGAAAAACACAAATTGAAATAAAGATACTGTTCAAAATACATTAAATTACCCATTAATTCTATTTAGATCCTAGTTGCTACCTGCGACGTCGTCTGCGTAGGTTGTTATGTTAAGTACATATTTAATTTACAAAGGAAAAACATTTAAAAAATTGAAAGCAAAAATATATTAAAAATAACCAGAAAGACCTTAGCGTAGAACATTTTTAACTATATGTCAAAAATTTGCTCCTGCAGAATCCGCTATTGCTCCAAGTGTATTATTAGTTAATTAATAATTAATTTTTCAAAAATTTGTATATACAAAAATAAAAATTGCTATATAATCCTAAATAGTAACTTTTTTTCTAAAAATTGTGCCTTAAATGCTCTTTTCGGATCCGCAATTGCCCCAGGTGTATAAGTAGTTAATTAGTAATTCAATTTTTAAACTATTCTTGTTTATAAGACCCAACGGCAGTTGATGACGTCACAGTACAACAATAAATGTATAAATCGTTAAAAATAATTAATTATTAAAAATATTGCAAAGCTTTGATCAATTATTTGCGTAATGAAAAGAGCAGATAGAGAACTTAAAAAAAGGAAAACACAAATTTAAATTAAAAATTATTTTGAATTTTATAGCGATTTTGATTCTTGAGATTGCAACTTTTTTAAAAATTTAATTATTAATTAACTATAAACCTAGAGTAATTGCGGATTCGGAAAGAACATTCAAGAACCAATTTAAAAAAAATTAATCTCGCCAACGTAACTCTTTCTGGTTAAAAAATATATGCAATAATAACAGGGAGTGTTGTAATGTAATTTAATGTAATTGTAATGTAAATATAGTTTTATTTGTATTGACAGTAAAATACAAAAAAAGGCTAAAAGAGAATTTTAAAAAAAGCTTAATTAATCTAATATCTCGCTAACTACATTAACTATTAAGTAAATAATCAGTAGGCAGTGGAAGGAGAAACACTGTCTCTGCAACTCATGCGCTTTAAACCGTTTGCCCCTCTCTATCAAAGCGACAAAAAATGCCCACTTAACGCGTTTTGCTAGCTAAATCGCATTTTTAAAATTTTTATTACTTTGTTTTTAATGAAGATATCGTGTTAATTCTTTTTTTTAGATAAGGACCAAGTATATAAGAAGTAAAACCAAAAAAAAAATGATTGAAATCTCTCCAGTGGTTTTAGAGTCAAAAGCGAACATTGGAAAGAGCTATCATTGTATTTAGATAAATATAGATTTGCTGAAGAATTTTATAAAATATTCTCAAGTTTTATAAAACTAATTTCATAACATTTTTCTATTGTAGTTTTATGAGATTTATCAAATGTTCAAACAATTGATGCATTCGAGTGAGTTTTAATGTCATTTTTAATCTGATTAAGCGATTAACTTATTTTTCAACCTTGACCGTTTGGATTTTGCGTTTGATCGATATTTTTCTCAACAACTACAGAGCATTGAATAAAAATCACTGCTTTGCATAAGTATAAAATTTTCTCTGATCTTTTAAAGTTGATCTTTTAAGCCCATTCTTTCCTTGATTATATTCCTTGATAATCTTTGATTATTTAATTAATTACTAAATTTTACTTGCCCGTTTCGCTTATCTTCCTTAAGTCAAGCTATTTGATTTTCTCTTTAAAGCAAAATACAAAAAAAATCCTTGCTATTTTTACAGAAAAAGATATTACTATTAGTTGTTATCCCACAGCAACCGTGGTTTTTTCCAGAATCATCAATTGGTATAATTTTCAGATCCTAGGTCCATAATAAGGTTACATTTTATTGTTAGTCCATCAAAATTCTTACAACTACTTTTCTAGGAAAAGGTATCAGCTATCCTAAAGACTTTGCACATTTTTAAGGATCAAAGTACCTACTTAATTACTTTAAGACCTGAAAATCGTTCATTCTAATAGGTTTGTTCCATACGTTGATGCAAAACACTGCCACGAAAGACAAAGAGCAAGGCACATTGACCAAGAGACAAGAGTGAGTGAAGAAATGTTTCAGCTTACAGCCGCTTGGCCGCATATTAGGCCGAGAATCAAGCTATGTACGTATGTTTTCGTGACAATCGCGTATTTCGACACTGATTTGGAGGTGTTTAACAACGGGAAACCGGTTTAAAACTAGAAGGAACTTCTGGCTTTATGTTCTTCGCTCACTCTTGTCTCTTGATCAATGTGCCTTGCTCTTTGTCTTTTGTGGCAGTGTTTGAACATCATCAGATGGACAATGGGAACAAACCTAATGTATCATTAAAATACGTTTTACCATTTTTGTAGAGTAGATTAAAAGTCATCCTACAGGAACCGTACAATTTTTTGTGATAAATAGTTTTTTTCAATTTTTATCAAGCATTAACGTATTTAACCATTTTCTGAAAAAAAATGATTAATATATTCATGCTATGACGTCATTGTTTGTTTTCTTGGTTACAAATACATTGTAAGCTCAGTCGATTTGGTTTAAACAACGAATATACTAGTCGTGAAAGCGACTTTAACGCAAAAAAAACACCTACACTAGACGTTCAAAGATTGATCAAAGAATATTGTACTCTTACTTATAGAATGTGTCTAGTGTGTATTTCTCTCTTGGTTGGTCATTTATTGTTGATTTCTTGATCATGTTGAGAATGATTAGAAAACCAAACAATGTTAAATTTCACAATGTATCCCTATATTTAAGTGTAAGTTGGTTCAATTTAAAAGACTTAAACTAGGTAATAGTTAAATTTATCGTTACATTTTTAGATTTTTTATTTAGTATTGTAAAATTAAAATGAAGTAGATATCTAATACAAATACGTTCAAAAGAGCAAAGAGGAGACATATACTTACGCCTAACTCCACCCAAAAAGCGATAAAGGATCCAAAGTCGTGGAAAAATACAATCAGCTAACTCAGAAAAATAAACATCTGAAACAAAAGTTAAAAACCAAATTACTCCAACAAAATAAACCATACCAGTGCTAATGACCATTAGAAGTTAAAGCACTATACGTAATTCAACGGGACCCAAATACTCTTGCTAAAATGGCGCATACTCGTTTTTATTTTATCTATCTTAAAAAATGAATAAGGGCACTTAACATAGTATGCAAGAAAATCTCGATGGCTAAAGTTAAATATTTAAACTAGATACAATAGAAAATAATTATAAGTATTACGAGTAAATACACGTATTCTGGAACATACAACCATTTTTTTGCAATAACGAATTATTGTACAAACCTAAATAATATCTATTTTGCAAATTTATATAGGAATATTAGTTAATTGTACTTTTTCAAAAATAAAGTAAACTCTTAGCACATAAAATGCTCAAGTAGGTATGTAAATATTATAAGTATAGCGAATGTAATGTATAAGTATTTATACGTATTTTATGCGGATATATGTATGGGTAAAAGAAAAACATGTAATTATTAAACGACGATAATTAAACAAAATGCCATACGATATCTCTATGAAATTTATGTAGTTATAATTATAACATCAAATGTCTTATTTAAATTCATTATAATGTTACAAACAGTTTGTTGTTGTCGAACTAAATCTCCAGTGTATAAAGATATCAAACAATTAGTTACGGAAGTTGAATTGTTGATGATTTTGTTTGTGAAGGCTATTAAGTAAATGCTTGGAAACTAAACCAGCTGCAGCAATTGTTGAGAAGTTATAGTTGTACTGACCAGTCCTTAGGGATTTATATATCTTTCATCCAATAAAGAGAGAAATTTAGCGTGATAATATAATTCTTTCTTGATTTAATTGCTGTAATTCATTCTGAAACCTAACAAAAACTTGCTGAAAGATGGTTCATTTCTTACCAATATTTAAAAAAAAAATTGAATAATAGGTACCTATTTATTTTTTGCTCCTTATAGTATATGAATGTTGGTGTAAATAAATATACAAATTTTTTGATCCTATTTTAATTTTATCTAGGTAAGTATTTAATATTTTTCAAATAAAAAATAGCAATTTATTTATTTTGATTTGAAAAGTAAGTAATTACAATTAAATAAACGGAACATTTTATAATAACAGATATTTTATGCAACTACTTAGTTTATCATGTAAGTAGTATAACAATCATTAATAATAATTATACAGTTGTGTTCATTGACAATTATATATGTAGCAAATAAAGATTAGATAATTTTTATTTATAAATACTACAGTATAGTTAAGGTATTTCTATGGACATAACATGGAACGTGTAAAGCATACTCGTAACAGCTGTAATCTCTATGGTTCGAGTTCAGGCCTGTTTAAACCTTAGGGTTAGGCAACATCTTTATAATATGTATCTCTCTGTATAGCAAACAGTGATTGCCTTTAACTAACACCAACATTATTTTGTTTTAATTCTACTAACGTTAAGCTAAATCCAGAAAGACTAAATGAAGAATGTGATTATTAGTGATTATTCTAATTATAATATGGTATACTATAATAAACTAGTCGATAAAAGTACTCACAAGGAAGAAAATTTACAGCAACTTAATTCGCTCAAGGATAGGTCATGGATTGATCATATAAGGCACAATACAACAGTCAACAAATCACAAGCAATTAGAAATCATTCAACCTGAAGCATTTAGAATAATAACTGGAGCTTTCGGTACAAGTGAAATAAAAAACATCCTGGTCGAATCTGGATTAACAAATTTTGAGAAAAGGTAACAATGGCTTTCTCTAAAATATAATATATAACATGGGTCTGGAAATAGTTCAAAATGTAACTATTAAGTATCTAGAATCTTATTAAAAATGTATAATAATAAGCCAAGACTCAAGAGAAAATCCACCACTCATGGCAAGAGCAAAAAAAAGACCACTAAAATGAGTGTTGACATCGGCAGAGTAGAAAAAATGACGAAGAAATAAAATCAAAGTAAATTTTTCATTGACAAAACTGGGCAAAGAAATAATTCAACCAACCGTCTTCAAATGGGCTTTCCAAACCAGCAGGTATCACCAATATCCCGAAAATCAATTGATATTCACCGATGGATTAAAAAATGTAAACTTTACAGAAGCTACTTATACCTCTGAAAATAACAATAACTCATACGAATTCCCATTAGAAATGTCCACTTAATCGGCAGAACTGTGAATAATATAATAATGAAAGCCATAGACTCGCTTAGTGCCTAAGGGAACACAGAATATGTCTGGATAAGTAGACAGCCTTTTACAACTACGGTCCTCGATGAAATCAAGAAAGCTAAAAGCAAGAAATACAAGAAAGAAGAAAATATAAGAACGAAAAGCAAAATTGAATTCAAATGGATCCTTAACCGTTGTGGAATCAACGGTAACAAAGAAGCAAACTTGACTGCCAAAAATCCTGGGATATATAAAAAGACCCCATTAAATTACCACCAGACGACATACTAGCCGTGCCACAAGAAGCTATAAAACAGGGATGAGGAAAGAGAAAACAACAAGCTCTAACCGATCAAAAACAATTATCTAAAAAATCTCGCTAAGATCAAATAGAGCCGAAGAAGTAAAAATCTGCCGACTGAGATTTGGGAATTGCTAGTTTTCACACGAACATATGTTAAAAAAGGAAGAACCACCAATATATGAAACATGTGATTCCCGAAAAACAGTAGAACACAGCTTGGTGTAATTCTCCCAACATGATACGAAGACAGATCTACGGACAGGAGCAGATAACACTAAAAGAAATGCTGTCAGAGGACGGAATACAAAAACTAGTGGTGTTTTTGAAACAAGCAGGATTTTAGAAAGTGGTGTGAAAAATAACAGCCAACCAGGCAAACTGAGTGGAACTTCTGCCCTCCATTTATATTTTGTCCTATAATCACTATTTGAAGCTCGTAATAAAGTGGGCTTCTAACAGGTCAATACAGACCAATTTCTACATCTTGTGCTGTGTTAAGTAACAAATTTACGTGCACCGCTAATTATTGAAATAAAATTGATATTTAGAAGAGTTTTGATTATCTCTTATATGGTATTTTCAATATATAAATACATAAAATACCAAGCGTTTCAATCAATGCCGTACCGTGGATTCATGTCATCCGAGACGAACGATGAATTTGCCGCATCTTATTTTCGCAACTAAACAAAATTTGTAAATAACATAGAATATCCATACCTAGAGTTTCATCTAGTCAAGTACCTATATGATCATTTTTTCAATAATTTGTACTTGATATTTGTAATTGTCAATGAAACTACTTGAAAAATGAATGCTATTCTTGATTTGACATGCAAATATTAATTTGTGACTAAAGTTTGACTCAATTTCAAGTCAAACTTAAGACAAGAAACTTGAAACTCTATAAGTCAAGTTTCAAATAAATAACCAAAATAGAAAACCTTACAAAAATGATACTTCTTATTTGGTGTTTTTGCAGCGCAAATTTTTTTACATGCGTTATTTTTTTATATTACATTAAATTCCTCTAGATTTTAGAATATATAAGTTGTTATATCTATGGAACTATGGGAAATTTTCTAAAATTGCAGCAGTCAAATTTTGTGCGATTAATCGGAATCTAAACTCCCATTGTCAACATAAGCTTCGTCGTTAATTGGCTTTGAAATTCAAAACATGTTCTCAATTCTTTGCGCAAGTTTTGAGCGTATTTTAAAGCTTCATCAACGGATTTTTCTCATTTTTTTTACTAGTTGTCTTCGCCTAATTTTGCAAATAGGATTAGTAAACTTAACCCATCGCTATGCCAATAGTTTCACTACGCATTTAAGAAACTTTTACCAAAAAAAAAAAAAAAAATCTAAGCAGTTTTAGCACAAGCTAATAGTTAAAACTAAAAAAAAATGATAATCTCAGGTTCTTTTTTTGTAACAAATTTAAACTCTCTTTAGTTTTGAAGCAATCACAGATTTATAAATAGGTTAGTAAAGGCAAACAATTTTCGACGGTAACAAAATGTCTGTTTCAATATAACATAGTAAAACTGTAATATGAAATAGTGAGAGAATTTTAACTTTAACGCATAGTTGTTATTTTCAAATCCACTTCATTTCTTATAGATAAAATTCCAAAAATCTTCAATTGGAAAATTCTTTTCAACTATGTGACGAATAATCAACGTTATAAATCAGAAATAAGTAGTTTGTCTGTTTGGCTTCCATACGAACCGCCAAAGGTTAAAATAATATTTTATAAATTATAAAGAAAAAAATATGATAAAGACACACTATTTAATAGCGTTGCAACTTATGGATTAATAGCCTGGGGTTCAGCATATAAGTGTTCAGCACTAAAATCTTTAGAAAATTTGCAGAAGAAAGTAATCAAACTGATAAGCTGAAATTTTGTGAATAACCGACCAATGTTCATAGCCAATTGAATAAAATCTGTGTGGTTGAAAGTTACTATGCTGAACTCAGAGAAAATGTACCAAGTGATGATAATATTACTAGATTTGAAAAATATTCGGTTATCAAAAGTGAACTTAGAAATTGGAAAAATGTATCTATTTATAATGCTGTTAAATTTTATAATGAACGGCAATAGAGTACAAATGCCTAAATGCCAAAACTAAAATAACAAAACTTAAATTAAAAAATTGGTACAGAGTGAATGAAATCTAAATCAATTTGGTTTATTATATTTGATAAACTAGAATATTACTAGATAAATATATTTGGATGTGATGTAGATATGAAGATTAATTTTATTTTTATTTTCAATTTATAAGTTTGTTAGTCAGGCGTAGATATATATGTAGATTGTAGATACTGTAATTCCTCCTATAGGCAAGCAATACTTTATATATGTATATGTAGATGTATATGCAATATGTGCCTATGCAGTGTATTTACTATACAATTTATTAAATAAATCAAATCAAATCAAAACAGAAATTTTATAACATATTGAATGAAAAATTAAAAAAAGGTTTGCTTTGTGAAAAGCAGGTTACATGAATTCCCAAAACAAATTAACTGCTCGCGTGTATCATTGCCTTAAAAATAACTAAGGTCACTTAGTGTCGTGGTGGACTAGATAGTTGCCTTATACCTACGCCAGTGGCCCTGGGTTCGAATCCCAATGAAAGTCTACGATGTTTTTTTTTGGGTTTTCGGATTCGACGGTCGCTAATGACCATTGTAGTTGATTCAACCTTATAAATAACCAAAAAAAAAATAACTAAAGCTGGCACTGACTTTAAACTAATTACCCATAAACTAAAAAAAAAAAAAACAAATTGATAACTGAGCTATAGGACAAAATATTAATAGGACTTTTATATCTTCAAAACCTCACTAAATTTAGCAATTTTACAACCTAAATGTCGTTTATACGAGATCAATACAAAGTTTAACTGTAACACGTATTAAATAATATTCATTTTTTTTTTCTAAATATACTATAGGTACATACATATGTATACATAATATAGGGATATGATTTATGCCTTTCTATTTATCAAATAAACCATAAAATAATCTCACTATTATACCAATTATATTCTAAACATTATACTACTTGAAAGCTCATTTAAATCAAATCTTAATATGCTTATTTATTGAACGAGTAAAATGACCATTCAAATGCAACTACTGTACAATGGCAAACTAATATTGGAACTTTTTGAGGTATTTGGCAATGTATGCAATAATATAACGTAAATGCAAACACATCTATTTAAAGCCAAATTGTTTTATTCATTCATTAACAAACTGTTGAGCTTCTATATTGTTATTGTATTTTGAATGATTAATTGCAGTACATTGACAAACCAAAATTAAAATGTCCCTTGAATGAAATTGATTAAAACGACTAATTGTTCTAAAACAACCAAAAAATTACGTTCAATTTTTCAATTTGTCATGAAAAAAATTTATAACAAAATGAAAAACCTTTTTTAAAATAAAAAAAAATCGTAAACAAAAAATGGACTAAAAAGTAAAAAAATAATTGCGTAACTTTATATCTGCAACTTACATCAACTACAAACAATTATCAAAACATTTATTTTTGAGTTCACACCTAAGCCAAAAAGTTTTAATTTAATTATATAGACTGCTTAAAAGACAATCAAATTATAAGGATAATATAATGTAGAATTATTGTTATTTTTGGAGTCGGTGTCAGCTATGGAAATACGACAATATACCTGATTTCCCATTTACCAATACCCTTATACCAATATTTAACAATGAGAATACTTTATGAAATCTATTTTACAAATGAACTTTATTATAGTTACATTTTCGTATCAAAGTAGCTAGAGATTGTCATAGTATTCTATCGTATTTAAGTTTGTTTGTAAATAGATTTAATAAGGTATTGGTATAATTGGTATTTTGTTGTATTAAGGCTGTTAGAAACGGTATTGTCACAGCCTAATTTCGTATTAAGAATTCGTTCACTGGTAAAAAGTTTTAAATAGGCCTTGATATTGTGAAGTTTCTCAACGTCGTTAGACATGGTTGCAAAATAACGTCTTATTAAAGTTCATTTGTAAATAAGTCTAACTAGGTATTGGTATTTTGTAGTTTCAAGGTCGCAAGATATTGTCACAATTCCATTATATTGTTGCATAAAAGTTCATTTGAAAAATAGATTTATAAGTTATTTTCGTTTATTGCTAGGTACCTACATTGTCGAATTTCCTTGGCTGGCACTGACTTCAAAAATAACAATAAGTTTACATGATATTATCCTAATAATTTGATTGTCTTGTAAGCAGTCTATAAATTTTTTAAAATTTAAAAAGAGACGGAAGAACAACTATTGAATCACAAATAAGATTTAAACAATCGGTGTGTAGAGAGTTCAAAACATATTTTTCGATTGTTGCAATTCATCCACTTCTCACTTTCATTGCATCAAATTGATAAAATTCACCATATTCAATATGTAGGTACCAAAAATCTGAGCTAGTGGTGGAACTACAAATTTTAGGCCCCCCGAAAAAAAAATTAGATCGGCCACCAACCTTATATGAATTTTTGCTTTTCGTATCTAGCGTCCCATATTTTAATTTAGCACCGATTTTCTTGCAAAAGGTTCGCCTTAAAAGGCCCTTGAGGTCTAGAGGAGTTACCAAATATTATAATTTTTTTTTCATATCAGGTGTAATATTTTGTTTTGAAAACTATCATTGTCCGTTAAGAACAACGACAGTTCCTACTATCCTTATTCGTAACATCATGGTCGAAGTCCATGGTATTTTCATCGTTATTCAAATCAATTGCCGTAATGCTTCTGCTATCAACATGTTCAAATTGCCCTTCATCTCTAGGTGTAGTACCTTGATTTTTAGCTTTAAGTGAGTTGGATTAATTTTTTCGCTATAAACTTTTTCAAACGCCTGTTCATCTTTAAGAAAACGGGATAATTTTGGTGTTTTTGCTAAACGTTCCTGTTCTTGTTCCTTTTTCTCTGCTGTTGCCTGTTCTCTTTTTACTGCACCGTCTGAGAACCACTAGTACTAATTTTCTCAACATTTTCGGACCCTCCAAAGTTTTGGGTCCCTCGCGTCGCGGGGTTTAGCGACATGGTAGTTCCGCCACTGATCTGAGAATTACCTAATACCTACCCATAAACGTACTTAAATGTCGCTTTCAAATCAATTCTTGTTTACAAAATATCAGTATTCAACGTAAAAGTCGTTGTTGTTAAGAAAACATACAACAGCAAATCTAACGTCACACTTTGCATCAAGCTTTCATACAAAAATGCCATCCAAATTTTCGACTTTCTCGTTGATATACCAAAAAGTGTCTTTCTTATAAACTTTGTCCTGAAAATTACAAATACAATAAAAATGAAATCATCCAAAACGGTAATGTCGTTCTCAAGTTATGGCGTGAGCAGTGGAAATAAGGAAAATCGGTTCACCCAGAGAAAATTTCTGAGGAACACATACAAAAGAAATATAGTCGAATTGAGAACCTCCTCCTTTTTTGAGGTCGGTTAATAATAAAAGCTCAGCAAAAAATATCTGAAATAAAAATGGAGATACATAAAAAAAAAGTTTTATTGACAACGATTTTAGTTAACATAATATTTACATATACAGAGTTTACATTTACAACATTATAACTTACAATAATTTTTTACAGTTAATATCTATAATATAACCATATTTAAATAGCTTTAACATATTACTATATTCTATAATGACTTTTTTCTAATTTCTCTAAATACTGTATATCAATAATCTTTTATTTTTTGCCAAAAAATTATTGTTGTGATTTTAATTTTTTTATTTTAGAACAAACCTATGCATAGGACATATTTGTAGATGTGACAAAAATTGCCAAAATCAAGAGCGTGATGTAGAAAAATGCAGATTCATAAGACTATGAATTTTGTGTCACACTCAAAATGTAGATTGATGGAGTAATATTTTACATGAAAACGCGGTGTGAGAGAAATCGATATCCAGCATCGACCTATATGATTTAACATAACATGCTAATTTTTGTTCCTTTTGCATATTAATATTCTGCATCAAACAATCGAAACAGTTTACTGGCGTGCTTATGGAAAGATAGTATTTAAAAATAATTTATATGATATATTATTTTAAGCGTGATTGCTTTAATAACAATAGTAAATGTTTGAAGTTTACTTAACGATAACACTGTATATTTGTCAATATCACGATGCAGTCATCCAATAAACAATACATTAATACATTTGATAGACAATTAAAAATACAAGAATTCAAATAATTGATTTGAAACTGTTACATGTGCACGAACAATATACAACGAGTATTAATTACTTTGGGATTTGTCAGTTTAAATAGTTTTAATATTATTTAGAAAATCCGTGATTGAATGATGAGAGACAGCGTTCGTTTCAGTTGAGTCATACAACTTTATTATTAGAAAATAATTAAATAAATTAAATTCATTTTATATTTAATTGAACACATACGAATAAATTATTTGCACTGTCCATACAGTTTGTGATAAAATTGTCTATAATTTATTCGTTTAATTGGTGCTCAATACAGAACATAATTAAATTTATTAAGAGCACTACAGCAAAAAGAGTTTCATGACAATAATTTCATAACAAAAAAATTTTTAACATTAACTATATAATCACATTAAAATAAAATGAAGCATGGCAAAAAATTTAAACACTTAATGTTATTTATTCAAAGCTTAGTAATTATACTAGTTAATAATTTATATTACATTAATTTCTTAAAATATTAATAGTTTATTACCCTTATATCTATTATGAATTTCGTATAGTGTTTGGAATGATTTGAAAAAAGTTAAAATACTTTTTTTTCGGATTTATCATACAATTATTATAATCTTTATAAGATTTTATATTAATGTTCAATTGAACATTAATATAAATAATTTATATTTAAAATCAATATAAAATATTTACATAAATAACAATCAAATCGATTAAATTTCTTTTTAAAATAGATATAATCGCAATCACTTTTATGTTATCCTTTTTTTTTATTTTTTACGTTATACAAAGTTTACCGTCAATTTTTTCTATGTATTTATACCTTTTTTTTCAATCATGAGATATTATTCCCTTGTGTTACATACTTGAAATTATGAAAAATATAATTTATTATCAACAACTCTCAAGTGTAATTTAAACTATTAAAAAAAATGAATTATATCTAGATATAATCTCCTTTTGATCGTTTCTATGTGCAGTTATATCATTTTTAAATTTATTTGTAAACGATTCAAAGTTTATGTAAACATCCGTGTACATTAGCACTTCATGCATACAAGGCGTGAAAAATGAGATTATATTTCATTTAAAAAAAATTGATTTCACTTCCAAAATTTAAATATTAAATGTTCATTTAAATACTAATTATTAGTAAGTTCTGACAATAACATAAATATTGTAATCTTAAAATAATTATTTTATAAAATAATTTAACAAATCATTACTGAGAATATTTTTGAAATGTAATGCAACATTTAGTTTTAAAAAAATAAAGATATCATATAAATAACTATCAATCGATTGGTTTAGAACTAATTTATGCTCTTCCAAATTTTCATTAAAATTAAATCATAACATTAATCAATAATAATTCTAGTAGCCTCAACAATTAGCTAATAATTGTTCTAATAATATGTCTTTTTTAAATAATTAATTTTTGGTAGTCTATTTTAGGATGTGTTTGATTGTAATTAACGAGAATTTAGCTACTATGGCGATATTAACATAATATGATCACAGATTTTTCGTAAATTACAAATCTATTCAATTTTTACTAAAAAATATTTTTTTTTTAAAAATAATCCTATTTATACATTTTTTATAAATAGTTTTTTAGGTCATGATTTTTATTTATTTATCTATTTGATGTCTATAGAAAATGCTCTCTTAATATCTATGTATGTTTCATGATATTCGTAATTAGCGTATTTGGTGATAAGGTCTTAAAAAATCTGCAGTAATTACATTTATTTTTTTGTTTCAATTTGCACTGGTGTTCTCTCACTATGTGCGAATAATTAATTTAAAAAATAAAATCAAAACGAAACCGTTAATTGAATAATATATAATGAGCTTTTAGTAATCCATTTAAAGCATTGCTATAATCTGTTTGTATAAGAAGCTTTCAGAAGCACGAATTGAATATTATGAATATATCTTACTGTATTCACCCTTATCTGGTCACGCCTTAGATAAATTTTAAGTAAATATCTATTCATTTTGAATAACATCACTATTTACTTTACTAAATCGTATTTGATAATAACATTTAATATTATGTACATGATTAATTTAAAAAATTAACGCAACACAACGGCGACGCCCTGACTTGTTCTCCTATCGATAGATTAGAATTGAATTTATTGAAACATTTCAAACAATTAGATTTTAAGCTCATAGGTATGTCTTGTTACATTTACAGTAAAAGTATATTACTGTACAATAACTTCCACTGGGATGTTTGCTCCACAAACCAATAACAGAGAACAAGATAGTTTACTTAGCCAATGCTTTTTTCCTATTTATTTTGTTTCAATTGAAAACTCGATAAATTGTATGTATCGTTAATTATAATAACGGATATTGTATGGGAAATTGTTTGTTTAATTTGGTCAGTTAATAATCATGTTTGAACAATGTTGAGGAAAAACATTTTTTTTTTTTTTGTTGATGTTTCGAGAAGTACATATCCTGTGTATGTTCTATACAGGCTGGATGATATTATTGGCAAGAAGGTTTCTTTGGGACCATTCAAATAACCAACAACACAAGTCGTATACCTCATAGTAACAAGTATTGTTTTATCTGAAAGCTTATATAACGTATCTTGGGAAACTCAGAAGTAAACTAGTTAAAATGTTTTCGAATGGCAAAAGGGACTTGGAACATATGAAAACCAATTTAAACAATACAGCACAATATAGGTAATAAAAATATGTAACGTAAAAATGTGTTAAATATAATTAGTTGAAAACTACATCAATTCAATGATATTTCTAATTTTCTTCAAGTGAGACTAGTGCAACAAGGGATGTATTTTTCTAGGTTGAGGATCAAATAAAATTACATTGGTCTGCTTGTAATAGAATATTACATGTTCACAGATCGTTTAGGAAAGAACCTTACGGAATATTTCATGATTACAGCAGCGCTCTATTGCGACTGTTTTCAATTACATTTAGCATTGCATCTCCACTAAGTGGACAATGTTGAAACAAAAATTAATTTATTTAACGAAACTTTAGATTTTTTTAAAGAATATAGGGCTTAAGGGGTTATTCTAGTCTAGAAATTTGATAAAATCGATTTTTCTTTTCTTTAATATTCTCAAAGTTTAAATCGTTAAGAATATGCCCTTAAGAGGATTTTTCAAAATTTCAATTATTTTTGGATCAGGAATCGCTGATTAAAAAATGTAAGTATTAACTACCATTGTATGGTCACTGGATGTAACTTTACGCGAAACTTTAAACGCGTTTTTCTCGAAACTACTTTTTTCGATGCGGTAGTCACAATATCTCAAGTTCTAATCAGCCAATTAACTTGAAATTTGGCATGAATATTTTTTAAATATCTCTCTATCACACGATTCAATAAAAAATGAAAATTTAAAATTTGTAATATTTTTAAAAAATTCGACATAGTAAAAAAATTAGTGAAAATATGGACCTTCATTTTTGTGTAGCCGCCATTTTATGAAAATTTTTATTTCAATTTTGGAGGTTCATGAGATAGCGACATTCGTACTTATCAAGAATCCATCATTGTTTTATTTTTCCCATGACCACAAGGGTAGAAATCATGGCGACGAGGACTTTTTCTCCCCTTCTACTTCAAGGACTCATAACACAATGAAATTTTTTTTTTGAAATTAATTTTGTGTACTTTCTGAATATTAATAAACAAATGATTAAAAAATCGATGGTAAAAATATCAAATGCTTTTTTTTATCAATTGGCAAAAAACGCTCGAAATTCGGGCCTCTAGACTAGAATACCCCCTTAAGGTCTATTCAGTTTATGATGAACTTTATATCAATATATAGTTATACAATGTGCAATTACGTACTTATATGTACTAGGCTATTCAGCAACAAAATTTCATTTCCAATGAAGGAAATTTACATCAGTTTTTCATTTTTAAACTACTTAATTTTAATATATACACTCACGAATTTATATATGAAACTTTACATATGATATCAGTCTCTGCTAGTTTATTATACTGAGATATAGAGAAAATCATCACTAACAACAATAGTTCCTAGTTTTTTTGTTTATCTATACAACACACTCATAAATGTAACACTTATAAATGGTATTAAAGCTGTTGTTAATGTTATCATTAGATTATTGAATAAAGACGAAGCACTTGAATAAAAACCGCATTTGTCTGTTTCATCCGCATACTCTGCACAATGTAACTGTAAATAAAATAAGTGCATCCATATAGTATAAGCTCTAATATTAACGCTTTTAAACAGATAAATCAAATAATAATAGAATTATAATCTTCACAAAAGTATACTGTAACTTTCATAACAGTAACTACATTTATTATGCTGTATTTTCTGCGGGATTTTCAAAGTTTTCTCACAGCATTATTTCGGTCACGTAATTAATTAGAGTACTCAAAAAAAAAAGTTAATCGTTCACATCTAAATTATGACTCAATTGTTAATATTAGATACGAAAATTTTGTGTATACATGAGGATTGTTTAATTATCCTTTTCAAGAGAAAATAATTTAAAGAAAAACGGTTGATTTATTAAATGTTGCATCTGAATAAGAAAACATGGTTGAGACATACCTTAATAAGCGAGGATGCCATACGATCTAAGAAAGCTCTTGTAAATTTAGCCGTGTCCTCCCCACAAGCTCGTCGCATTGTATGTGTTGCACAATTCATGTACTCTTGAAACGAGCTAAAACAAGAAAAAATAAATAAATTAAATATTTATAAAACTAGGCCAATTAATCGTATGAAATTGTATAAATATTTGAAATTTAAATTTGCAAACTATAATATGAAAATGCATTTTCAATAATATTCACATGTACACAGAATCTATGTCAAGTACTTTATTTTAATTTTAATAATTTAAATGACGGTTCCAACAACAAACACGGACATAAAATTTAATAATGAAACAACGAGTTGAAAAATAATTAAATATAAATTCACACATTATTATATTCGATGTGAATATGTGTAGATGAATTGCATGTGTGAGAAAGAATGCATGATGCAGAAATACATCTCACTAAACTGACAATAAATGGGATGGTGTGCTCATTAAAATTGATCATGATCTAGAAAATTATTCACGATAAATTCTAACAAAAATGAGCGAAAATGTTAAAAGGCTTTTATCGAGTCATTAATTTAATATTTTTAATGCAAAATAATGATTTCAATGAGAATTTGTTTACTACATTTCAATTAATAAAAATCATGTGGTTGGTAAAGTATTTCAAGAATGTCCTGCAATGAACTAACATTTTAATTTTCCACTATCCTTTTTTTCAAATAAAACCAGAGTAAAATTTATATGCATTTTTCGTTGGTAATCAGTGAGGTTTAGTTAGAAATACTTTGGCTATTATAATGCAGTTATACATACTTGTAATACCGTAGTGGATTTAATCAAATAATTGAAGCCAACTATTTACATGTGAATAAAATGAAAACAATGGTCATCTTCGAACGAATCGTTTTATGAAAAGTGTTCAGAAATATATTTTTACGATTATCTAATAACGTTTTTATTATGGAATGTAAAGTAAAAGTATTATCAATTTTCAAACAATAATTTTTTAATGACCAAAAAATAAAATTGCTATTATCAGTACATCAATGTAGTAAAGTTCGAGTATTTAGGTAGTGATAGAAAAGTTAATATTAGTTTGTTTATTGTTCCAATCAACCAGCTATGGCGATGCACAAAAACGACCAACAGACAAAGAGCAAGACAACATTGACCAAGAGACAAGAATGAGTGAAAAACTGTTTCGGCTGGTTCGTTCCGTGCGACCATTCAGCCCCATCCAGCAGTAAGCACAGCCATTTTCATGCAACGGAATGGCGAGAGCTTATGTTGATACTATTTTGACGATGCTTATGCACTGCCTTTTCTACCCTTGGCCTAAGCTAAAACAGTTCTTCACTGACTCTTGTCTCTTGGTCAATGTTTGAACATGATCAGAAGGACGATTGGAGCAAACCTATTAAGTAATAAGTGTGTACAAAACACATGGTCAATATAAATGTTTAACACTCTCTAATAGGACCTCACTGAGTTAATGCTTTTTAAAAGTACCTGCTAGTTGCTTTAAAAGATCGAAAAATTTCCAGGATTGTTCCAACGGCTCAATAAAATTTGGAAACGCACCTCAAACTGTTTTTATATGTCTACAATTATTAATAACAATTTTTACCATGAACATAATATGTTACTACAAACATTTCTACAGACACATATTTTGGAAATGAACTTAAGTTGTTTGTTCATAGGCTGATTCAAGAATTTTCTTTGCGACAGTTGATGGAGGTTGCAATAGAGATCGGAAATCCACCGTAATCTTCTTTTTTAAAAAATAGAGTTAAGTGATCTTATTAAGAAGTCACTGATTTGGATTCATTAATAACTCAACTAAGTGTAACAAGTTGATTGGACGAATATTTTTCATATATATATATATATAGAATTTACCTACGCATTTTTAGTTTCACAGCTTTTTACTGGTCTTCTTTTAACTCACTTTGTAAGTATGTTCAAAGTACATTTAAACCAGAGCTAAAGCCTTTGAAAATAGTAAAAAGTGTTGTGGATCTACTTATTATCTACAACTTTGCCATTTAACTTTTATCCATAGGACTTGTAGTTTTGTCGGAAAGCGAGATAAACCGTTTCTACCTTTAAAAACCCCTCCTTTTCCACTTCTACACCTCAGATCGACCGTAAGTTATTTTTCCTTTCATTTTTGTTATATTCTCATCCCATTCCTTCATCCTATAATTTTTTTTTGGGTTCAAAAATTATCTACCCTGGTCTAATTACCCCATTTTTGAACATCTTCCCGTTTTATAAATGAAATTTTTGAATTTTAATATCAGACAATAAATAACTCTTGGCTCTTACTAAAACTTGACTTAATTCTTGACGATTAAAAAACTAAAAGAAAAGTTATTGATTCAAGTAATTTCAGCAATTATTTTAATATACTTATACTATACTACTTAGTATAAGTGCATAAAGTGCAACTTCCCCTTTCACTTTTTTTCAATCACTTGATTCATTCAAAATTAAAAATTGTTTCTAATTTAAATCAATGTTGTACCAATCTTGACAATTTTAAATAGTATTTGATAAAAACATCATTGAACTTGTAAAAAAATAATTATGGAGTATGTTGAAGTTTGATATTATTTTTTTTAATCAATCATTGATTTTCTTTTACTTTTATTAACTAATTTCAAATTCGATTTTTTCCTACGTTTACTTTTGCATTATATTAAAAACTTAATTCATACCAATACGTTACGTCTAACTTTATATTAAATTAAAAAAAAAATCATTAATTATAGTATAAAAATATATTGTATGGTGTATAATGAAATTGTGTTTCGGAAATTAACTGGTATCATGGGGCTAATAGTGTTTGTACCACCTAATGGTAATGAAATTGTGGTTTAAATTCAATCAAATTTACAGCATGACAAATAGTAAAATTTATTTTTTAAGAAACGTTTCATTAATATTTAAGTCAAAGAACTTTCAATTGATGATATTAAAATGAGTCTAATAAATGAAATTTTTTTTTGTATAGAAGTGATAAAATTATTTTATATTTAAAATATATGTAAAATAAGTTTTTTATGGGCTTATGTATGTAAATAATATTTTAGCAAAAATAGGGATGTCATTGCGATGGAAAAATGTAAATTGTGTGCGTGAGTATTAATCAACATACCATATATATGTGGCATTAGCTTCTGTAAGGAATAGTGAAACCGCGATGACAGGAATATTCGTTATGTTGGTGATACATTTGGTAGATTTGTGAATGGTAAATATGATTACAAGTTGAAAATTTTATATGTGGTATATTTAACATGCACATGCAGTGAATTTAGAATGGAAAATGGAAAACTATTTACATTTTTCCATCTGTGAAAGAGTCTAGTATGAGATAAGGAGGTGCATGTATGTGTGATCTAACTCGGTACTCAGCACGTCTTTATCACTTGTAAATAGGAAATTTGATCGATGCCCTCAGTTGTGTGAGAAGAATTACTTCTCGAGAAAATCCTCAATACGATAACAACTTTACAAAATTTATTGTTTTAGAAACAGTCGTATTCCAAGTAAAGAACGCTGTAAGTTTTCTTGTCAGCACTTTACCATTTTACTACGGAAAGGTGAACGTTGAATTGTTTTTATATCGAGCAATAAACTAAGCAAGATTGTTAACCGGAGAGAATAAGTTATTATGTAATAGGTTCATTTAAAATAACGAACTCTCCAACTATCGATTCACAAACTCATTGAATTAAAGACTTGCAAAAAATTTAAGCCAGCACTGAAACGCTGCATAATTAATTAATTTTCCAAATAAACCTGAAATGATTAATTACCATATTCAATATTATCTCTAATTTTACGGTATCACTCCCACATGTCTTTCATCTCAACATCTCCATAATTTACCGAATTCTATTACCTACAATATTATATTTGGCAGATTCATTGCTATGAGAGTTCCAATCAGAAATCATTGATCTGCGATATTACCTGTGATAGTGGCCAATTAATTAATCATTTCATCGTTTCATCGATGCAAACACCGCATGACTAAGTAAAACTTTTAAAAATAATTACAGTTTTGTTGCAAAGAATTTTTTTCTCTCTTAACAAGTTTAAAATATTTGATTAAATGAACAGTAAACAATTCTCGTTCAATCTAAACTAAATATTCAATTGCAATCGAACAAATTCTCGTTTGGAAACTACCATTACAATTTGTTATTTTAAATATTCACTTTAAATTCAATTCAAAACGTTTAGTTTCAAACGCATATTTCAATTAAAAAAAAAATCAACGTACATTCAAAAACTTAACAAAACTTTTTACGCTTTGCTCGAGCGAAACTTTGGCAAAACTCTTTGTGTCTATATATTAAAAAAATCCGCCATTGTAAAAGTTTGAAAAGTTAAATCATTTAAAAAAACAATTGACGTCATAAACTTTGGAGTCACAATGATAAATATCGATTAATGGCGTTTTTTATGAGCTCAAAACATAGTTTATTTGATTCTACAGCATATATTAGAACGCTTCCTTACAATAGAGTAAAAGATTCGAGTCAGCGTTTTCAGCGAGATTCGAGATGTTTAAGTAAAAAAAATAGTGAGTCAGCTTAAACTGACCAAGTGAATAAAAATCATAAAAACACATTTTTAACAATTGAGCTTTGAAAAATCGTCTCTAAAGACGTAATTGTCGCTTAATTGAAGTGGAAGATCATATGAGCCGAACATATTATCAGAATGTTGAGCATTAATAAATTTACAATAATCACATGACATGTAATGGTAAATGTTGATAGAATATTCTCGGAGATTGTTGGACAATGTAATATAATATGTATTATAATGTAGTATAACGCTGAGCTCGTGTCACTCCAACGAAAAACACTATCTAACTGTGCACACATCACTGCCCTTATGGTTCAGACATAATGTCATTAGCGGTATGACATACAAGTACCATTATGACATCATTCAGAGATAGTAGCTATTTGACTTTATCAATGACTTTTTTTAAACAAAATGAGCATATTTAATTCACGAGCAGAACTAAGTGTCTAATTTACAGCGTACTAAGTAAGTCTTATTTACAGTTTACTAGCATTTTAAACTTTTAAAACCGTTCTCTATATAAATACGGAACCTATGTGAATTCATCAGTGGTGAGCTCTGTTGATGAGTTTTAATTGTATTAGCGCTGATTAGACGACAATTTTATTCTCTTTGAAAAAACTAAACAATTGCTTACTTCACGTACACTATATTATAATATAAAACCTTGACAAACATTCAAAAATTTAACTAATTTTTGAAATGTTATTTCAAGTGTTATTAATATGATAATTTAACATAATCCTTTTATGTTATGATAAAACTGTATTTGAAGCGTTTGAAAATATTTTATATATAATAACATATCTGCGTATCTACTATCTACAAGTGTGATAGGTACCCCTATTTAGTTTAAACTTCATTGTTTAATATAATTTTATAAATTTTAAATATTAAAAACATTACTTTTGAAAATTTGAAAAATTAACAGGACGAAATAAATTTGTTCATTCAAAAACTAACTGTGTATAAAAATTTTAAAATATTTTTTACATTTCAAGCTCTCTCATTCTATACACAAGTCTACAATAAAAAAATATTTTAATAGGACATAGATTTCAAACTATTCATTTCAAATAAATTTAAAAAGAAAATTCATTTTCTATACGAACAACTGATTTGCTAACTGGTATTTTTATAAGTTTAAAAGTGAAAAATTTTGGTTTTGGAAGGATAAAATCGACTTGCTCCAACTAATCAAGGTACTAAAATAAGTATTAAAAAAAAATACTTTTACATTCGAATCTCGCATATTTTCAAAATCTAAAAAAAAAACATTAAAAACAAGGCATAAGTTTCCATCAAGCCTCATAAAGAAAGATTAAGAAAGATTAAAAGAATTTATTAAGCCCATTTGATTGATATTATGGGAGATCATTATTGTTTGATTCTTTGAGATGAAGATTAAGTTAATAAACGGAAGTCGATGAAACGAAAGTTTCTCACGCCGAAACCAGGATGTACTTACTTAAGTAAAATTTTATCTTATAAAAACACTTTATTGATATCTCAAGTAACGAGAAATCAAAAAGTGCTAAAGTATATTATAATGTTGTTGTTACAGAATGTTATGGCTTGCATATTTAAATGGCATTATAGCATTTAAAAGGTTATAGTCAGGAGGCCCAAAAAGAAAACGATATTTCAAAAATTTTTCCTGAAAAGACTTTTGAAATTATGAATAAAAACATTTATACGAATGTTATGGTAACCTTAAAATGTATTTTAACATTTTTATTAAAGCGAAACTTTTTATACATCGTCTCAAATTTTTGGGCCTGTCTTTAGCATGTCGCCTGTTACATTCTCGGCAGGGAATCGGCAAGTGTTCGGCAGAGCTCGTTTATACATTGTTAGCTATATACCATGTCATTTTACTAGGGGTGTTTCGCGAGTTATATGGCAGATGATCGATTTAACAATCAACAAATTTAAAAATGAAAATAACATTCGAGTATTAACAACAATAATGGAAATTCAAAATTTGCTGCAACGGCGCGGTGCGCGTTAAGTCATAGACAGTGAATTCGTGCCACATCCCTTTCTTTCTATTCTATTTTCATACCCTAAATCTAATAATTTTCCGAAAATGTTCAGTTACTTAAGTGCCTAAAATCCGAAAAAAAGTTTCACTTGCATAGTGGTTTCGTAAAACCACACAATTATATTTTTTTTGTACAAATAATAACTTTGAAAGCTATAGCTAATATTCAAAAGCATCTCTCAAAACAGGCATCTTGTGGTAACCTCAATATCTTTGAACTTGATCATTTAAAATGAAAAAAACCAAACGGATTTCGTTAAATTAATGTAACTCCTATAACTATTCGAAGGAATAACCTAAATATATTTTTTACAAATTGGTGGCTTCTCAAGAAAATCGATTGTGATCAAAAGTTTGATCTTAAATGGTTTATTAAAAAAAAGTATTTATTGGTGAGAAAAAACCTTTGATAAATTACTAAAAAATATACTTGTTTTTTATACTGTTTATACTGTTCAGCTGCTTCTAGGAAATCTTGATCACGCACTTTAAAAACACAGTTTTGAGGAAAGCTTGTTTAAAGTTTCTTAAGCACTTTACATAGACTAGAGTAAAAATTGTCTTTAGCTACAGATTTGCATGTGACTTTGAAAATAATCGCCGGATTGACTTGATTTTTTTGTGATTGACAATATTCTTGGTATGTACTTAAATATTTGCAC